>OY821755.1:55791367-56436161 GCA_963682095.1 Potentilla sterilis
CTTCGACGCCTTGCTCGCCTTTGTCTGAAAAGAACAGGGGAAGATCCGCCATGGATATACAGTGAAGAAATAGCCTCCTTCCTTCTTCACATTGATCAGTCGAGGGCAAAAAACCATCCTTTAGCGCTTTTGGATATACCCTTTGGAGGAGTGCTTGAACTTCTGAATAGAAGCCTTGGGCATCGGTATTAAAGATTACGTCAAGGCAGATGGCATAACCTTGACCATAGTTGGGTATGCACCCTGCAAATGCCAGGCCTAATACTCTCTCATCCCCAAGGCGGACAGGTGGTGCCAATCCAGGGAAATACATTTGGGACCAGATTTCTAATATCCACAAAGGTCCGGCAACCTTGCTGTTTAGGGGTGAGATGGATAGCATATGCAGGCACCTATATAGGTGGGCGAGTACAATTTAGCCTAGACCAATTACTTGTCGAGCATATAAGACCTCTGCCATTCTATTATAGGTCTTTGTCATTTTGTTGGCGGTTGAACAGAATATGAATTTGTTCAACCAGAAATTTAGGAAGGCTATCCCACCTATGTCATCTCTTTGGTTCTCAAATGTGGTTATCCAGTTTGAAAAACTCTTAGTTGGAGGTTCAGGGAGAGTGATTGAGGGGACATCCGCCTCAGAGTAGTCATTGACATCAAAGAGTTTTCTACCTAAGGGAAAACCTAAGCCTGCATACATATCTAGCAAGGTAATGCTAGCCTGACCAAATTGGAAATCAAAGGCATTGGCGGATGAATTCCAGAAACTAATTAGGGGCATAAGAGCACACATGTTTCCTCCCTTGGGGTTGAGGGCGAAGCTGATATGGAGGATTTCATCGATTTCGGCCGCGCGCCATCTGCTCTTATCAAGTTGTTGCCTTTGGTAGTACCATTGGATCATTTGGGGGGTTGGTAGAGGCCAGGAGGAATACGAGACGGGGACTTCATAATGGTTAGAAGTCTGCCAATCTCCACATGAAACGCCTTTCTCCCGGAAAATCACTGGAAGAGGTCGGGTTCTATGAATCAATGGACCAATTGAATGGTGACCTAATTCTCGTTGCCGAGGACCCAACCTAGCACGGCCGTAATCATCAGGTGGCGTGATTGAGGTCTGGTATGCACTTCCGACCTCGATAATGTGTGAAGTGATTCGTTCTTTTCCCTCAACGGCTTCATGATAGAAAATTTCGTTTGCCATGGTTTATCTAATTGGGGTTTGGAGAGATGGAGGTTGAAGGTATGAATTACGGATTCTCAATCTGGCTTTTTGTAGAATCTGAAAGGGGTTCTTTGAATCTAATCGGTAGGGTTTGCGGCGGTCGAGGTTTTGATGAATAGTTGTCTGAGCTCGATTTGGTAAAGTTGTTTCGGTAGAGGGAACGACACAATGCTTCAGAATTTTTAAAGAGGTTTGGGTTGGGCTTTCTAAGCTTTATCAATTTCACCAGACTTTTCAATTTCAAAGGCTGGGGGGCAATGTTTGGGCCGAAACTGACATTTGTCCAAGGCTTTGGATCGAGGCCCATGAGGTTATCCAGTAAATGATAATCTAAATACGCATTTAATCTTTTCCTTTTCTGGGAAGGATTTGGGGTTCCTTTAGGAATCCGAAATAGAGTTGGTTTATGGTAATTGAATCCTGATCGATCTCCGAATCCATTATGCTACTTGATACGCAAGTATTAGGGTTTGGCATCCTCTATATAAAGAGCTCTTGTACAACGTAAAAGGGATCCCCGATCAATCAAACAAACACACAAGCTTTTGCTCATTGCAATCCTTGCAAAGCCTCTCCGGAGCATCTTACACACACAGCCTCCACAAACTGCAAACAACCACCATTCAACCTCCTTGCAACCTTACGCCCACCACCGGTCGCTGTATCCTTGCACGGTTGTCGAAGTGTACCTTGCATTCGTGTCGAGAGTCGCAAAGACCTATCGCTTCCAGCATATCCGCACATCGTAGCCACAACCTGCCACCATACGTACAGAGCCGCACCTCGCCGTCATACGTACAGAGTCGCTCGCTCGTCTCGTGTTCGTGTTCGCTGAAGCACCCAGCGTCAGTCGCTACGCCGTAGCCAATCGAGTCGTTACTCAGGTAACAAAACACAGACCAATCTGCCATAGGTTGGAAAAGGATCGTTTCCCGCGGTCTTGAATTACTGCTCTGCTTTGCATCTCAGGATCAAAGTAAGATTACTCGATCTGCAATAGGTTGAGAGAAAAATCCTAATATACATTTGTTAGGTCTTGTTCGAGCCTCTTACGCCGGCCTTGTCAACGCCCGCGTAACAGTCGCTTGATCAGGAAGTCAGGAATTGGGAGCAGACAAACACGCTCGCCGGAGAAGTACGCTCGCCAGAGGTCGTCTGCATCGAAGTTGTACCTAACTCAAAGGTACTGGCACGCTCACACATATCACAACAGGACAGACATTGACGTCCGCCACCCCACGTGTTGACCGTTCGCCGGATACTAAATCCGCCACGAACAAGGGCTCCTCCCCGCCGTTGATTATTCCGGCGGGATATCTTCTTATCCTCTGCTGCTGGTTCAGATCACATACTTCAAATGCGGTGGAGTGGCACTTGGTCTTCGCCGAGACCATTACTTAGTAGATGGGGTATCTTATTTTCATTTTATAAATAAATGGTCTGATTTAGCTCGTGGTGTGGACATTGCAATCCCACCAATAACCCACAGGACAGTACTTCGTGCTCGAGATCAACCTAGGACTTTACTCGAGCACAATCACCACATTGTATACCCACCTCCTAATGATGACCATGAAAGCACCGGGGCAGAAACAGTAGTCTCAAATTTTACATTTACTAGGGAGCAGATCAACAACTTGAAGGCTATGTCGACCATGACTAAGGAGGACGACGATGGTATGAGCACTTCACCAGTCAAGTTTAGCACATTTGAGGTGTTTTCAGGTCATGTATGGCGATGTGCCTGCATGGCACGTGAGCTAGCTAATGATCAAGAAACCAGCTTCTACTTTGCTGTAAACGGAAGGAACAAATTGCTACCCCCACTCCCACCCGGTTACTTTGGTAATTTGATTTTCAGAGCCGCAGCAACAGCCATGGCAGGGGATCTCATATCAAAACCATTGTCGTACGCGGCAAGCTGCATTCACAATACTGTGGTGTGTATGGACGATGACTACCTTCGATCTGCACTCGACTATCTTGAGCTTCAGCAGCATCATCTGGATCTGACAAGCCTAGCTCATGGGAGTCAGGCTAGGCGCCCTACTCTTCCGCTTACCAACTGGCTTCAGCTGCCCCTCAATGATGCCTGACTTTGGGTGAGGGCGACCCTCTTTCATGGGTCGTACTGCAATTCCAACTGAAGGGACGGGTTACATTATTCCTAGTGCAACTAACGATGGGAGTTTATCGCTGTGGATCAATCTGGATTCTCAGCATATGAAAACATTTTCCAAGTTGGTTTATGAACAAGGATTAACAAGAGAACGAATCACAAGTTGTTTGTAATATGATTAAACAATGCCTGCCCTAGCGCGGGGCTTCGTCCTTGGCGCAGCACAGTTAAAGGTAAGATCTCCCTTTCCAAGAATGATTCATTCATTTACAATAATGTACAAGAGACTATGAATGGAACTACAACAATATTTTCATAAACCATGTTTCAATTACAATAATGTACAAGACTTCACAATTCTCCACACAAAAAATATAAAAGAGATAACTCACTTCTCACTATATTTCCATATAAATCATTCTACATAAAGCTATTCAGTTAATATTTGGATACCTTGTTTTGGCTACATGATGGATGCCGAGCAGATATGTGACGTTATAAAATTCTTTTGTTTTCACCACACCGTCACAGGACCATCTTGTTTCATCTTAATGAGACTGCTTTCTATGTTTCGCAACACTGGTTTGTAGCTGCCATACATTAGATAAAATTTATCTTATTAATGCAGCCTTGTATGGAATTTACAAAAACAAACTGAACAAAGATGGAGGGGAGGGAGAAACTTACAGTCGTGCGAGCCCATTGTATGCTTGAGTTGTTTGTTGGAGTCTTGCTGAGAGCTGTAATACTTCAGCTGATAATGCCTCCGCTTTGCTCTGTTCTTTTGCAAGTTGATCCTAAAAGAAAAGGGCAACCCAGATTATAAACCTTATCAGCCTAACAACGTGAAAGCCTAATTGGATTATCATTTTCCTAGTAGATAACTCCTTATGATTATTCTTCAACAAATCATTATACTGCAGTGGCTGTTTCTCTACCAATTTACAGCCTTAACATCCATATAAAGATACAAAGGTGGAGAGAAATCTATTGATGATCAAATGTGACACTAAACCAGATTAAGTTGACTAACCTTGATAGAGAGAACTTCAGTTGTATATTCAGCTGAACTGGGGTTGTTAGAGCTATTGTTATGGCAGTCGACCAACCCTTTGGCCTGGTCAGTTCTCAACTTATCTAAGATTCCTCGGAGCTCTTCATTTTGCTTAAGACAGTCTTTCACCTGCAAGTTTCCATGGGGCAATAAGCAAACATAATAGATGAGCACATACATAATAATAGAGGAGCATTTGTCATTAATTACTCCACATCAACACACTTTCATACTGCAAGCTCAGATTAGATGGATTCACTACTATTCCAGCAAAAGTAGCTTAAACAATATCGCCCTTTTCCGGCACAACTGAATGTCTTAAACCTAGTTAATGGGAAACTCAACCACCAAGTAATAATACTACAAATGAATAATTGATTTGAAAGATGCACAGATAGGTAATAGATAAACCTAACTTATGTCAATTATCATCAATTAAGCCACCAAATGTACCTGATTCTCCCAGTGCATAGCTATGCTCATAGCCTCCTGATGAGAGCTGGATAAATTAGAGTTTTCCTCAAAAAGCCTTTCTATCTCTGAAGATTGGGAATCAATCTGCCACCATTTACAAAAAGTGAGTTTCCTGTGAAACAGTATACACAAAAGGAAAACGAAAATGCCATTGGAGTCATGATTGAAAAATAGATTGCCAAGACTACCTCCATTAGAAGCTTTTGTCTACTGCTTTCCAATTTCTCAATTACTACAGCCATGTCATGCATCTGCTTCTCGAGTTTCTCTTTGTCCTCCTGGCCATAAATGCATCGACCAGTTAATATCAAAACATAATTAATCAGGGACCAACAAAAACAAGATAAGGTACACTAAATCAACCAGTCATATTATGGTCATAGCAAACATGCTTCTTATTAGGGTCATACTACCTTATGACCATGCTGAGAAACCCACTCAATGTTGTGTGCATTAACCAATTCTCATACTCTCTATTCCATCCTAATTTTCACTCCCCCCATTTAAAGACAATGATAGTACAAAATTTCCGTAAAGATGAGTCAGGCAAATAACTTACAAATGAAAATCCCTTGCTGGCCACTTTGTCTGACACTTCTGCAAACATAGAAACAACAAGCAGAAGTTCTTACCACTTTTGTAAAAGACTATTATAGAAAAGGCTTGATCATACTAAAAGGTCATACAACAAGAATTACAGAACCATAAAGGGATCTAGGCTATTGTAACACAGCCAAAGATGATGAATATAAATACTTCATGCAACTAAAAAGCCTGAAGATGTGCAACTCCAGGTACTCTAAGCGGTGAAGGATGTAAGTCTATACAACTTATATTAGATAGAGAGGAAGGCATGAATATATCACCAGATGTACAAACAAATCACAGCAATAAAAACAATCAAAATCCAACTGTCTAACAATCTACGCCCTCGCAAGATAAATAAGCCCCCAATTGTCTTTCATGTACAACCATTTTAAGCCTCTTTCACATCAGGGTGCAAAGCCAGAATTAGAGGAGGCATCAAAAAGCCTCTTTCACCTTTGTTATCTAAAGTACAAGATTTAATTACAGACTGTAATGATGTATTTTGGCAAAGACTTAAAGCTGATGGGGCTTATGTGCGTCTCCACTGGCCTATCATAATTATTAAAATACTCTTCACAAGTAAATTTGAAATAGAAAAGCTAAGTTGCATGAAGCAAAAAAAAAAAAAAAACACATCCAGGGGAGTTGATATAGCTCAAAACATCTAAAAGCCACCCAAGGTAAGCAGGTATTATTTACTATGGTACCTGAAGACTTTCTAGACAAAGCTGCAAGTTTTTCTTCCAACTCTTGCTTCTCAGATGTAAGGATGGAAGCTTGAGCCTGCTCCTCTGCTAATTGCTGTCGTTCTTGCTGTCTCAACATTGACTCTCGCTACAAAATTTTCACCAAGGTTAGACACCTGCATACCATGACCACAGAACTACAAATATATATAATAATAATAATTCACCTGTAACTCAGACTTTAAGTTAGCTAACTCGTTTTCTAATATTTGTAACTGATCAGGTGGATTAGTTGAGTTTAGTGTGCCAAGTGAGCCACTCATTGTTTGTTGCTGTATCATATTCAGTTCTGCTCTCAGCGATGCTGCATCTTCCTCAGCCTGTTGCCAAAGAAGGTAGTTAGAAAATATCGTGATTAGCTATTCCAATGGAACTGGGAGTGAAACAAATTGCATACTCGATACTGTTCTTCTTCTGCATCTTTTAGACGTTTCTTTAGCATACGAAGCTGGGCTGAGAGATCCTCCTACACTAAGAAACAAAACTATGAGTGACTCTACACATAACTAAAAGTGAGACAAAGCACCAACAAATATATGGACAATCATTACCCGTGCAACAACTGCCGCATCTTTCTCCATCGCGACATCCTTGAGAGCTTTCCTCAAAGACGGCACAGTATGTTGCTCCTGCAATTACATCAAAACAAAGTAAATGGGAGCAGCCTTAAATGGCGAGGATTTTAAAAGGTTGATAAACTTACCAGATCATTCAAACGTTTCTGCAGCGCACCACTCCCGGCTTCCTTTTCTTCAAGCTGAACAATTTAACATGACAACATAATTAGGCACAACAAAATTAACTATTGCCTCCAGCTAAAGTGAAAACTTGGAAATGAAACAAAAACAACAGTAATACCATGGAGGCCAAATTCTTATTTTGTTCTTTGAGTTCTGCATTCTTCCTATCCAAGTCTCTTATCTGAGAGACCAAAGTACTAACATCATTCTGCACAATACATTAACAAAATTACAAGAATACAATCCGAAAAATCACAAATTCTTAATGAAATCATCATATAAATTTCAAAAAATTAAAATAAAATATCTTATCCTACCTCAGAGAGGCGATTTGCGCTCTCAGATTTTCGCATTCCTCCAACATCTGCGATCAAATTAAATATGAGCAATAATAATAGAATGAAAAAATTCAATTAAAAATGTAAAAGACGGACCGATAGGTGGGATCTGAGTGAGATCGGGGCCTGAAGAAGTTTTGCTCAATCGTTCAGCAGCTCGCTTTTGACGAATTTCTTCCAGCTGCGAAATTGAAGATTCAAAATTGAACAAGTTTGATAAGAAATAGAGGAGAGAGCGAGAATGGAGAAAGATGAGGTGGCATACCGTCCGGCGGCCAAGAGAAGCGTGGCGGGAATCCATGGCGGAGCAGAACGCGAGGCTAAGGAGGATGCTTCTCCCTCTTCAGCCTCAGCACGGCGTTTCTCTCTTTTTTTTTTTCTTTTTTTTTTTTTGGTTTTGTTTTCGATTCCGAGCACCGAGAGAGACTACAATGTTTTAACGGTCAGAAAGGCCCAAAATGAAATGGGCTTTCCCGGCGGACCGGCCCAAAAATTATTTAATCTTTTTTTTTTAGTTAATTACACAGTAGCACCCGATTAAATTTAACAATACAAAAAACTCACTTTCAAAATTTGTCATACAAATCAGGATAACAGTCCAGGCCCAACAGTTAAATGAAGCAGACCTGACACCGATCCGGAATACCAAATGACAAAAAAGCCACTGCGTTTTAGTAAAATTACTAGCCTGTCACTGATGCTTTAACCCCCAAATCTCAGTTTCAGAAGGCATCGACCATTTTCCCCCAAATTTTCAGATTAATTTCTATTAGTAGCAGCAATCTCTCCGTCTCCAAAACTCATTTCAGAAGGCATCGACCACATCGATATCCTCTCTTCTTCTTCGTCTTCAACCTCTGAAACTGAAATCGGTGAGTAACACAACAGTAGCTCAATTGTAAATTCATTCCGATTTTGTTTTCGGGTAAATCTAACTCTAGGCTTCTTCTGTCTATCGATTTCAATAACGGCTTTGTTAAATCAACAAGTTTAGTAGCACGCTAGAGGCAGTAGTAGCTTCCTCAATAGAAGCAGTAGCAATAGCAATAGCAGGTTTTGATCGGTGAAGAAGTTATGTGGAACAGTAGCAGTAGCAGATTTTGATCGGTGAAGAAGTTCCATAGAGCAGTAGCAGTAGCAGCCAAAAAAAAATGATTGAATAAGTTTCATGGAGCGTGATTAGGTAAAGCCGTGAACCTTCATGTGAGCGATTGACACAGTAGCATCAAATATCCTTCTTCTTCATGTTCAATCGGTGAGTAGCATAGTAGTACAAATTTTGATTTGATTTGATTTGATTTTTTTTTTTTTTTTTGAAAACTGCACAGTAGCAAAAACCGGACTTGTATGACTCGATTTCGATAAGGAATTCACTAAATTGACAGGTTTTGTGGCACGTTGGAGGCTGTACTAGCTTTCTTTCATGTAAAGTAGCACTAGCAGTAGCAACCAACGATTCGGTTTAAAGAAGATCAATGGATAGTGATAAGGTAAGTCGTAAACCGTCATTGATGTTGTCTTCGGTGTTTATACTATAAACTGTAAAGTCATAAACCTTCATTCCTGTGCTACTGTAAAAAATGGTTTCAAAACCTTAAGTTTTAAAGAAATGATTATGCTACAAGGCTTGGTTTTGGGAACTGGAATGGGTTTGGTTACTTCAAAGTAGAGAGTTGGTGAGGTGTTGTTGAGAAAAATGGTTTGGGAGATGAGCTCTCGTTTGAGTTGGTTGAGTTTGTGGACATTGGCAATGGAGAAAAGGGGTTGGAGGAGGAGGAAGAAGAGGAGAGGCAATAGAGTAGCCATGTGACTAGTTGTTGAGTTGTGAATGCTTTGGGAGTCTAGCTACTTTGTTATATCAGCTCCTACATTGGGGACTTTAGGGATACTTGGTTATGTTTTTAACTTTTTATTGAGGTTGTTTGGACTTTGTTGTGGTTAACAATGATGAGCTGGGGTGATCCTAAATTCTTGTATTTATTACATTTGAAGGAATGTTTACTTCATTGTAAAAAAATTTGGATAATTTGCTTCTTTATTGCTACTCTTTGTCACATGTTGTAGTCTTATACTGGTTATAATGAATGACTGGACAAACAATTGCGAACAAATCATGAAACTGCAACAAGGCAAAAGCGGGCCAACTATGGGGGATGGTGCAGCTGTGGGGGGTGGTGCGAATGAAGTTGATAACAATAAAAATGAGGTAGAGTTTTTAATTTAACAATTCTACTATTTCTTTATGCATATGTCAATTGTTCCTATACCTTTCCTTTTCAATTGGAATGCGATAGACAGTTTGTTATTTGGAAAAAGTGTATCAGGGTGTGATTGCTACTGACGTTGGCAACGATAAGTGTGATGAAGCTGCCACTGCTCCTAGGACGCGCTCAGTGATAAGGAGGATCAAAGAAAGGAAGGATCGAAAATAGAAGGAAATGGAAGACTTTGAGGTTAACAAAGTTGTGAAGAAAGTAAAGAAAAGAAGGTGACTGAAAGTGGTATTACAATTAGGTTTTCAGTTTGGGACATAAGCTAGAGAGATTGAGTAAAGAGTGCTACTACATTTTGAATCATAAGCTTGAAATTCGATATGAGGGGTTAAATTGCACCACCTGTTTTAAACTGTTATTTTGTGTTTCGATACTTCAGTTTGGGACTTGGATAAAAATGCACTTGTTAATTTGACTGTTTAAAGCAGGTTGTCCTTGCATAATGTTGTAATCCTTGCATAATGCTACTGACTTGTTCACTTTTTTTCCTTTATTAATGCTTACAATTACTAATGAACATGATGACAATTATCAATGTTAAGTACGTGGATATGTAATGAAAACAAAGAGACTTTTCTTTGGTGGAAGAAATCAAAGAAACTTCAAGTAAAATCATGCGAATATATATGGATACCACACATTTCTCGGATCTTTTCTGCACATTTTGTTTGCTAAAGGGTTACACTCATTCATTTCCCCAATAAAAGTAATGGCAATCATCTTTCATAAGTTCATATATCATCAGTACCACAATTCTCTCTGTATGCATTCACCTACTTGTTCTGAGTTTTAAGTTTTTAACCATCTGTATCAGAAACCCAGTAACAACAAGACCTTCATATCATAACGTAAGTGATAAACCTCGGACACAATCTCTGCTACTAAATCATGAAAAACAGCAGTTTTAGATACGTGCTACTACATATCAATATCTAGAATAAAAATGAAGTTGTTTTAGTAAACTTTGTAAATCTGTAATATTTATGACAACAGTCAATGCTATCTGCTACTGCTACTCGCTGAGTCTGCTACTCGCTCAGTCTGTTACTGTTACTGTTACTGTTACTGCTAGTGCTACTCGTTGAGTCTGCTACTACTACTTGCTCAGTCTGCTACTGTTACTCGCTCAATCTGTTACTGCTATTGCTACTCGTTGAGTCTGTTACTGTTACTCGCTCAGTCCACTCGTTGAGTCTGCTACCGACACATTAACAATCTCTATCCCATATGTAATTCTTCCAAACATCGACTTTGACATACTACAAAAATCAAAAAGCAAAAAATGAAAAAACAAAAAAACAAAAAAAAAACACGATACAAAAATAAAAACCTGCTACTGTGTGAATAAAATGAGTTATTCAAAAAGCAGCATGCCGCTGCACCGCAAAAACCAACATATAACCATATATAAACAATTCAAAAACACAACCTGGACTACACAAACCTAGACTATATATATAAACAACCTGATACTGCTACTGCTACTACGTTAAGTCACAAATTCAAAACACAAAAAAAAAAAAAAAAACTGCTACTGTGTTAATAAAAACAAGAATAACCTGCTACTGCGTTAATGAATCTAGATAGGAAGTGTTGACAGTAGCCACAGAGGGGCTGCAGCAGGCCCACAGACCCGCAGCTAGTGCACCAGGGGCCGGCCCAAGGCCCGGGACCGGATCACCAGCACCCGGCCTCGGGGTCCAGCAGTCTATCCTGCTACCAGAGGCCCGGGGACCGGGGGTGATGAGTCGCGTGAGCGAGCATCAAGCAATAATAACCCTACAATCGTTAGTAGTATAGACATAAGTAGGGATCGTTCTAAGCCGGGGATTAAGGGTACCTGAAATATGAGATTGTTAGACAAATATATACATATATACATAATTACACGTCACATGGGGGATGAGAATGGTTCGGCAGCCATAGGGCTGCCCTAAAAACTATGGCACGAAAAATAAAAGTTGCTGAAAATAAATCCTAAGTCTAATATTTACAAGTTTTGGTCGACATCTTTCACACAAAGCACTCCACACTCAACTCATTTAACACATAAGATTCACACAAAAGAAGGTAAGGAACAAGTATTTAGCATGCATTGGACTTAAATAAGTTTCGACCTACAACTAGAACGTTTCCGATTTTACCTAGTTGAGAGACTTTTTCTTATGTTTTAAGATCGAGCTATTCGCATGGTGATCCTAAAAGTTATGCTACCTTATACAAGTAATAGCATTGAAGCACAAAAGTCTATAATCGAAAACATGTAAACAAGCAAGGTTGTCAATCATCTCATTTAACATGCAAGTTTTAGCTAAGGTTATACCCTAGGTGAGCACAATAGAATCAAAGCAACATACGTTTCATCTTTATTCATTCTACTCGGGTTAGATGAAACCTAACATCTAGATTTACTTGTTTGCCAAACAACACTAATGAGTCGGTTTTTAAGTCACACCCTTAGATTACTAACCGATTTAAATCCTCAACATGCATCAATACCGCTGTCCTAATTATCTAAGTGTGTTCATCTTACACGTTTTATATTACAAAATTAACATGCAAATTCATTGAAGCCGAAATTTAAACCTAAGTCTAAACATCGAATCAAACAATTCATCAACATACAATTCATAAAACCAATCTCCAATTTGAATCATACATAGACATACAATCCAAAACCGAAAATACAAAAGAGTTTCATAGACAAAACAATTCATAACTACATAAACAAAAGCTAAACCGAAAGAGGGGAGTGGATCACACTTTAGAAACCTTGGAGAGCTTCGTCTTGGTGTGGATTCGGTGGCGTATGGTGGTCGGATGGACTGCTGCACGGCAACAAAGTGGCTCGGCAGTAGGTATTTTCCAAGTTCGGCAGAAACTTGGTTGAGGGTGGTGGTGATTTTCGGCTAGGGTTTGTGTAGGATTTTTGGGGAGAATTTGGTAGAGCTTTGGCTTTGTGTTTTGGCTTGAGATGTGACCACTTTTTCTGTAGGAAAAGTTGGTATTTATAGGGGATAGGAAGAGAGGCTGCCGGCCACAACCCTAGGTGCAAAAGGGATTCACAAAACCTCATGGGATTAGGTTTTGCAACCTTCCTTTCATAGTACAATTAGGTTTTCTACTTCTGAATTTTTCTTCAAGGCTTGGGCTTCACATCTTCATGGACTTCTTGTATGATCATTGGACTTCAATTGATAGGCCTTGATCCATAGAAAATGCCCCAAATGCCGGCAGCTCACAATGACACACATTCTGCCAGAATCGGCAGCTTCTCCTAGCTTGACTAGGAGAACTTGTTTCTTCATGTTTTTCTTCAATGTCATGGCTAGGTGTCTTCCTCTAACCTTCATTAAGCTTGAACCATCTTCACATATGCATTTGTGCACCATTAGGTCCATCAAAAACAGAAAACACAAAAAGGGGGCAGTAGGTTCCTGGAATCGGCAGCTTTGACCTTGTCGCAGTGATTCCGACATATCTCCATCTGTGGAGCTCCGATTGATGCGATTCCAAGTCTCACGTAAACTAGACACATATGGCCATCTCCCCATAAAATATCTCGATCAAACTCCTTGTGAATCGTCGGGAATGATTTTTCGAAGTTGGGACACAGTCCCAGGAAAATCCTGGAAGTCCCTGGATTGAAACGCTCGGACTGCGGTTTTGCAGCCATCTTTTGGGTGACTTCCCGAACTCCGATTGATCTGAAATTTTAATACAACATTCCTCAGTATATGAATATTAAGCACACCAAATTTCATAGAATTCGGACAAGGATAGATCATATTTTCACTCATCTCAAAATCGCGAAAAAGACATATTTTACACTATTTTCCAGATTTCTCAAACTTAGTCATTTTTCGGATTATTAAGCTCATATTTCCAAAACTCCACCAAAACAACACTAAACTAAATTATGACTCTATCTTAGATAAATAAGGGTTAAACAAAGCATAAACGAGGGCATAAGCATATAATATCGTCGCACATTGTGCTCCTATCAGGGGGCGCCTGCCTGCTAAAGAGGTCACCAGAGCTGCCCTTTGGTGTGCAAACAGAAGGGAACCAGTCCCACATCGAAGGGTAAGACCAGACTTCACTCCCAGCCACCTATATAAAGGCCTCAACTACCCTCATTAATAGGTAACTGATCATTCCTACCACTTATATACGTGCTTAAGTTATATCTATTCCAACTATACTAACTTAGGCATCGGAGAGGAGAAGACCGGCCCGCCCGGTATTCCCCTTAGTAAGCAGGTTTGCAGGAGATCATACGAGGATTCATCTGTCTCTACCAGGCCCCAGGGTTTGTGCAGAAACAATTGGCGCCGTCTGTGGAAAGGGTTTGATCCGCGAGAAAAGTAAGCGTTGCTCTACCGGAGAATAGAACCCGATCGATCCTTTGGAAAGCAGTTAGATCCGCAGTCCGGAGGCCATGGAAGGAAGGAACATAAAAGCTGGCGCGGGAAGGTCGAAAGAGCGAATTCAGATCCCCGACCGGACCCTAAACATAAGGGCTGAGGTCGGTGCGAGGTTCGCCCTTTCTCCCGACCGAGACAGAACCCACGATCATCAAGACTCAGAGAACCCCGACCGGTATGATGCGGGGGAGGAAATAAAAAAGTTGAAGGCAAAAGTCACGCGGTTGCGAGAAGAGGGCGATCGGGACCGACTAAGGGCGGATGTCCGGTGCCAAGAATTGGAAGCAGTGAACATCGTCTTAGTGGCGGCCCTGGAGAAAGGGGGCCAGCAGGGCACTTCTCGGGCGGCATCGCGGTCCGCAAGCAATGCTAACGAATTCCCGCACCTAGAGGTGGGACAACCTACGGGAAGGAGAATGACCGCGCATGTGCCCACACCTCTCTTTCCGGAAGCTCTAAAAAACTCCGGTCCGGTTGAGCCCCCGTACCGCACAAGCCTGGTATCGAGCGAGCAGGCCAGCCCCACCGCAAGGACGCTCGAGGCACTCTCCGCCTCAGTGTCGGACATGAAGGACCGCCTAGAGGTCAGCGAGAGAAAAGCGGGGCGACCGCGGGACAGCGCACGATTCAGCGAACGCACTGGACCTTTTCCGCGCCGGATTAGGGAGTCAGGAAGATCTGGTAGCCAAAGGCCCCTGAAACTGATGTACTCAGGAACGAGCTGCCCGTTCCAGCACCTGGACAGCTTTAAGTCGCAGACGGGCACAAGGGGCTATTCAGATGTCACGTGCTGCAACATATTCCAAGAGACGCTCTCGGGGGAGGCGTTGAGTTGGTTTTATGAGCTGCCAGTGAACTCGGTGGAAACTTTCGAACAGCTGGCTGATAAGTTTGTCGGTCGGTTCGCCCTTAGAGCCAAGACGGCCCAAACATCAACGATCCTTTTCGATTGCATGCAGACTGACCACGAACCGCTACGCGCTTTCGTTAACCAGTGGCATATCGCCACGGCCGGGGTCAGAAACTTGGATAAAAGGATAGCGGGGATGGCATTCAAGCATGGGTTAAAACCTGGGGAACTCTCGTACAACTTGCGAGTAAAGGAGCCGCTGGGGTACGATGAGTTGATGGTCGTGGCCGTCAGGCACGCCCAGGCGGAGCACGAGATGTATGGGGATAAGATGCCCAAGCGGAGTCCGGATGACCCGCTACCGCCGTCGATCTCCCCGTGAAAGCAAGACTGGGCGGCAAGATCGCGACCATACACCTGCGACTAGCAAGAAAGCCGAAGTACGGGAGGATTGGCGACCCCGACGGAGCAGTGACAACAGTTCACGGTCAGCTAGAAGACCACCACTTGTGCGACCGGCACGGCCCCTGGCAGCTGCGCCAGCGGGGCGACCACCGCGGGCTCTAGCCATTATGCAGGCAGAAAAAACCCGAAGATCCAGCCCTTCGGAGTAGCAACCAAAGACCCCAGAGGACGGTGGTGGACGGCCGAGTCCGTCCGGATGACCCGTAAAAGGACCGGCAGACAGCTCGGCAAGTAGGGATCATAAGCACCCGAGCCCCCGGGGGGATAGAGGTACACGGGAGCATAAACATGATACATGGTGGAGACCATATAGATCGACTCACCCGGAGTTCAAAGAAGCGGTGCTTAAGAGCGATCCGGGGAAAGGAGGTATATGCCTTTGGAGGAGAAAGTGGCCAGGCCGCTAAAACCGGATGGAACTCGGTTACTTTCTACGAGGAAGAAGAGCCGGAGGATCTGATTCAACCGCACAACGACCCCTTCCTCATTACGGTCCAAATAGACCACTGGATAACTAGCCGTATGCTGATCGATACCGGAACTTCTGTCAACGTGATGTTCCGAGACGCATACAAAGGGCTGCAGAGAGGAAAGAATAAGTTATCCCAGGATAACGAGCCGCTGATACGCTTCTCCGGTGAGGTGGTCCAGCCTTTGGGATCGGATTACCTACCACTAATCTTCGGCGAGGGAGACAGGACGAAGAAGGGGTACCTGGAGTTCATCGTCGTGGACTGCCTGTCATCGTACAATGGCATAATCGGTCATCCAGGGTTATGGAAGCTGAAAACATTTATAGCCGGCCATATGCTGATGCTGAAGATGCCTTCACCGGTCGGTGTCATTACCATACGCGGGGACCAGAGGATCGCTCGCAGGTATTATGCGGAGGCCCTGACCCACGGGAGAAAGCGGACAGAGGTCTTCACGGCCACTCAACAAGCGCCGGTGCTGGGTCTGAGTATTGACCCCCGTGATGACACCGATTCTGACGACGAGAAGCTAAAGCGACCTTCGGCCGTGGAAGAAACCGAAATAGTCTCCATTTCGGAGGACCACCTAGAGCGAAAAGTGGTGATAGGGACGAAGCTCGCTCCGGCTGTCAGGAACGAGCTCATCACCTTCCTCTGAGACAACAGTTCGGTCTTCGCATGGTCCTACGAGGACATGCCAGGCATATCCCCGGAGATAGTCGTCCATAGGCTAAATTCGTTGCCCAACGTTCCCCCGGTGAGGCAAAAAAGGAGGTCCTTCAGCCCGGCAAAGTATGAAGTGATCAGAGAAGAAGTACAGAAGCTAAGGGGCATAGGTTTCATCCGGGAAGTCCAGTACCCCCGGTGGCTTGCTAATGTGGTTATGGTACCAAAGAAGGGAACCGACCGGTGGCGCATGTGCGTGGATTTCACCAATCTAAACCGGGCGTGCCCAAAAGACAGCTTCCCGCTCCCCCGGATAGATCAGCTTATAGATTCCACGTCCGGTTTTAAGCTGCTCAGCTTCATGGACGCCTACGCCGGGTACAATCAGATAAGGATGAACCCGGACGACGAAGAGCACACATCATTCACAACTGACCGAGGTACCTACTGTTATAAGAGGATGTCGTACGGTCTAAAGAATGCCGGAGCCACCTATCAGCGGATGGTGAATCGCATGCTGGAGCAAGAAATGGGTAAAACGGTGGCAGTATACGTAGATGACATGCTGGTCAAGAGCTTGACTGCAGGGGCCCACGTCCGAGATTTGGCGGTAGTCATCGGTAAGATGCTCAAGTTTGGAATGCGCTTGAACCCGAAGAAGTGCATTTTTGGGATTTCAGAGGGCTTGTTCCTAGGCCACATCATCAGCCAGCGAGGGATAGAAGCTAACCCGCTGAAGGTCCAGGCAATCCTAGACATGGAAACACCAGGGGAAAGAAACCAGGTCCAAATGCTGACCGGCCGGCTGGCCGCCCTGGCCAGATTCATCTCCCGCCTGACCGATAAGTGCGCCCCACTCTTTAAACTGCTCAAAGCACAACAGTTCAAGAAAATCCACTGGGCGGCGGAGCATGAAGCGGCATTCCAGTCCATCAAGACATATCTGTCTGCAGTACCTCTCCTATCCAAACCAGTACCGGGCGAGATGCTATACCTCTACATAGCTGCATCCAAAGCGGCCGTCTCCGCGGCTCTCGTCAGAAAGGAGGGCACGCTCGATCTCCCGGTATATTATGCAGGGAAGGGACTTACCGGAGCCGAGGGCCGGTACCCCGACATTGAGAGGTTGGCTCTGGCCCTGATTGTTAGTGCCAGAAAGCTCAGGCACTATTTCCAGGCTCATTCCATCACCCTATATACTAATCACCCTTTGCGGCAGATCCTGCAAAAACCGGACACCAGCGGCAGGCTCGTACGGGGAGCAGTTGAATTGGGAGAGTTCGACATCACTTATGCTCCGCGAACGGCTATCAAGGGACAGGCAGCTGTGGATTTCATATGTGAGCTCACCCCAAGGGTGGCAGAAGCGCGCCCCGGCTGGTACGAGGGCAAGGAGGCAGTTCAGGCAGTAAAGACATAACCAGGCCTCCCCAACGGTTGGAAGCTTTACGTAGACGGCTCCGTAACGAGTAAGCGGAGCCGAGCCGCCATCATGCTAACCTCGCCCGATGTCCAATCGTACGAGTATGCCCTACGGTTCCTCTTCAACACTTCCAATAACGCCGCTGAATATGAGGCCCTCATAGCCGGTTTACAACTAGCCAAGGAAATGGGAATCCCATCCCTGGACATATACAGCGACTCGAGCCTAGTGGTAAACCAGATGAACTGGCTGTTCGAAGTCAAGGAACCCCAGCTAGCCTCCTACCAAGCTTTGGCCAAGGCCCTGATTGAGCCATTCCAGGGTGCCACGATCCAGCATATACCCCGAGAAGCAAATAGGCATGCAGACGCCCTCGCAAGGTTGGCAACCGGAAACTACCCTCCGGAGTACCGAAGAGCTAAAATTGAAACCCTCCAGAAACCGAGTATAAGCAAGACCATCTCCGAGATATTTGCAGTAGAAGAGACACCACCGAGCTGGATGGATCCGATAGTTAGATACTTGGCTGACAAAACCAGCCCCCAGGATGCGGTGGAGGCTAGGAGGCTACACCTCCGGTGCGCCAGGTACAGCCTTCTCAACGGCAAGTTGTACCGAAGAAGGCACAGCTTCCCCCAGCTGAAGTGTGTCACTAAGGAGGCAGGAGAGGCTATCATGCGAGAAATCCACGAGGGAGTATGCGGTAATCACTCTGGCGCCCGGTCCTTGTCTCACAAGTCGCTCCGGACGGGGTATTTTTGGCCAGACATGGTAGCAGCATCAAGAAGAATATCAGGTGGCTGCCACAAGTGCCACATGTACGCCTCTACACTCCATGCCCCGGCAATCGCGTTATCAATTCTGTTAGCGCCATGGCCGTTCGCACAATGGGGACTAGACATCATCGGCCCTTTCCCAATAACTGTGGGACAATACAAATATGCCATTGTGGCCGTGGACTATCAGACTAAGTGGGTCGAGGCGGAACCCCTGGTAAAGATCACAGAGGAGCGGGTAAGAAAATTCCTGTGGAAGAACATCTACTGCAGGTTCGGGGTGCCGCAGACTATAGTCACGGATAATGGGACACAGTTTAACAATGCTGATCTTATCCAATACACGGCCTCTATGGGGACCCGAATGTTGTTTGCCTCAGTGGCACACCCGCAGACCAACGGCCAGGTGGAAGCAGTGAACAAGATTATCAAAACCCTCCTCAAGAAAAAGATGGATGCCAAGAGGGGATGTTGGGCCGAGGAACTCCCCGCGGTTCTATGGGTCATCCGGACGACAACAGCCGAGGCAACAGGGGAGACCCCGTTCTGCATGGCAATCGGGAGCGAAGCCGTACTCCCTGTAGAGACCAATATGCCCAGCGGCAGGGTCGAGAATTACGACGCCGAAACAAACGCCGAGGGCATATGGCTCAACCTAGATCTCATAGAAGAGCGGCGCGACTAGGCGCATATGCGAAACCAAACCTACAAGCAACGGGTCGCTCGGTACTATGATAGAAGGGTCCGGGAAAGGAAATTGCAAGTGGGGGACTGGGTCATGAAGAAAGTTCAGAAAAAACCGCTGGCCTTGGAGCCAACGTGGGAAGGGCCCTACCAAATCACCGCAGCTGCGGACCCGGCAACATTCCACATCATAGACGCCGAAGGCATCTACTCCACCCGCCCGTGGAATATCCAGCACCTGCGGTTCTACCCTAAATGAAATCGGTCATAAAGGGACAATAATGTTTTTGGCACCAACATTGCAATATACAGTTACTGCATTTAGAATAAACTACAGCTGGTTGCAAGGTATATACATCTGCCAGGCATGTGTAAAGCAAAAAAACCGCTAGCCAGCGCCGCCGGAGCCCCCAATCCCTAACCCGCCACCTTTGAAAGACTGCTCTTGCTCCGCCATCTCAGCCAGGGCTACATCAGCCTCCATCCGCTCAGCATCAAGCCACCCTTTCTCCCTCCACTCCAGATAGGCATCATTTATGCCCTTCGTACGGGCGTCATCCAGCATCTCTTCAAGCTCCACCGACTCCCGGAAGTCGTCGACAGCTTTATCAGCCACTTCAGCAAGCCGGGATTCCACGAGCTTCTCCCCTCCTTTGACGACTGCTGTCATTTGGGTCTGCAGCTCCAAAACCTTCGCCTCCAACTCCTCATTCCTCGCTTCCCGAGCGGTTGCCTGACGATCGGCTTCCTCCCTCTCCTGCGCGAGCTCAGTGGTCAGCCGACCGGTTTCCTCTTTCTCTTGCGCGAGCTCAGTTTTCAGCCGACCAACCTCCTCTCTCTCCCGCGCAAGCTTAGCTTCCGCCAAGGATAGCTGCACAGTAAACTCCCCCACTTGCTTCTCCAAAACCGCAGCCTCCCCTCTAGGCTCGGCGGCGTAAAGGCTATGAACCAGCTGGCACATGTACACAAAAGGAACATTAGCTCATACCTCAAGGGCCCTCCCATCAACCCAAGGCCGGAACCGACAGGATTCGCCGATCTCCCAGATGCCATAAAGCCTAAATAACGGAAGCTAGCGCTGTAGCAAAATAGCAACACAGACAAACGGTAGGCAAAGGGCAAGGAGCACCAAGGTACGGCAGGAGGAAAGCAGAGGAACTGATAAATAGGGCAACCATAAAAGAGAGGCAACCCCAGCCGCAGATCCCTTTCATCTCAGACCGTTCCTTGCCGACACGTGTCCCAGCATCAATAAAGGTTCCCATGCCATCATAACTGATGGGACTGATGGGCTCTCCCCTTCATCGCATGTCAGCCACCTATCCCACCTACAAGCAGCAGTTAGGGGAGATAGGAGCGCAGAACGAGGCGTCCACTCCCCTCACTTCCCCAAAGAAGTCAACCTTGAACCAAGGAGTAGCATCTCACCGGTTATGAAGTATCGCAGCATCTCACCGGTTATGAAGTATCCAACCGGCCTCGCAGCATCTCACTGGCCAATCCAACTAGTTCCATGGCATTCCACCGGGCATGTGACATTCAACCAGCTCCAAAGCATTCCACCGGTTGTCACTTTCCTACGCCTACGGGCAGGAACGAGCCAGCAACAACTCAAGGCTTCCAAACGCATGGGCTTTATAAACCCGGGCGAGTTTACATGTAACACATGTACTCTTGTCCAGCAGGATAAAAACCCTGCATCACACTGAACTGTGATACATTTGGGGATACTTGGCGAGACTTGTTATCTCAACGCCACCCCACCGGGCAGATTGTTTCTCTAACACAGAACAAGTCTCCCCGCAGGCTAACAAACCTGCACATTTACCTCACGCTTATTCCAACAAAAGCTGAGAACTAGCAAGTGTTGACCGGTGCTTCAGTATGACCGCAACACCGGGGGCACCTGTTGGCTCATTCCACGCACCAACAGGCCTTCCCGCAGGCTAGCACTCTCTGACTCGTACCGATATGGCAGAACGCCTGGTCGAGGTCCCATGCACTCTCTGACTCGTACCGATATGGCAGAACGCCCGGTCGAGGTCCCATGCACTCTCCGACTCGTACCGATATGGCACAACGCCCGGTCGAGGTCCCATGCACTCTCCGGCTCATCCCGATATAGCACAACGCCCGGTCAAGCCCAATCTTCAATACGGACTTGGGGGACTGGGCACCGTTGGGTTGGTAACCCTGCGGGTCTGCGAGGCAAGAGCAAGACAGATTAAGTCCCCATTCAAGATTGCACTTGACCGGGAACTTGGGGGACTTGTTGACAGTAGCCACAGAGGGGCTGCAACAGGCCCACAGACCCGCAGCTAGTGCACCAGGGGCCGGCCCAAGGCCCGGGACCGGATCACCAGCACCCGGCCTCGGGGTCCAGCAGTCTATCCTGCTACCAGGGGCCCAGGGACCGGGGGCGCCTGCCTGCCAAAGAGGTCACTAGAGCTGCCCTTTGGTGTGCAAACAGAAGGGAACCAGTCCCACATCGAAGGGTAAGGCCAGACTTCACTCTCAGCCACCTATATAAAGGCCTCAACTACTCTTATTAATAGGTAACTGATCCTTCCTACCGCTTATATACGTGCTTAAGTTATATTTATTCTAACTATACTAACTTAGGCATCGGAGAGGAGAAGACCGGCCCGCCCGATATTCCCCTTAGTAAGCAGGTTTGCAGGAGATCATACGAGGATTCATCTGTCTCTACCAGGCCCCAGGGTTTGTGCAGAAACAGGAAGCATGAATTCGACTCAAAACAAAATGATACTGCAACTACGTTGATTCAAAACGATACAAAAACAAAACCTGCTATTGTGTGAATAAAAGTGTTATTCAAAGAGCAGCGTGCCGCTGCACCGCGAAAGACCTACCTATAACCATATATAAACAATTCAAAAACACAACCTTGACTATATATGTTGACAGTAGCCGCAAAGAGGCTACAGCAGGCCCACAGACCCGCAGCAAGCGCACCAGAGCCCGGCCCAAGGGTCGGGACCGGATCACCAGCACCCGGCCTCGGGGCCTAGCACTCTATCCTGCCTCCAGGGACCCAGGGGCCGGGGGCGCCAGCCTGCCTAAGAGGGCACCAAAAGGTATAAACAGAAGGGAACCAGTCCCACATCGAAGAGTAAGGCCAGCCCTTACCCCCAACCACCTATATATGGGCCCCAACTACCCTCTTTATTAGGTAACTCATCTCTCTCCCTGCTTACATACGTGCCTTGGTTATATATATTCCAACTATACTAACTTAGGCATCGGAGAGGAGAAGGCCGGCCCGCCCGGTATTCCCCTTAGTGAGCAGGATTGCAGGAGATCGAGTTGGATTCATCAAGTATCTACTAGACCCCCGAGTTTAGGCAGAAACAATTGGCGCCGTCTGTGGGAAGCTTGAACGAAAAGCCGTGTAAGCAGCACCGTTGGGAAAGAGATCGGAGATGAGTCAAGAAAAAAGAGACCACCGAGGGGGGACGCCTTGCAGTAGTGCAGACGCTCACCTCCACCCCAGCCGTCACGCGGGAGCCGCGCGGCGACCGGGGCAACGGTCAGGATGGAGAGAGCTGTGGGGGACCATCCGGCGTGCCGGATCCCCACCGCGACAGCTCGCGAGGTAAAGGCCCGGCAGAGGAGGAAGACAGCCCAGAGCGACGGGGCTTCGCCTTAACGTTCTCAGATGATTCAAGCGATCGATCTGAGAGCCCGGACCGGGACCCTACGTACACCCCCGGCCATAGCAGTATGGCGGGAGAACTACGGGCGATGGCCGCAGAGGTCAGTCGTCTAAAAGAGGAGAGCGACAGGGACAGAGCCAAGTCCAACGCTCGGTACGAAGAGATGGAGGCGGTGAATACTGCCCTCGTGGCCGCCCTGGAAAGGGGACAGCAGCGCAGTGATGCCATGGCCGAGGCACAGGCGACACTCCTGCCGGTCCCACCTCAACACACCGAAGCAGAGCACTCTTCGGGCGGACGACCCGGTGACCCCGTACGGCAGAAGTCGCCAGCAGGCGCAGGCCGGCCGAAGAGCGCGACAACCTCCCGCCAGCCCGGCGCTTCGTCAGTGGATGAAGCTGAGACTCCGACCGCGCGAGCGCTGCAGATGCTGGCCAACACCGTGTCGAGCTTAAAGGCCCAAATGGAGGCCAACGAGAGAAGAGCCGCGCGGCCGATGGAGGGTGCCCGGTTTAATGAGCGCATGGGTCCCTTTTCGCACCGGGTCATAGAGTCGGGAAGATCTGGCAACCAGAAGTCCCTCAAGCTCACCTACTCGGGGTCCGGCTGCCTGTACCAGCATCTGGACAGCTTCCGGTCCCAAACCTGCGCCAAGGGCTACTCCGATGCAGTCTGCTGCAACATTTTTCAGGAGACTTTGTCCGGAGAAGCACTCAGCTGGTTCTACGAGCTTCCGGCAAACTCGATCGAGGCATTCGAGCAGTTAGCCGACCGGTTCGTAGGCCGCTTCATTCTCCGAGTCGAGGGAGCCCGGACGTCGACCATCCTCTTCAATTGCAGACAAGCCCCCGGAGAGGAGCTGAGAACCTTTTTCAACCGATGGCAGACGGCTACGGCCGGAGTTCGGAACCTGGACAAGGGCATCGCCGAGATGGCGTTTAAACAAGGGCTCCGAGCGGGCAAGTTTTCGTACGCCGTCCGGGTAGAACTCCCGCAGGGGTACGACAAGTTGATGGCTATGGCCATCCGGCATGCTCAGGCCGATCATGAGACCTACGGGCACCACCTACAGAAGAGGAAGCGGGATGAGCAGCAGGAAGACCATCCCCTGGAAGAGAACCCCCTGCCCACCCAGGAAGCCAAGCCCAATTAGCGGACCGATAACCGCACCGCTCGGCCCAGCCGGAACGCCAACAGCAGAAACTGGCCACAGCGGCAGCAGAGGTCCTATTCTGATAAGCCCCAGAACGAGCACAAGCCGGCGCCGTTCCGCCAAGAGCGCCCCCTAGCAATCATGCCAGCACCACCACCGGCCAATCAAGAAGTCTTCACCGCTCTCACCACTTCCTACGAGGATATCCTACTTGAGAACGGGAGCGTCATTCCCCCACCGCCCCAGAGAAGGTTCCCCAACGGGAAACTTACAACGGCGCAGACGGGCAAGTACTGCTCTTACCATGATGAGGCTACTCATCGAACGAACCAGTGCTGCGCTCTCAAGACAGCGGTGCAGGTTTTGATTGATAGCGGCCAGCTCCAGCGGTACGTGGGGAAAAGAAGAACAGACCCCGACCAGGAACGTGACCAGTCCTGGTAAAACCCGCTAGCACCGAGCGGTTAGTTTGGCATAGTTCACGGTTCAACCGTTGAAAAAAAAACATATATATGCAAACTACTTTTGAGAAAATTTCACCGGCTCTGCCAGTTCCAGTATATTCATATTCAAGCAAGTATACAAGCAGTAACCGATCCGGAAAGATTACAAGGAAAAGGGCAAGAAAATCCTAAGGAGCTACGATTCCGCCTTCAGCAGGCAATTCGCCAGCCTCTCCTGCGGTACCCTCGCCGTCGACATCAGTTCCGGTGTTGACTCCGGCTCGGGCAGACTCGGCACCGTTGGTAGAAGAATCCAAGTCCGAGCGAATCGCTTCACCCGGCTGCTCCTCCACCGCCTCCTGATGGATGTCCGACTGCTCATGGATATCTCCTTCAGCAGCAGTCGACATCAGGGAAGTGTCTAACCATCCCTTCCCCGACCATTCCGTGTACGCATCCGAGATGCCCTCTTCCCTGGCCTTCACCAGAAACTCCAGGAACTGATCGCTCTCGCGGTATTTGAGAACGACCCGCTCGTAGAGTTCCGGGTCATCTTCCCCGGCCGGAGCAGCAGAGGCGGCGCGCAGAGCGGCAGCTCCCACTTGGAGCTCGTCCACCTTGGCCTCCAGGTCGGCCCTCACCTTCTCCAGGATCCGGTTCTGCTCCTCCAGCTTCTTGGCCCTCTCCTCCGATCTGGCCTTCTCCCGGTCCGAGCGAGACTTCTCCACCTCCAGGCGTTGTCGGATCTCGGATAAAGCAGTTATCTGTCTCTGCAGCTCCGACATCTCCTCACTCGCGTCCGGTTCGTACAGGCTGTACAGCAACTGCGCAACACCAAAGAGTTAGTCAAGCAGCAAAAGAAACAAGCCATAGGCAGTATAGTGGTGCCATGCAGTACTCACCCGAAGGACGGATTCCTTGCATTTTGGACGATTTCCGCCCGCCAGGGCTCCAGCAACCCCGGGTCTGTCCAGGCCAAGGCTGGCCAAGTCCGCCGCCACTTGCCGGACGAGTGCACTATCCGGGTTTCCCCTCGGTGCCTCCGCAGGGGCTGGACTACTCTGTCGAGCAGCAGCAGCAGCCTTCTCCCCAGCAGTGTTGGTCTGCGCACCGCTGGTTATTCTGAACCGTTTGGCCAGGTTCTCCCGTGCCGACCCACCGGTAAGCGTCACCAGTGCGGCGGAAGGAACGTCCCCGCCCTTCTGTTTCTCTCCCCGGCCTTCCGGAGAAGAAGATCGTGCGCTTTCCGGGGCGACGCGAGCCACGTGCGGCACAGACACCGGCCGGTTGGGGATCCTGTTCATCCCACCGGGAATCCTCACTGCCCCCCCCCCGGTACTCTTGCCCTTTCCAGGCGCCAGGAGGCCTGCGGCATGATGGGTCTTCACCCGCTTCAGGACATAGGCGTCGTCATCGACGTCCATAGCCCTCGGCTCCGCATGAGTCATCAGCCGGCCGGACACGTCGTCCACCGACGTCCGCGAGACAATCTCGGCCTTCTCCTTCAGCTTGTTGAGGAGGTCTTCCCCGTCCATAGAGAGAGTGGTTTCGGGCTTGATAGTCGCCCGGGAAGATGCACCTGCAAGGAAAGCAAACGGTTAGTATTTTGCAAAAAACTAGCACAAAGTATCACCGCTCAAGGGCTTCCTACGCACCGGGACCCCGCCCAAGCTGGCAGTATTCCAGCACTTCGCGTCGGATGAAGTTGTAAGAACTCCGTTCCAGATCGTCCCAACATCCGGTTATGGTCGAGATCCTCTCACGCTCCAGATCGGATAGCTCGTACGACTGGTCGCCAATGGGTTGGAAGGCGCCAGGAACCCAGTACTCTCTACTCCTCGCCTGCCACTTCCCGCCCACCATCACCACCTTCTTCCTCCAGCTGTTGTCTACCCATGAAGGCATATTGGTGACGATCGGTGGAGGTTTCCGGGTATTGAAGGACAGGCAACCATGGGATCCCTGCTTCCTGGAGTACGACAACATGTACAAGGCCCGGAACTCGTTTACCGTGGGTATATTCATCCCAGAAAACTAGTACAAGCAGCCAAGGCTCAGTAGTCGTCTCCACTGGAGCCCAGGAAGCTGTGCGGGCGACACTTGCAGTGCACTCAGCATATACTGCACGAAATTTGGCAGCGGGAGCGAGAGTCCATGCCGGAACTGATCCTGATGCGCAGCAACCCAACCTTCTTCTGGGTTGCAGGCTGACTCTCCAGGATTCAAGGGCCGTAGCAGAACTCTATCCGGGATACCCCACGTTTCCCGGAACGCTGCAATCTCTCCAGGGGTCATGCTCTCCTCCGGTTCATCACACACCATAGCGTACTTCCCTCTGCCGATGGTGTAGCTCACGGCCGGAGCGCCTGCAAGGCGCACCCCGTGCGGTATTTCAGTCTCCGAGGATTCAGCCCCGGCAGACGAAGACGAGGACGGAGTCGAAACCCTGCTCCCGGAGCAGTCAGCGACTTCGGTCTCCGGAGATTCCGAACTGAGTCAGTTATCCAGCCTCTCCGCATCATCCACGAGGGGACCCCTGGCAGCCGATTCGGAAGCCCGGTCAGAACCTGAAGATGACATCTTAACCTAGGGGAAGAACACAAAACCCTAGCGCTCGTCAGCAACAGGCTACAACGGCACCTCCTACGGCCTCTCCCCAAGTCCGCCGCAGAAGCAGTTCTGTCAGCGGCAGAGATCCCTCCCCCCCCCCCCCCCCCCCCCCCGCCGCAAAACAACAAAGCCAAAAACAAGAACAACACCGGGGCAAAGAAATCAAACAAACTTACCAATTAGTATACTCAACCGAGGACAATCGGCCCTGGGAAAGCAGCGCGCAATGGTAGGGAGCGTTCAAGAAACGGATCTCGTGGGGCAAGAAGGGCTCAGAGTGCTCGCCGGATTCCTCTCTTTCTCTTAGTTTCTCCAAAGCAAGAAGCAACAACAGAAAGAAGAGCAAAAGAGGCCTTTTTATAGAGGGGACCAGTGCCCTAGGCAATCGAAATCCCTCCAAAACAAGTAATCAGAGCAACTCAAACGCCTGCGAATCCAGGCCCTTCATCTCAAGACCGCCCCCCGCTGGCACGTGTCCCAGCATTGGAAAACTGCCCATGCCATCATAACTGACAGGACTGATGAACTTCCTCCTTAAATGCATGTCAGCCACTTGTCCCACACGCTGGCGACAGGAAGGTAGGAGCGGGAACCAAGGAGTCAGGCCCTCCCACTTCCCCAGATTCCACGCTTGCACGACAATCTTCGCTGCATATCTCGAAGACCTCTCTCGCGGTTATGATCATCCAACCGCTTGGAGAGCACCCATCCGGGTATGAAGCCTCGTCTCGATACGGCAGGACGCCCGGTCGAGGACCACCCGGCACCATGGCAATTCGCGGTTATGATCATTCAACCGGCTGCATGGCTTCTCCATGGCATATCACCGGAGGACTCGTCTCGATATGGCATAATGTCCGGACAAGGGTCGAGATCCACCCGGTCCGTAGCAGTTCGCGGTTAGGTATCATTCAGCCGTCTGCACGCCATCCTACTGGAGACCTCGTCTCGATATGGCATGTCGCCCGGTCGAGGTCCGTCCAGTCGCATCTCTCTTGGGGGACTCGTCTCGATATGGCAGAACGCCCGGTCAAGATCCGCCCACCGGTTAAGACGCATCCAACCGGCTCGAGAGCATATTTCGGGAATAGGATCCACCTGGTACCATGGCATTTCACTGGGGGACTCGTCTCGATATGGCAGGATGCCCGGTCGAGTTCCATCCAGTACCATGGCTGACCCCGGTCATGAGAACATTCGACCGGCTTGGGCTTCATACACCCGGGTGAGTTTACATCTAACCCATGTACGCTTGTCTAGCAGGATAAAAACCCTGCATCGCACCAGCTGCGGCAAAAGGGGGCTGCACGGCGAGCTTTGTCACCTCAACGCCACCCCCCTACCGGGAACATAGTGCACCTGGCCCCATGGCATCTCACTGGGGGGACTCGTTTCGATATGGCAGGAAGCCCGGTCGAGTTCCGCCCAGCACCATGGCTGACACCGGTCGAGAATATTCGACCGGCGGGCTTATAACCCCGGGTGAGTTTGCATCTAACCCATGCACGCTTGTCCAGCAGGATAAAAACCCTGCATCGCATTGAAAGGCGATCACACATGGGGCTACACGGCGAGCTTTGTCACCTCAATGCCACCCCTTTACCTCAACGCTTATTCAACACAAGCTGAGAAGAACTAGCAAGTGTTCACCGGTGCTTCAAACAGCCCGCAACACCGGGGAAATCTCCCTGTAGCTAGCAATGGGGAACTCGTTTCGATATGGCAGGTCGCCCGGTCGAGGTCCAGTACTGAAGTTCACCAGGGACCCGTCTCGATATGGCAGAACGCCCGGTCGAGGTCCCATGAACTTCACCCCGTCCGTTTCGGCAGATCGCCCGGTAGAGGCTCAGTGAATTCTGTTTCGGCAGATCGCCCGGTAGAGGCTCAGTGAATTCCGTTTTGGCAGATCGCCCGGTAGAGGCTCAGTGAACTCCGCTCCATTTCAATTCGGCAGATCGCCTAGTTGAGGACCAGTGAAGCTCCGCTTCGTACCGAGAGGGCAGAGTGCCCGGCCGAAATTCCGTGCACATTTCTTGCATGGCGGATTTCAACGCCTCATTATCATTCCGTGCACACATCTATTGCATGGCATCATAACATCATGGCATCATCCCATACACTCACCGGCTTCCACCCGGCTCCATGCTCATAACACCACAACACTTGAGCATATTACTGCTTATATTGCAAATGTGCTTATAAAACTATTGTTTCCCATCGGTAACAGGTACTCACCTCGGTCACGCCCAATCTTTAACGCGGACTTGGGGGACTGGGCACCGGTAGGTTGGTAGCCCTGCGGGTCTGCGGGTCTGCGGGACAAGAGCAAGACAGATTTAAGTCCCCATTCAAGATTGCACTTGACCGGGAACTTGGGAGACTTGTTGACAGTAGCCGCAGAGAGGCTACAGCAGGCCCACAGACCCGCAGCAAGCGCACCAGGGCCCGGCCCAAGGGTCGGGACCGGATCACCAACACCCGGCCTCGGGGCCTAGCACTCTATCCTGCCTCCAGGGACCCAGGGGCCGGGGGCGCCAGCCTGCCTAAGAGGGCACCAGAAGGTATAAACAGAAGGGAACCAGTCCCACATCGAAGAGTAAGGCCAGCCCTTACCCCCAACCACCTATATATGGGCCCCAACTACCCTCTTTATTAGGTAACTCATCTCTCTCCCTGCTTACATACGTGCCTTGGTTATATATATTCCAACTATACTAACTTAGGCATCGGAGAGGAGAAGGCCGGCCCGCCCGGTATTCCCCTTAGTGAGCAGGATTGCAGGAGATCGAGTTGGATTCATCAAGTATCTACTAGACCACCGGGTTTAGGCAGAAACAATATATATAAACAACTGCTACTGCTATTACGTTAAGTCACAAATTCAAAAAAAAAAAAAAAACATTGCTACTGTGTCAATAAAATCAAGAATAACATGCTACTGCGTTAATGAATCTAGATAGGAAGCATGAATTAGACTTGAAACAAAATGATACTACAAGTAGGTTGATTCAAAACGATACAAAAACAAAAACCTGCTACTGCGTGAATAAAATGTGTGAATCAAAAATCAGCGTGCCGCTGTACCGTGAAAAACGTACCTATAATCATATATAAAACAGTTCAAAAAACACAACCTGGACTACACAAACCTGGACAACACAACCTGGACTATATATATAAACAACCTGATACGGCTACGGCTATTGCTACTACGTTAAGTCACAAGTTCAAAACACAAAAAAAGAAGAATAAAAACTGCTACTGTGTCAATAAAAACAAGAATAACTTGCTACTGCGTTAATGAAACTAGATAGGATGCATGAAATCGACTTGAAACAAAATCATACTGCAACTAGGTTGATTCAAAACGATACAAATTCAAAACCTGCTACTATGTCAATAAAATGTTTTATTCAAAAAGCAGCGTGCCGCTGCACCGCGAAAAGCCTACGTATTACCATATATATACCCCTTCCACTAAGTGATCCCTCATTTTGTCCATTTTAAGGGATCGATCATTTAACCTACTTTTCGATCACATATTAACATCTCCACCATTCAACTTTCATGTTTATATGAGTAGATCATATCTGGAAATTTTCATTTTTTTTATAATCATTAGAGCATTCAAAATTGAAATTTACAAATAAAAAGATGAACGGTTCAGCTTTGACAGATTTCATACGTCCATTGATTTAATCTAGTTAGAACCCTTAACGATCACCATTTTGGCTAAAATTTTACATGAATGATCTACACATATAGACATAGTAATTGAACGGTGGAGATGTAAAAATGTGATTAAAAATTGGTATAATGATCGATCCCTCATATAAACCAAAATAAGAGATCTCTTAATGGAAATGCCCTTGTGTCTGTGTGTGTGTGTGTTTGTGTGTGTGTGTGTGTGTGTATATATATATATATCCTAATACTGCTACTGCTACTACGTTAAGTCACCAATTCAACAACACACAAAAAAAGAATAAAAACTGATATTGTGTCAATAAAATAAAGAATAACATGCTACTGCGTTAATGAATCTACATAGGAAACATGAATTCGGCTCAAAACCAAAATGATACTGCAACTAGGTTGATTCAAAACGATACAAATTCAAAAACCTGCTACTGCGTTAATGACTTTACATAGGAAACATGAATTCGGCTCAAACCAAAATGATACTGCCACTAGATTGATTCAAACGATATAAAAAAATAATAATAAAAAAAAAACCCTGCTACTGCGTTAAGAATCCAGATAGGAAACATGAATTCGACTCAAACCAAAACGATACTGCCACTAGGTTGATTCAAGCGATGCAAAAATAAAAAATCTGCTACTGTGTTAACGAATGTAGATAGGAAACATGAAATCGAATGAAATCTAGAACAAATTCGCAACGAAAATAGAGTTAGAAGATTCAATCTAACCTGTAATTCAATTGTGAAGACAAACTAGGGTGACTACTGCTCATATTTCAATGAACTATATGAAGAAGAAGACGAACTTGTGATTCTCCGATGAAATCAATGTCTAAATCACCAACTAAAGCCTACGGAATTTGTGAATATCCGACGAGATTACGGTTAGAATTAAGCTCCGGCGAGCTTAGGGTTAGAATGAAGACGAAGTCGATCACAGAGAAAGCGTGATCCTTAACAGAATGAGATTTTCCTTCTTCTGCTGGTATAAAAGAGGGGTAAAAGTGTCAAATTGCTAGTGACATGTGGCAGCTTAATAGCATCTTGTACTAATGTGTAAATTTTAGTCATAAATTGCTCAATTGAATATGTAAGTGAGTTATTTGTAAAACAAATTATTGTCATGTACCTACTTTCTCTATTTTTTTTTTTTACTTTTGATTTATTCACTTCTATTTGTTATTTGTTTGAGGTAGGATAAGATATTTTATAATTTTTTTAGAAAAAAAAAAATCATCTTTGTTTGATAAGAACAAAAAGGGAAGAAGATGGGTGTAATGAAAATTAGCATAATGCTAACTACCTTCTATTATCAAATTCAAGGTTGTGAAGTATAGAATGAGATGAGAGGTATGTACTAAAAAAATTTGATTAGCCTGATTAGTGGGATGCATATAGCTTCACCCTAAGGAATTGGAAACCATGCTACTACTCTTTTGCATTTCACACCACACTATCAAATTCAGGGTCCACATGATTTTAGTTGGATTTTGGTTGTAACAGTCAAAGCTAAAATAGATCATAGTGTCACACTATTTTAAATACTGTAATGATAAAAAGTTACTGATTTTCTAATTCTTTATGAGTCATGGTCACCTACTAAGGTGACAAAAAATAAATGGATATAAATATAATGCTGCAAATACTATCTAAATACAAGGTTGATGGAATATTTGGGTAGGATTGTTGAAAAGCCTAAGGTGTATTTTCCAACTGCTTGACATGGAACCTCTATCGACCTTCTGGCATAGTAATGGTGATTCCAATTGATGGAGAAGAACCAGTATCATTAAAATTAGTCTCTGTTGAATATGCAGGGTCTTTGAAGAGTGGAAGTGATGTTGCTTCATTGACCAGCATGTGAACTACAGAAGACATTGCTGGTCGATCAGCTGGAGCTTCTTGAACACACAAAAACGCAACATGGATACACCTTAAAGCTTCATGAGGCAGACATGTTTTTCTCACTGATGCATCAATTACCTCCAATCCTTTACCTTCTTTCCATAATTTCCAAGCCTAAGAATCAACACAAGTATATAAACCAATCAGGTTTGCATAACTCTTCACTTGAAATGGAAGCTAATAAGTTATATAGAGGCAGTGGTACAACAATAACCAGAGTTATACTTACCCATCCAGCAAGAGTTGGGGAATGTTCAAGATGATGGAAAGCACCATTTTTTTTTCCGCTTACAATCTCCAACAGCAACACCCCAAAGCTGAACACATCCAATTTCTCAGAGAACTGACCATAACGTGCATACTCGGGAGACATGTAACCGCTGCATAGATCGAGGGTAGAGAAATGAGCAATAGTAGGGATTCCATGACATAAAATGACTCAAATCATGTCCTACAAATACATACTATGTTCCAACGACCCTGTTGGTATCTGCTTCAGTTTGATTCATGTCGAAAATCTTTGCCATTCCAAAGTCGGAAATTTTGGGATTCATGTCTCCATCCAACAGGATATTGCTAGCTTTTAGATCCCTGTGAATGATTTTCAATCTGGAGTGCTTGTGGATATAAAGTACCCCTTGAGCAATAGCTTCTATAATTTGGAAGCGCTTACTCCAATCCAATCTTGTGTTTTCAGATGGATCTGAGTAGACAAATGATGTAGAATGACTAACGATCGTAACTAAATAAAAAATATAATCTCAGAAGTCTAAGCACATACCAAATAAAATTTTGTCCAAACTTCTATTGGGCATGTACTCATAGATCAATATCAATTCCTCCTCTTCAATACAGCAACCCAAAAGCCTAACAAGATTTGTATGTTGAAGCTTGGCTATAAGTTTCAACTCATTCATGAACTCCTTATATCCCTGCCCGGACTTCTTTGACAGTCTCTTTATGGCTACTTCATGATTTTCAGGCAAAATCCCCTATAAAACAAAGAAAATTTGAGAAAGTAATCTGAGGAAATTGCTATAGTAAAAGATGCTATCAAAGCTATGAAGAGTCATTCACACCTTATAAACAGGGCCAAATCCACCTTCCCCAAGTTTGTTAGCTACATAGAAATTGTTTGTAGCATCTAGTATACTCCTTAAACTAAACATTGGTAGCTCTGTTTCATTCTGTCCACCTTCAGTGCCAACATTCCTTACAATCTCACTATATTTCCTGTACATTTCAATGTTACATTAGAACTTAGAAGCATTGTAATCTCGGAGCTAGAATAGACGCGAGTGAGAGCAATACCTTGGCTTTCTTACAGTTTTCTTCCATAAAAAGTAAACAACTATTCCAAGCAATATTCCAAGCAATACTGATGTTGCTAGAGCTACTGCAATTACGAAAGCAGTGCTCTTCTTTGTTAAAGCCACAGGAGAACCCGCGGTTGATGACAACCCGAAAATGCAAGCCATGGCTCCATCACTCCCTGGTTCAGAGTCAAATGCAGCAGCTGCTGCATAAAGCGCTGTAAAGAAGAAACAATTGCTAGAGCGAGTAGTGTTGCCATCCAACTGTGAGGTAATTGCACTCCCGGCAGTTACGCAAGCAGCGCAGGATGAGGGAGAAGTGAGGTCTGCGCTACAATCAGAGTCAAATGCAGTGGTCTGGTTAAGCTTGGAGGTCCAATCTTGTGACCTCTCGATACCGGCACAGAAACTGGGGTTGGTGACAAAATATGAAGGATTATAACAATAAGAAACAATATTGGAAGGGAGGGAGAGAGAGGTGAGCCTGGATTGCAAGTTTTGGAGGCAAGAAGTTGAGGTGGCTATGTTGGGAAGCAGAAAAACATTGGTGGCTTTCAGGTATTGAGCAAGGCCGATTCCAAAGAGAGATCGGATGATATGACAGCACACGTTTTGGGAGGCATCCTTTTTGTTCTGGGGATCAAAGCTTTTGCATGATGAAGAATGGAAAGGGATTCTAAGAACATAACTGAGATCCATGGGGCATTTTGTTCTGTTAGCCGTGGTTGAATTTACAGATTGGCTGCTAGCTGAGAGAGGTAGCAGAACTAGAAACAACACCAACAAGTACCACATTCTTCGTTTCATCCACTTCTCCTTTCTACAGAAATGGCATTCCATAATCTGATCTACCAGAAATTTGAAGTCCAAGAGTCTCAACAGGGCTTCTAGTCTCTTTCTGTCCTGCTTCCATTTTTGTTGATCTTGTTCTTCTTTTTATCATATTCTATTCTGCTGTTGGTTTTTGACTGGTCCTACTCCAAAGAGAGTGCTGCTAAGAACTTTAAGACCTCAAAACGATCTGCTTTGCCAAAGTCTTGCTGGCATGCATGTGCCCGTGCTATTTAATATTACGTTATATCTTGTTGCAGTAACCAGCTAGCCGATAATGGAATTTGCAGTGAGGAAATGAAGAGGGAGAGCCAGCGAAATACGAGATCAGGCTTTGTAAGTAGAAAGATATTGGCAAGTTCCCTTTATGGACCAAAACTCAGCCCAAGATGCAGTAAGATGAGTCCCAGCACAGATACAAGTGAAGCCATGAAGCCCAATCAAATCAAGACCCAACATAACCTCAAAAAACCAAGGTATATTCATGCATATTCATATCATGTTTTTCATAGCAGTACCACTTTGTATCCTACGTTTGCACCTAAGGATAGGAGTACTGTTTTGTATACCGGTTTTCTGGGTATTTTTATAGCTTTGTTCAAATCGTCTTGAAAACTGTGATTTATCTTCTCAATGCGTTTCCAGTTGTTTCTAGTCGATTTGCTTTTCAAATTCAAACAGCTAGCCAAGCATGTGATGCTCTTGGCGCTCAAACTATCAAAGGGTGAAGTTTTCTTCAACCCGTGACCTTGATGTTTTCAAGGTGCTTTTGTTTATGCTTGGTTTGTGTTACACTTACCTATGCAATTGATAGTAGGCTGTATGATCCTAGAAGGAAGCTGTTTTGCCTTTCCCTATTGTTAACATTCTTTTAGAATGCTTTTTGCAAAACTTTTTTCCCTCTTATGAAAAGATAGCTATTTTTGGAAAGTTAGTTTTGTCCTCTTGTCCTTGGCTTTGTTCTACAAAGGATTTCAACAGCATCTAAGCCAAGCACATAAGGACAAACCTCTTTAATTCATTGGCATGCGTATTGCTCTATTAGCAACTTACACTTGTCTATAAATACCAAGCAAAGTGATTTTGCTTGGTGGTCAAATTTATTTGTGTTTTTGTTATTATTGAAGAATATCGGTTTGGCTGTGTTCTTATTCTCTAATGTTCTAAGTCTTCCTAGTGATTATAAATCTTAGAGCTTGAGAAATCAAAAACCGTTTTTCTAAAATCATAAAGCATTTGCATTCCAATACATGAGGTTGTGATTGGAGGTGCAACGACCCCAAGAGTTCACAAGCAGAGTTAGCTAGGGTGTAGTTAAGGTCTGAGTGAAGCTCTTGTATCCCTTTCATGTGTGAGGACTTAGGGGACAAGATGGGAGAGCGTTCTAGTTAAGACTAGGTAGAGTCTTAGAACAGGATAACAACAAGGTCTGGTATCCCAGGCTCTATTCTTGTATAAGTCTACGAATCACATAGTGGAAAGGTTTGTCCTTTGGATAAGGGCACGCAGTTTTCTTCCCTGAGTTCAGGGTTTCTGCGTTAAAGAAAAACATCTCTGTGTTGTTTTTACTTTCAGCAATCTTTTTCATTACTTGCATAATCGTTGCAAACTGTTAACCGGGATAGCACAACTCCTTGCTATCCTCGGATTACAACATATAACGAAAAAGTTGCAAAGAGTCCTATTTACCCCCCCCCAGGATAACAACAAGGTCTGGTATCCCAGGCTCTATTCTTGTATAAGTCTACGAATCACATAGTGGAAAGGTTTGTCCTTTGGATAAGGGCACGCAGTTTTCTTCCCTGAGTTCAGGGTTTCTGCGTTAAAGAAAAACATCTCTGTGTTGTTTTTACTTTCAGCAATCTTTTTCATTACTTGCATAATCGTTGCAAACTGTTAACCGGGATAGCACAACTCCTTGCTATCCTCGGATTACAACATATAACGAAAAAGTTGCAAAGAGTCCTATTTACCCCCCCCCCCCCCCCCCCCCCCTCTAGGACCTTCAGGCTTCCTAGAACATGTAACTATAGATCATCGACGTTTCCTTCTCTTCACTATTATAAACCATTCACCATGTCTTGTACTCTTTGGCGTGGTGGCATTACAATGATGATATATAGCTCAAGTACATTAGCTCTGAAACCGCAAATGTGGAAATGAAGCAAAGCAAGCTGCTGGCACGAAAAATGACACCTTTGAGAGAATACACTACACTTGCCTTTGTGTATATAGAACATCGTACATAAAACTAAACTTGGTTTCAACTTGTTTGAAGACATCTTGTGCTGAATGATTACGTAGCATATCACGGCAAAGTTGTCATTCTGGATATAAAGAGTTTGAAGATCTTGAATAACGCATAGGTTTCATGGAGAGGTCCGGTTACAGAAATAACAGGATTCACTTCAGAAGTAGCAATTCCTTCAGTAAGTGTACTCCAAAACCCTACCTCTTTTTTCCTCAAGCTTTTATAACACTAAGTTCTCCGCAAAATCAGCATACCCAGTACCAGGATTATGAAGTGGACGCCAGGAGCCAGCAAGCATATTGCTATTCGCAGTTACCGCAGGAACCAAATCCTCTCTCCATAGTCCATACTTGATAATTTCAGCACAAACACTGGTATTACTAACAGTACATGGTAATTGCAAGCTGTCCATATCAAGATTTAGAATGCCACTCCAACCTGGAGTACTAAGCCTAGTAAGTGGATTGACCAAAGTTCAAATGCCCACCATCGAGTAGGCAGTAATGGTATCTGAACCGCCCAGGTGCACCAGAAGAGATGGAGCCTAACAAACCATGAACAGCTTATTTGGATGCAGGGGGTTTTGTTGATCATCATCCCCTATTGATGTCCAACTTCCATCTGCTGATAAATAGGCCATCCATGTTTCAAGCAATGTACTTGCATCGACTTCCAAAGACGAATGGCAAAATTTACACGCATAAACTGGTGTCAGAACCAATACTCGGACATCACATTCATTCCATAGTTTCACCACATTTGCTGGAAAGTTGCACCCGCCCTTCTGATCTTGTAAATATTTAACTGATAGCTAGCAACTAAATTTAAATATGTTAGTAATAAGAAAAGTGAATTTGAGAGGACGATGAAGGAAGAACATAAAAGTTTCCAACAAAAAAAAAAGAAAAAACTGTAGCATTTGCCTGCTCTTTTTATATATCTATTATTTGTCAAGGCAAAATCCAGTTAAAAGTAAAGACACTCACCAATTCAGCTATCTAAATATACTTCAATAGTACAATCAAATTCAAAACTAATAAATTGAGAAAACAGTATTGAGAATAAATGCAAAAGAGAAGAACAAATTATTAGTATAGAAAATTGAAAACACAGATTAAAGACGATAGCAACCTTAATTACTTGCACTAGCATCATCCTCATCACATACAATAAAAAAATGCACCGGAAACCTTGACTCATCTAGCATGACTTGATGTAGGACGAAACAAGCTCAATTTAGCAAGAAAACGACTTCCCGCTGCGTCATGAGTAGAGAGTATCGATTGATTAATCTTTTTGTGGCATTCAAATTATTTTCTGCTGCAATCCAAATTTTATAGCACAAAGAACAGGGAACTTAGAAATATAAAGTTTTCTTTTGGAATCCCAAGTTCTGATGAAAAATAAATATGCACTACAGATTAGTACGAGGATATAATCCCTGGGGATGACTGAGTATCTGAAAAAGGTGGAAAAGAGCAAGAACAAAAAGGATCAGGGAGTATTTGGTTTCTTTTATTTCAATTTTTATTTTTCATTTTCCTAGCTAGTTCACATTTCCCCTATCCCAGTGAAGTTAGTCTCATTTTCCTTGATTTACTTTAATTATTAAAAAAGAACACATAAAATTACTGATCTATATATGAGTATTGAAGTTTCTTTCCAAAATTTGGAACTTTTAAGGTTGGATCACGGTATATCTCATATATACAATACTTTAGTTGCTGTGAAACTGGCCAAGTAAATCGTAACTAATGTGGAAGAATTGAACTATAGAGCATGAGAAGAATGCTCTGTATCTATGAGAGCTTCCGGTTCTAACTTACATGACAGATATCAATCATATCATGATATGGGTGGGAAGTACCTTTCTTTTATATACATATCCAGGTGTACTACCAGAGCCAGAGTATATTAACACAGTTCAGACCGAAAGAAAAAAACAAAAGGAAAATGAAAAGACATCTTAATACCTCTCATCTGCATATTCATATAAATAGTAGCTTATCAATCTAGCTACAATTAGTCAATAGCAAAGTAAGTTCCAAGTTATATAGACAAGTATACAACAATGCAAAAAGGCTATTTGATTTAAGAAATGACAATGCTAAAGGATAATGTATATAGTACATCCAAGGTTTTAGATGGTGCAGAAATCTTTACATTTTCTTCGCATACTATGAAACTGATCTGTTCCAATGTTCAAATCAACTGTATCATGAATCTTTTGACAGCAGCAACAATGCCAGATCTACTATATCCTTAGACAATAAACCAATTATCAATTCCACAGTTGATGCATCTGTAGAGAAACCCTGCTTCACCATTTCTTGAATAAGGTCCACGGCCCATGATGTCTCGTTGTTATTTAACAACCCTCAGATAATGGTGTTATAGGTGCAACCATTTGGAGCACCATCCTTTCCCTCCCATTTCTCTCAGCAATTTTTTTGCTTCAATTATTAAAGCATGATGACAAAGTCCACCAATCATTTTGGGTCGGTTTCGATGGGTCTCTCTCGAATGAAACAGAGCCACCAAATTGTTGAGGGTCGAGGGGAAAGCACACCTCTTGTGCTGCTGATGCGCATCATCTTCAGATTCAAGAAATTGAGCTTTGGTAGAGAAACTGTAGGGCTGCGCATGGGACGGGATAGGACGGGATTCACCTAATCCTGGTCCTGTCCCGTGAGATTTTAAATGGGACGGGATTAGACTTTTTAAAAAGTGATCCGCCAGGCCGGGACGAGACCAAAACAGGATCCCGTCACCGGCATTGATCGCGTAGATCTCATTTAAGTTCAAGCGAGAGAGTGAGAGAGTGAGAGGCTGATAGAGAGACAGGACCCAACTGCTGAGATCATATATAATATAATTATTTTAATTTTATATTTACTATAGGACGGAACGGGTCTTATTTAACTGATTCCGATCACGTCCCGTTGTTTTAAAACAAGATCGGGACGGGACGGGACGGAATATATATTTTTCAAACATAAATCAAGTCTTATCCCGGTAAATTTATGGACAAGATCGGGACTAGATTAGAATTTTCGAGACCAGATGCCAGCCCTAAGAGAAAAGTTAAGGGGGCCTCAGCTTTGTTTGATAACAAACACGTAAGGGTATCAGGACTAATAAATAACCCTACAGCAATTATTTTCGTGCCCTTCTGCTCGCATAATCGGTTTTTACACTATATACTTCGAATAATATTTTCTAAGAAAATTTAAATTTGTGACACCCTAAAAATATGATAAAATCTGTGATCGTCTCTATTTAGATATTACTCATAATAGAGACATTGACGGAGTCATAAGGCACACACATAAAAATATATGAATAAAATTGCAAAAGTGTACAACTAACTCTAATTGAGAAAATTGATGGGAATCCTTCAATATAAAAACATTGGTGAAGCCAGTATTTTACGCTTATTGGGACACAAACACTTTCATGAATGAACCGAAGACTTCTCGCATGAGGTAAATACGCCACACCACTAGACCAAACCAACACTTCATGACATAATGCAACTTATTTTACATATCAATGTCAAAAAGCTGAATCTACCCCTACATAGAGAAACCCGAAGATTTATTTAGTAAGTAATATTATTCTTCAAAACGTTAGACATCGACTAAAATGCTTCTTTGATAATTGAAAAAAGAATTGGAGAATATATAATAATAGTAAGAATTCATGTAATTCAGTATTTTTAGCTCGTAAATACTTTTGATAAGGGCATTCAAAACAGTCTAATACATATGAAAACATAATATGTAAGGGAGGTTCTATTTGCACCTCTAAATCTGCTAGATATACCTCCCTATATTTTTGTAAAATTTATATTACTTTTATGTCCCTCTAATAATTTCTTTAAAAAAAATTTTTTTAATAAAGTAGAAGTCTTCTAACCATTCCTAAACCTGGCTGCATTTTTTCTCAAAAAAAAAAACAACCATCAATTTTCAATTAGTAAGCAAACAAACTAGAACAAATTGAACTATGTTCCTGAAACGGCTAAACGTTTCTAGCATCTTGATTCCACAATTCTACTACTTAATATGCTATAGTATTGGTAATCAATTATACATAATGAATTGAAAAAAGCCTAAAAATTTGAAAAAGAACCTAGTATCGTACTGGACAAAAAGCTAAGGTAAGATGGTTTTCTCATAAGATTTGATCTTTTATTTGATTGTTCGATTTGTGGGATTTGATTGTCAATTATGACACAATTTTTTACTTCTGTGATTTGTTGAATTTTGGGTTCTGGAGAGAAAAAAAATTGCATAGTTGTTGTCTTCAAATGAGAGAGAGACTCAAAAAACCAAAATAAATAAAGGGGCAGAATTGACAGTTTAAAGGAAAAATAATGAGGTTGAGGTGTATAAAACAATGTTGGAGGTGCAAATAGAACTACCCAATATATAATGATTTTTCTTTTTCTTTTTCTTGAAGCGTTATGAAACTCATACTAGCTGAGAGGCTCGAATGCATTAGAGAGCAACAATTTCGAGAGTTGATTTAGTTTTAATATATACTCTCATCGTGTAACTGAAGAAAAAAAAAACTATGCACGTCTCCACTTCCACGTACAGTACATGGAACTTTATTTAAGAAGAAAATTGGTGTGCCAATAAGGAAAAACCAAAACAATAATAATAAAAAGAAAGGAAAAAGAAATATATTTAGGCAACCAAAGTAGGTTCGACTCCAAGAACATCAACATGTGTCTGGAAATCAACAATTGAGGCAGTTCAGCTTGAGTTTGAGCGGACTCTTCCCATGGGGTTTGGGGTGTCTCATATTTGAGTTTAACTCAAATAGTCGTGGTCCCAATCTACCAAACTTTATCAAAATTGCTTTCCCGATTTGGCAATTCCCATATTTTAGGAAGGAAGTCGGAGATGTGGCCGGCCCAACACCTTATAGGTTTAAAGTCACACTCTCTGTGTGACTGAGCACAAATGAGGATCCATCCCTCTTTCTACTCAACGCCCACTTCATGTTTCATTTCCTTATTACAATCATTAAATATTTTTTTAAATCTGTGATCACCCCAAAGAGTCAAAGAGACTGATCAAAGAAATGGATGTTTATCAGGTACCTCATTCGCTCCCTTATGATCTCTGCATTCTTTGTCTTGTATGAGTCTTTGATCTGATTTTTGAAATGGGTGATTGAATCTTCATGATGATCTTTCTTGTATGGTTACAAAAAGAAATGGATGTTTGGTTGTTCATGCAATCTGAAGTTGTTCTGGGTCACCTTTTTTCTATTGTTCTTGGGCATATTGCATTGCCCTATATATTTCACTCTTTGAGGTAGAAATGTGGTGGCAAAATTGTTGCATTAGCTAGTATATTGATCTTAGGAATTCCCCTAATTTTTAGTCCTTTAGATTCTTGGAGAAGTAAGGTATGGGATCATGTATATGATTTTCTGGGTATACACATTGACTTTTTCCAGATGATAGAGTGATTCGTCAGATTTTGCAAAAGTAGAGTTCTAATGCTCAAATTTTGATGCTTTATAAACAACTGAAACAGTCTTACGACGAGCATTGCATACCATGTTGAAGAAAAGATACAATTCACTGAGTCAGTGAATACCATCATTGTGCTCATATAGTGCATACTTGTGGCTTGAGAGCATCGAAATACAGAAATGTATACTTCAAACTGATATCAGTAAGACTACATTATAAAGCAATTTAGCACATAAGACTACATTTCTGAATCTTGAGGATTAGAAAGTCGTTTCTTTTTTGAGTTCAGTTGAGAGTCTATCTGAAAGCTGAGTTCTAATGTTATGCTTGCTTCGTCCCTTGAGTCTATACTTTATATAGTTGAAAAAGTTGAAGAAATTGTGCATTCTAGTTAAACAGCTATGGTTGTTCAAAGAAGATAAAGTACATATCATTGTAGACTCGATAGTGATGTTTCTTGCTTTTTAATCTTTGTTCACGGCATTGGCATGGATCTTGGTCTAGGGTTTGAAAAAGCTCTTAAGTTCATTTATCATGGCTGACATTCACTCCTCTAAGCACTTAACATAGAATTAACAATCTGAAAACAATTCTTCATCTGATGATTTCTTTTTTCATGAACCATAACTTTGCAGGAACAGATGGAGCTTGAGAAGGTACCCTTATCTAGAGCAGAGCAGCAGTATGAAATTGAGATCCCAATAGTCTCTGAAACTACCGTCGATGTTCTGTCTGTGCCACAAAAGTCACCTGGCTCTTACATCTGTGCTTTCTCCAAGAAAGAAAGCAGCAGTTTCGATTCAACACAACGTTCAAAATCAGCAACTAAACTTGGTGTACTCATAATTGTCTATCTATTGTTTATGGTTTTAGAAATTGTTGGCGGTGTAAAATCCAACAGCCTGGCAGTACTCACAGATGCAGCCCACATGCTTACTGATGTTAGTGGATTTGCTATTGCTCTTTTTGCCGTAATTGCTTCAGGTTGGGAGGCAACATCAGACCAGTCGTTCGGATATCACCGTCTTGAGGTTTTGAGTGCGCTTCTGTCGGTGCAGTTGATATGGGTGGTCGCTGCGATCTTGATCTATGAAGCAGTCGACAGAATGCTTCACGAGCACGGAAAGATTAATGGGGTTCTCATGTTTGCAGTTGCAGCATTTGGATTTTTGGTTAATTTGATCATGGTCTTGTGGCTCGGTCATGATCACACTCATCATCATCATCATCATCATGCCTGTGGAGATTCGCATCATCATCATGATCATGGTCACAATCATTATCATAATCATGATCATGGCAAGGTGGAAGCATGCACAACAATTGAAGATGACGATACTAGCTTGGTGTCAGCTCCTCCGGTAAAGACTAAAATATTAAACATAAATCTCGAAGGAGCTTACCTGCATGTTATGGCTGACATGATTCAGTCTGCTGGAGTAATGGTTGCCGGCGCCTTCATCTGGGCGAAGCCAGATTGGTTAATCGTAGATCTGATCTGCACACTTATCTTTTCTGTTTTTGCTGTAAGCATGACCATACCAATGCTCAGAAATACATATGGCATATTGATGCAGAGAACACCAAGTGAGATTGATATCGACAAGCTAGAGAAAGGTCTCAAGAGGATCAAAGGAGTTCAAGATGTTCATGACCTACATGTTTGGGCACTGACAGTTGGAAAATTGGTACTGTCATGCCATGTCACCGCGGATTCTACAGTAAGGTCAAGTCAGGTAGTTGGTGAGATTAGTGATTTTTGTGAAAGAACTTACAGAATACGTGATGTTACTGTACAGATTGAACAGTAGTGTGCAAATTCCGGCTATCATTTTCTGTCATAGTAATTTTACCCCTTGCCCTGAAAAATATTACAGAAAGTTTGTCACAATGAGGCAAATGTGCCTTGTGTATGACGGTATCAGCAAGCAATTTACAAATCGGTAAATGATTCACTACTTCCACTTGTGTTTTACCTTCTCTTTTGTTCTCTTGCTCTCTTTCTAACACCATGCCTCAACACCATTGCAATATGTCAATTCTAATATGGATGGAAAGTAATGGAATTGGATGTTAAAAATAGGAGTGGAAATCACTTCCCTTACCAGACCAACGTTGCAAGAGAATAGCAGCATTTCACCGCCAAACTTTGCAAAGAGTAAGATATTGAAGTTCTATGCAAGTGAAGAAAAACTAGTGAACAAAACACAGAATCAAACTCTGAACAAACAAGGTCTCTTTTGTTCCATTAATTCTTTAATTTGAGATGCCAAGTTCCACCCAACATTCCAAATTTCAATAGTTACAATTTTTCAAATATATAAGAAATAGCGCATAAGGAAAAGCAGACCCCCAAAAAAGTACCAACACCACTGTAAATTTTAATTCACAAGCTTCCTTATCACAACTCAATTAAGTAAAACTGTATTCTACATGGCTCTCCCCCATCTCACCCAAAAAGGAAGAAATAACTAAAAACAAGTTTTATCCAGCAAATCTTTCTCCTCCCCTAGGTGTCAGTCATCCATTTATGTAGAGCAGCAACCTTTTTTGTTTGTATTCCCAGAAGCATCACCAACGTTGATTGTAGTTCCTTGACCAGGAAGGGTAGTACTCGCGACTGCTTCCTGGGCTGCCAGTGCCTTTTTGCTAATGATATGGTGGATCTCTGTTAAAATAGTTTGAAATGCCTTCTCAATGTTGGTAGCTCCGAGTGCTGATGTCTCAAGAAATGAGAGACCTTCCCTCTCAGCCAGTGCCTGACCATCATCCTCTGAAACAGCTCTAAGATGGTTCAAGTCAGACTTGTTTCCAGTCATCATGATGACAATATTAGAATCCGCATGGTCCCTCAATTCACGAAGCCACCTTTGAACATTATCAAATGTTGGGCGCTTAGTTATGTCATAGACAAGGAGAGCACCCACTGCCCCTCTATAGTATGCACTGGTGATAGCACGATATCGCTCCTGCCCTGCTGTATCCCAGATCTGTGCCTTGACAGTTTTTCCTTCAACCTGTTATTTTGAACAAAGAATGTTAGGTTTTGATCAAATTGCAAAAAATAAGTCACAGACTCCCCATGTGTCATAAATAAATTGTGGATATAACCATTGGACCACAAATGGAGTTAACTCTGGTTACAACATGCTAAATGGACACCTAAAAGTTCAAAACAAAACTGTATGTTTAAACTCATTAACACTCTGGAACTAGTGGGTTTAATAAACAGCACTGTAGCGCATATGGATGCTTACCCAGAAGAGTCATACACATATCAACATTCTTATGAAGGACAGTTTACGCTTACAAAAGGAACTTCACATATAACAGACAAGAATGTTTAATCAACTATTCCTAGGCATATACAGATTGAAGTATACATTAAAATGTAGGAACTCTGAATGCATTAGCCTTAACAAAGAAAATGCCATAATTCCATTCCCTATAATCTCTATTGGCAACGTACAGCACTGAAGACCCTATAGCAATAAAGGCATCAGAGACTCTAATTTGTTGCCTTGATGTCATACTCGTAGTTTACATCCACCTGTGCACTCACCTTTACATGGTGCATAAAATCAATAAGCACCAGCGTCAATTCCATGTAAGTACCTTAAAGCATGATCACATTCTGGAAGCTGAATAAAGTCCATACAACAAGGATCTCAAACACGCAGCGACTTCATGTAGGAAGAGCAAAAGAATAATGTAATTACTCAAAAGTTATAAATAATTGGACATTTGATGCCCTACTTTCTTGTAGGCGTAATTTTTGACCGAATTTATCATATTCCTATTGGAATCAAGCTTGAATAAATCTAAACTCCAAAATGCACAAATTTATACATCCATTGCGAAAAAACACATCATTTTTGTTTTAAGTCGGTATCAGGCCTTAAAATCAACAGCTCCTAAAAACTTAAAAACAAATACTCACTAGCAATTACCGAAGCATCTTCAACGAAGCGCAGTCAATCATAACTTATCCGAATGATCATGACTAAAACTCAAACCAAAAGAAGTGGATAAACAAGAAATTAAACCACACTGAAGAAGATGACTAGCCTGAAGAGTTCTGGTGGCGAACTCAACGCCGATGGTGGACTTGGACTCCAAGCAGAACTCATTTCTAGTGAACCTGGAGAGAATGTTGGATTTGCCGACTCCAGAGTCGCCGATCAACACGATCTTGAACAAGTAGTCATACTCGTGGTCCACTCTGCTCGCCATCACACTTGATCTCTCTCTCTCTCTCTCTCTCTCTCTCTCTCTCTCACCTGCACCAATTCACACCGAAATCAAACAACCAGATCTGACACTAAACATATCACACACTACACAAATAATCACTTACCGGAGAAATGCGATCGCCTGCGTCGGAATAGTCTACGGCGACGGAAGCGCTGTGATTTTCTTTTTGGTGTGGAAGAGAATTAGGACTTTAAGAGACGAAACGGTAAGAACGATGAAGAAGAGAAAGAAGGGGGTTTGAAAAAGTTGAAACGGTGAATAAATAAGAGTGGTTAAGGGGGGTGAGACGGCGTCGTTTTAGGACAACTGGGGTCAAAAGGGAGTGAGAGACAGTGAGGTAGATGCTCTCGTCTGACAGGTGCAGCCTGGCGGTTGGTGCCAGAGGGATGTTTCTCTCTCGTCTTCTTTTCGTTATTAGTGTCTGCCACGCCCTTTTATTTTTGTTTTTATTTTTTGGTTTTGGACCGTCGCCAGTTTGTTAAATGGACGGCTAAATACGTGTGGAATCCGAGTTCGGCGGCCCACATGAATCTACAAATTATTATTTACGTATTTTGTTCAGAAAAAGAAGATTCTATTGTCCGGGCTAAACACCTAAAACTAATATTGCGTTTAAACATTTTTCGATAAATACGTTAAACATATACACAATTTTCTCTCTGTCGTTGTGGTTCAAATATTCTTTAAATAAAAAAAATTTATAAAAAAATCTTGTAAATTAACTAACTCTCACACATGCAATAGACATAAACTACTATGCTAAAAACATGCATTAATATGAAAATATATAAAATTTTGATGGCTGGAACCCAGTGAGAGTCTAGACCATCACGCCTTTAAATAATTTTATTATAGTAACAAATTTCCACAAAAATAAAAATAAATCAAAAGAAAGTCTATAAATTCAATGTGCTCCATTCAACTCCATCTCAGCCATCCGTTTGTCAACTGTCGTTGTTGAAACTACAAATTAAGAGTAACACAAAAATAAAGATAACATAAGATAGTGTATCAATATATTTTCACTTTATATATGAAAAGATCTTTGATTTGCAATCTTTACCATGAACGCAGATAATTCAGTTATTGCACTACTCCTACTCCAATTATCTGAAGAGCTCTGAAGTTAACAAAAAGTGTTCAAGTCATTCAACTAAGTATACCAATTAAATCAATCCATTTAAATAAATTACCTCAATATTTTGCTTCAACTTTTCAACACACTTGATGTTCCACTGTATGTGGAAATAAAAATTATTGTCAGGAGAGTTCAGAATGGTGAAGTATCGTGCACAAAAATGAAATGTAACTACCTTAATTAAAAAGTTGTTTTGTTCATGATGCTTTTGCCTTCTGTAAATGTCAATTACAAATTGTAAAATAAAAAGCAAAGAAATTTGTACAAAATATTAAAGGGAAATATATATTAATGATCATCTTCGATACCTAATACGTAAAACATTCCTCATAGTTTGCTTAATGTGATTTATATCATGTTTCATCAACTCCCTGCGTGCGTTTTTGTACCGCCAACTGCAAGAATTTCAATTAGTGACAATAATGTTATTAGTAATACTTAAAGAAGAAAGTAACAAAAAAAAAGGTATGTTTAAGAGTACATACTGTGCTTGCTTCTTTTTCTTCCATTCTTTCAAAATTAATTGGTTGAGATCAACTGTATTAATCTGGACTGATTTTCCCATGCGCCAATCAGATGAGAATAAGGAAACACGCCGCCTGAAGCCCTCGTTTTCTCGTAACTTTTTCATTTGAGGGCATTTATCTTGCAACATCTCTACAATTATGAAAGTAATATACGAAGTTAGAGTTTATTTACACAAAGTAATTATATATATAAAAAATACCATAATTAATTTCATTAAACCATTGAAGTACCTATGAACATGACATATCATTTGTATTCGAATGAAGTAAAACTTCCTTAAACACAACATTCTTGGTGAATACTCCATCTCTACCCATTATGAAACCTTTTTTAACCAAAACCTTTGTAGTTGACTCCGACACGCCTCTCGACAATGCCACATACAGTTGTCCGTGACTAAAAACATTATCTGGAAGGTAAACACCTACGTGTGGGATAGTTTGGCCTTGAGATTTATTTATGGTCAAAGAGAAGCTCAGCTTGACTGGAAATTGCTTTCTTGTCAGTTTAAATGGTAAGCCCACATTTTCTGAACTGTTTAAACGGATTCTTGGCAGAAAAGCTCTTGTCCCAGCAAACTGTCCTGTTAGAATCTCTGAATCTATGAGATTTCGGTACGAAGCACGACATAACAATCTAGTACCATTGCACAATCCTAATTTTGGGTCAATATTTCTCAGAAGCATGATTGGAGCACCTATTTTCAATGTTAACTTGTGAGGCGGTAGCCCACCCGTTGTTAGTGAGTTTAGGAACTCCGGTTGGTACAAATTTCAGAAGTCATCTTCAACGGAGTCAAATGAATAAAATGAAATTTCTTCACCGGGAAACATACTGATGATCTTTTCATTCAACATATCTGCATCATCGTTTAAAGGAGTAACCAATGCCCTGTCCACCATGTATTTTGCATCGTTTACATGATCATGCAGATTCGGGAAAACTTTATTAATAAGTTGATTGATAGACTCTTCGCTTCGCCAGGGAACTACCATGCTTTCTGGTAGTCTTATCATTTCGTCATTGATGACTTGTTCACTCCCATCGCCAACACGTAACAGAAATTCTGCAAATTGATGGTCATTTATAGATCTCATATTCTGTTTCAACCTCAATATCTTTGTTTGTCTCCAAAATGATGATTTGACAATGGAGGCTTAAATTAGTTGAGTCCTCGTTCCTTTAGGAATAACAGGAAGGACTTGACGAAAATCTCCCCCAAATATCATAATTTTTCCACCAAACGGAAGCTTGACATCCATTACGTCCTGAAAAGTTTGATCAACTGCTTCAAAGATATCTCGATTTGTCATAGGCGCCTCATCCCAGATAATTGCAGTGGAAGCTTGTAACAATTGTGCTAGATCAGATTGTTTACTTATGAAAGACATGGATGTTGCATCTATATTGAGTGGAATCTTCAATCTAGAGTGAGCTGTCCTCCCTCCAGGCAAATATTTGCTGCTATTCCAGATGATGCAGTTGCTAAAACTATATGATTCATGCTTCTTAACTTGGCTAGCAACGCACGATATAAATACGTCTTTCCAGTTCCTCCTGGACCATCGACAAAAAATAATGCATTTTCTCTTAGCTCGATTGCAGCCACTATGGTGTTGAATGCGGCCCTTTGGTCATTGTTAAGGCGGTCAATTGCATCAACATCTTCTTGAGGGACAATAACTGAAAGTTCATCCTCAATAGATCTCGGCATTTGTAGACCATTTTCTGGCTCCCTTGTCATCTCAGGGAGGTCAAAATCTCTAATGCTCTTGTTAAATTGTTGAAGTATCCCGTTTAAATCCCGCAAGAGCCTGTTTCGACTCGCAATATCACCAGATAAAGGGTAATCTTCCACCATAAAAAAAAAAATTCATCCCATAATGTTCGAACACCGGTTGGCACATTGTACACTAATATTGTAACGATAATCTCCTCAAAGCTGATGGCATCCGTATTGAGGAGGCCTCCGTCAAACATATTCGAATGCTGTTGTCATTCTCAAGCAAACCTTGGTTCTCTGCTGCTTGTTTGAATGTTGGTTGTAGAACTCCATTAACAGTAAGCAATTCAGCAAATGATTGAGGACCTCTTACATGATTCAAAAGAACACGCATAAAAAATTTCTCACCTTCAGAGGGTGAAACGCTGTATATTCGCCCAATAACCTTCCAATTTCTTATTCTTACAACCCATTCTTTGTTATCATTATCCCACCTGTAATGTTCAGGAATTTCTCGATACAAATATACCCTTGCATTCTCATCATTTCTATTTAAAGTGAAAAACTCAGTAAGCATTGACATTTGTGGGCGCTCATCAGCCAGAATATCCTCTATAGGTCTTTCAGCATTGAATGTTACTTGTTGCATGTTGGGTAGATGTATTTGTAATCGCTCAACTGTTGGATATACTTTGTTCAATGAAAATTTAAATATTTTCCATAAAGCTTCTGGTGCACACACCCACCTTGTATCAACAAATTGGCTGATTTCATCAAACTCTGGGTTCGATTGCAGCTGAAATGACACTCTGTCAGGACCTTTGTAAATGTATTTATATAAGTACTTGACACTCTTTATGCTCCCACATATTTCAACATTGATGTGACAATCATAGCGCAATAGCAACCATGGGTTGTAGGGAACCACCCAACTGTTATCCACTTTGATATTTCCTCGTCTGCGCAAAGATATCGGTAAAAGACTTCTTCGTCTCTGATACACAGGATACGTGTCGTCCCCTTGCACTGTAAAATTTGCAAACGGTTTTGGGTATCCTTTATTGCAAGTCCCATTTTTCATACATGATTGTCTTGGATCAAGAGGTCCACATGGACCATGGATCATATGTGTACAAACTGCATCATAAAGTCGAGGCTCCTCATTGCAATCTGGTATTTCTGCTCTAACAATGCAGTCATATTCATCGGGGTTGTTAAGCTTGTCATTTTCTTCTAACATAACCAACATGTGAACATGTGGTAAACCTCGTTTTTGAAATTCAATAACGAAAGCATGTGCGGCTACTTTTCCAAGCACCCCCTTTTTTATTATGTCTTCTTTGAATTGCTCTAATTTTGCATGAAATACCCTGGTGACCAAATCAGGACGATCTTGTGGCTCTTGTCCTGGAAGTAGTTGACTTTTAACTTCTTCCCAATTGGGGTTACATGTCATGGTGATAAAAAGATCTGGCCTCCCATATTTATGGACCAAGGCCATGGCATCTTGATATCGTTGGTACATGTCACGTGGGCTTCCTATAAACGATGATGGTAAAATTGTTCTACGTCCAACGTTACCTAGTAATATATTATGTTACATTTAGTCTCTCTTCAAAAACCCTTATTTCATTGAAATTATAAAAAAAATTATAAAAATAAATAAATAAATCAAACCTGCATTGTTTTCTCCTGCATGTAGAGAGTCTTCAAGTCCCTGACGAACATCTCTCCGAAATTTCTCTTGATTAGTACGAAGCCATCTTATCCTTTGGGATTCAATTTTTACATAATTATCTACAACATATTGTTGTAAGAGACGTCCGCCTCGATGTAGAGGATTTTCATGATCTTGGCGCATCTACAAAATGAAGGTTTTTAAGTAAAGAACATTTTTGTGTTATACACCTTCTAAAACTTGAAGTAGATAGATAACCAACCTATAACATATATGCGTAGTAGTCGCAACATGTCATTTTCTTGTCATTATTTCCATACGTGTTAATATCCCATCCATATGTCCCGTAAGGCAATAGTAACGGATACTGCATAGGGTCATAATAACCAACTGAGTTTTTGATGTTGGATAATCGTCCGCCTTTTGCTTGTACAATAAAATCTCTTCCATTCGGATTGATGTCATCAGCTCCTACTATGATAGCAGCAACTTGTGATGCAGTTGGTAAACTGTACTGGCGACGATCAGAAGGTTGCTCTCTTATAATGAGTCTACAGTTAGGCAAATCTTGACATTGTCCCAAACTTCTAAATGATTTAACAAATGGATTGTAGTGGTTAAGGATTTGTTGAATTTTTTCAACTGTCCCTCTGTCCAAAACTTCACTTTCAGACATTCTATTCTCAAGTTCATGCTCGGTATCATATATATAAGCCTGCAAATACCGCGGTCTTCTCCCGTCTTCTGGTACCAGACCACCAATTTTATGATATATAGAACCCTGAGCGCGAAAGGTATAAGGTCCACGACCAAGAGTATTAATTCTGTCATCTAGATGTACACCCATTGAAGTGAAAGAGAACACATTGTTGTAGGCTCTAATGTTTTGTCTGAATTTTTTGCTCTCATTTGTTTGGTCTGAAAATAGTCGAACCATTTCAGGTGGTGATGGTATTAGACTCAAAACAATATTTCCCTTCATGCAACACAAACTAAAGGTCTCTCGAGGGAATAACCATGCATTGCAATATGGGCATGTTTTGGGTGGGGGCAATTGACAATCTTGGGCACCCATTTGTTCATGGAAATCTCTAGCTGAATTATGTCTAATGCGCTCCCCGTCTCATTCGCGGTACATGGTGAATGTTGTTTTGCGCCTCATGACCCCTTGCACGTGCATTGACATTATCTTGTTCTTCACCAGTAATCACGACTTGAATGTAGTTGGTAGCTCGGTCATCATTATGCATGACCGCATTCTCACTATGTTCTTCATCTCTATTTAAGGTAGAATTAGGTAACTCTGGATATCAATGAAATTATTTAGTTTTATTGAAAGTTGTTTCTACAAATAACACACAATTTAACGACCATTGAATTCAATAAATTATGCTCACCAGAGCTAGCAGCATTCTGAACATTTTCATCATTTGCACGTGCCCCATTTGAACGGGCTAGCTGTCTTATGTGAGTTAATCGAACTCGTGAATGTACATGTTCTTGGTTGTTGGAATTTGATGAAATTCTCCAACTTAAGACTTGATTGTCAGTTACTCCTATCAAACAAATAATTTAATTGTAGGTATCAGTAGAAAACTCTAGACACAGGTATAAATATTGTGTTTTTTATTTATTTATTCACGTTTAGCTAATCATAGCGAGCAGAATCCTCGACTACTCCATCAGTTGCATGTGATAGAGTCGAACGGGGTATTTGTTTTATGTGAGTCAATCGAAATCGGGAATTGTCTCGCTCTTGGTTGTCAGAAATTGATGAAATTATTGAGCTTGTGCCCACATTGTCATATCCTGTTTTTGACACAATTAATTACAATTGGTATTTTTTGCTAGTTATTATGACATAATTTGGTAATTATACTCTAGCAAGGAAATTTCTATCAGTGGAAAACGGATAATATATAGAAATTGTAGCATTTCATTAAAAGATTTTAGTATAATAAAAGAAAGTATATATGGAAAAGAATTAATACCTGGATTTTGTTCAATCATATTAGTTGGCTCATTTTCCACTGTCGGTTGTTTTCCTTGAACTATTACTAGACGTCGTGCCAAATATGCGTCATGTTCTGAAGAACTCATTTTTTCTCTCCTTAGTGCTTACCTTATTAAACAGTGCCTTAACTGTAAATTCGGAAATTAAAATTAAACAAATAAATGGTAGAACAAATTGCCCAAACTATTTCATTGCAATTAATAGGGTGGAAAATGTAATACTAAACAGAAGCCCATATACATAAAAGATGCTAAAAAATCAAAAGTAAGTGAAAGGTTGTGCCATACTCTCGTTTTTTTTTCATTAACGAATTACCAATATTTGCTGAATAAAGGACTAAAGGAGGGCAACGACCCTGGGTGGGACGCAGATCAAAACTGGTTACTATGAGAAATGTTTTACGTATTAGGTTAATCACAAACAGTTTGGCTTACCAATATTTGCATTGCCCTCCTCTTTTTGGTTTAATTTACTCGTTTATTTACAAAAAAAAAAAAACATTAAGAAAGTACGATATCGAACACATTAAACACGCTTGGCATTTAGGTTTTCCTTCTCCAATGGCCTAGCTTTTTTGCTCTAATCAAAATCATCCAAAACCACATCCATTAGCTTGTATCTTTAGACATATCTAAACAAATCAAGAATACCCCAAAACCGTAACCTTATTAAAATCTCTCATATATTGAAGATACCTTAAAAAAAAAAAAATATCTCAAATAACAGGAAAATGAACTCTCGAAAGTATGACAATGGTAACAAAAAATAAGGTGAATCTACAATCTTGATATAAGCCTATTTTGATATAGAAATTGTGCACTTGAGAGAGTTATTAAATTTAGGTTAATGCAAAAGGAAAACGGGATAGCATAGAGCAATGATTAACGTTACCAATTCCAGCAAAGGTGCATCGTCACTGCTTGACAGAAAACCATTAACTCCAAAAAAAACTAAAACACAAAAAATTTATACACAAACCCCAAAAGTGCATCTGAAAAAAAAATTGATAATGATATATCCTCATCTAGTCCTCTCTAACGTACAACTTGATAATTGTCTGCCAAATTGAATTACGTATCCACATGAGAAGATGGTGAACAATGATATACGTACGTAAACCATACCTTTTTAGTTAGATGTTCTATTGGTGAACTTCTGCATGCTTGAGGAAATTGTCTTCTTCTCCCGAATAACTGGTTTATGCACGGAGCAGAAGAGAGAGAAACCGTATTTGCAAATCAGATGTTGCTAAACCTGGGAGAAGGAGAAGATTAGACGTGGGAGAACAAAACTTCTTCTAGGTTTTCTATTGCTTTAGTTACTGTTTTACTCTTTTTTTATTTAGTTTATATGTTGTGGATTTAATATTAAGAGGGGTAGTTGGAGTGAAAGAGTGTTTGACAGTTCCATAAGTCAAATTGGTTAATTAATACATATCAAGGATAATTTGAGAAAATAGGAGATGGCAGTTCCATAAGCCAAATTGGCTTAATATATAGAGATTACGCCATCTCCGGTAAGAGAAGGCCAAATTGGGTCTACGACTATAATTTAGCCTTCAGAAATATTATTGTTTATTTATAGACGGTTAAACCATCTCCAATAAGAAATGGTTAAATTTAGCCCAACTTAATATTTTATTATTTTATGAGTTCACATTATATTTCAAATTTATGTTTTTAATTTTATTATTACATCATTTAAATTTGGACGAAGATAAATATTTGAAAAAAAAAAATTATAGTATTTTGTGGTTCTGTTGATAACAGGTTTTCGTTTAGATTTTAATTACCACATGTTTGTTTGCAAGTCTGTGAACAAACTTGTCTCAAGTCTGTGTTACTTTCAACTTTTTTAGTCTGATAGGGACCCACGTTTTGGTCTGGACTGGGCTAACTATATGGCTAAATTTGGCCATTTAGCCCTCTTAGAGCATCAGCAGCGGAGATCTATATTTGGGTCTTTATTTGAAATTTGGGTCCCAAAAAGTGGATTAGACCTTGTAGTGGGTCAGAAAAAAAAAGGACCCAAATTAGTCGGAGAGCCAAATATTTGATCAAATTTGACCCAAAGTGTGAGCAAATTTACTTTGGACTCAAAACTGGGACCCACCAAATGAGGCTGTTTTGCTGAACCCTATTGAGACAACGGCTATATTTCTGACTATGCCTAATAATGTTTTGCATGTTCAATTGGTTATTATTGAAGTTGGATAATATCATTATATATTCAAATTATATATTGAGTTGATATTCAAGTTTACTAACACATGTAATTCACGTTGATATTTGTTATATTGTAATGAATAAAAATTCTTGATTTTATTGTAATGAATAAAAATTCTTAATTTTATGTTTTCATGTCTGATGAATAAATTCTATTATCTTAAACTATGTTTATTAATTTTTTTTAAAACTTAATTGGAATGAATGTATAGATGCCTAAAAATTAAATCAAACATAAACAAAAGACTCAGGTATGAATATGAGTAAAAAAAAATTGTGTTCAACCTACATATGAGTCAAAAAAATTGAATTAAAAATATAGGTCCAAAAATAAGTCATGTATCACTACAGCATCCAAAAAATAAGTCTTGTTATACACTATGAAGATGGACTCAAATCACTATTCAGGCTTATTTGGACCCAAATTTGAATATAAAAAATAAGTCCCTACTGCTGATGCTCTATCAGGCTTATAGCCATTTGACCCTTTTGTATTTTATTGTTAGAGACCATATTAGAGCCAAAATATCGGATTTAGCCCTTTGGTCTCCCTTGTTGGAGATGGCCTAAATGATCTTATTATTAGGTTGTGTTGTCCTAATAATGCAGACGAATCTCTAGCATTTTATGTGACGGAGTTGGAGAATGACGTCTAACTAAGAAGCATTTATGTGCGTAGATACATTACAGTTAGAGTCGTCGAGTAAGAACATGATCGTTTTAAACGTATAAAAAGTGGGGGTATTAAGAGGATACGAACTAATATAATGTGGCTAGCCTCATAGGGTATACCTTCTTTCGTCTAGATTAAAGTTCTTGATAGCCATAATCTTCGCCACCCGACTCAAAATTTCATCATTTGTCAAGTATTGTAGTAATGAACTAAGTATGTCTTTGAAATCAAGTTTGAGATCTAATATGGTGGTATACTTTTGAATGATTTCTTAAGCTCAATGATTATGTGACCATGGCATGGAATAAATGTTTAGGCATTTAGCCAAGGCAATAATGTTATAGGTAGCTTAGGCTAGACTAGTGTTAATTATATAGCTTAATGGCCTCATACTAGCTAGTAGTGTATATAAAGCAATGAAAATGAAGACATCAATAATGATTTGAATCATGTTACAATCTATTGGGTTTCATACTTTCATTATTGGATCGGTATGCTCAAGTCAAAAGTATAATAATCAACCGTATTATCTGGCAAGAGCATTAACAAAAATTTGCCAATGCCCCATTGTCATTCTTTTACTCTATAAAGAAGCTCTGAAAATGCCGGAATAAGAAGAATCAAACATAGGCAAGGCTGTTGTTGTTTAACTTCAGTGGGACGAGCCTCATTTTACTCCGGTTGTACTATTTATAGGTATTAGGGTTTGTGTGGTGCAGTTTAATATTATCCCAGAGCATTTTCAGCATACTTTCTATATTTGCTCATTAACTATCAGGCTGCATTGCTTGTTATTTTGATGAAGCTTTGACGATTGGTGTGGATGAGTCGTGACGAGGGTTGTAGTTGTAGTAGGATGTTGATAAGTGGAAAGTAAGGAGACCATGGTTATGAACAACTGTTAAAGTTCAATTTTATCGTACTTTTAAAGTTATACTCAAATATATATTCAGAGTGCTCTTATCATCAATGTATTAACGACTGATTCTTACTAGAACTTGTTAAGAGTCCAGGTGTATCACCTTCATAGACAAGTTTGAAACCCATTGTACCTAATTGGGAAGAAAGCATTTTGACATATTCCCGTAAGTATTGATTAGTCTTAAAAAAAAAAAACATACTCATCTTCGGTATATACAATTTTCTTAAGAAAGAGAAAAAAAAGTCGAAAAAGGCTCGTGTGGATGGTAATATATATATAGTTTCTATGCGGAGCGAAATTCTACTTTGAAATTAAAGTGCGGACTTTCCTATTTGACACATTTTTCGGTCACAATTTTATATTTCGACCGTTTAGTATGCAAGTATATACATATAGATCACTTATGCAAAGTTTCATCCAATTCGGTGATCATTTGAACCTCTGTAATCATGATTTACACGAATGGCTCATATTAAACAGATTTCGTATGTTCACTTATTTTTTATCATTTGATACCTTAATGACCACCAAATTTGATGAAACTTTACAGATTTGATCTATACATATATATCTACATAGTGAACCGTAGAGATATAAAAATAAGACCGAAAAGTGTGTCAAACAGAGAATTCCGTATTTTAATTTCAAAACTGAGTTCCGCTCTTAATAGAAACTATATATATGTGTGTGACAGAGAAACACGTCATTACGCACAAAGCAAATCAGAACCTAGTGAGTTTCGATTCCCTTCTCTCTTTCTCACTCAATCGAAACTCAAATCTCCTGTCTCCTTGAAGATGAAGAAGGAAGACACCGTGAAGCTGATCAGCGCCGAGGGCTTCGAATTCGTCGTCCACAAAGACGCCGCCATGGTCTCCCAGACCATCCGCAACATGCTCACATCTCCAGGTCCGTTTCTATCTTTCCTTAATTAGTTTCAGGCAGAGTCTGCAATTAGAGAATTTAGGGTTTTGAATTTTATAAAATTTGGCAGGGGGTTTTGCCGAAGCCGAACTCGGCGAGGTGACGTTCCCTGAGATCAGCACCACCATTCTTGAGAAGATCTGCAAGTATTTTTACTGGAATCTTCAATTCGCCAGGTTTTGATTCTCTGTTTCTCTCTTTTGCTGATGAATTTTACCGCATTTATGTCCGAGTGTTCTCTTAGTATTGAAACATTATAGGTTAATGAATTGAACATTGTATTTGATTAATGTTAAGTTAGTACTGTCATTATAGGCTGTAAATTCAAACAAAGCTTTCACCTTAGCAATTCACCAGGCTTAGCATATCTGAGTTGTAGCACCGTCTTGATGACAATTGAGTGTTATAAAGTAATGAAGCCTAACGATCGCACCAAACTATCTGGACAGCACCGAAAAAAGAATAATGAAATTCACCCCTTTCAGCAAGGAAAGGTTCAACCTTTATGTCACCGAACTCTATAAGAGGCTGTGAGAAGATGAGAAGAATTTAATTGATTCTGTATTGTCATAGTTTATAATAAAGAAGGTTCTCCTAAGTTGGTGGTTTATGTATTTTTTGTGTTTCTTTCACAGGGTACATCTGTCTATTATAAAAGATAATGTGTCTCAATATTGATTACTTATTGTGAATAATGAACACCTCCAATGTGCATCTAATACTGAAGCAACATAAAAGCTAGCAACAGAAATAAGAGAGTGATGGTATAAGAATTATATTGGTTAGGTGAACCATATACTTGCATGATAAATGGAGTTGAATTTTGAGCTTCTTATCTGGATATTGGTTGAAGCTTGAGTTGTCTATGGTTGCTAGTTGGAACTGATAATGTTTGATAGTTTGATGGAAATGCTACTTCTTTTTTTGCTCACTATCTGTTTACATATTTTCTGTAATATTGTTCTTTGGCCAGTGGTAAGCAGACTGAGTTTCACATTGAACCAGAACTGACCCTGGAGTTGATGATGGCAGCCAATTATCTTCATACATGAGTACATCATTTCTGCCCAGCCTCGTGGGTGAACCCTGTAATGTAAGATAGCTCTTTGGTACCAGCTCCTAAAATTTGCATGTATACTTGTAATTTCCATTGATTATATTTGGTTGAACTGTTAAAGTTAACTCTCCTGTTCTTCTTTGTCTTTGTTTATTGGCTACTTGTAGTGATTGTCCATGAGGATGTAAGAGATTATGGCTGCACTCTGCTTGAAGACATTAGGAATTTCAACACTGGTGTTGAGCACCAGAATTCTCAACTAGACTGCAATGTAGTATATGTATGATGAGGTTCTTGCACTTGGACTTGGAACAGTGTTAGACCATTTAAGTAAATTTCATTCAGTTAAACTCATTATACAATGTGAGATTCCTCCTTTAACATTAATGAATAGTCTTAAACAGAGAAACATAATTTAGAATAGATCTTTTATGTCAGAGCTGATGCTAGTCAACTGTGCTTGTTGGCTCAGAGATAAGTGAAGTTACCCTCTAGCTCTTGATATTCTTGGAGATCCCCAATCCCTTATATGGAGTCAGTTTGTTGCTTTGCTTGTGATATCCGAAGTTCAGTTTTTTTTTTTTTTTCTTCGGTTGTAAATTATGGACAGTCGGCTGCAGTCTCCAATGTTCAGAGTTTTAAAAGCAATGTATTTGTGTTGGTCAGTTTTCCTCTGAAGGTGGACGTGATAATAAGTCTCTGTTCGGATGACAAAGTGGTACAAAGTAAACAGTTCTTAAACAGGAATTGGTAATATCTGTCTTGCTGTTCTGGATCTTCAGGCAAGAACATGTCTGCATTCTCTACCTGCTTTCACCGCAGCCTATCCGGTCAATGAAAATGCTCGTATCCTTAGTGTCAAAACAGATGTTTACATTCTAAAGGTTACCAATCTGTCGATGAAAATGGGGATAAAAGTGGCTTGCAGTTTTATGTCAGAGTAGTCTCCCATCCAGCTCCCTCAAGAGATTCCTTTTAAATGAAAGTACCCAAAAAAAAAAAAAAAAACACTATTCCTAACGAAGAAGATGATGTTATATTTGCAAAAGCCAAGATACGGCGATTTCATTCAGCGAAGGTTACTGGACAGTCACCGTGTGCCGCTCTCTACACTCTCTAAACTCTAAATTCATATAAACAAATAGCAGATAGAGGAAACAGAAGCAAGAGAGGAGTCATCAGTACGCCGCCATAGTCATAGTGATGATGCAACATGGGCTGCAGTCACCATTATCACATTGTGTATCTCCATTTAAATAAGCGAGTACGTTTATACTTCTTCCTTCGGTTTTTACCTTTTTAGTTTTCTTTACAGTGATTGATTACAGCCCACATCATCCTATGAATCGTTGATGAGGAATCAATGAGTTAGTGGTATTTCCATTGATGCAAATGAAAGAAAGGAAGATAATGTGATACTGTATCCTCTGAATGGTTCCATCATATGAATTTACTATTGTACATGAAGAATATATTATGTCAGGCAACTGTAATTCCAAAGATGCAAATAAACCGGAAGAAATTGTGAATGCAAACCTCATAATCACCCAGCTTGGCAATACATTTTACAAGTTGTAATCTATCGTTTAGGTAGGATTAAAATTATTTCACTGAATGTTATATAAGTATAATTAGTCTTCACTCACCCACACTTTATCGTCAACGTATTCCCCATTCTCATCCCTATTGTGAGTATATTCTGCAAAACCACTTGTGAGGGTAGAATATTGGTTATAAAACAATAGAGTTCTCTTTTGTGGTAAAGTCCAGGATGTTGCAACTTACAAAATTCTAGTATTAGGATTAATATGTAATGCTGAAACTCAATCTCTTATGTTGCGTTCGGTTGCCTTTTTTGCAAAACTGTATTTTAAAAACTGTTTTTTGAAACAAAAATAAAAAAATTAATTATGCATTTTCTGAATTTGAGAATATATTCGGTGGTTAAATTTGAAAAACAATTTTTTGAGAATGAAAAACGAAAAACGCGTTTGGTGTAGAAACTTTAAATATAAAATTGAAAACAAAAAATTACAAAATAATATTCAACAAAAGTACATCAACTGATAAAAAAAATTTGAAAAAAGTACACCAAAGACAATGATTAAATAATCCAAGGGTGAGGGATAAAATCATGCCACAACATGTCTGCAATTTCATTTCTAACATTAGCCATCTGTGCAAGGTTCTCTTGTGACATATCTAAATTCGCCGGTTCATTGTTTTCCTCCTCAAAAATCATGTCTTCTACGTAAAAAACTTCAAACAATCGGTCATGACGAGCTTCCTTCCAAATAAAATTGTGTAAGACACAACATGCAATAGAAATGCGACGCTGCCTTCTGGGAGGAAAATTCGACATATATTTTAGAATTGTAAAACGAGCCTTCAATACACCCAAACATCGCTCAATTACATTTCATAATGAAGAATGTCTGTAATTGAACAACTCTTTAGGGCCTCTTGGTGTATGACGGGGTTCCTCTATAATCACCCAAATGGTACCGCTCACCTCAATAAAGAGCTAAAAATCCTGGCATGTTTGTGTATCCAGCATCTACAACATAATAATATCCTGTTTTTTGCAAAATCATTTTGTGTATGTCAAAATCAAAGGAAAGCATACGTACTTTTAGTTTATTAATCTGTAGAAAAATGTCCCAAAAAGTAACACTGTTTGCACCTTCATTTAGGAACGGAAATTTCTTCTCTGGCCTTGTCATTGCATCTGCAAAGATCCTAGAATCATTTGTTGTCCCTTCCCATCCAGTGTAAACAAAAGTGAACATCATGTCAAAAGAGCATGCACACATGACATTTTGGGTAACAAGCACCTTCCTACCACGATATGAAGTTTGTTTATAAGCAGGAGCCCATGCAGCGATATGTGTTCCAACAATTGCCCCAATACATTTTTGCATAAGAAAAAAAAACACATTAGAGTGCAATTAGAAAAAATATAACCTGTATTCATAATAAAGTTTACTTCAAAATATGGATAGAATTTTGGATTGTTCAAAACTTCAGGAGGTGTTTCTCCTTGGACTTGAGGGCGTATAAGATGTGGAGAAAGCATGTATAAGGCTTTCAATACACGCTTAAGCTGTCGCTGAATAGTATCTATTGACCTCTGAAAGCGCTCAGCAACCATTCTCATATGTTCACTATGAGATACTATGTATAAGAAAATTCCCACGCCCATCATCTTTTAATAACTTTAAACTCACAAACGTGCAACATAACCTTTGAAATACATGCTTATCCATGCGAAACGAGTTATAAATTCTATCTGGACGTCCATTGAGAAACTCTTGAACATATTCAGCTTCCCGATAAAATTGATGTACGGCAGGGCACCTTATCTATATATGAAGACAAATATTCATATATGTTCATACAAATTATCATGTGCTGCGTCATTTCCTCTAATTCTGAGTCACTATCTTCCATGTCTATAATCATCTTTGGTACCTAATAAAAAAAAAATCAAACAAATAGTGAATTCAAATTCTCCAAATCATACAAAAAGTAAAAAAACAATGAATAACACTGATCATTTATTTGAATACGAACATGAACAATCACCAAGAGTTCACCAAAGTGAAAAGATGAATACAGAATAAATTGATAATTCATGCAACAAAGACAAAATATCAAGCAAGACATAAAAACCTTAATGCAAATAGAGATTCTAAAGAGTCTTAGCCAAGCTCTTCTTCTTTCATCTGACATGGTAAGGAAGAGTCTCCTCCATTTAACAATTACAAGCTTGTCCATCAATTTGATAAATGTTGCATAGTCAATGCCTCCCAATGATTCCACAGTTTGCACACACTCTTCAATAAAGTACTTCTTATTCTATTTAGCATTTTTTTCTTTTCTTTGTTGTAGCTTCTTTTTAATCACCTCACCACAAATTTCTAAACAAACTTCCATTTTGTCCCATTTCTTTGTACGACGCTTTGAAGATGGAGCTTCTGTCACGGCTTTTCTTTTTTCCTTTTGTCTCATTTTGAGCATTATTAATGTTGAAATCCTCATCAAGATTGATGTGAACTCCATTATTAAGAAACTTGTTCTCTAACTCGCGCTCATCATCTGAATTGGGAGGGAGTTGGCTAGAGGCATGATGTAGTTGACCCGTAGCAGTAGTAGTATTAAACATTTCTCCTAAAATCTCATAATGTTCCAAGCCTTTCTTACGATAGGGCTTCACTCCCGGAACTCTCAGCAATGAAAAATGCATATTACTTACAGCAACTAAGTATATAGTGAAAACTCAATAAACAAACATTGTATTAGTACTAAATTAAATTTACCTTAATATATGTGGCCCATATTTCTTCTAATGCAGTAACAGTGTTTTCCATAGGATCCCATCCAAATTTGGTATGCTCAATCAAATCAGAAAATTCACGGTGCTTTTTGCAAAGCCTATTTTCGACTTGAGTTGTGGCACATTGTATCTTTTTCCAGTTTCAGCTAACAACTTTTCACTTATTTCCGTCTTGACTTTCTTTTTGAAAGCTGAGGTTTGCATATCTCTTTTTTTCACATACTCATGCAAAATATGAATTTTCCTCTTTGCAGACCATTCAACTTTATCATCAACTTCTACTTCATTACAAGCCATATTCCTTGAACACCATATTCAACAAAATTTATTGCAAAGACCAATAAAGCTTATTCAATGCATATGTTCATAAAGTATCCTAACCATGTTGAACTAGCCTTGGTAGAATAAGAAGTCTAAAATGAAACCCAATAGCAAGAAATACAACAACAGCAGAGCAAACTCTAGAGTGTGATTAAATCCAATAGCAACTAGAAAATACATATAGACATGCATAACATATATAATATAATGGTCTTCCATATTGGCATCCTAAGACCTATTGAACGGTAAGAATATTTCAAAAGAAAACACATACAGAACCAAACATAAGAAAAACATATATTGGTCTTTCATAATGGTATCCTACTCTTTGCTTTGATTGGAAGTGCTTAAGACTCACATGGATACCTAATATGATTTACTATGATAAAAGAATTTCTTTCTCATGAGATTGTGGGATAATATATATATATATATATATATATATATATATATATATATAGATTAGATATATATGAAGTCAATCTCTAAATCATCATGTTCCCAGGCCTTAAAGAAATCCACACCGAGTCATCATTCAATTATGCAGCAACTAAACATTTTATATATGGAAAAAATTCACACACAGTACCTGAACTTAGGTGGTCAGGTCAGTTTGATACCTCAACTTTTTTTCGTACGATAAACATACTCCAACTTATTTATCCGTACCAAATGTGTACCCACGTCACTGTTTTGATGACGTGGCACCTCTGTTTTTGTATCAAACTGACCTGACCACCTAAGTTTAGGTATCAAGCTGACCTGACCACCTAAGTTCAGGTATCAAACTGATCTGACCACCTAAGGCCACGTCATCAAAACAGTGACGTGGGTACACATTCGGTACGGATAAATAAGTTGGAGTATGTTTATCGTACGAAAAAAAGTTGAGGTATCAAACTGACCTGACCACCTAAGTTCAGGTACTGTGTGTGAAATTTTTCCTTTATATATATATGCTTTATTGGCTAAGGACCTCCGCACCAATTCTTATTTTTTACATCTCCACTGTCTAGTCTTTAGGTACTCATATATAGATAATGTCTGCAAAATTTTAGCCAATTTGATAATCGTTAAGGCATTCAAAAGTGCAATTTCCTATCATAAACATGAACGATTCAGTTTTGACAAAATGTAGTCTGTCCATTTGTTTTAATCTAGTTTGATATGCTAATGGTTTTCAAATTGGCTGAAAATTTACAGAGATGATCTATACATGAGTACCTAAAGACTAGACGGTGGAGATGTAAAAATTAAATAAAAAAGTTAGTCAAAATATAAAATCCGCACCATAAGGATTGGTGCGGAGGTCTTTAGCCAAGAAGGCCTATATATATATATATATATATATATATATATATATATATAGAGAGAGAGAGAGAGAGAGAGAGAGAGAGAGAAATTCACCAATAGTGCCTCAACTCTTGTGACCTGGTCAGTTTGATACCCGACCTTTAAAATTGATCAAATTGATACCTGAACTTGTGTCCCATCCAATTTCCTTTACAGTACCGTTAATTTACTGACGTGGCTTAGACGTGGGTCCTACATAAATGGCAAATGAAGTCATTTTACTGAAACCGAAACCTTCCTACTCTTTTTTTTTCTTTTTTTCTTCACCGTCTTTCTCCCTATTTTTCTCTCTATAAAAAACTCCTCAAATCCACATCCTGCTCAATCGGGTGACGATCTTTATTTGGGACCCACGTCTATTTATTTTGGGACGCACGTCTGACCCACGTCAATAAATTGTTGACGGAAATTGGACGAAGGCACCTCATTGATGGTAAAACACAAGTTCAGATATCAATTTGATCAATTTTAAAGGTCAAGTATCAAACTGACTGGGTCACAATAATTGATGCACTATTGCTCATATATATATATATATATGAGCCCTTCCACTAAGGGATCCCTCATTTTGTTCATTTTAAGGGATCGATTATTAGACCAACTTTTTGATTGAATTTTTACATCTCCACCATTCAATTACTAGATTTATATGTGTAGATCATTCATGTAAATTTTTTGAGCCAAAATGGTGATCGTTAATGCATCTAACTAGATGAAATCAATGGACGTATGAAATCTGTCAAACCTGAACCGTTCATGTTTTTATTTGTAAAGTACAATTTTCAATGCTCTAGCGATTATCAAATGGAATGAAAATTTCCAGATATGATCTACTCATATAAACATGAAAGTTGAACGGTGGAGATGTTAATATGTGATAAAAAAAAAGTAGGTTAAATAATTAATCCCTCAAAATGATTAAAATGAGGGATCCCTCATTGGAAGGGGGCTATATATATATAGGGAGAGAGAGAGAGAGAGAGAGAGAGAGAGAGAGAGAGATATATATATAGAGCACACATAGATAACACACACACACACACACACACACACACACACACACATATATATATATATATATATATATATATATGAAGTCAAGCAACCACAAGAATTATACACAGAATCTGAAATGTATAGATGCACCGGCATAAATAGAATTCAATCCAAAAGCACTGAAAATTCAACAAGTAAAATTGAATAAACATATATTATTGCAAACACTGACATCTATGGTATAATCTTCTCTCTATTAGTAATCAAATAAGAAACACATCTCGATATTGTTGGAATTTAGTGGCATGAGGCACCCTAAGTTGCAACTGAAGTAGAAACAAGTAAATGAATGCACCACAGGAAATTAGGCAAACTGAGAAGACTTTAATTACAGTAAAATAAGATACAACAACTTCTCTCTGTATTAAGGAGAGGACAAACACCAGAACCCTCTCTCTCAATACCAGGAGAAAACACAAGACTTTAAACAAAGGAAAGACACTAAGTTCAGGAGAAACCAATCTAATCTCTCTGAACTCCTCTACTTTCTCTCTGTTTACACACACCAGCCAAAACTTTCCATAAAAAAAAAAGTCTTCTATTTATACTAAAAGCCTAAAAGAGATGGCTACAACAAGTATTCTTAATGCCTAAGAATACTTAGCACACAGGTAAGTTGCCAACACAACATTACAACTATATATGCCACCGTTTTGACTATTCAAAACCTTCAGCAAGAGGTAAAAGTGACTTTACCTCAACAAATCTCCCACTTAAAGTTACTTCTACAATTCTTCAAATCCATGTTCCTGCTGCTTATGTTTCTACCAGGCCAAGAGAGGATGGACACCAAATAAACTTGTCATTGTTAATTGGCTTTGTTAGAACATCTGCTATGTTGTCCTCTGTATGGATTTTCTGAATATCCACACTTCCCTCTTCCACCTTCTCTCGCACAAAGTGATACTGAACATGTATGTGCTTTGTCTTTGAGTGAAATGCTAGATTCTTTGCTTAGTGCAAAGCGCTCTGATTATCACCAAACAGAGCAATCTTCTCTTGTTTATGTTCGAGCTCCTCCATTAGCATTTGCAACCAAATTGCCTCTTTGCTAGCTTGTGTAGCTGCAACATATTCTGCCTCTGTTGTAGACGTAGTCACAATAGATTGTAGTTTTGAAACCCAGCTTACAGCTCCTCCAGCAAGAGTTAACACATAACCTGTGGTGGACTTGCTATTGTCAAGATCACCTGCATAATCTGAATTAACATAGCCTCTAACAATAAAATATGATCCTCCATAAAATAATGCAGCATTTGAGGTACCGTTGACATATTTTAGGATCCTCTTTACAGCTCTCCAATGCTCCTTACCAGGATTCGCCATGTATCGACTAACTGCTCCCACAGCTTGTGCAATGTCTGGTCTTGTGCAAACTATGGCGAACCTTAAACTACTCACTGCTGATGCATATGGTACTCGAGACATTTTAGTCCTCTCTTTTTCGCTGCTAGGACTCATGCTTGAGGATAACTTGAAATTAATAGAAAGAGGGGTACAGATTGACGTATAATCTTGCATATTCAACCGATGCAAGATTTTCTTCAAGTAGTTCTTCCTACTATTTCTGTCCCAGTAAATTTGCATCCCTGTAAACTTGTTTACTGGCCCCAAGTCCTTCATTTCAAATTCCCTAGCCAATTGAGCCTTCAAAACTTCAATACGATCATTGTTGGGACCTGCTACCAACATGTCATCAACATACAACAGCATAATAATAAACTCACCATCACCAAATCTCTTGTAGTAAGCACAAGGATCTGGAAACTATCTACTGTGACCAAGGCTCAGAATGAAGGAGTCAAATCTCTTATACTAACATCTCAGCGCCTGTTTGAGACCGTATAGAGACTTGTTCAACTTGCAAACCAAGTTTTCTTTTTCTTCAAATCCATCTGGTTGGAGCATATAAATCTCTTCTTCAAGTTCTCCCTGAAGAAACACAGTTTTTATATCTAACTGCTCTAGGTACAAGTCAAATGTAGCACACATTGCCAAGACAACTCGAACTGTTGAAAGTCGAAAATCATACCTTACTTTTGAGCAAATCCTTTCACCACCAATCGAGCACGATACCTCTCCACTTGGTCGTTGCCATCTCTTTTGATCTTGTAGACCCATTTGTTCCCAATGGCCTTCCTTCCTTATGGTAGTGGAACAAGATCACACGTCTTATTTTTATGGAGGGCTTTAATTTCTTCTTGCATTGCTGCCATCCACAAAGAAGCTTCTTGTCCTTCCACAACCTCATGAAAGGTTGAAGGCTCTCCATCCTCTGTTAGTAGACAATATGCAACATTTCCCTCCTTTCTATAGTCTGAGTGCCAAGCTGGTCTTCTTCTCTCCCGAGTTGATCATTGAACTTGTGGAGTTGCAACCACAACTTCTTCTTCTTGTTCTTCATGCTCTAGTATTGCTTCAGAGGAATATGGAACTTCTTGTTCTTGTTCATCTTCAACTGAGCGATAATAGTCTTTGGCTTCTGTTTTGAAGTGCTATCATCTTCTATTCCTTGTACCTTGTCTTCTACAAATATCACATCTCTGCTGATTATTACCTTATGGGCAGTGGGATCCCACATGCGATACCCCTTAACTCCATCAACATAGCCTAGAAACATGCACTTTCTGGATTTTGAATCCAGCTTTGATGTTTCTTGGGCAATATATTTAACATATACTGAACTTCCAAAAACATGTAAGTGAGAATAATCAACTAGCTTACCAGTCCACATCTCCATTGGAGTCTTCAGATCAATTACAGTTGATGGTGACCGATTGATCACATAACAGGCGGTCTTCACTGCTTCAGCCCAAAATGACTTGTCCATCCCCGCAGTCCTCAACATCGCTCTTGTTCTTTCTAACAAGTTTCTGTTCATTCGCTCTGCTACTCCATTTTTCTATGGAGTGTACATGACAGTCAGCTGCCTCTTAATACATTCTTATTGAGAGAAGTTAATAAATTCATTAATGGTATATTCTCCTACATTGTCTGATCTCAAGCACTTGATCTTCTTTTATGATTCAAGCTCCACACATGCCTTGTATATCTTGAAAACTGAAAATACATCTGACTTCTTTTTTATTGGATACACCCAACATCTCCTGGAGTAATCATCAATAAAAGACACGAAATATTTCGCACCTCCTAGAGATATCTCTGTTGCTCGCCAAATATCAGAATGAATAAGTTCTAAAATAGTTTTGCTTCTAGCTATAGAACTTTTAAACTTTAACCTGTGCTGCTTACTAATAACACAATGCTCACAAAATGGTAATGAAACCTTTTTGAGCCCTGGAAGAAGCTTCCGATAAAAAAGAATCTGCATACCCTGTTCCGATATGTGATTCTTTTACAGAACATTGTTGATTCTTTTACAAAACTTGCTGACGCAACATATACTTCTCTTTCTAATTGTGTTTCTCCTTTAAGCATGTACAGATTTCTAGTTATCTTTTCAGCTTTCATTATCACAAGTGCACCTTTAACTATCTTCATATATAATTCCATTTCCATTTTAACTATCTTCATATGCCCCCCCCCCCCCCCCCCCCCAAAACACCAACCAACAAAGAAAAAAAAAACACGAAGCAAAGAAGGCGAAACTTACCGATTACTATGCACAACCGAGGAAAGTCAGTCCTGGGAAAACACCGAGCAATCGTGGGTAAGAACCAGACGCCTGAAGCACGGATAGCGTGAGGGTACCTTCACAGAACTTTCGCCGGATTCCTCTCCAACCTTCTCTTCTTCTCTCTGAGCCAAGAGCAAAAACAGCAAACAATGAAGACAAAGGAGGCCTTTTTATAGACGAGTCCGATGCCCTAGGCACCCCTGTAATCCCCCCAAAATACTCAATCGGGACAAGTCAAACGCCTGCGAATCCAGGCCCTCCATCTCAGATCGCTCCCCACTGACACGTGTCCCAGCAACGATAAAATCCCCACGCCATCATAACTGATGGGACTGATGGCCTTTCTCCTTCAATGCCTGTCAGCCACCTACCCCGCCTACAAGCGGCGGCTAAGGGAGATAGGGCCGAGAACCGAGGCGTCCAGCCCCCCCCACTTCCCCAAGCGTCAACCTCAAATCAAGGAAATGCATTCCACCGATTCACAGGCATTCCATCGGTAACAGGCACTCCAACGGTAACAGGCATTCCAACGGTGAAAGGAATTCCATCGGTAACAGGCATTCCATCGGTAACAGGCATTTCACCGGTAACAGACATTCCAACGGTAACACCATTCTACAGTTTACGAAGCATTCCACCAGTTCACAGGCATTCCACCAGTTATCAGGCATCTCACCGGTTATTTAGCATTCAACCGGCTCTAAGGCATTCCATCGGTTTAGTCACTTTCCTTCGCCCCTACGGGCACGGACAAGCCAGTAACAACTCAAGGCTTCAAACACATGGGCTTTATAAACCCAGGATAGTTTACCTCTAACACATGCAAACTCTTCCAGCAGGCTAAAAACCCTGCATCACACTAAGCTGTGAAAAATATGGGGATCCATGGCGAGACTTGTTATCTCCACGCCACCCCACCAGACAAATTGTTTCTCTAACACAGAACAAATCTCCCCGCAGGCTAAAAACCCTGCACAGCCTCACGCTTATTCCAACACAAGCTGAGAAGAATCATCGGGTGTTAACCGGTGCTTAAACATGGCCGCAACACCCCACCGGTGGACCTGTTGGCTTATTCCACTCTCCAACAGGCCTCCCCGCAGGCTAGCAACCCTGCACATTACCCCACGCTTATTCCAACACAAGCCGGGACGAATCACCGGGTATGAATTGGTGCTATGATATGGCCTAAAACACCCACTGGGCTACTCCCCGGCCTGTCCCACCGATGACAGTAATTTTACTGCGGGACTCGTTTCGACATGGCAGTCCACCGGTCGAGTCCTGGCATCGCATGGCGGATTTCAACGCCACATTGTCATCCCATGCACTCGTCCGGGTTTCACCCCGCTCCATATTCATCGCATGGCGGATTTCAACGCCACATTGTCATCCCATGCACTCGTCCGGGTTTCACCCCGCTCCATACTCATCGCATGGCAGATTTCAACGCCACATCATCATCCCATGCACTCATCCGGGTTTCACCCCGTTCCATACTCATGGCATGGCAAGACTTAAGCACAACAACATCATTATTACAAACACACTCATAACTGTCACACGACACCAATCTCATATAGGTACTCACATCACCACGCACCATCATAACAACCTTTATGCTCGAACGCCCGGCCAAGCCCAATCTTCAATACGGACTTGGGGGACTGGGCACCGTTGGGTTGGTAACCCTGCGGGTTTGCGGGACAAGAACAAGACATATTAAGTCCCCATTCAAGATTGCACTTGACCGGGAACTTGGGGGACTAGCTTGTTGACAGTAGCCACAGAGGGGCTACACAGGCCCACAGACCCGCAGCCAGCATGCCCGGGGCCGGACTGAGGCCCGGAGCAGGATCCCCAGTACTCGGACCTGAGGCCCAGCAGTCTATCTTGTGACCAGGGGCCCGGGAGCCGGGGACGCCAGCCTGCCGAACAGACCACCAGAGCTGCCCCTTCGTGTACGAACAGAAGGAAAACAGTCCCACATCGAAGAGTAAGACCAGACCTCACGCTCGACCACCTATATAAGGGCCTCAACTACCCTCATTAATAGGTAACTAATCTCTCCAACTACTTATCATTCCCGCTTAAGTTATCTATTTGTCCTAACAGTACTAACTTAGACATCAGAGAGGAGAAGGCCGGCCCGCCCGGTATTCCCCTTAGTTAGCAGGTTCGCAGGAGGAATCCACATCAAGATCCACCAGTTTCTGTCAGGCCTACGGATTTGAACAGAAACAATAAGTAAGCTGCCAACACAACATTACAACTATATATGCCACCGTTTTGACTATTCAAAACCTTCAGCAAGAGGTAAAAGTGAATTTACCTCAACAGATATAGATCAGATTACTCAAACCAAATTTAGAATGAGAGGGAAGAGTGGAAGAGTTCATAACAAGGTGATACCTGGTGCAGTACAGTAGATTCGAAATACTTTGTTTCCTGAAGAACAATAATGGGTGAAATTCAGAATGAGAGGAATACTGAATACTGAAGCAGATTCAAAGAGATGTGAAAAACCCCATACCTAGTGTTGTAGAGTCCAGACGAAGCTCTGTCTCCGGAGAATACAAACGAAACTAATATTGATAGGGAAGGCTGAATTGATGAATAAATAGAGAATCCAATAGAAAAAAATTGAAACCCTTGGCGCGCTCTGATCCCGCGCTTCATTCTTTTACAGGAAAAAGATTGCGCTCTTCTCTTTCACGCGAAATCTGGCATCCCGCATTCTCACAAATTTCAGATTCAGTTTAAAAAAAAAAAAGAGGATACGCTGATTTCTCGTTCTACAAAAGATAGACTAAAATCTGATTATGTTTTTAAGATAGAGTTTTGATTGAATTTGGAATCTTATCGCCGAACACAATCCACGGGTGTTTTAGGATTCGAAATACGGAAAACAGGTTTTGAGAACGGAACCGAACCCGCCCTAAAGTTCCACATTCGTTGAAACCAGAAAGTGAAATGATTAGTTGAATCTTTTGTTACAAGTCACTAATTCACTTACCGAATAAGTAGTAGAACCAACTAGGGAAAACTGACTCCGACCTTTTTGGTCAAAAGCAGAATAAGATTGAACATACATAAAGAAATTAAGTGAAAAATGATACTCTTGAACAAGGAGTAACAAGAAACATTGCAGGGTATATAAAACAGCCAATCAGTTTTGGACGTCCTTGCCTTTGTTGTGTGGGAGTGAAGAGAACAATAAACCTAGCCTTAAGATGATAATCAGACGGGCAAAACAATGCATTCATATTTAACTACATCCAATATTAACAAAAGGATTAATAATCAGTTAAAAGCCACTCCCCTACTGTTGGTAAAGGTAAAACATAATATTCATTCACTCTTCCCTTTCACAGTGTTCCTCTTATCATTATTCTCATCAAGAGTTCAAGACCATAAGTAATATGTCTAATCATCTTCTCTAATTTGACTGTTCTGTACTTCTGTTTGCATTGATGTTTTATTGGTGAAGAACAAGCTTAGCAGCAAGTAGTAGTCACATTGCTCTTGTCAAGTAACTGATTGATTGCGACTGATGAAACTCAGACCATAGTAGAGACTATAGACGTCGTTTTTTTTTTTTTTGGTAAATAAAAGAGTTTGGTTTAGTATAGAGGGGGAGGGCAAAGCCTCGTAGTCCTGTACAACTAATGCCCGAGGCAAAGAAACTACAGAGTTCTAACAATCTTTTCCCATGCGGCCAGCAAACACTAATGGCTAACAACTGAGTGATTTTCTCTGTAATTTTAAAGAATTTCATGCTTTTGATTCTTAGACTTTAAAACTTATTATTTTTATAGCTCAGAAGCATTGGACATGGTAGATATTTTGAATATTTTGATGTAGAACCGGCATCCATGTGAATGATTATTGAGTTTTCCCTAATAGTAGTTTAATTTATAAAAAATAAATTTCAGTGGTTATTTCAATATTTTAATGAAATTGAAGTAAATTTACACCTTTCACACTTTAGAAGAGTCGGATTCAAAGTTTATCACAAACCGACCAAGTGATTTTAACATTTTAATGAAATTGAAGTAAATTTACACCCTCCACATTTTAGAACAGCCGGATTCAAAATTTATAACAAATTGAACAAAAGTTCTTATAACAAAATCGTATTACCTTGCACCTTGAAATAAATCTCGACTATTATACTTTGAATCGTGAAGACGATTTGTCCCCGTGCATTTCATCTTTATGTTTAATTTTTTTTTTTGGTAAATTATATGGTCTAATTGTTATCTCTATGGGTAATTCTATTTGCATCTCTAAGTTTGCTTTATACACCTCAACCTCATTACTTTTTCTTTAAACTGTCAATTTTACCCCTTTAGTTATTTTGAATTTATGAGTTTCTTGAAGACGACAACTATGCAATTTTTTTTCTCTCCTGAACCCGAAATTCAACAATATCATAGAAGTAAAAAATTGTGCCCTAAATGACAATCAAATCTCATAAATCAAATAAAGATCAAATTTTATGAGAAAACCATCTTACCTTAGCTTTTTGTCCAGTACGATACTAGTTTCTCTTTCAAATTTCTGGGCTTTGTTCAATTCATTATGTATAATTGATTACCAATACTATAGCATATTGAGTAGCGGAACTGTGGAATCAAGATGCTAGAAATGTTTAGCCGTTTCAGGAACACGGTTCAATTCGTTCTAGTTTGTTTGCTTACTAATTGAAAATTGATGGTTTTTTCTTTTTCCGATACAAATCGATGGTTGTTTGGGTTGGTGGGCAACGAAAAAATGCAGCAAGGTTTATGAATTGTCAGAACACTTCTACTTCTCTCTTCTTCTTTTTTCCTTGAGGTCTAAACTGGTAATTTTTATTTGGAAATACTCAATTGGTTCCTTTCATCTGGTCCTCCATATCAGCTCTTCTTTTTTCTCATACTGTACTCTGTGATTAATTTGTTAGTTTGTTGTATTGTTCTAGACATGTAGGATGTTGTTGATCATATCAATTCTTTGTGGATCATAATTCGGGCAATTGGAGAATGAATTCATGCTAAATTGAATTTCCTTTCAGTTAATCAGCCCCCTTTTCTTCTATGTACGGTGGGTTAATGAAAATGGTTTATACATAAAAGAGAGGTATGAAAAGAGATGGGGAACGAGTTTAATTAGTTGTGTTAGGTATATCTGGTTTTTTTTTTTTTTTGGAATCAGGTAGTCAATTTATATTACTCAGTAAATAGTATAAAGAATAAAACACCCATGAGGCTCGACAATAAGAATTACTCCTTATGATTATTAAAACATAGTTGCATCTAGGAATCCAATAATCAAAAGTACGTACATCTACCTTCTGAAGACTGTCTATAACACCTTTATTTTCATAGACTCTAATCACTCATGAGGCAGCTGAAATAAGGGTAACAACTCACGAGTTGAGTTTGTCCTTGATCTAAAATTAGATCTGACGATGGGTCATTAATGCCCAATCCTTCCAAGCTCATCCCGAAAGAAGAGCCCCACACCAACCAACTAACACATTTGGACTTGGTATAAGCCTAAGTCCTCATCAGCCCAACCATACCAAACCCTAGGGACAAGGACGTCAACCACCACGCCGTCACCATCGCCGAGCCTTCGACGCAGCCGCCATTCGACCAAAATCCATCGGCAAAAGCTAGTTTCTTCCGGCTCCATAGGTCGTTGGAAACCATTCCAAAAACCGTCCCAAATTCAGAAAGAAATCATTCAAAACCGGACACAACTCTGGCTGAACTCTATAGTGCTGATACACCGCCGCATAAGGTGGATCATCCAATCCACCAACCACCATAACCCACAACCAACTTGACTCCGAGCCAATCCCGTCAACGTCAATGTTGTCTCCGCCATCCGGCAACAAAACCTGCCGCATAGGCAAATCCACATAGCCATTGCAACCACGCTTGCATTTGCAATTTAATCGAGGCCGCCAACCCACATACCCCCCATCAAGGCTATTATACAAAGCCACCTCTTCAAAACCAACACCTGCTGGCGTCAATGGTGAGCCGGCTCGATCGGAGACCATGGTCTTGAGTTTGAGAATTCCATATCCAGGCTTCGAGTGAACAAAGCATGAAAGGTGGCCAAAGCCATACCTGAAATTTCCGATAGCCTTGAAGGATTCGGGATTTTGCTCCATCGAAGACAAAGTAAGGTGTGATTGTGCGCTACCCACGGCGGCGGTCGCTCAAAACCTAGGAGAGGAGAGAGCATAGTTTTTTTTTTTTTTAATAACAATGATTAGAGTCTACTTAACCCTGAAAGACTAGTGGGTTATTGTTTTAATTTAATTTTTACATCGCAAAGGGTATCCCAAAGGCTTCCTAGGCCCAAGGACTAATCCCTCGGGGGAGGTCATCCTACGGGGACATTGCAGTCCCTCCCTGACCACTTTGCTTTCATGGAGGATCGAACTCCCGACCTGAGGTGGTTACCAGTATGGGGTGCCCGACCACTACACTATCCTTAGTGGTTTGGTTTTAATTTAATTGATTCCCTCTATTCTCTTATCTGTACAGTGCGCTCCAAGAAATTCAGGAGGGCGGATAATTGAGAGAAGAAGAGTAAAAAAGGTGGGAATTCTCTTACGTATGTACCTGTATGTGATACCTACATTTACAAATATGACAACGAATTTGTCGTAATTATAGTAAAAGTGATCATTTTTAAGTACTTTTAGTTCTACAATAGGTAATTACTTCATTCACAACAGTTTTACAAGTTTATAGACAAATTGTTGTCAATATGGTAATTTTGTTCAATTATATGTAGATGTGTAAAATGAATGTGATAATTTTGTTGTCAAAGTCGTAATTCAGTTCAATTAGATTGTTGTCAAAGTGGTAATTTTGTTCAATTAGTTGTAAAATGATTATATGGTATACATCCCCGTATCATAGACGACCCCAAAAAAGATGATTGCTTTCTCTTGCCATGTGCTTAGTTTTTGTTGGGAGAACCTGTAAAATGGCGCAAAATTTATACCTTCAATGCTTATTAATCACTGCTTTAAAGCCTCAATCCTCCAATTTCTTACATTTTTCCTGTTCCACTAAATTTGTTCATGAAAATGTGGAGGTTTGCCTTCCCCAATCTCAGTGCAAAGGGAGAAAATACAGAACAGAGAACAAACACAAACTTGATCTATGATATATGCACTGCATCTCTCAATCTATTAGGCTTTTATCTGTATAGGTTTTTTTTTTTTTTTTTTTTTCTGAAAGTAAATATGCAAATTACTATAGTTTTGAATTTGTTTTTAACTATGGTTAGGACTACCTGTTCTTAACAGTTGGGTTTCAGTCCAAAAATTTGGTACCAGGGTATACAACTTTCTATCCAATAAAGAATAATAATGCATGGGTGTGTACTAATTTTTTTTTCTCTTCTCCAGGTCTGTTCGATATGGATAGAACTTGTGAGATTGCATACTCCATTTCTTAAATCTAGGGCTGTCAATGGGTCGTGTCGGGTCAATGTATGTTCCGTGTCATAAAATATAAACCCAAACCCAACTCATTTAATAATCATGTCAAAAATTTAAACTGAAACCCAACCTATTTACTAAACGGATTTTACCTGTTTAACCCATTTAATTAATAAATTGTGACGCGTAAGACAAAATTACGAATTTAAATAAGATTAAAACAAAAAAAAATTCATAATATTACCCGTATCAAAACAAGAATTCAAACAAAATGAGAAAAGACTTACTGAGTTCTTACTAAACTTATTTAAATGGACTATGTAGGGGAGTATTATATAAAAATTTAGCCCAACAATTTTATTAAACGTGTCACACGGGTTCATTTCGTGTTGACAGGTTGACCCGTGGCTGACCCGTTTATTAAATGGGTCATGGCGAGTTAACCCACCGCTGACCCGCTTTTTAACCGTGCGGGTTCAACTCTCTTTATTTCGTACGGGTTTCGAGTCGTGTTATCGGGTCATGTCGGAATTGATAGCGCCCTACTTAGGCTTAGTTTGGTATTGAGGTGAAAAAACTCAAATATGGAAAAACTGAGTTTTAAATAAGCAACATCTCACCTGCTTTTTAAAATCGTGGTTTTTTCAACTAAATATTATAAATAAGTACCTTATAAAACACTTACCAAACACATAATTAACCCATAATGATAATTATAAGTGATTATTTACCCCAAAATGCAATACCAAACTAAGCCTTAATCACACCACAAGTGTAAAGCAAATTTAATTTCATTATAGGTAACAACTATGATAATGCTACATATGTGTCACTACCAAAAAGTATCTATTGATATTTGACCCTTTTCTTTTTTGTTTCTTTTTTAGCTAAATTTCATTTATTAATGCCTTTAATGATCGAGTTCTTCTAAATTAGTTCTTCCATTGCATAAACAATAGTATGGCAAGCAAGCTTTGAAAATTTTAGGGAAAGAATAGCCATTGTTAAGCCTAGCTCTCTTTCTCTATGAGCGCCATGAATTGGTGGAAGTTTCATTGCTCATTATTAGCCTTTGTAGTCCTCCTAATCCAAATTATACGTGGATGTATCTATTCTTAATTTTTTATTTTTTTTATTTCTAGAGCTACCATGTAACTGATGTAAGATACTTGAACATTCAAGAAGTTATAGGCCAAAAACCCTATTTGGCTTTTCTCTCTAGCGCCACTCGTGCCTAGAGAACTCGCCGAACAAAACCTCTAAAATCTTCCAAATCGTTCCAAGTTTTATCAAGAAGTGATGGTAGGTCACCGTCCTAGTGCTCTGAGAATGAGTGGAGTGCTGTCAAGGCGTGACGACTCAGCGCGAGTGGACCTCGGGGCGGCAGATAGGCGGCGCTGATCGACTGGCATGTGTACCTTGTGGGTCGTCTGCTCGGCCAGCAACATCTCTATCCGGGTTTCAAAGGTATGATTTCGACAATATGGAGAATGGCAAAATGCCTCTCCATTCATGATGTGGGTGATCGATATTTGTTCCAATTCAATCATGTCTCTGATCAGAATAAGGCTCTCAATGGAGGGCCGTGGTTCTACAAGAATACTTTGCTGGTGTTAAACGAGTACGACGGGGAGAGTCCGGCAGAGGAGGTCCCTCTGTTTTCGGTGGAAGCTTGGGTTGCTATTCGGGGACTGCCTTTGAAACTCAGATACAAGTCGACCTTGGTTGCAATTGGTGAGTCACTTGATTACATAGTGACCAATCGTTATGCGGCTTTGAATCGGAGGGAACCGGTGCAGAGAATCAAATTGGAATTCGATGTCCGGCGTAGGATACGTACTTGGATGCAATATGATTTTTCGTCTTCTGTTTCTATTGAAATTGACCTGTTCTATGAGAAAGTACGGGGCTTTTTTCGTGCCTGCGGTTTGTTTATGCATGAGGCTATGAGTTGTGATAAATTTTTGCTGAAAGAACAAGTGGAGATGCTCGGTTTGGATTCTGGTTCTGCATTTGCTAATCGAAGCATTAATGAGGAAGGAGATCATGTTGATTCTGTTAGAGGGGAGGAAGGGGAAACCAATTTGATTTCATATCCTGATCCAGGTTTGGATACCGGGGCTGCAAGCTCGGCATTTATAGGTGCTTCTCCTGAGGCATCGTTTCAAGAGACGAAAGTGGATTTGATGATGGCACAGGAGATGGTGGCTCTGCTGATTGTGGAACCGAATGTCCTACCGGGTTATGGTTTTGGTTATGTTCTGAAGGCTCTGACAGCTCCGGTAGAGGATGGTGCTTTAGCTCCATTGGTGGCTAATTCTAGTACGCCGTCAACAGGTAAAAAGGGGAAGTCCTCTTTTGCTTTTGCTTCTGCAGCGAAGGAGACGCCTCTCATTAACCTGTTAAAGAGAAAGGCAACTTCGGATTGGAAACGGCCTTGAAAAAAGTATGTGCAGTCTTCTACTTCAGAGGAGGAGAAATTGACTTTGGTGGTGAAACACAGGACGACAAGCTGTTGATTTCATAAAAAAAGAAGAGACTTGGTCATCCAAAGAGGAGTAAGAATAAACCTAAGGACTCTCCAACCCCGAAGTCTGAAAACTCAGGTACAAAGAAGAGACTCTTAAAAATGAAACCTCCTGTAAAGGAGTTGCAGATGGAGGAAATAGCTCATGGGAAAGCAAACAAGGATGTGGTTCTAGTGGAACCTGAACAAGTTCTCATGGAGACAGACAAACTAGTGGAGGATGAGGTTTCTCCTCCTGCGACTAAGTTGGATTAAGTTGAATCTGGTCACATTGTTTGGAATATTTGGTTGTTACCCTTTTCTATTGCTTCTGAATATTCTAGCATTGAAAATTATTGTGCTTCAAACTGTGTTGAAAAGGTAAGTGTATTTTTGATTCTATTAGCCTAGTTGCTTAGGTTAGTGAATCATGAGAGATAGCTCTTCTTGTCGACCCTATGGGTGTGTTATCTTTATACTGCTTACTAAATAAAAGTTTATTGACTTCTGATTAAAAAAAAAAGTTGTATGCCTTTTTATTTTTATTTTTTCTAATGCGTTATATATGTGCTCACTTATAATATTTTTTAGAAAAGGTTGAAGGAGAGAATCACATTAGAAAGTTTAATACTTGGCATTTTAAGAGATGTCGATAAACGATAGTTCACACGTGGAGCACGGTCCTTTCGCACGCGTGAGCGCGGTTCTTTCGCACGCGCATAAGTGCCAATGAAGCAGTGATTACCTCTGTCAGGCAGGACATCATCAAGAGTTAAGGCTTGATACATATATATGACTTAGACCATGATTTCATATCAAAGGCTGGTGCATAATTGCATAGCTAGCTAGCATGGATAAATAATTTTATTAGTTCGTATGTGTCTACATGATTATGATCTCTAGATGTTGTATGCACATTCAAACGTTCAATATTCTCTTAAGCTAAAGTGAGGATTTGCTTCACTTTTGTTCCTTGAATGTGTTAGCTTCTCCAATATTTTTTTTAAAAGGAAACAATCTTAATCTTCAATATTGAATGTATTAGCTTTTCCAACATGCAGGCTTCTCCCTGCAACTAAAAAAAATTGCACGCGCAACGCAGATCTTTCACACGCGCTGAATTGTTAAAACCATAGGTAAATGAGACTAAAATTGAAGATAATTTGATTAAATTTATGCTCTAGAGCAATAACTAAAACAACATAACAAGAGATGGCAGATTTGAAATATTGATATTGTTTTAAAAAAAAAAAAAAAAAAAAACGAATACGCGCGAGTATGATCGTGCATGAAGGCTAGTATTAATAAAGAAATTAAGAAATCATTTAGGCTAACAATATACCACTTTGAACGCATAAATGTAAGCAAGATAAAACCGATAAAAGTTAGAAAAACTTTAAATAACTTGGTTGAGTCTAAAACTTGGTTTTATGTCCTTAAGACGAAATTGCCTGATTATCGGTGCTTATAAACGTCTCTCAGGATACAGTAATCTTCTTATTGTGGTAGTAGCACTCCAAACCCATGGAACTTCGAACAAAGATAGTGTTTGCACTCGATTGAAACAACTCATTTGATTTTCAATACACTAGGAAAACTCATATGTAGATAAAGAGGAGGAAAGATGATTAATCATTGATACTAGAATATGTGTAACAAGCATTATATAGATATAAGATGACTTGTCTTTGTCAAGAATCGTGACTTCTCATTTCATTGTTAATTACATATACATTTACTTCACACCTTTTCAAGTAATTATTCATCCACTAAATTATAAAAATTTGATAATTTCATATTAAATTTTCCAACATCTATAGTAACCTCTTAGCAATTTCCAGCTTTGGACTTGGACTTTTTGGAAAGTGGAGGCTGCAGACATCCTTTAGTCAAAGATGTAATGCCTTCTCAGAATGAAGGGTCATTTGTTCATTACAGGGGAAGATTACTGCTGAGCTTTTGTTTAAGAAGGCATATGACACACATCCAATCAGTGTCTGATCATTCCTATCTTCTTCAGGTGTGACCTACTCTTCAATATCATCTTGAAAGATTTTCTGTTCCCATGGAATCTTTCCTATTTGATCGGGGCTCAATTTCAGACCATTTTTATCCAGATCATGGCAATCGTGAACTCATCAACCCCCTTTTCATTCCAACCAACTTGCACCTCCCTAGTGATTCTAGTACATCTTTGAACCCGGCTTCAGACGAGTATGCTGGTGAGAATTACGACTACAATAATCCAGTTCTCAAGTATATAAGTGATATTCTTCTTGAAGAAGACATTGAGGATAAGCCTATGTTGCAGGACTGTTTGGCCCTCCAAGCTGCTGAGAAATCTTTCCATGATGTCCTTAATCAAAAGGATTCTACATTCAATCAAAGCTTTAAGGACTCGGATGATTACAGGGGTAGTTGTTTTAGCAATGGTGATTGTATTTTTGGCAACACATATGAGTCTGTTGATCCTGCAGAAACTTGTCAGGTCCATTCTTCTCTTGTTGGCTGTCTGCCGAATACCTCTTTGGTTTCTAATTCACTTTCAAAGCTACAAAGTCTTGGGAATTCTGGAAGGGTGGAGGAAGAGAACAATTTGCATGAAAATTTTAAGTTCATTGACGCAGAGAGGTACCAACCATTGCCTCATGGTCCTCAGACACAGATAGGATCAAATTCGGGGAATGAGCGACACAGTGGCGTGTACAACACATCAAATAGATCAGAGGCAAGGAAAAGTGGTCGAAGGCAGGATGTTCCTTGTGTAGAAGAATGGAGAAGCAACAAGCAGTCAGTTGCATATTATGCTGACGACTCTGAGCTCAGTGAGCTGCAAGAAATGTTTGACAAGGCATTGCTCTTTCAAGGTGTGAATCATGAGTCCACTGATTTTAGTTCTCATCATGAGTCTTCTAATGAGGGAAGCAGGAACTCAAAAGGATCTAAGCCGGCGCGTTCAAAGAGACAAAATAAAGAAGAGAAAGTGGTAGATTTGTGCACAATGTTAATTCAATGCGCGCAAGCTGTTGCAAGTTATGACCAACGAAATGCAAGTGAACTACTGAAGCAGATTCGGCAGCACTCGTCTCCCTATGGTGATGCAACCCAGAGAGTGGCTCATTACTTTGCTGATGGCCTCGAGGTACGCTTAGCTGGCACTAGAACCCCGTTCTACTCGCCTGTTGCAAGTATGCAGATATCAACTGTTGAATTATTGAAATGTTACCAGACGTATATCACTGCAAGCCCTTTCGGGACCGTGCCACCCTTCTTTGCCAATATGGTAATTATGAAACTAGCAGTAAAAGCAACAAGTCTTCATATTATTGATTTTGGTGCTTTGTATGGTTTCCAATGGCCCTCTCTCATCCAATGGCTTTCAGAAAGACATGGCGGACCTCCTAAGCTTCGTATCACTGGGATTGAGCTTCCCCAACCAGGTTTTCGACCCACACAGAGGGTTGAAGAAACGGGTCGTCGCTTAGCAAAGTATGCTGCAAGATTTTGTGTCCCATTTGAGTTCCATGTCATTGTTCAGAAATGGGAAACTATAAAGATTGACGATCTCAAAATCAACAGAAATGAGCTGATTGTGGTCAACTGTCTGTACCGGTTAAAGCACGTTCCTGAGGTGACAATGATGGGGAACAGTCCGAGAGATGCTGTCCTAAAGTTGATCAGGAAAATCAATCCAGAAATTTTCATTCATGGGGTTGGCAACGGGGCATACAATTCATCCTTCTTTCTTACACGTTTCAAACAGGCACTCTTCCACTTCAATGCACTCTTTGATGCCTTTGAGGCCACGATTCCTTTCGAGGATCAACAACGACTGTTTTTCGAAAGAGGAGCATATGGTAGAGACATAATGAATGTAGTGGCATGTGAGGGACTCGATATCGTTGAAAGGCCTGAGACGTATAAGAAGTGGCAGATCAGGAATGTGAGGGCTGGGTTCAAGCAGCTCCCATTAGACCAGGAGCTGTTGAAAAAGTTGAAGACTATGTCGAAGTCGATGGGTTATCACAATGATTTCAGTATTGATGAAGATGAGAAGTGGATGCTGCAGGGATGGAAAGGAAGAGTCCTCCTGGCCCATTCTCTATGGAAACGCGAGTAGGAGTTTCACAATGTGGTATCTTGGTTTGGTTCTCAATATTTTTCCTGTAAGCTTTCATATATGGTCTTGTATGTGCTACTCTTGTCATTTCAACTCACTGGCCATTTCCTTACGTTCTTGTTGGAGGGAATCAAAGGTGTTTCTTTCAAGTCTTGGTGTATAAAAAGACTGTTAAGGTTTGTATTGTTAATACTAGCTGTATACAACATGTTATGCATGTCTAAAAATCACTCGAAAAAAAGAAATGTGTCTGCAAATATCAGTAGCAGACTTCTAAATCTACAGGTTGAAAGGAAAAACAAGCCAAGAACATAGGTCAAGTAGTAGCTAAGTTCCACATGTCAGCAATAGTTCTATTAGTACTAGTAGACTTAAGCTTGATGGATATCAGCCTGCGATCTAGTTTTAAGTCTACTAAACTTTTGAATGTAACAGGACATGACGTATTAAATATTTAATCAAGAAAGTGAAGTTAAGGCAGAGGAAAATGAATGAGAAACCTCTTTTCTAATATAGTGCCTCCGGATTCAACACTACCACACACATCCTGCAAATCCAGTTCTCCTTCATCTTCTTTGATTACTTTCCACAATTGTGTTAATTGATTGAGATATATCTGGTCATATACCTGTTAAACAGAGCAGCTACTAATCCTTCCAACAACCGAACACCTCGGCACGATTCTCTTCTCCAAGCTGAAACACCAAATGTTGGGATATTCTGCAATTTTTTCTATAACAATTCAGTCATTCTCATCACAATACGTTGACACTAGATCGCAGTAGAGCTCTTTCAAGAAGAGAAGAAAAAAAGAAAGAAGAAAAAAAAAAGCAAGTCTAACAAAGCATCAATTGTGAGTTTTGTCTTGGTTTGTCCGGCCTAACGAGTGTCGTCGGATTCTTTTTTTTTTTAACTAACGAAAGTTATATTGCAAAATAATAGTTAGAATAAACGTTACATTATATGCCGAGTTCTATAAGATTTGTTGAGCAGAGACAAACAAGCACCATGACCGGTATACTCACTGTTTACAAATTGGCTCAAAAAGAGCAACAACTGTTTGGGCCACAATTGGAATTTACTTCAATTGGGCTTTTACCCCGAGGCCCAGAGGGGTTTAGGTTAAACCGAATCCAATATGAGCACTTCTTGTTCCATTTGGGAGAATGGCGGGGAATGAAAGTATTGATTTGCTACCCGATCAGATTGGGGTTATTTTGTAATAATCCAATATACGAGTTACCTTAACGGATAATAAGGTGTAAACGCTGATTGGGATAACTAGGGATTGTTTTGGATAGCAATTTATTTCCGAAAGGTATCTTAAGCCAAATCAGTGATTGATTCTTTTTGGAGTCGATTTGGCTTATCTCGGCTTTAATTGAGTGATGATCCGGGCAATATACGGTGTGGCATGAGTTCCCTAAGTAAAGGGAAAGACTGATCTCAATTTATTCTTAATTGATTTAATTGGAGTCGGTTTGAGGAAGGACAATCTTAGTCAATCCCGGAATCCGCCAGTCTGGATCTTCATGTACTAGGGTTTCGTGAACCATATAAATATAACTCTTTTGTAACTAGAGAAGGGTTCTCAACCAAACACAAACACACACAAGTTCTAGCGCATCGCTAACTTGCCAAAGCCTCTCCGGAGCAACTCACGCAATTTGCCTCCACCTGTGATCGATCCAATCTCGCATTCGTGTCGAGCGGTTGCTGAGCGACTCACGCAATTTGCCTCCACCTGCGATCGACCACGTCTCGCATTCGTGTCGAGCGGTTGCTGAGCCTATCGAGTCAGTCCGCTACTCCGGTAGCAATCGAGTCGTCATTCAGGTGACACACCCGTGGTCTTGGTTTAGCTCTGCTTTGCTTCTCCGGATCAAAGTAAGATCCTCAATCCTTAGGGGGTTGGGAAGGAAATCCTGTTAGAGAGTTCTATTCAGGTCTTGTTCGAGCCCTGTACGCCGGCTTAGTCAGCGCCCGCGTAACAGTTGCTTGATCAGGAAGTCAGAGTCAATTGGGAGCAGACGAGAAGACTCGCCAGGGGTCGCACGCAGTCGAGTGGCACCGCTCCAAGGGTGCTGGCACGCCTAAGCACACAGAAGACACGCGAGGAGCATCGCATCCTCCACCCCCAGTGCTGACTGTTCGCCGGGTGCTGAATCCGCCACGAACATTTTGGCACGCCCAGTGGGACATAGTGTCAAGATTGCGGGATCTACAAAGGGTCATCCTTACAAGAGGATAACCATGAATTGTTTAAAGAATTCCCATAAGGAGCTGATCAAGCATGGAACAGCTGATTGTAGGGGATTAACTGACGCTGAAGCTAAGGAAGTGTTTGGCGGGACCCTGGGGGATGAAGCAACTATTGTTGCAGCCCTCAAGGTCGTACGAGACAGGAAGAATCAAGCCCCAGCATCCGTGGCACCAGTTGTCGCGAATGAGGGGGAGATAGTAGAGGTGACGGCTGCTTCTCAGGTTGATAATGGTTCTTTTGGCCTTACCAACCGGGCAGCCTCATTTGGTTTCTTAGAGGAGGGATTCGCGGACGAGTCCGCGGATCCGCCTGCGTCACCTGTCGCACCGTTTACCGGAGAGATTGCATCTCCCACAGAGGTGACGGACACTCTGAGGATGTTGATCGACAAATCTTGTCGTACAGATGAAATTCTGAAGAAGGCCAACAATGTGGTCGTTAATCTAAGTGAATCCATGAAGCGAATGGAGACAGAGCAGACGGGGTTCACTGCCAATTTCAAATATCTCGCCGGACAGCAGAGTCGGCTGGCGGATAACATGGCTGCCCATGTTAGGAACTCCGATACTTGCTGGCGACAGCAACAGGAGCAGTTGGCGGCTACCAATGCCACGCTCGAGAACATAAACACCTTGATGGGGCAGCTTTTTGATCGGATCGACCAGTCTGAGGGGTCTGACCGTACAAATCCGCCGAAAGATAGGCGGGGACGAGCAGCTGGTCGTGGCGGGACCGGCAGACCTAATGCTGGGGCTGCCAACAATCAGACAGGTGGCAATGTCCCTCCTAATGGGCCAGTTGGCAACAATCCGCCAGAGCCACCGGCGGATGTCGTGGCCCAGCTGACCATGGAAGATATTGGCAGGGTTTTTGCTGAGAAGCTTAGGAAACTGCAGGGGTTACCCGACGTCGACAAGACGTACGAGAATTCATTAACTTGAGAGATCAATGCAATACCGTTCCCTGCCGGATTCAAGCCAATCCGCTTCACTCCATTCACCGGCCAGACGTCGGAGGATGCCGAAACGCACATTATGCGTTTTACTAATGAGTCTGGTCAATATGCTGAAGACCCAGTCGTGAAGTTGAAGCTCTTTCCCACATCTCTGGCGGGGGAAGCCGCTATTTGGTACAAGCGGTTGAAGCCTGGATCAATACCAGACTGGAAGACTATGGAGGTTCTCTTCAGAACTATGTTTGGTGTTGTGGAGGCGAAAATTGGGGTCAAGGACCTAGCGGAAACGGAGCAGAGGCCTGACGAATCCGCTACTGATTATTTAAGAAGGTTTAAGCTGGAGTTAACCCGTTGCGAGATGGATATTCCAGAAGAACACGCAGTCAAGATGGCGATCGATGGTTTGGTGGATGAGATCGGCCAGGGATTCAGGCAGGTTCATGTGACCACTATGGCGGATCTGACCAATCGGCTAGGTCAAGAACAACACTATGTTGATCGGTCCAAGGAGAGGAACGAAAGAAGGAAGGGGACTCCTGTGTCCTACTATCCGGGGACTCTAAAGCCCAAGGCTCCACTTCCTGCTGCTGCTAAGACTATGGTGACTATCCAGGCGGATGCAGTGCCTGGGCCAATCCTTACATGGGTTGATGATGAAGACTTGGATCCACAAAGCACTAGCAGTTCCCTCATCTCTTCATCAGGAGTTGATTATGCGGGATCCAGTCGCAGATTTACCAGTGCTCATCAAGGCAGATGAGCGTCCTTATTCCGTAGCGGCCGTCCAGTTGGAGGCCAGCTATTACACAAGAAACATGAGACCTCTCAGAATCGAGGGGGTTGATCATAGGGGGCATCCAATCGGGGTGACCCAGAATGAATTGTCTCAATGGGGAATTTCCCAGGCTATGGCGGATTACAGCCGGCCAATTTCCATTGAGCTTCTTCCCAACATATCCAATAAGTGACGTCCTCTCATGTGAGGAGTCGGAGGCCTTGGCTCTATTACTACAACAGTTGCCTATCTATAGATTAGAGCAAATGGCCTGGGAAGGGGTTGCACTGGTTGAGTGCATTGAGGAAGAATATATTGACGCTTTTGCGGGGGTGGAAGTAATTCAGGCTGCTCCAGCAGCTTTGGATGACACTCCACCCAAGGTACGTGATCCCGTAGAGAAAGTTAACTTGGGGACAGAAACAGAGCCCATGGAAGTGGGGATTAGTCAGTACCTTGAACCAGATTTGAGACAGCAACTGATAGGGTTGCTGCAAGAGTTTAAGGATTGCTTTGCAGAAAAATACCAAGATATGCCGGGTTTGTCAAAGGAACTGGCTTGTCATCGCCTACCCATCAAGGAAGGATGCAGGCCAGTTAAACAAGAACAACGGCGGATGAATGCTGAAACTGCAAATGCGGTCAAAAAAGAGGTTCAGAGCATGGTTGAGGCTGGGATAATCAGACCAACTCTTTATCCGGAATGGTTATCCAACATTTGTCTCTCGGCGGATTCGAGTCTGTGTGGATTACAGAGATTTGAATGCTGCGTCACCTAAGGATGTCTATCCTATGCCTATAGCGGATATGCTGTATTTGGGAATATGAGACCTCCCCGGCGGATGACAACACTGGTCAGAGTTCTTTTTAGTCCAACGTGCTCGGGGGGCATCAAGTCAGAACGGTGCATCCGCCATTTTTTGGAGGCTGCTCGATTTCATTGCAAAACTGTTGGAGGGTTTTGTGTTTTCCTTGTTTTATTTAGACATCCGCTGGGGGTGTTTTTTTGATTATCAATATATTTCTCATCTTTGCTGAAGATTGGCTATAAGTGGTATTGAAATTGAAGCTTGCTACATTCAGATAAGGCTTTGCGGCCAAAGGCATTACAGGGAAAGGAAAACACAAAGAGCTACTAACTAGCTCTGAAACCATATCTACATTTCTGAGTCCTCAGTGCTGGCGGATATCTCTAGCCCATTCTGGATCCGCTAGAGGAGGCCTAAAGAGAGGGGTTCCAACGCACTGTTGGAACCATCACCGGTTGACGGACCCGTCCCGAGGGACTCATGGCACCCTTGCTTTGGCGGGCGGCGTACGGCAGATGTGGGGGCAAATGGAAGTGGGGCAGCCCACGACCGGTTGCTGGAAGCAGTGGTGTTTGACGCACTACCCTCATCGTTGCCATGTGCCCTTCCGTAGCTGCCAACTTTGGGTTCGGGATTCTCTTCCGCCACCGGGAGTGGTACCTAACCAGGTCACCAATGTTACTGGCCTCGGGGAACAGCCAAGAGTGGCCAGCTTTTCCCTGACTACTTCGAAGCTCTTACTCAGGGCGCGTAACGCTAGGTGACCGGGGTTAGGGTTTGTTTAACGCTAGGTGACCGAGGTTATAAGTTGTCTAGCAGACTATCAACATATCTGGTGGAACGGCTTGAGGCAACCAGGGGGTTTGGCCATTTGCAGGTGTTACTATCGCTGCCATGTTGCTCTAAGATGGCCAGCCGAGTGGATTTCCTCTTCAACAAGGGTTTCCTTTTATACTACCTTTCAGGGAAATCCAACGGTTGGGGGTTGCCATGACTTTATTACTGTGGTTCGCCCATCTTTATGAGGTTGCCCATTTCGGTCACCCGTTCGGTTGGGAACCGATGAGGGCGATAAATGGGGTTTGACTGACAAATCCTCGGGCTTCCGCCCCTCTTTCGATGCTGCGTTGGTCCAATCTCGTTTTAATGACAGCTTGCCTATTCTAAGCTCCGGTTGGGCCGCCGGTCCTTGGGCTTGTTATCTATTTCTAGCAGGCCAAATTTGCTTCAACGGCGGACGGGTTTTTTCCCAACAGTTGGATCTTACCCACTTTGGGGGAAGCCATTTATTTTTACTATTTAGTGTACTGGGCTTTGCTTTATCTTCCACACATCCGCGCAGCCAAGTGAACTAGGGGGGCAACCTAGGGGCAATATCCGCTATATTTGTCAAATTTTTCGGAGGGCAGAATTTTGAAAATTTTTGAACACTCCGTCGGGTTAGGCCTTTTCATCCCCTGAATTAGGGTTTTCAGGAGCATCCGTTTGGGGTGCGCCCTTATTCTCGCCTTTGGTAATAGGACATTCAGTGCAGGTCTTGATTCTAAAGTGATGTTTTATTTGCAAAATAAGGGGCTTTTGCGGCTGTGGCTATTACAAAGGCAGAATTTAAATAAAGAGACATATCCGCCAACTATCTCTGATACCATCCCGATGTATACAGCCAGATCCGCCAGGGGTCACAGAGGACTGGGCGAATGGAGAGGTGACGACCAGGCACGTGAGTGCTTGATTTTGTGGCAGGGGGATCGGCCCCATAGCTGATTCCACTGGGCCAGGGTCCGCCGCCAGTGGGGTGGCACTGATGGTTGCCACATTATCATCATCCACCTGTTCATAGGAAATGAGTGTTAGGAGCAGTTCTAACCAAGGAAGGTGGCAATACAGGCGGATGTATAACATACCTCAACAATCTCTGGCTGGGGGATTACTTCTGTCCTATCATGAGGAGGCCCTTGCTGCTCTCGCTGATTAGGACCAGGCAGGTCATCCGCTGGGGTTGGAGTTTGTTCAACTCAGGGGGCAGCGTCCGCCAAGGATGCTCCACCAGGGACATCTGCTGCTTCTATCAGTGTTTGATCAGGTAGAGGGGTGGAAGGTTCAGCACCAATAATAGGCGGCTCTTCTCCTAGCTCCAACCCAAGAGATGAGCTGGAAGCCAGCGGATTGGGATTCGAAGAGCTGCAGGGCGCGCCACTAGATTGTGGCTCATCTACTGGAGTCTCGGCCACATTGAGCTCCGGATCTTCCCTCGTCTTCAGTCCAGTTTTTGCAGCGGCAGAAGGGGTCAGTGTTATCTTAATTGAACTCTGACCAACTGCTGGAGAGGGGATGGAAGGTGTACCTGCATTGGGATCAAGATAGCGCAACAGTCCAAATATTTAAACGTTGCGAATGGGCAGACGTTTTGGGGCTCAGTCTCTCTTCAATTTCGCTGGACTCTCAATCATGGAGACTGGGGGGCAATGTTTGGGCCACAATTGGAATTTACTTCAATTGGGCTTTTACCCCGAGGCCCAGAGGGGTTTAGGTTAAACCGAATCCAATATGAGCACTTCTTGTTCCATTTGGGAGAATGGCGGGGAAGGAAAGTATTGATTTGCTACCCGATCAGATTGGGGTTATTTTGTAGTAATCCAATATACGAGTTACCTTAACGGATAATAAGGTGTAAACGCTGATTGGGATAACTAGGGATTGTTTTGGATAGCAATCTATTTCTGAAAGGTATCTTAAGCCAAATCAGTGATTGATTCTTTTTGGAGTCGATTTGGCTTATCTCGGCTTTAATTGAGTGATGATCCGGGCAATATACGGTGTGGCATGAGTTCCCTAAGTAAAGGGAAAGACTGATCTCAATTTATTCTTAATTGATTTAATTGGAGTTGGTTTGAGGAAGGACAATCCTAGTCAATCCCGGAATCCGCCAGTCTGGATCTTCATGTACTAGGGTTTCGTGAACCATATAAATATAACTCTTTTGTAACTAGAGAAGGGTTCTCAACCAAACACAAACACACACAAGTTCTAGCGCATCGCTAACTTGCCAAAGCCTCTCCGGAGCAACTCACGCAATTTGCCTCCACCTGCGATCGATCCAATCTCGCATTCGTGTCGAGCGGTTGCTGAGCGACTCACGCAATTTGCCTCCACCTGCGATCGACCACGTCTCGCATTCGTGTCGAGCGGTTGCTGAGCCTATCGAGTCAGTCCGCTACTCCGGTAGCAATCGAGTCGTCATTCAGGTGACACACCCGTGGTCTTGGTTTAGCTCTGCTTTGCTTCTCCGGATCAAAGTAAGATCCTCAATCCTTAGGGGGTTGGGAAGGAAATCCTGTTAGAGAGTTCTATTCAGGTCTTGTTCGAGCCCTGTACGCCGGCTTAGTCAGCGCCCGCGTAACAGTTGCTTGATCAGGAAGTCAGAGTCAATTGGGAGCAGATGAGAAGACTCGCCAGGGGTCGCACGCAGTCGAGTGGCACCGCTCCAAGGGTGCTGGCACGCCTAAGCACACAGAAGACACGCGAGGAGCATTGCATCCTCCACCCCCAGTGCTGACTGTTCGCCGGGTGCTGAATCCGCCACTGTTGACAGTAGCCGCAGACAGGCTACAACAGGCCCGCAGACCCGCAGCAAGCGCACCAGGGCCCGGCCCAAGGGTCGGGACCAGATCACCAGCACCCGGCCTCGGGGCCTGGCACTCTATCCTGCCTCCAGGGACCCAGGGGCCGGGGGCGCCAGCCTGCCTAAGAGGGCACCAGAAGGTATAAACAGAAGGGAACCAGTCCCACATCGAAGAGTAAGGTCAGTCCTTACTCCCAACCACCTATATATGGGCCCCAACTACCTTCTTTATGAGGTAACTTGTCTCTCTCCCTGCTTACATACGTGCCTTAGTTACATACATTCCAACTATACTAACTTAGGCATCGGAGAGGTGAAGGCCGGCCCGCCCGGTATTCCCCTTAGTAAGCAGGATTGCAGGAGATCGAGTTGGATTCATCAAGTATCTACTAGACCCCCGGGTTTAGACAGAAACAATTGGCGCCGTCTGTGGGAAGCTTGAACGAAAAGTCGTGTAAAGCAACACCGTTGAGAAAGAGATCGGAGATGAATCAAGAGAAAGAAACCACCGAGGAGGGACACCCTGCAGTAGTGCAGGCGCTCACCTCCACCCCAGCCGTTGTGAGGGAGCCGCGCCACGACCAGAGCGACGGTCAGGAGGTAGGAAGCTACGGGGGACCATCAGGCGTGCCGGATCCCCATCGCGATAGCTCGCGAGGTAAAGGCCTGGCAGAGGAGGAAGACAGTCCAGAGCGACGGGGCTTCGCCTTGACGTTCTTGGATGATTCAAGCGATCGATCTGAGAGCCCGGACCAGGACCTCAACAGCCCCGGCCATAGCGGTATGGCGGGAGAATTACGGGCGATGGCCGCAGAGGTCAGTCGTCTGAGAGAGGAGAGCGACAGGGACAGAGCTAAGTCCAACGCTCGGTACGAAGAGATGGAGGCGGTGAACACTGCCCTGGTGGCCGCCCTGGAGAGGGGGCAGCAGCGCAATAGCGCCATGGCCGAGGCACAGGCGGCAATCCCGCCGGTTCCACCTCAGCACACCGATGGAGGGCAATCTTCGGGCGGTCGGTCCGGTAACCCCGTACAGCAGAAGTCGCCATTAGGTGCAGGCCCGCCAAAGAGCACGCCGACCTCCCGCCAGCCCGACGCTTCTTCAGTAGATGGAGCTGAGACGCCAACCGCGCGAGCACTGCAGGTGCTGGCCGACACCGTGTCGAGCTTGAAAGCCCAGATGGAGGCTAACGAGAGAAGAGCCGCGCGGCCGATGGAGGGCGCCCGGTTTAATGAGCGCATGGGTCCCTTTTCGCACCGGGTCATGGAGTCGGGAAGATCTGGCAACCAGAAATCCCTCAAGCTCACCTACTCAGGATCCGGCTGCCCGTACCAGCATCTGGACAGCTTCCGGTCCCAAACCTGCGCCAAGGGATACTCCGATGCAGTTTGCTGCAACATCTTCCAGGAGACCTTGTCCGGAGAAGCACTCAGCTGGTTTTACGAGCTTCCGGCAAACTCGATCGAGGCGTTCGAGCAGTTAGCCGACCGGTTCGTGGGCCGCTTCATCCTCCGAGTCGAGGGAGCCTGGACGTCGACCATCCTCTTCAATTGCAGGCAAGCCCCCGGAGAGGAGCTGAGAACCTTTGTCAACCGCTGGCAGACGGCTACGGCCGGAGTTCGGAACCTGGACAAGGGCATCGCCGAGATGGCGTTTAAACAAGGGCTCCGAGCGGGCAAATTTTCCTACGCCGTCCGAGTAGAACTCCCGCAGGGGTACGACGAGTTGATGGCTATGGCCATCAGGCATGCTCAGGCCGATCATGAGACCTATGGGCACCACCTCCTGAAGAGGAAGCGAGATGAGGAGCAGGAGGACCATCCCCGGGAAGAGAACCCCCCACCCGCCCAGGAAGCCAAGCCCAATCAGCGGACCGATAACCGCACCGTTCGGCCCAGCCGGAACGCCAACAACAGAAACAACTGGCCGCAGCGGCACCAGAGGTCCTATTCTGATAAACCTCAGAATGAGCACAAGCCGGCGCCGTTCCGCCAAGAGCGCCCCCTAGCAATCATGCCAGCACCCCCGGCCAACCAAGAAGTTGTCACCGCTCTCACCACGTCCTACGAGGATATCCTACTTGAGAACGGGAGTGTCATTCCCCCACCGCCCCCGAGAAGGTTCCCGAAGGGGAAACTTACAACGGCGCAAACGGGCAAGTACTGCTCGTACCATGATGAGGCTACTCACCGAACGAGCAAGTGCTATGCCCTCAGGCAGGCGGTGCAGGTTTTGATTGATAACGGCCAGCTCCAGCGGTACGTGGGGAAAAGAGGAACAGACCCCGACCGGGAGCATGACCAGTCTTGGTAAAACCCGCTAGTCTGAGCGGTTAGTTTGGCATAGTTCGCGGTTCGACCGCTGTAAAAACAAATATATATGCAAACTACTTTTGAGAAAATTTCACCGGCTCTGCCAGTTCCATTATATTCATATTCAGACAAGTATACAAGCAGTAACCGATCCGGAAGGATTACAAGGAAAAGGGCAAGAAAATCCTAGGGACCTACGACTGCGCCTTCGGCAGGCAATCCGCCAGCCTCTCCTGCGGTACCCTCGTCGTCGACGACAGTTCCGGTGTGGACTTCGGCCCGGGCAGACTCTGCACCATTGGTAAAAGAATCCAAGTCCGAGCGAATCACTTCACCCGGCTGCTCCTCCACCGCCTCCTGATGGATGTCCGACTGCTCATGGATATCTCCTTCAGCAGCAGTCGACATCAGGGAAGTATCTAACCATCCCTTCCCCGCCCATTCCGTGTACGCATCCGAGATGCCTTCCTCCCTGGCCTTCACCAGAAACTCCAGGAACTGGTCGCTCTCACGGTATTTGAGAGCGACCCGCTCGAAGAGTACCGGGTCATCTTCCCCGACCGGAGCAGCAGAGGCGGCGCGCAGAGCAGCGGCTCCCGCTTGGAGCTCGTCCACCTTGGACTCCAGTTCCGCCCTCTCCGTCTCCAGGAGCCGGTTCTGCTCCGCCAGTTCGGCCCTCTCCTTATCCAGGATCCGGTTCTGCTCCTCCAGCTTCCTGGCCCTCTCCTCCGATCTGGCCTTCTCCCGATCCAAGCGAGACTTCTCTACCTCCAGGCGCTGCCGGGTCTCGGATAGAGCAGTTATCTGTCTCTGCAGCTCCGACAGCCCCTCGCTCGCGTCCGGTTCGTACAAACTGTACAACAACTGCGCAACACCAAAGAGTTAGTCAAGCAGCAAGGCAAAGCAAGTTAGTCAAGCAGTACAGGGGTACCGTGCGGTGCTTACCCGGAGGACGGATTCCTTGCATTTTGGACGGTTCCCGCCCGCCAAGACTCCAGCAACCCCGGGCCTATCCAGACCAAGGCCGGCCAGGTCCGATGCCACCTGTTGCGCGAATGCACCACTCGGGCTTCCCCTTGGTGCATCCGCAGGCGCTGGACTACTCTGCCGAGCAGCAGCAGCAGCATTCTCCCCAGCAACGGTGGTCTGCGAACCGCTGGTAATCCTGAACCGTTTGGCCAGGTTCTCCCGAACCGACTCGCCGGTCAGCGTCACCAGCGCGGAGGAAGGAACGTCCCCGACCTTCCGTTTTTCTCCCCGGCCCTCCGGAGAAGAAGATCGTGCGCTTGCGGGGGGAGCGCGAGCCACGCGCGGCACAGTCACCGGGCGGTTGGGGATCCTGTTCGCTCCACCGGGAATCTTTAAGGCCCCCCCGGTGCTCTTGCCCTTTTCAGGCGCCAGCAGGCCTGTAGAGTGATGGGTCTTCACCTGCGTCAGGACATAGGCGTCCTTATCAACGTCCATGGCCCTCCGCTCTGCATGGGTCACAAGCCGGCCGGACTCGTCCTCCACCGACGTCCGCGAGACAATCTCGGCCTTCTCCTTCAGCTGGTTGAGGAGATCTTCCCCGTCCATGGAGAGAGTGGTTTCGGGCTTGATAGTCGCCCGAGAGGATGCACCTGCAAGGAAAGCAAACAGTTAGTATTTTACAAACGCCTAACATAAAGTATCACCGCTCAACCGCTTCCTACGCACCGGGACCCCTCCCAAGCTGGCAGTATTCCAGCACTTCTCGCCGGATGAAGTTGTAAGAACTCCGTTCCAGATCATCCCAACACCCGGTTATGGTCGAGATCCTCTCGCGCTCCAGGTCCGATAGTTCGTACGACTGGTCACCAATGGGTTGGAAGGCGCCAGGAACACAGTACATTCTATTCCTCGCCTGCCACTTCCCGCCCACCATCACCACTTTCTTCCTCCAGCTGTTGTCTACCCATGAAGGCACATTGGTGACGATCAGTGGAGGCTTCCGGCTGTTGAAGGACAGGCAACCACGGGACCCCTGCTTCCGGGAGTACGACAGCCTGTACAGGGCCCGGAACTCGTTCACCGTGGGTATGTTCATCCCAGAGAACTCGTACAAGCAGCCGAGGCTCAGTAGTCGTCTCCACTGGAGCCCAGGAAGCTGAGCGGGTGACACTTGCAGCGCACTGAGCATGTACTGCACGTAGTGTGGCAGCGGGAACGACAGTCCATGCCGGAATTGATCCGGATGTGCCGCAACCCAACCTTCTTCCGGGTTGCAGGCTGACTCTCCAGGATTCAAGGGCCGTAGCAGAACGTTATCCGGGATACCCCACGCTTCCCGCAGCTCTTCAATCTCTTCTAGGGTCATGCTCCTCCTCCGGTTCGTCACACACCACAGCGTGCTTCCCTCTCCCCATGGTATAGCTCGCAACCGGAGCATTTGCAAATCGCACCCCGTGCGGTATTTCGGTCTCCGAGGATTCAGCCCCGGAGGACGAAGCCGAGGACGGAGTCGAAACCCTGCTCCCGGAGCAGTCAGCAACCTCGGTCTCCGGAGATTCTGAACTAAGCCAGTCGTCCAGCCTCTGCGCATCGTCCACGAGGGGATCTCTGACGGCCGATTCGGAAACTCGGTCAGAACCTGAAGACGGCATCTTAACTTAGGGGAAGAACACAAAACCCTAGCGCTTGTCAGCAACAGGTACAACAACGCCTTCTACGGCCTCTCCCCAAGTTCGCCGCAAAGCAGTTCTGTCAGCGGCAGAGATCCCTCCCCCCCCAAGGCAAAACAACAAACCCAGAAACAAGAATAACAATGGGGCAAAGAAATCAAACTTACCGATTAGTATGCTCAACCGAGGACAATCGGCCCGGGGAAAGCAGCGCGCAATGGTAGGGAGCGTTCAAGGAAAACAGATCTCGTGAGGCAAGAAAGGCTCAGAGTGCTCGCCGGATTTCTCCTTTTCTCCTAGTCTCTCTAAAGTAAGAAGCAACAACAGAAAGAAGAGCAGAAAAGGCACTTTTATAGAAGGGACCAATGCTCTAGGCAATCGAAATCCCTCCAAAACAAGTAATCAGAGCGACTCAAAAGCCTGCGAATCCACGCCCTCCATCTCAAGACCGCCCCGCCCTGGCACGTGTCCCAGCATTGGTAACCTCCCCACGCCATCATAAACTGACGGGACTGATGGACTTCCTCCTTAAATGCATGTCAGCCACTTGTCCCACACACCGGCGGCAGGAAGGTGGGAACGGGAATCAAGGAGTCAGGCCCTCCCACTTCCCCAGATTCCACGGCTGCATGGCTTCTTCGCTGCATATCTCGAAGACCTCTCTCGCGGTTATCCAACCGCTTGGAGAGCACCCAACTGGGTATGAAGCCTCGACTCGATATGGCTGGACGCTCGATCGAGGTCCGCCCGGCACCATGGCAGTTAGCGGTTATAATCATTCAACCGGCTGCATGGCTTCTTCGCTGCATATCTCGAAGACCTCTCTCGCGGTTATGATCATCCAACCGCTTGGAGAGCACCCAACCGGGTATGAAGCCTCGACTCGATATGGCTGGACGCCCGATCGAGGTCCGCCCGGCACCATGGCAGTTAGCGGTTATGATCATTCAACCGGCTGCATGGCTTCTTCATCGCATATTACTGGAGACCTCGTCCGGATATGGCATGGCGTCCGGACAACGGTCGAGGTATGCCCAGTCGCATCTCTTTTGGGGGGACTCGTCTCGATATGGCAGGACGCCCGGTCGAGTTCCGTCCACCGGTTTCGACGCATCCAACCGGCTCCAGAACATATTCCGGGAATAGGATCCACCCGGACCCATGGCAATTCACTGGGGGACTCGTCCGGAGATGGCATGATGTCCGGGCAACGGTCGAGTTCCGCCTAGTACCATGGCTGACCCCGGTCATGAGAACATTCGACCGGCTTGGGCTTTATACACCCGGGTGAGTTTACATCTAACCCATGTACGCTTGTCCAGCAGGATAAAAACCCTGCATCGCACTAGCTGCGGCAACAGGGGGATGCATGGCGAGCTTTGTCACCTCAACGCCGCCCCCCTACCAGGAACATAATGCACCTGGCCCATGGCACTTCACTGGGGGACTCGTCCAGAGATGGCATGATGTCCGGACAACGGTCGAGTTCCGCCCAATACCATGGCTGACACCGGTCGAAAGTATTCGACCGGCGGGCTTTATACACCCGGGGACTTTCGACCGGCGGGCTTTATACACCCGGGCGAGTTTGCATCTAACCCATGCACGCTTGTCCAGCAGGATAAAAACCCTGCATCGCATTGAAAGGCGATCAAACATGGGGCTACATGGCGAGCCTTGTCACCTCAATGCCACTCCTTTACCTCAACGCTTATTCAATATAAGCTGAGAAGAACTAGCAAGTGTTCGCCGGTGCTTCAAACAGGCCGCAACACCAGGGTAATCTCCCTGCAGCCTAGCAATATGAATCCCGTTTCGGCAGATAGCCCGGTAGAGGCTCAGTGAATCCCGTTTCGGCATATCGCCCGGTAGAGGCTCAGTGAACTCCGCTCCGCTTCAATTCGGCAGGTCGACCAGTTGAAGCCTAGTGAAGCTCCGCTTCGTACCGATAGGGCAGAGTGCCCCGCCGAAACTCCGTGCACATTCCTTGCATGGCGGATTTCAACGCCTCATTATCATTCCATGCACACATCTGTTGCATGGCATCATGGCATCATAACATCATGACATCATCATTATCATCTTGGCTCCATGCTCATAACACCACACTTAGCCATATTGCTGCTTATATTGCAAGTGTGCTTATAAACTATTGCTTTCCATCGGTAACAGGTACTCACCTCGGTCACGCCTAATCTTTAACGCGGACTTGGGGGACTGGGCACCGGTAGATTGGTAACCCCGCGGGCCTACGGGACAAGAGCAGGACAGATTTAAGTCCCCATTCAAGATTGCACTTGACCGGGAACTTGGGGGACTTGTTGACAGTAGCCGCAGAGAGGCTACAGCAGGCCCGCAGACCCGCAGCAAGCGCACCAGGGCCCGGCCCAAGGGTCGGGACCAGATCACTAGCACCCGGCCTCGGGGCCTGGCACTCTATCCTGCCTCCAGGGACCCAGGGGCCGGGGGCGCCAGCCTGCCTAAGAGGGCACCAGAAGGTATAAACAGAAGGGAACCAGTCCCACATCGAAGAGTAAGACCAGTCCTTACTCCCAACCACCTATATATGGGCCCTAACTACCTTCTTTATGAGGTAACTTGTCTCTCTCCCTTCTTACATACGTGTCTTAGTTACATATATTCCAACTATACTAACTTAGGCATCGGAGAGGTGAAGGCCGGCCCGCCCGGTATTCCCCTTAGTAAGCAGAATTGCAGGAGATCGAGTTGGATTCATCAAGTATCTACTAGACCCCCGGGTTTAGACAGAAACAGCCACGAACAACAACGATAGACTAAAAAAACTCACTACTTAATTTCCTGATAACGGATTACCGCCTGCCTAGTAACTAATACTTCAAACTATTGCTCAGGCGAAATACCTGATATCTACGTTTCTCCCTTGCCGACGCTAGGGCCGACGAATGTACTATCAGAAAAACCAGGGTAAAGGATAGGCCCAAAGGCCACACCTGGCCCACCAGCGCACCCATTCACTCCCAGTTCGGCAAAACCCGGTACTGGAGCACAGTGTCATCCAGCCAACTTCGCCGACCAGACCGCCGGCGCCTCTCCGTCCAGAGAAACACCACCTGCTGCCCTATCCGACGGCAAGACAACCTCCGATGCGTCCTCCGGCGTAGTACCGCCGGTCGCTCCGTCGTCCAGATCCAGCCACCCGACGATCTTCACCATCAGTCCGACCCGGCCTGGAGTAGGTCGACGACCACTACCACCACCAATACCATAACAGTGCTTGGAGAAGACTTGCGCTGCCCTCACAGCCAAACCCGTCCACGAGCACGCACCAACCCCCGAGTTCAAAGGTTGGACGCCAAACAGCAAGCACGATAAAAGAGAACTCATTCAGCCACTGGTAGCCACTGGTGATCATCATCAGGAGTGGGAGTCTTGCACGCCTCATTGCTGTATGCAAAGGGAGGAAACAGAGCAGTTGCAGAAAAACAGGCAGTCAAAAGGATCTAAAAATTGTTCGAAGCGGCAGAATAAGGATGAGGAAGGAGTAGATTTGACCACAATGCTAAATCAATGTGCACAAGCCGTGGGAAGCTATGATCAAGGAACTGCGAGTGAACTACTCAAGAAGATAAGGCAGCACTCCTCCCCTCATGGTCATGCAACTCAGAGATTAGCTCACTATTTTGCCAATGGCCTAGAGGCGCGCCTTACTGGAGTTAGATCCCCCTCATTTTCGCCTCTCTTCAGTAGGCAGACATCAGCAGCTGAAATCCTACTAGCTTATCAGGTATTTATAACTTCATGTCCTTTCAAGGTAATAGCACAATTCCTTGATTTTGGTAGCAAACAATGAAACAAGGCTTCACATTATTGATTTTGGTATATCTTATGGTTTCCAATGGCCCTCCCTTATCCAACATCTGTCCAATAGACCTAATGGACCGCCTAAGTTACATATCACTGGAATTGAGCTTCCACAACCTGGTCTGCGACCTACAGAAAGGGTTGAAGAGACCGGGCGTCGCCTAGCAAGGTATTGTGTAAAGTTCAATGTGCCGTTTGAGTACAATGTTATTGCTCAAAAATGGGAAACTATCCGATGTGAGGATCTGAAAATCGACAGCAATGAGCTGGTAGTGGTCAATTGTCTGCACCGGTTGCGGCACATACATGATGAGACGGTGATGGAGAACTCTCCAAGAGATGCTGTCCTGAAGTTGATCAAAGATATAAATCCAGACCTTTTCATTCATGGGATTGTCAATGGAACACACAATACACCCTTCTTTGCCTCACGGTTCAAAGAGGCGCTCTTGCACTACTATGCCATTTTTGATATATTTGAAGCAACCATTCCTCGTGAAGATAGAAACGGGCCTAAGGGGACTTTTGTTAAATGTCCCTTTTGGTACCTATAGGGACATTTTTGTGTCTCTATTGGTCCAAAAGAGACACTTGGTGTATATGTGTCTTTTGAAGGTGTTCCTATTGCTAAATGGCACAAATACAATATGTGTCCCCAAATATAAGAGTGGGTCCCATAGTATCTCAAACTACAAATAGAGTACAAATACCTAGACTTGTATAAATACATAGCATCCATTAGGGACACTTATATATCCCCATTGTCTTAATTTTCATTACTTTTAATTTGGCTCCCCTCCCTATTGGGAAATAATTGCCAAAACCAGTCAAAATAAAAATAAAAATATATCTAAATATCACAGTATATAATACAATAGAATATCAATCACACAACCTCATTATATATTTTCTATTAAAATCTTAAAAATTCAAATATTCAACAAAATCCAAAAGCCACTATTAGATTCTATCTCCAAACAACTAAACGCTGAACTTCAAATCTAATTGAGTTTCAATACTTGAATCTAACCACTTCAAAAGTTACTTGTTCTCATACTCTAACCTGCTCCATGGTACTTCGGCTCTCTTAGAACAACAAAGCATTTTTGCTGATTATACAAAACCTGCATTACGTAAAATTGACAAATTATAGTAAGAAAATACAATTATTAACTAGAGTCCGTACCTGGATACTTGTTCAATCTACTTTGTAGGATAACTACTAAACTGATGATATTACACTTGCGTTTCTGGTTTAACAAAAGACTAAACTTTGTGGAAGATACAGTTTGGTGTTTATGCTGCAAGTACTGGGGCTGAGACCACCCTCACATTCCTGAGACATAAAAGAGTAAGGTTTCGACCACAATAGGACATAGATTCATAAAAATTACAAAATTTAAATACATGAGAAGTACAGTATAAGAAGTGGAGACCATAACTAGTCGACTACGTGCATCATGGTATCATATCAGCATACAGTACATTTTCAATATGTATGTACAATATATATAGATAGATATGTTCAAGCATACAGTACACATATAGATATATAAGGGCCTCAACTACCCTCATTAATAGGTAACTAATCTCTCCAACTACTTATCATTCCCGCTTAAGTTATCTATTTGTCCCAACGGTACTAACTTAAGCATCGGAGAGGAGAAGACCGGCCCGCCCGGTATTCCCCTTAGTTAGCAGGGTTCGCAGGAGGAAACCACATCAAGATCCACCAGTTTCTATCAGGCCTACGGGTTTGTGCAGAAACAATTGGCACCGTCTGTGGGAAGAGATTTGATCCACGAAAAGTTGTGTTGCTCTACCGGAGGGTAGAACCCGATCGATCCTTTGAAAGGCAGTTTGAAAGCAAATCCACAATCCGGACGCCATGGAAGGAAGGAAGGTGAAAGCTGGCGTGAGAGGGCTGAAAGAGCAAGTCCGGGCCCCCGACCGGGACCAAAACCCTAAAACTGAGGTCAACGCGAGGTTTGTCCCTTCTGATGGGGGGGGGGGGTGGGGGGAATAAAAAAGATGAAGGCAAAAGTTGCGCGATTGCGAGAGGAGGGCAATCGAGACCGACTAAGGGCGGATGCCCGGTACCAAGAGTTGGAAGCGGTAAACATCGCCCTATTGGCGGCCCTGGAGAAAGGACACCGGCAGAACACCTCTCGGGCGGCAGCACGGCCTGTAAATAAAGGTGACGAGTTCCCGCACCTAGAAGTGGGACAGCCTACGGGGAGGAGAAAGATTGCGCATCTGCCCACGTCACTCTTTCCGGAATCTCTGACGAATTCTGGGCCGGTTGAGCCCCCATACCGAACGAATTTGGCATCGGGTGAGCAGGACAGCTCCACGGCGAGGACGCTTCAGACGCTCTCCGCCTCGGTGTCGGACATAAAGGATCGGTTGGAGGCCAGCGAGAGAAGGACAGTGCGACCGCAGGACAGTGCGCGATTCAACGAACGCACTGGACCTTTTCCACACCGGGTTAGGGAATCCGGAAGATCTGGTAACCAAAATTCCCTGAAAATGACGTACTCAGGAACGAGTTGCCCATACCAACACCTGGACAGTTTTAAGTCACAAACGGGCGCAAAGGGCTACTCAGATGCCACGTGCTGCAATGAGTTCCAAGAGACGCTCTCGGGGGAGGCATTGGGCTGGTTCTACGAGCTGCCAGTAAACTCGGTGGAAACGTTCGAACAGCTGGCTGATAAGTTTGTCGACCGATTCGTCCTCAGAGCCAAGGCGGCCCAAACGTCAACGGTCCTTTTCGATTGCATGCAGACGGACCACGAACCACTGCGTGCGTTCGTTAACCGGTGGTAGATCGCCACGGCCGGGGTCAGAAACTTGGATAAAAGGATCGCTGAGATGGCATTCAAGCAAGGGTTAAGGCCCAGAGAACTCTCGTACGCCCTGCGAGTAAAAGAGCCGCCGGGGTACGACGAGCTGATGGCCGTGGCCGTCAGGCACGCCCAAGCGGAACATGAGACGTATGGGGATAAGATGCCCAAGCGAAGGTCGGACGACCTATTACCAACACCTTCCTATGAAAACAAGGCCGGGCGACAGGATCGCAATCGTACGCCTACGACCGGTAAGAAAGCCGAAGTATGGGAGGATCAGCGACCCCGCCGGAGCGGCAACGGGAGTTCATGGGCAGGTGGAAGACCACCGCCTTTGCGACCGGCACAGCCTATGGCAGCAGCGCCAGCGGAGCGACAACCGCGGGCCCTGCCCGTAATGCCCACATGGCGACAAGAGAGGACCCTGGCCATTATGCCAGCGGGAAAACCCGATGACCCAACCCTCCGGGCTAACGACCACCGACCCCAGAGAACGGTCGTGGATGGCCGAGTCCGGACAGATGATCTGCAAAGGGACAGGCAGGGTGCCCGAAACGTAGGAAGCATACGCACCCGAGTCCCCGGGCGGATCGAGGTGCATGGAAGCATAAATATGATACATGGTGGGGACCACATTGATCGACTCACCAGGAGCTCGAAGAAGCGGTGCCTAAGGTCGATCCGGGGGAAGGAAGAATATACCTTTGGGGGAGGAAGCGGCCAGGCCGCTAAAACCGGATGGAACTTGGTCACGTTTTATGAGGAAGAAGAACTGGAGGATCTGATCCAACCGCACAACGATCCCTTCCTCATTACGGTCCAAATAGACCACTGGATAACCAGCCGCATGTTAATCGACACCGGAGCTTCTGTCAATGTGATATTTCGAGAAGCATACAAGGGGCTGCACCCGGGAAGGGGCAAGTTATCCCAGGATAACGAGCCGCTGATAAGCTTCTCCGGCGAGGTGGTCCAGCCTTTGAGATCTATTATTACCTGTCGTTGATCTTCGGCGAGGGAGACAGAACGAGGAAGGAACACCTGGAGTTCATTATAATGGATTGCCTATCCTCATACAACAGCATAATCGGTCGGCCAGGACTATGGAGGCTGAAAACATTCATAGCCGGCCACATGCTGATGTTAAAAATGCCTTCACCCGCCGGCGTCATCACCATACGCGGGGATCAGAAGATCGCTCGTAGGTATTATGCGGAGGCCCTGGCCTACGGGAGAAAGCGGGCCGAGGTCTTCACGGCTACTCAACAAGCGTCAGTACCGGATCCGAGTATCGACCCTCGTGATGACACCGACTCCGACGATGAGAAGCCAAAACGCCCGTCGGCTGTGGAAGAAACCGAAGCAATCTTCATTTCGGAGGATCACCGGGAATGAAAAGTGGTGATAGGAACGAAGCTCGCCCCGGATGTCAGGCAAGATCTCATCACCTTTCTCTGAGAGAATAGGTCAGTGTTCACATGGTCCTACGAGGACATGCCGGGCATATCCCCAGAAATAGCTGTCCACCGGCTAAATACTTTGCCCAACGTTCTCCCGGTAAGGCAGAAGAGGAGGTCCTTCAGCCCGGCGAAGTATGAGGCGATCAGAGAGGAAGTGTAGAAACTGAGATGCATGGATTTCATCTGGGAAGTTCAGTATCCCCGCTGGCTCGCCAACGCGGTTATAGTCCCAAAGAAGGGAACCAACCAGTGGCGCATGTGCGTTGATTTCACCAACCTAAACCGGGCGTGCCCAAAAGACAGCTTCCTGCTCCCCCGAATAGACCAGCTTATAGACTCCACATCCGGTTTTAAACTACTCAGCTTCATGGATGCCTACGCCGGATACAATCAGATAAGGATGAGCCCGGACGATGAAGAGCACACCTCGTTCACAACTGACCGAGGGACCTACTGCTACAAGAGGATGCCGTACGGTCTAAAGAACGCCGGGGCCATATACCAACGGGTGGTAAACCGCATGTTGGAACAGGAGATGGGTAAAACGGTGGAAGTGTACGTGGATGACATGCTGGTCAAAAGCTTGACCGCAGGGGCCCACGTCGGAGACTTGGCAGTAGTCGTTGGTAAGATGCTCAAGTTTGGGATGCGCCTGAACCCGAAGAAGTGCATTTTCAGGATTTCAGAGGGCCTGTTCCTAGGCCACATTATCAGCCAGCGGGGGATAGAGGCTAACCCGCTGAAGGTCCAAGCGATCCTAGACATGGAGACACCAGGGGAAAGAAACCAGGTCCAGACGCTGACCGGCCGACTAGCCGCCTTGGCCAGATTTATCTCCCGCCTGACCGATAAGTGTGCCCCGTTCTTTAAACTGCTCAAGGCACAGCAGTTCAAGAAAATTCATTGGGCAGCGTAGCACGAGGCGACGTTCCAGTCCATCAAGACATACATGTCTGTAGTACCTCTCCTATCCAAACCAGTACCGGGTGAGATGCTATACCTCTACATAGCCGCATCGGAAACAGCCGTCTCTGCGGTTCTCGTCAGGAAAGAAGGCACGCTCGACCTCCCGGTATACTACTCAGGAAATGGACTTACCGGAGCCGAAAGCCGATACCCTGACATCGAAAAACTGGCTCTGGCCCTGATCGTCAACGCCAGAAAGCTCCGACACTATTTCCAAGCTCACTTCATCACCTTGTATACCAATCACCCTCTACGGCAGATCCTGCAAAGACCGGAGACTAGTGGCAGGCTGGTACGTTGGGCAGTCCAGTTAGGAGAGTTCGATATAACTTATGCCCCGCGAACGGCCATCAAGGGCCAGGCCGCTGCGGATTTCATATGCGAACTCACCCCGATGGCAGTAGAAGCGTATTCCGGCCGGTCCGAGGACACCGGAACAGCTAAAGCCATAAAAGTCGAACCAGGCCTCCCCAGCGGTTGGAAGCTTTATGTGGACGGCTCTGTAACGAGTAAGCGGAGTGGAGCCGACATCATGCTAACCGCACCCGATGGCCAATCATACGAGTATGCCCTGCGGTTCCTTTTCAATACTTCCAACAACACCGCTGAATATGAGGCCCTCATAGCCGGCCTGCAGCTTGCCAAAGAAATGGGGATCCCATCCATGGAAGTATACAGCGACTCGAGCCTGGTGGTAAACCAAATGAACGGGTTGTTCGAAGTCAGGGAACCCCAGTTGGCCTCCTACCAGGCGTTGGTCAAAACCCTGATTGAGCCATTCCAGGGCGCAACTATTTGGCATGTACCCCGGGAGACAAATAGGCATGCGGACGCCCTAGCAAGGTTGGCGACCAGAAACTACCCACCAGAGTACCGCAGAGCTAAGATCGAAACCCTCCAGAAGCCGAGCATAAGCAAGACCATCTCCGAGATATTTGAGGTAGAGGAAGCACCTCCGAGCTAGATGGATCCGATAATTAAATACCTGGTTGACAAAACCAACCCCCAGGATAAAGTAGAGGCTAGGAGGCTACACCTCCGGTGTGCCAGGTACAGCCTCCTCGGCGGCAAGTTGTACCGAAGAGGGCACAGCTTCCCCTATCTAAAATGCGTAACGAAAGAGGCGGGAGAGGCCATCATGTAAGAAATCTATGAAAGAGTGTGCGGTAACCATTCTGGTGCCCGATCCCTGTCTCATAAGTCGCTACGGGCAGGATACTTTTAGCCAGACATGGCAGCAGTGTCGAGAAAAATATCGGGCGGCTGCCACAAGTGCCACATGTATGCCACTACACCTCATGCTCCGGCAATCGCGTTATCAATTCTGTTGGTGCCATAGTCGTTCGCACAGTGGGGCTAGATATTATCGGCCATTTCCCAACAACTGTAGGACAATACAAGTACGCCATTGTAGCCGTTGACTATCAGACAAAGTGGGTCGAGGCGGAGCCCCTAGTCAAGATTACCGAGGAACGGGTAAAAAAGTTCCTGTGGAAGAACATCTACTGCCAGTTCGGGGTGCCGCAGACCATAGTTACAGATAACGGGACACAGTTCAACAATACTGATCTCATCCAGTACACGGCCTCTATGGGGACCCGGATGTCGTTCGCCTCAGAGCGTACCCGCAAACCAAAGGCCAGGTTGAAGCGGTCAACAAGATCATCAAAAGTCTCCTCAAGAAGAAGTTAGATGACAAAAAAGGGTTGTGGGCTGAGGAACTCCCTGCAGTTCTATGGGCAATCCGCATGACAGCAACCGAAGCAACAGGGGAGACCCCGTTCTGTATGGCATTCGGGAGAGAAGCGGTACTCCTGATAGGAGCACAATGTGCGACGATATTATATGCTTATGCCCTCATTTATGCTTTGTTTAACCCTTATTTGTCTAAGATAGAGTCATAATGTAGTTAGTGTCGTTTTGGTAGAGTTTTGATGAAAAATGATTAAGAATCCGAAAAATGACTAAGTTTGAGAAATCTGGAAAATATTGCAAAATATGTCTTTTTCGTGATTTTGAGATGAGCAAAAGTATGATCTATCCTTGTCCGAATTCTATGAAATTTGGCGTGCTTAATATTCATATGCTGAGGAATGTTGTGTTAAAATTTCAGATCAATCGGAGTTCGGGAAGTCACCCAAAAGTTGGCTGCAAAACGGCAGTCCGAGCATTTCAATCCAGGGACTTCCAGGATTTTCCTGGGACTGTGTCCCAACTTCGAAAAATCATTCCCGTCGACTCACAAGGATTTTGATCTAACTGTTTTATGGGGAGATGGCCATATGTGTCTAGTTTACGTGAGACTTGGAATCGCATCAATCGGAGCTCCACGGAGGGAGATATGCCGGAATTACTGCGACAAGGTCAAAGCTGCCGATTCCAGGAACCTACTGCCCCCTTTTTGTGTTTTCTGTTTTTGATGGACCAAATGGTGCACAAATGCATATGTGAAGATGGTCCAAGCTTTATGAAGGGAAGAGGAAGACACTAGGCCATGGCATTGAAGAAAAACATGAAGAAATCAAGTCTCCTAGTCACACTAGGAGAAGCTGCCGATTTGAGGCAGATCGGATGCAACTTCATGCTGCCGGCAATTGGGGTATTTTTCGATGGACCAAGACATGTCAAAGGAAGTCCAAGACCACATAAGAAGTCCATGAAGATGTGAAGCCCAAGCCTTGAAGAAAAATTCAGAAAAGAAAACCTAATTGGATTAAGAAAGGAAGGTTGCAAAACCTTAATGAACTAGGTTTTCTGAATCCCTTTTGGCTTAAGGAACTGCCGGCAGCCTCTCTCCCTATCCTCTATATATATCCTCACTTTTTCATTCTGAAAATCATCTCATCTCTTGCAAAGCACTAGCCAAAACTCTACCAAATTTCCTACTCAAAGTTCTAAGCCAAAACCCTAGAAACACCAAGTCACCGATTCACCACCACCAATCACCACCGATCCATTCCCTGCCCTAGCTACTGCCGAAACTCTTCCACCACACCAAGACGAAGCTCTCCAAGGTTTCTAAAGTGTGATCCATCCCTATGACTTGTGTTTTTAATTTCGGTTTAGTCACATGTATTGTTATAAAAAATACTTTGTTTCGTTTGGTTTTGTATGATGAGCATGAATTGCAATTTTCATTGAAGTTTATGTGATGACTTGTGCGATTTTTAATACATGGTTTTTGTATGTTTAGATAATTAGAGCAGTGGTATTAGAAGCATGTTTAGGATTTAAATTGGTTAGTAATCTAAGGTGAGGGCATGAAAATCGATACTTGGTGTTGTCTTTGAACATAATCTAGGTATTAGGTTTAATCTGCTAGGGTAATTACAAACTAGATGGACCTGACGGACTCTATGATTTGTGTTATTCACTAAGGGCTATTAATCTTAGAACTTGCATGCTAAATAAGATGATTGACAACCTTACTTGTTTACATGTTTTCGATTTTAGACTCTTGCGCTTAAATGTTAAAACGCGTAAAACCGGATTAGCATAAACTTTAGGATCGAAGGCGAATAGCATGATCTTAAAACATTAGATGTCTAACAATTGGTTAAAAGGCTAATCGCTCTAATTGTGGTCGAAACTAAGTTAAGTTTTGAACATGCTAATACTTGTCTCTTACTTTCTTGCATATGAATCTTTGTGTTAAATTGTGTTTTGTGCTATGTGATGCGTGAGAGATGATGATCAAACTTGTATATAGTAGACCTAGGATTTTATTTTCTGTTTTTATGCCGTACTTAGTATAGGGCAGCCCTAGGGCTGCCGAACCCTATTTCCCCCATATGTGTGACGTTTGTGATGTATTTATGTATATATGTTTGTCTAACAATTTCATATCTCAGGTACCCTTAATCCCCGGCCTAGAACGATCCCTACTTATTCTATACTACTAACGATTGTAGGGTTATTATTGCATGCGAGCTTAGGCTCCCGTCCAATTTTTGGCGCCGTTGCCGGGGATTATAAAAGCTTGTTTTATGTTATTGTTGTGTATATATGTTGCTGGAAATTTTTGTTGTGAATTTGTAAAGTTGTAAATTTTAAGTTTATTTTGGGATTTTGTTAAGTAGAAATATGCTTCGGCATGTAGAGTTTAAATTTTGGAAGTTGCATGATGTATAATGATGTATGTTGGTAGTCACTTAGTTTAATTTCTAGGAAGTTGATATGTTGTGTATGTTTGAGTTTATTGTAGTTTCTAAAGTGTAACATGTAGGTGAAGCCTCTTTTGTTGATCATAACCAAAACCCTTCATGTGAATGGTGCTATGTCGGAGGCCGTTTCTATGTAGATTGGGAAACGCGGGATACGTCCCCCCCACGCATATAAGCGTTTCTTCGGTAATAGTATTACTTCTATGAGGTTGAGGGCGGTTTTAATCAACACTTGAGACCGCTAGGGATCCGTGTTTGTTTTACAAAGTATGGGGAAGTTATTATCATAGATATGGTTCTCAGGTTTGTTTAACTGGATCTCAAGGCCCATAGACTGATGTTCATTCTCGGTGAGTGAGTCGATAGGGGGTTCGCCCTCCGTGGTGTCCAACAACGAGTCCTGCCTGGTTCCTGTAGGGGGTTCGCCCTCCGTGATTTTAATGACCTTTGAAACGTAAAATCCGCACGACCTAGTCGACAGCTTGTGCCGAAGCATCACCTCACTTTAGACGCTAGAACATAACTTGACATATGTGGCCTATTTTCTTCAAAGATAAAACATGTTGTGTGGTTCAAACTCTTGAGGTATATCGGATTAAGCATGATACTACCGGGGGCTGTATCAGTCCATTGCACCGTTATCTCCTCTGCTCCACGTACTTCGAGAGTTAGAACAAATTTAAAAAGAAATTAGACTTAGCGATTACATGCTCATGAACTTGTCAAATTTTCTTCTCTTGTGCCGATTGTATGTATGCTTTGCCGAAATGTGCATATGTGTATTATTTGTTGTGTAATCGCCAATGCCGTGGCTTGTAATGATGTATATTCTTGTCTTCTATTTCTTTACGAGGTTCTAACTTGTTTAAATGTTGCAAATTTCAGAAATAGTGCATGTCCGAGTCTAGTATTTGGACAAGAGATCTTCAAGGCCGTTTGCAACGTTTAGACCAAGAACTCGCTATTGCTCGTTTTGTGCCATTACCGCCATCGTCACCAACCAGTTCATCAGTGTCATCATCCTTGCCGAGTTCACCTATAGTTCCGTCCGTATCATCATCAGTGCCGAGTTCACCATCAGTGGTGTCATCATCGTGTGATCTTCAGAATCCAGAATTTGAAGCTTTTGCCGAATTAGAAGAAGAAGAAGAGATCATGGCATCAATCAGATCACAGAATGGTCATGTTGCTGGAGCTGGAGTTGCTCCTTCTAATATTACTTATCCTCCCTTGGAAGCTGAAAAGACTGGAGAGATTGAATTGAGGAGTGGATTCCTCCATAAGCTGAAGTCGTTTTATGGGATGCCGAGTGAGGACCCCAACAAGCATCTACAGTGGTTTAACTTCACCACGGAGTCTATGTGCCCGAGAGGAACCGATTTGCAACACTTCAAAATGAAGGCTTTTCCGTTTTCTTTAGAAGATCAAGCAAAGGAGTGGTTGTTTGAAGTGCCTAGTGGTCGCATTGTTTCGTGGAGTACTATGATGGATGAGTTTTTGCTTAAGTACTTTCCTGCTTCACGTATCACTGATCTGAGGAAGCAAATTACTAGTGTGAAGCAAGCCGGAGATGAGACTTTCTTTGATTATTACAAGAGGTTCAAGTCCCTAGTTTCTTTGTGTCCATCGCATGGCATTAGCGATGGGCTCTTGCTACAATATTTCTATGAGGGATTGCGTGTCATGGAGAGAGAGTTTCTTGACTCGGCCGCGGGAGGTAGCTTTTTGGAGTTAAACGCCGGAGCGGCAAGAAGTTTGTTGGAAGTTCGTGCCTTGAACAACCAACAATTTGGCATGGCACGAAACAATGTGCAAAGGAATGAAAAAGTGCATGAGACGTCTTCGAGCTCAAAGTTAGAAGATAAAGTGGACAAGCTCACCGACTTGGTGAGTAATTTGATGAAGAAGCGTGCTAGTGTATGTGGTATTTGCACCGAGGGCCATGAGACCGACCAATGCCCTCAATTTGGAGTTAGTGAGGGAGTTGAGGAGTGCAATGCAATTGGTTTTCAAGGAGGCCAACGTTTTGGAAATTTCAATCCAAGGTTCAATGATCATCCGAACTTTCGATGGGCAAACAATGACAACGTGCTTAGGGCACCTATGCAACCGAGAGAAGGAGGAGCGCCATTTGCACCGAGGCCACCATTTGTGCCTCGGCAGCCATACATGCCGAACCAAGGGAATTTTGGAGCTATGCCGAGCCAAGCACAAGTTGTGCCGTACCAAGGCCAAGGAGGGCCGAGCCAAGGCCAAGCTTCGCCAAGCAATCCGAACTACGATGCTTTGATTCAATCTTTGTCAAGTGCTACTCAAGCATTACTCGCGGGGCAACAAAATCATCAAAAGGACATTGGTGAGCTCAAGACTCAAATGGGGCAAGTTGTGGATTTCATGGGAAGATTTAATGAGCAAGGGAAGTTGCCAAGCAATACAATTCCTAATCCGAGGAACGAGCAAGCCAAAGTGATTCAAACTCGAAGCGGAAGAGAGTTGGTTCCTCCAACAAGTCCAAAGAAGAAGCGAGTGACTTTCAAGGGAATAAATGAGGATGAGATGGCTGCCGGACCTGTCATTGCCGGCAGCCATGATGGAAATGCCGAGAAGAGGGATGACGAGACAAATGATGCCGAGCATAGCATTGCCAGCAATGTTGCTGCCGAGAGGGGCAGTAGGGCAACCGAGAAAAAAGGTGATGCCGGCAACCATGGTATGAATGATAAGGGGCTGTGTAACGAGCTTGAGTACGATCCCGCAACATCAAAGAATGAGGTATTGCCGAGCCAAGCAAGTAAGGGAGGTGTGCCATCATCTAGTGCCCCATTCCCTTCACGTTTTGCTAGAACAAAGAAAGATAAATCCGATGAAGAGGTATTGGAAATTTTCCGGAAAGTGCAAGTCAACATTCCTTTGTTGGAGTGCATTAAGCAAGTGCCAAAGTATGCTAAGTTTTTAAAGGAGCTTTGCACGGCGAGGAGGCATACTAGAGAGACTCGTGTGGTGACCATGAGCGAGACGGTGTCGGCCGTTATTCAAAGAAAGTTGCCACCAAAGATGAAGGATCCGGGAAGCTTCAATGTGCCTTGTGTCATAGGCAATACACGGTTTGAGGATGTGATGTTGGACTTGGGAGCATCAATCAATGTCATGCCACTCAATGTGTATCAAACGTTGAGTATAGGGCCTCTCAAGAAGGATAATGTCATCATTCAACTTGCGGATCGCTCAAGCAAATATCCGGAAGGCTATGTAGAGGATGTGTTGGTGCAAGTAAACCAATTGATATTCCCCGCCGATTTTTATGTGGTTGAGATGGAGGATTCGCCGGTCAACAACACTCAATTGCTTTTAGGGCGACCATTCATGAGGACCGCGCGCACAAAGATAGATGTGGCCGAGGGCAACCTAACTATGGAGTTTGATGGTGAAGTGATAAAGTTCAATGTGTTTGACGCCATGAGATTCCCCAATGTTGATTTGAAGGAAGGTTGTGCCATTGATGTTTTGGAGGAGGTCGAGCAAGTTATGTCGACCTCGCTCGACGCATAGCAATTAGCGATTGAGCAAGGGGTCGGATTTGACAAGAGGGGAGAACGAGTGTATAATGGAGCCGAGCCAAGTCATGCCGAGCATGGGATTGCCGAGCCAAGCAACCATGCCGAGCATTGTGCCATATTGCCGAGCCTTAGAGAGGTGGCTGCCGAGCTTGATGCCACGCCAACTTATCCGAGGAACTCGTTCTTGTCAATTCCAAGTGCCACAACAAAATTTCGACCAAGTGTGGAAGAGGCCCCAAAGTTAGAACTAAAAGAACTCCCAAGTCACTTAAAGTATGTTTATCTTGGAGAAGAAGATACACTACCGGTTATTGTGTCTTCAATGCTTAGTGAGAAGCAAGAGGTTGATTTGATAAGAGTGCTTAGGAAGTACAAGACCGCCATAGGTTGGACCTTGGCGGATATCAAGGGAATAAGCCCTACTACTTGTGTTCATCGTATTTTGTTAGAAGAAGGAGCTAAGCCGACAAAGGAAGCTCAACGTCGACTTCACCCTCCCATGATGAAAGTTGTAAAGGAAGAGATTATCAAGTTGCTCGATTGTGGGGTAATCTACCCAATCTCGGATAGTAAGTGGATATCTCCCGTGCAAGTAGTGCCAAAGAAGAGTGGTGTAACGGTTGTCAAGAATGAGAAGAATGAGCTTGTGCCACAAAGACTTGTAACCGGTCATAGGATGTGCATCGATTATAGGAAGCTCAATGCTACAACGAGGAAGGATCACATGCCTTTGCCGTTTATGGATCAAATGCTAGAGAGGTTGGCCGGTCATTCTTACTATTGCTTTCTTGATGGATATAGTGGCTACAATCAAATCATGATACACCCGGACGATCAAGAGAAGACCACTTTTACTTGTCCATTTGGCACGTTTGCTTATCGGAGGATGCCATTCGGACTTTGCAACGCACCCGGCACTTTTCAAAGATGTATGTATGCTATCTTCTCGGATTTTATTGAGGACATTATCGAAGTGTTTATGGATGATTTTAGTGTGTATGGGAGTACCTTCGATGCATGTTTGGGGAACTTGGAGAAGATACTTGAGAGGTGTGTAGAGACAAATCTTGTGCTCAATTGGGAGAAGTGTCACTTCATGGTCACACAAGGCATTGTTCTAGGGCACATAATTTCGGCAAGAGGCTTAGAGGTTGACAAAGCCAAAGTGGAGCTAATTCAAGCATTGCCGAGCCCTAGATGTGTGAAAGATGTGAGAAGTTTTCTTGGCCATGCGGGGTTTTATCGACGATTTATTAAGGACTTCTCTTCAATTGCCAAGCCATTAAGCAACTTGTTACAAAAGGAGGTGACGTTTGAGTGGACAAAGGCGTGTGAGGAGGCATTTTGCCGATTGAAGATGCTATTGTGCTCGGCACCAATACTAGTTTCCCCTAATTGGGATGAGCCGTTTGAGTTGATGTGTGATGCTAGTGATTATGCACTTGGAGCGGTACTTGGACAACGAATTGAGAAGAAGCCATGCGCCATTTACTATGCTTCAAGGACTCTCAACGATGCACAACTCAACTACACAACAACGGAGAAGGAACTCTTAGCGGTAATCTTTGCTTTGGAAAAATTTCGATCATATCTTTTAAATTCCAAAGTCATTGTTTATAGTGATCATGCCGCTTTGAGATATCTTATGACGAAGAAGGATGCTAAGCCGAGGCTTATTAGATGGATTCTTTTGCTTCAAGAGTTCGATATTGAGATTAAGGATAAGAAAGGTGTAGAGAATGTCGTAGCCGATCATTTGAGTAGACTTGTGCAAGAGGAGGATCGGCTACCCCTACTAGAGACCTTTCCGGATGAACAACTTTTTCGACTTGAAGTACATGAGCCTTGGTATGCCGACATTGCAAATTTTCTTGCTACAAACCAATTTCCCAAAGAGATGCCGAGCCACCAACAAAAGAGAATAAGGAAGCAAGCTCGACACTTCTTGTGGGATGATCCGTACTTATGGAAGCAATGTGGTGATCAAGTTATTAGAAGATGTGTGCCGGAGAATGAGCATCGATCCATCCTTTCTTTTTGTCATAGCGAAGCTTGTGGTGGACATTTTGGACCAAAGAAGACGGCTTTGAAGGTACTTTCGTGTGGATTCTTTTGGCCTACGATTTTTAAAGATGCATTCATGTTTTGCAAAGCATGTGATAGATGCCAAAGAATGGGGAACATTGGAGCTAGAGACCAAATGCCGCTCACGCCTATCATTGAGGTTGAGATTTTCGATTTATGGGGTATTGATTTCATGGGACCGTTTCCTTCAAGTAAGGGCTTTCTCTACATATTGCTTGCGGTTGATTATGTGTCAAAGTGGATCGAAGCAAAGGCTACACGCACCAACGATGCCAAGGTGGTAGCCAAGTTTCTCAAGACCAACATCTTTTCACGTTTTGGAGTTCCAAGGGTCTTGATAAGTGATGGAGGATCCCATTTTTGTAACCGCACTATTGAAGCCTTATTGAGGAAGTATGGAGTCACACATAAGGTGTCTACACCTTATCACCCCCAAACAAGTGGTATGGCCGAAGTAAGTAATCGAGAGATCAAGCATATTTTGGAGAAATCGGTTGGACCTTCAAGGAAGGATTGGAGTGATCGTCTCGATGATGCTTTGTGGGCTTATAGGACCGCCTACAAAACACCGATTGGTATGTCCCCTTTTCGGTTGGTTTATGGAAAAGCATGTCACTTACCGGTTGAGCTAGAACATAAGGCATGGTGGGCAATCACGGCCTTCAACATGAACATAGATGATGCTGGCATTCATAGGAAGCTTCAACTCAACGAACTTGAAGAAATCCGTAATGAAGCCTATGATGCCGCTTGGATTTACAAGGAGAAAACAAAGGCATATCATGATAAAATGATTCGGGGTAAAAGGTTTGAAGTTGGGCAACAAGTTCTTTTATTCAATTCCAGACTTCGACTTTTTCCGGGTAAGCTTCGCTCTAAATGGGTTGGTCCCTTTGTTGTTACTCAAGTTTTTCCACATGGTGCAATTGAGATTGAGAATAGTGTGACATCCAAGCGTTTCAAAGTTAATGGCCACCGACTTAAGCCTTACTACGATTCATTCAAACCATATTCCGTTGAGGCATCCGACTTCGATGATCCCCCACCACATGATATTGCCGAGCTACCATCCAATTCCACACCACCAACAAGCCGAGCTGCCGGATATAGAGCACAACCGGCCAACCTTCATGCTGCCGAGCAGCAGCCACCGGTTTCAGCCGAGCCAACACCCCCTGCCGGACCTGCCATTGCCGGCAGGGTTGACACACAGCCACACAAGGCCGAGCACAAGGCTGACACGCCAGAGGATACGTCGGATACGTTAGAACCAAGACCGGACACGCCACCTAAACAGGATACACAGAATGCAGCCGAATCGGATACAAAGTGCAATGATCTTCTTTTTGATCTTCTTCTTGCCGATTTAAGTTGCTTTGGAACACGATGAACACTTGCAAAAACACGGTGAAAAGTCTAGGCTAAGGACTATAAACACAAAGCGCTACTTGGGAGGCAACCCATGTCGATCAAAGAAAAGTGAAGGAGCTATCACCGAGAGTTTGAAATTTCTTAACCCTTCTCTTTTTCTTTGATTTGTGATGATATGTTGGTATATGTTAGTCGATTGCATGCTTAGGAAATTCATTGATATTGTTTTGTGCTTACATTGAGGACAATGTAATTTTCTAAGTGTGGGGTGGGATAACGTATTCCGTTTTTGTTTTTGTTTTTGTGTGCTTAGTTTAGAAAAGAAAAATTCAGAAAATTGTTCTACAAAAATAGAGTGTTTAATTTGTTTGTTTCGAGTCTTAGGATGCCCCTAATATGTCAATGATGTTTTTCTCCTCTTTGCATACATAGATGATGGTTATGCATACAATTAAAATTGTGAGTTTCATGGATTATGTGCATTGGTAGGAGCATGTAGGACTTGTTGATTATGAAGCATGCATGTTTTAGCTAGTTTGTTTCCATAATAACCTATGTGAGCGTTAGTGCCAAATTGCTTTCTTCTTGAGCGATAAAAGATAAAATTCGATAGATTCGTAGGAAGCATGAAACCTCATAATTCTTTGCATATTCGATGACTATGTGCCATAGCTTTTTAATGAACTCTAGTATGCTAGAACTTACTCTTGTTGATTTTCGAAACGTTTATATCATAAAATACCTTGATTTTGAATGTGATTGAATAAAGATCATTTAGGTTTACCACCAAAGCCAAATAAAGCATGTGCCTATTGGAGCCCGTCGTGGAACACCTTAGTAAACCCCCTTTGAGCCTACGTTGAGCCTTTTCTTTCATCACCCTTAAACACTTTCCATGAACTTAGTATAGTGATGCCTTTACTGTGTGTTCCGGCAAAGATTGATTTTTGAAAGCGTTTTCGCGTGTGTGATGAAGAAGAATAAGTGTGGGGTAGACTTAGCCATGAATTTGTATGAAAAATGTATGCATGCCGTACCTAGAAAAAGAAAAAAAAAATTAAAAATTTTGGCTCAGATTAAAAAGAAGATAAAAGAAGCCAAGAGAAAAAGAAAAAAAGGGGTACGGCATAGGCATGAAAAGAAAAATTTTGTGTATGGCTATTGTCTAGATTTTTGTTGTAATGTTATGGGAAGAAAAGAATGAAGTATGGGTCCAACAAGATGAAATTTGACCCTTGGTGAGAAGTCATAAGGAGATTCAAGCTTTGCTAAAGGCCTTAGTGACGTTTTTGAGCCTCCTTATCTAAATATCGAATACCTCTTAGCCTAGCCCCATTACAACCCTTTTATTGATCTTTTTCATGATTCTTAAGATGGTTAAATTTGATTGTGGAGATTATCTCAAGAGTAAGCATATGGTTTTGGTTCATTGGTGCATATAGTTATCATATGAGGTTTTTCCATCAAAATTCACAAAGTGCTTTTGTTTCCTTGATATATGCAAGTCACTCTTTGTAATTCATTATCTTTCGCTTGCATATACTTATGAGTGAATAACCATGCTTCGAGAAAAAAGAAGAGAGTATGCCTAGTGAGGTGATTGGATTAGCTTTAACATGATTACATGCTTACCTTTTGCTCTTACATGTTCTTATTGATGTACATGTTCATGAAACTTGGAATTTTCGTGCTTAGCATTCTCATGCATTAACTTGAAAGCTATGTGTATATACGAGCCTGAGACAAATTGTTAGGGGCAATAGTTTGTTTAGAGTCTTAGTTTTATTTAGTTTGCTAAGGGACTAGCAAAGGATAAGTGTGGGGTAGTTGATAGGAGCACAATGTGCGACGATATTATATGCTTATGCCCTCATTTATGCTTTGTTTAACCCTTATTTGTCTAAGATAGAGTCATAATGTAGTTAGTGTCGTTTTGGTAGAGTTTTGATGAAAAATGATTAAGAATCCGAAAAATGACTAAGTTTGAGAAATCTGGAAAATATTGCAAAATATGTCTTTTTCGTGATTTTGAGATGAGCAAAAGTATGATCTATCCTTGTCCGAATTCTATGAAATTTGGCGTGCTTAATATTCATATGCTGAGGAATGTTGTGTTAAAATTTCAGATCAATCGGAGTTCGGGAAGTCACCCAAAAGTTGGCTGCAAAACGGCAGTCCGAGCATTTCAATCCAGGAACTTCCAGGATTTTCCGGTATACTACTCAGGAAATGGACTTACCGGAGCCGAAAGCCGATACCCTGACATCGAAAAACTGGCTCTGGCCCTGATCGTCAACGCCAGAAAGCTCCGACACTATTTCCAAGCTCACTTCATCACCTTGTATACCAATCACCCTCTACGGCAGATCCTGCAAAGACCGGAGACTAGTGGCAGGCTGGTACGTTGGGCAGTCCAGTTAGGAGAGTTCGATATAACTTATGCCCCGCGAACGGCCATCAAGGGCCAGGCCGCTGCGGATTTCATATGCGAACTCACCCCGATGGCAGTAGAAGCGTATTCCGGCCGGTCCGAGGACACCGGAACAGCTAAAGCCATAAAAGTCGAACCAGGCCTCCCCAGCGGTTGGAAACTTTATGTGGACGGCTCTGTAACGAGTAAGCGGAGTGGAGCCGACATCATGCTAACCGCACCCGATGGCCAATCATACGAGTATGCCCTGCGGTTCCTTTTCAATACTTCCAACAACACCGCTGAATATGAGGCCCTCATAGCCGGCCTGCAGCTTGCCAAAGAAATGGGGATCCCATCCATGGAAGTATACAGCGACTCGAGCCTGGTGGTAAACCAAATGAACGGGTTGTTCGAAGTCAGGGAACCCCAGTTGGCCTCCTACCAGGCGTTGGTCAAAACCCTGATTGAGCCATTCCAGGGCGCAACTATTTGGCATGTACCCCGGGAGACAAATAGGCATGCGGACGCCCTAGCAAGGTTGGCGACCAGAAACTACCCACCAGAGTACCGCAGAGCTAAGATCGAAACCCTCCAGAAGCCGAGCATAAGCAAGACCATCTCCGAGATATTTGAGGTAGAGGAAGCACCTCCGAGCTAGATGGATCCGATAATTAAATACCTGGTTGACAAAACCAACCCCCAGGATAAAGTAGAGGCTAGGAGGCTACACCTCCGGTGTGCCAGGTACAGCCTCCTCGGCGGCAAGTTGTACCGAAGAGGGCACAGCTTCCCCTATCTAAAATGCGTAACGAAAGAGGCGGGAGAGGCCATCATGTAAGAAATCTATGAAAGAGTGTGCGGTAACCATTCTGGTGCCCGATCCCTGTCTCATAAGTCGCTACGGGCAGGATACTTTTAGCCAGACATGGCAGCAGTGTCGAGAAAAATATCGGGCGGCTGCCACAAGTGCCACATGTATGCCACTACACCTCATGCTCCGGCAATCGCGTTATCAATTCTGTTGGTGCCATAGTCGTTCGCACAGTGGGGCTAGATATTATCGGCCATTTCCCAACAACTGTAGGACAATACAAGTACGCCATTGTAGCCGTTGACTATCAGACAAAGTGGGTCGAGGCGGAGCCCCTAGTCAAGATTACCGAGGAACGGGTAAAAAAGTTCCTGTGGAAGAACATCTACTGCCAGTTCGGGGTGCCGCAGACCATAGTTACAGATAACGGGACACAGTTCAACAATACTGATCTCATCCAGTACACGGCCTCTATGGGGACCCGGATGTCGTTCGCCTCAGAGCGTACCCGCAAACCAAAGGCCAGGTTGAAGCGGTCAACAAGATCATCAAAAGTCTCCTCAAGAAGAAGTTAGATGACAAAAAAGGGTTGTGGGCTGAGGAACTCCCTGCAGTTCTATGGGCAATCCGCATGACAGCAACCGAAGCAACAGGGGAGACCCCGTTCTGTATGGCATTCGGGAGAGAAGCGGTACTCCTGATAGGAGCACAATGTGCGACGATATTATATGCTTATGCCCTCATTTATGCTTTGTTTAACCCTTATTTGTCTAAGATAGAGTCATAATGTAGTTAGTGTCGTTTTGGTAGAGTTTTGATGAAAAATGATTAAGAATCCGAAAAATGACTAAGTTTGAGAAATCTGGAAAATATTGCAAAATATGTCTTTTTCGTGATTTTGAGATGAGCAAAAGTATGATCTATCCTTGTCCGAATTCTATGAAATTTGGCGTGCTTAATATTCATATGCTGAGGAATGTTGTGTTAAAATTTCAGATCAATCGGAGTTCGGGAAGTCACCCAAAAGTTGGCTGCAAAACGGCAGTCCGAGCATTTCAATCCAGGGACTTCCAGGATTTTCCTGGGACTGTGTCCCAACTTCGAAAAATCATTCCCGTCGACTCACAAGGATTTTGATCTAACTGTTTTATGGGGAGATGGCCATATGTGTCTAGTTTACGTGAGACTTGGAATCGCATCAATCGGAGCTCCACGGAGGGAGATATGCCGGAATTACTGCGACAAGGTCAAAGCTGCCGATTCCAGGAACCTACTGCCCCCTTTTTGTGTTTTCTGTTTTTGATGGACCAAATGGTGCACAAATGCATATGTGAAGATGGTCCAAGCTTTATGAAGGGAAGAGGAAGACACTAGGCCATGGCATTGAAGAAAAACATGAAGAAATCAAGTCTCCTAGTCACACTAGGAGAAGCTGCCGATTTGAGGCAGATCGGATGCAACTTCATGCTGCCGGCAATTGGGGTATTTTTCGATGGACCAAGACATGTCAAAGGAAGTCCAAGACCACATAAGAAGTCCATGAAGATGTGAAGCCCAAGCCTTGAAGAAAAATTCAGAAAAGAAAACCTAATTGGATTAAGAAAGGAAGGTTGCAAAACCTTAATGAACTAGGTTTTCTGAATCCCTTTTGGCTTAAGGAACTGCCGGCAGCCTCTCTCCCTATCCTCTATATATATCCTCACTTTTTCATTCTGAAAATCATCTCATCTCTTGCAAAGCACTAGCCAAAACTCTACCAAATTTCCTACTCAAAGTTCTAAGCCAAAACCCTAGAAACACCAAGTCACCGATTCACCACCACCAATCACCACCGATCCATTCCCTGCCCTAGCTACTGCCGAAACTCTTCCACCACACCAAGACGAAGCTCTCCAAGGTTTCTAAAGTGTGATCCATCCCTATGACTTGTGTTTTTAATTTCGGTTTAGTCACATGTATTGTTATAAAAAATACTTTGTTTCGTTTGGTTTTGTATGATGAGCATGAATTGCAATTTTCATTGAAGTTTATGTGATGACTTGTGCGATTTTTAATACATGGTTTTTGTATGTTTAGATAATTAGAGCAGTGGTATTAGAAGCATGTTTAGGATTTAAATTGGTTAGTAATCTAAGGTGAGGGCATGAAAATCGATACTTGGTGTTGTCTTTGAACATAATCTAGGTATTAGGTTTAATCTGCTAGGGTAATTACAAACTAGATGGACCTGACGGACTCTATGATTTGTGTTATTCACTAAGGGCTATTAATCTTAGAACTTGCATGCTAAATAAGATGATTGACAACCTTACTTGTTTACATGTTTTCGATTTTAGACTCTTGCGCTTAAATGTTAAAACGCGTAAAACCGGATTAGCATAAACTTTAGGATCGAAGGCGAATAGCATGATCTTAAAACATTAGATGTCTAACAATTGGTTAAAAGGCTAATCGCTCTAATTGTGGTCGAAACTAAGTTAAGTTTTGAACATGCTAATACTTGTCTCTTACTTTCTTGCATATGAATCTTTGTGTTAAATTGTGTTTTGTGCTATGTGATGCGTGAGAGATGATGATCAAACTTGTATATAGTAGACCTAGGATTTTATTTTCTGTTTTTATGCCGTACTTAGTATAGGGCAGCCCTAGGGCTGCCGAACCCTATTTCCCCCATATGTGTGACGTTTGTGATGTATTTATGTATATATGTTTGTCTAACAATTTCATATCTCAGGTACCCTTAATCCCCGGCCTAGAACGATCCCTACTTATTCTATACTACTAACGATTGTAGGGTTATTATTGCATGCGAGCTTAGGCTCCCGTCCAACTCCCCGTAGAGACCGACATGCCCAGCGGCAGGGTGGAGAATTATGACGCTGAAACAAACGCCGATGGGATACGGCTCAACCTGGATCTCATTGAGGAGCGGCGCGACCAAGCGCATATGCGAAACCAAACATACAAGCAACGGGTCGCTCGATACTATGACAGAAAGGTCCGGGAAAGGAAGTTGCAAGTAGGAGATTGGGTGATGAAGAAAGTTCAGAAAAAGCCGCTGGCCTTAGAGCCAACGTGGGAAGGGCCCTACCAAATCACCGCAGCTGCAGGCCCGGTGACATTCCACATCATAGACACTGAAGGCATCTACTCCACCCGCCCATGGAATATTCAGCATCTAAAGTTCTACCCTAAGTGAGGTCACTGCCTTAAAGATGGACAGTGTTGTATTTAGTACGTACCAACGTTGCCACACAGATAGTTACTGCTTACAGAATAACTACAGCTAGTTACAAAGTAAATATATATGCCAAGTATCTACCGCTACTACCCTTTTTTTAATCCGTTAATCAACGCCACCGGAGCCCCTATTCCCTGACCCACCAGCCTTGAGAGACCGCTCTTGCTCCAACTTCTCGGCCAAGGCTACCTCAGCCTCCATCCGCTCGGCATCAAGCCACCCTTTCTCCCTCCACTCCAGATACGCATCATTTATACCCTTTGCACGGGCTGTCTCCAGCATCTCTGCAAGTTCCACCGAGTCCCGAAAATCATCAATAGCTTTATCAGCGGCTTCTGTAAGTTGGGATTCTACAAGCTTCTCCCCTCCCTTTAGGACTGCTGTTACTTGGGTCCGTAGCACCAAATTCTTCGCTTCCAGGACCGTTACCCTCCCAGAAGCCTCGACACACTGGGCTTCCAGCACGGTTGCCCGCCCCCCAGCTTCCGTCAGTTTCGCCTCCAATTCCATAATCCTCTCTTCCCGAGCGACCGCCAGTCTACCGGCCTCCTCCCTCTCCTGCGCAAGCTTAACCTCCATCAATGACAGCTACATGGTGAGGTCCTCCACCTGCTTCTCCAGGACCGGAGCCCCCTCACTAGGCTCAGCGGCGTAAAGGCTGTGAACCAGCTGGTACAAGTACACAAAAGAAGAACATCAGCTCGTAAAACAGAAAGGGAGAGGGAGCGCAGAAGAACCTCAGTTTCACACAGGTACGCGATCAGACTTACCTGAAGACCCAATTCCACAGCCTTCTTCCTACTCTCACCCGGCCGCACATCCCCGGGGGCTCCCCGGTCAAGTCCCAAGGCCTCGATTGTAGAAACCACGAATCTACCAAAACCATCATCACCAGAGCCGCGATCAGCTTCCGGTTCACCGGTTTCCTTACTCCTTCGGCCACCAGTTCCCTCCGCCAGAACCAATGCTGACCCCCCCCCGGTCGAGCTTGACGCCCCGGTATCAAACATCCTCGCCCTTTTTGCCGGAGCCTCCCCAAGACCGCTTCTGCGGTACCGAGTCATATCCGCTGTCTCTCTCTCCCGTGGGGCTCGTGCCCTCACAGGCCGCACTAGAGGTTCCGGACCTGGTGAGCCCACCGGTCCTACATCCCGAATAATAAGTGGGGCATTCTCCTCACCGCCCGGTCGCCGACCGTAGTAGGAATCCGGAAACATGAGCGGTACATGATTACTATGCACCGTCCTCTCTAGGGTGTTAGGATCTACAACGGTTTTCGAGGCCGTCTCCCCCATCTCCATCAACCTCTGGGCCACAAGTTCGTCATCCTCCTCGATGGTCTCCTCGCTCCGAACAGCGAGCCGGGGGGCATTAGCTGCAAATCAATAAACCGAACGGTTAGAATAAAATACGACAACACAAAACAACAGTGCAAGGCACCTTACCAGGTTTTTTCCCCATCTCGCATATCTCCAACACATTCCACCGGATGAAATTGTAAGAGCTCCGGCCCAGATTATCCCAGCAAACGAAAAGCCGGGCTATCCGTTGCCTCTCCAAGTCGACCAGCCGGTACGACTGATCCCCGATAGCTTGATAAGCCCCGGGCACCCGGAAGCTCCTCGAAATACGCTGCCACCTACCCCCGGCCATCACAACCTGTCTCCTCCACACATTCGAAACCGATGACGGCATATGAGTGATGGGAGGATCGAAGTCCCGCGCGGCAAAACTTACAGAGCCGGTGGCCTGGGCCTTTTTGCAGTAGAGAATCTTATACAGCGCCCGAAACTCATTTATCGTGGGCCAGTCCATGTTGCTAAGACTGAACAAGCACCCGAGACCAAGCAACTGCCTCCACTGGGTGCTAGGAAGCTGGGCGGGAGAGATGTTTATCAGGCTCAGCACGTACTGGACAAACTTAGGCAGCGGCAGAGATAGCCCGTGCCGAAATTGATCCTAAAAAATGGCAACCCAACCTTCCTCCGGGTTGCAAGCCAGTTCCCCGGGATGTAGACCCCGGAGCTTAACGGAGGAGTCAATGCCCCACTTCGCCCGAAAATCCCTTATCTTGCCAGCAGTCATACTCCTGGTCGGCTCGTCACAAAAAATCACCTTGTCGACGCACGGCCGGCACCGACAGGACTGGCTGACCTCCCAGACTCCATAAACCTAAGAACAGAATTTACCCTACGCACAGTTAGCTGTTGACGGGAACGGACAAAACACCTAGCAAGATAACAACACAGACAGACGAGGAGCCAAGTTTCAACAAAGTACGACAGGAAGAGAGGAGGGGGGTGCGAAGCATCTTATAGGCGGCAAAACTACACCTTGTTGATAATTAGGGCACTCAAAAGGGAGAGGCAACCCCAGCCGTAGATTCCCTCCATCTCAGACCGCTCCCTACTGACACGTGTCCCAGCATCGATAAAGTTCCCACGCCATCATAACTGATGGGACTGACGGGCTCTCTCCTTCAATGCATGTCAGCCACTTGTCCCGCCTACAAGCGGCAGTTAAGGGAGATAGGGGCGAGAACCGAGGCGTCCACCCCCCCCCCCCACTTCCCCAAGAACCAACCTCAAATCAAGGAAAAGCATTCCATCGGTTACGAATCATTCCACCGGTTCACAGGCATTCCACCGGTTCACAGGCATTCCACCGGTTTCGATGCATTCCATCGGTTGTGAAGCATTTCACCGGTTCACAAGCATTCCATCGGTTACGAATCATTCCACTGGTTCACAGGCATTCCATCGGTTGTCAAGCATTCCACCGGTTCACAGGCATTCCACCGGTTACGAAGCATTCCACTGGTTTCGAAGAATTCCACCAGTTCACAGGCATTCCATCGGTTGTAAAAACATTCCACCGGTTATCAGGCATTCCACCGGTTATATAGCATTCAAACCGGCTCCAAGGCATTCCATCGGTTTAGTCACTTTCCTTCGCCCCTACGGGCACGGACAAGCCAGCAACAACTCAAGGCTTCAAACACATGGGCTTTATAAACCCGGGAGAGTTTACCTCTAACACATGCAAACTCTTCCAGCAGGCAAGAAACCCTGCATCACACCAAGCTGTGAAAAATATGGGGATCCATGGCGAGACTTGTTATCTTCACGCCACCCCACCAGGCAGATTGTTTCTCTAACACAGAACAAATCTCCCCGCAGGTTAGAAACCCTGCACAGCCTAACGCTTATTCCAACACAAGCTGAGAAGAATCATCGGGTGTTAACCGGTGCTTAAACATGGCCGCAGCATCTCACCGGTGGGCCTGTTGGCTCGAACCCAACAGGTCTCCCCGCAGGCTAGCAACCCTGCATAAAACCCCACGCTTATTCCAACACAAGCTGGGACAAATCATCGGGTGTGGATTGGTGCTATGATATGGCCTAAAACACCCACCGGGCTACTCCCCGGCCTGTCCCACCGTTGGCAGAAATTTTACTGGGGGATTCGTTCTGACATGGCAGTCCACCGGTCGAGTCCTGGTATCGCATAGCGGATTTCAACGCCACATCATCATCCCATGCACTCGTCCGGGTTTCACCCCGCTCCATATTCATCGCATGGCGGATTTCAACGCCACATCATCATCCCATGTACTCGTCTGGGTTTCACCCTGTTCCATACTCATGGCATGGCAAGACTTAAGCACAACACCATCATTATTACAAACACACTCATAACTGTCACACGACATCAATCTCATATAGGTACTCACATCACCACGCACCATCATAACAGCCTTCTGCTCGAACGCCCGGCCAAGCCCAATCTTCAATACGGACTTGGGGGACTGGGCACCGTTGGGTCGGTAACCCTGCGGGTCTGCGGGACAGGAGCGAGACATATTAAGTCTCCATTCAAGATTGCACTTGACCGGGAACTTGGGGGACTTGTTGACAGTAGCCACAGAGGGGCTACACAGGCCCACAGACCCGCAGCTAGCATGCCCGGGGCCAGACCGAGGCCCGGAGCAGGATCCCCAGCACCCGGACCCGAGGCCCAGCAGTCTACCTTGTGACCAGGGGCCCGGGAGCCGGGGACGCCAGCCTGCCGAACAGGTCACCTTAGCTGCCCTTTTGCATACGAACAGAAGGGAACCAGTCCCACATCGAAGAGTAAGACCAGACCTCACGCTCGACCACCTATATAAAGGCCTCAACTACCCTCATTAATAGGTAACTAATCTCTCCAACTACTTATCATTCCCGCTTAAGTTATCTATTTGTCCCAACGGTACTAACTTAGGCATCGGAGAGGAGAAGACCGGCCCGTCCGGTATTCCCCTTAGTTAGCAGGGTTCGCAGGAGGAAACCACATCAAGATCCACCAGTTTCTACCAGGCCTACGGGTTTGTGCAGAAACAAGCAGTATGAAATGATATGATGAGTCTCATCGCATTTGTATAGCAGGTTTACAAACTACAACTAGCATTCGTTCTGTCTTGCTCATTTTAAGACATCATGACAGAACCACAAGCAATAGCTTAGTTTCATATCATCCTCAAGCAATACCTTAGTTTCCAAGTAAGTATGAAATATAAGAGGCATTAATACTATAGCCAAAAGTTGCATTCCCAAAACCTGGATTCTGTGACAAATGTATAATGTTTATGTTTATTAAATTAATTTTTGTTTGTACAAAGTAAACGAATGAAAACAAAAGAATAGAATAATTAGACTTTTAAGAAGTATACAAAAGGCATTATATGCTAGAATGTACAATAAGTAGACCGAAGAATACAAAATTTTTTACCTCCCCCACCCACATAAATCCTAGATCAAGCTCTCAGTCATGGAGAGTAGACCTTAAGCCATGATCACAACACAAGAACAAACTTTGTCCCAAAAAGAAAGAAAGAGCAATGTTAAACTTCTAGGTAGGCTTCCAGAAAGAAAGAGCCACGATTGTTCTTCCTTTCCATCCCTGCAGCATCCATTGGCCATCTTCATCAATTCTAAAATCATTATGATAACGCATTACTTTTGACATAGTCTTCACTTTCTTCAACAGTTGCTGGTCCAGTGGCTGCTGCTTGAACCCAGCCCTCACATTCCTGACCTGTCACTGTCTGTACGTTTCAGGCCTTTCAACTCTTTCCACTCTCTCACACGCTACGACATTAACTATATCTCTACCATGTAGTGCTTGTTCAAACATAAACCGCTGTTCATCTTCACGAGAGACGGTCGCCTCAAACATATGAAACAGTGAATAGTAGTGGAGAAGCAAAACCTTTAGACTGCTTGTTACGCTGCAACTTCCCATTTCCTTCAGTTTTCAAAGACTCATAATCAGCACAAAGCTTAGACTCATGATTTTCACTAGGACAAAGCAAAACCCTGTCAAACATTTCTTGAGGCTCCAAGTCGTCCCCTGTAGCAGCTGACTGCTTTATGCTTCTCTCTTCTTCTGGAAAATGACTATCCTCCCTTTGATGAGTCTTCTTTCCCTTTGATCCATTTGTCAAGTTGTAGCCATCCTCCCTTGACTCATATGCATCAATTGAAAACTTGTAGAGATGATCTACTCATATAGCTCTACGAACTGAACGGTGGAGATGTAATTTGATGATCGAAAAATTCTTTAAAAGGTCTATCCCTTTTTTAGACCAAAAAAATGGATCCCTCACTGAAACGGCCCTTATATATATATATATACAATTCCTCTCCAGAGCGGAGCTCCGCTTTGAAATTAAAGTGCGGAATTATCTATTTAACTCACATTTCGGTCACATTTTTACATCTCTACCGTTTAGTGTGTAGGTATATACGTATACATCATCTCTGCAAAATTTCAACAAATTTGGTGATCGTTAAGGTATCGAAATGATAAAAAATCAGTGAACATACTGAATCTGTTCAATATGAACTATTCGTGTATATCAGGACTACGGATGTTCAAATGATCACTAGAATATGATGAAATTTAGCATAAGTGATCTATATGTATATATCTGCATACTGAATGGTGGAGATATAAAAATGTGACCGAAAAGTGTGTCAAATAGAGAACTCCACACTTTAATTTCAAAGTGGACCTCCACTCTACAGAGGAACTGTATATATATATAAGGGTCCTTCTAGTGAGGATTCCATTTTTTTGGTCTAAAAAAGGGATAGACCTTTTAACGAATTTTTCGATCACCAAATTACATCTCCACCGTTTTGTTCGTAGAGCTATATTAGTAGATCATCTCTACAAATTTTCAATTGATGCCTCAAGGTTCAACAAATTTGGTCTTCAAAAATTGTATATATATATATATATATATATATATATATATATATATATATATATATATATATATACTGGGAACGGATCAAGGGACACACTATTTGACACAATTTTTCACACTTATTTTTGTCCATTAGATCTTAATTGATCAAATGGTTGTCATTAACTGTGAGTATGATTTGGCAAGTGACATGGAAAATAACATTATTTTCCAATAAACAAGATATAATAATTTAGTTAAACAATATTTTTATGGGTCCGGATCAAGCTAGGGACACATTATTTGACACAATTTTTTACACTTATTTTTATTCCTTAGATCTTAATTGATCAACCGATTATTATTAACCATGAGTATGATTTGGCAAGTGACATGGAAAATATAAAAAATAAGATATAATAAACAATATTTTTATATCGAAAATCAAGGAATTACAATCTTTTACTTGATCGGTTTGCAGAAGAACCTATGGTGTATGTTCTTCAACATGAGAGAGAAATTTTCAGATCCATTATTTCCTCTTCAAATATAAACACCAATTCTGAGATCATATCAACTTCAAAATCCCCTTTGTTTCTGTCTGAATCCGTAGACTCACAGATACTAGTGGATCTTGGTGTGTGATGTGAGCCTAAGCTCGCACACAATAATAACCCTACAATCGTTAGTAGTATAGAATAAGTAGGGATCGTTCTAGCCGGGGATTAAGGGTACCTGAAATATGAGAATGTTAGACAAAAACACATGTACAAATATACAAGATTACACATCAAAACGTCACAAATATGGGGGATAGATGGTTCGGCAGCAAGGCTGCCTTTAAACACAAAATAATTTTCCGAAAATAAATCCTAAATCTAATATTCACAAGTGATCATCATCTCTCACACAAAACAGTTCACATAAAAGACTCTTTAACAAGTAGATTTGCATACAAGAAAGTAAGAGACAAGTGTTTAACATGTTCAAGACCAAAATTAGTTTCGACACAATTAGAGCCTCCAGCAGTTTTCCAATTGTTAGACTTCTTAAATTCTTAGAAACTACTCCAGCGTATGACTTCTAAGGTGATGCTAATCCGGTTTTACACGTTTTAACATTTAAGTATATGAGTCTAAATCGAAGACAAGCAAACAAGTAAGGTTGTCATTCTTCTTATTTAACTTGCAAGTTCTAAGGTTGTTAGACCTAGGTGAGCAACACAAAACAAACTACTCCAGCGTATGACTTATCCGTGTTACTCTATCACATGAAACCTAGCACTTAGAATTACATGCTAATCATAACTAGTGTGTCGGTTTAAATGCCCTAACCTTAGTTCCAACCAATTTATAGTCTAAACATGCAAAACACCACTGCCCTAATTATCAATGCATACAAAACACACAAGTTAAAATTGCAAAAACAAATTACATAAACTTCAACAAAGTTGGTTCATACAAAAGTTTAGCAAAAACCAAGAATCGAAACAAGTTCTTATAAGACAACCAAACAAAATTAAATACAAAAGCCATAGGGGGAGTGGATCACACTTTTAGAACCTTGAAGACTCCTCAAACGTGACAATAGGATGCTCAGATGCTGCTTGGTAGATGCTCGGCAAGAACAAGTATTTTGGCAGAAGGCAAGGTAAAGGGTACGGCAGTTTTGGTAGTGGTGGTGATGGGTTTTGGCTAAATATTTAGGTGATGGTGCTTGATAGACTTGGTAGAGCTTTAGGCTAGTATTTTATGCTTGAGATGAGATGATTTTCAGAATGAGAAGATGAGGTTATATATAGAGGAGAGGCTGCCGGCAACCCTAGTGTAAGAGGGGTTTCAGAAAACCCAATTGGTTAAGGATTTGAAACCTTCCTTTTCAAAGTCTAATTAGGTTTTCTATTTCTAATTTTTCTTTAAGGCTTGGGCTTGGTGTCATCCTCCTTCCTTTCTTAAGCTTGAACCATCTTCACATATGCATTTGTACACCATTTGGTCCATTGAAAACAGAATTTGCAAAAAGGAGGCAGTAGCATCCTGGAATCGGCAGACTTGATGTTGTTGCAGTGACTCCGGCATATCTCCCTCCTCGGAGCTCCGATTGATGCGATTCCAAGTCTCAGATAAACTAGACACATATGGCTACCTCCATATAAAACAGTTCGATCAAAATCCTTGTGAGTCGTCGGGAATGATTTTTTGAAGTTGGGACACAGTCCTAGGAAAATCCTGGAAGTCCCTGGATTGGTTTGCTCGAACTTCTGTTTTGCAGCCATCTTTTGGGCGACTTCCCGAACTCCGATTGATCTGAAATTTTAACATAACATTCCTCATTATATGAAAATAAGCACACCAAATTTCATTAAATTCGGACAAGGATAGATCACATTTTTACTCATCTCAAAATCACGAAAAAGACATATTTTGCACTATTTTCCAGATTTCTTAAACTTAGTCATTTTTCGGATTGTTAACCAACTTTTCGCCAAACTCTACTAAATTAACACTAAACTATATTATGACTCTATCTTAGACAAATAAGGGTTAAACAAAGCATAAATGAGGGCATAAGCATATAATATCGTCGCACATTGTGCTCTTATCAGTGTGATTCCCGCCTCCAAACCCTGCTAACTAAGGGAATACCGGGTGGGGCCAGTCTATCCCGCTCCGATGCCTAAGTCAGTATAGTTGGAATAAACTGATAACTTAAATGGGAATGAGTAGTTGCAGTATTGATTACCTATTAATGAGGGTAGTTGAGACTCATATATAGGTTGTCGGGTATGAACACTGACCTCACCTTTCGATGTGGGACTGGCCCCCTTCTGCCCATATTACTGTACTGTTTCGGCCACTGTTTGGGGAGCTGCCATCTCCGGTTCCCGGGCCCAGGTCACAGGTAAGACCTGCCCGGGCTCTGGTGCAGGTGTTCATGCTTTGGCCTCGGGCACTGGGTCGGGTTCAGGAGTCCTGGCTGCGGGTCTGGGGGCCTGGGTAGCCTCTCTATGGCTACTGTCAACAAGTCCCCCAAGTTCCCGGTCAAGTGCCATCTTGAATAGGGACTTAAATATGTCTTCCTTTATAGGCCCGCAGACCCGCTGGGGCACTTACCCACCTGTACCCTAGCCCCCCAAGTCTGCGTTTAAGATTGGGCTTGGCCGAGAGTTCGAATAAACCTGTTATGATTATGCATATCGTGATGAGTGCATGGTTATGATGTTGATGCTGACAGTTGCATATGGGTACAAGATGTAGTACGTGAGATGATAATATGGCGTTGAAATCCGTCATGCTATGTTCTGGGATAACCCGGTGAAGATAGCGAATATGATGATGTGACGTTGAAATCCGCCATGTTATGTTATGGGATAACCCGGTGAAGATAGCGAATGGGATGACCGAGTCCCCCGAGTTAGGAACGGTAGCCACAGTAGTCGGTGAGTGCCTTGAACAGCTTGAAGAGGTCACCTAGTACCAGCGGGAAACGTGTCATGTGTTATAGGTGTTCCTGCTGGGTGGCGTGGCCCGGAGTGATCCTGGGCAGTCGTCCCCACGTGTCACACAACCTCTTGTTCTTGCAGGCATATAGGATGTGCATGGTTTTTAGCCTGCGGGGAGAGTTGTCCTGTATGAGAGGATCAAGTCTCCCGGGGTGAAGCGGTCCCGTGTTGGTACCGGAGACATCTCTGATCGTTTCATACTCTTTGGCCGTACAGGCGTGAGGTATGTGCAGGGTTTTTAGCCTGCGGGAAGAGTTGTCCTGTATGAGAGGATCAAGTCTCCCGGTGGGTGGCGTGGCCCGGAATAGTCCTTGGTAGCCGTCCCAACGTCGCTGCATTTGTTCCTGCATGTGGGATGTATGTGCAGAGTTTTTAGCCTGCGGGAAGAGTTGTTCTGTGTTAGAGGATCAAGTCTCCCGGGTTTATAAAGCCCGGTGGTACATTGGATCCGTTAGGTCGTACACAACTGTCCGTAGGAATGTCTCAGTTCGCTGAACTGGTTATTCCATAGGGGAGCGATAAGCAAGTGCCATCATGGCGGGTCCAATACCGCATCCAATAGTCGAAGCTGGATGGACTGAGGACTAGGAAACCGTTGAACTGGAGCAGGCACTACAGATCGTAGTCTGTACATACTATTGCTGTAGGGTTTTTAGCCTGCGGGAAGATGTTTCCTGTGCTAGAGGAAGACTTCTCCCGGGGGGATACCGAGCCGTTTTTTGTTTTGGCTGTAAATGTAGAATAAATTCAACCGGTGGAATGGCCCGTACCGTTGGAATATATGTTAGAATACCCCGTACTTGTTGGAATATTTCAGGGGTAACAATAATAATCCTGCAGGATTTCTAGCCTGCGGGAAGAAGTCTCATGTGTTAGAGGAAGAGTTCTTCCGGTGGGATACCTCGATTTGTTGGAATATTTCAACGTTAGGTGGAGTAGGCTCTAGGCGGGACAGTTCGAGTATGTCCCCTGCTCTTTCAACTACCCTCCGCATGCGAGGCAAGTGGCTGACATGCATTGAAGGGAGTATTCCATTAGTACCATCAGTTATGATGGTCTGGGAAGTTACCAATACTGGGACATGTGCTGGTAGGAGACGGTCAGAGATGGATGGCCCGGATCCGCGGGTGCTTTACTTGCCCTACTGAGTAGTTTGGGGGGGGGGTGGGAATTCAAGGCCGTTGGGCCTGTATAAAAACCCTTGCCTCTTCGTGTGTTTTTCGTTTGGCTGAGAACTGATCCCTTGTTTAGCCTCGCTCAATACAATTAATCAGTGCTTTCCAGCTGTTGCGTTTCCATCGTCGTGCACACTAATCGGTGAGTCCCAGTCCTTTGCGATTCTGAAATTATTTCTCCTCCCCCCTTTTTTGTTCGTGGGTGGATCCGATGGGCAGTGTGGGCTGTGCTGAGATGCCTAGCGGCCGGTGTGGGCTGTGCTAAGACGCAATATGCTTTGAACTGCCCTGCGGTGGTTGTTTTTTTTTTTTTTAGATTGTGTTTCTGATCGGGCAAGGGGGGATTTTTTTTTTTTTTAGGTTACATGGATTCTGGGAGCTCATGTGAGATTTCTAGATCGGCCGTCAGGCGACCATTAAGGGACGACCAAGAGAGGATGGAGGACTAGCTTGCCTCCTCTTCCTCGGGGCCGAACACCAGCGCTCGCTCGACCGGCGAGGTGTCGACGTCCGAGTCTCTGGGACATGAGGATGCTCCCTATGGAGTGTCCTTGGGCACTGCCCACCCAGGAGGGGCCTCGCGCCACACACTTGTGGACGGGGATAAAACCATAAGCTGTGATGAGCCGGAGGGCTCATTATCTCCCGGGGAGATTGCCGCTTTTCGGGCGAGGTGGAATATTCTCGGAGAAGTAGATCTGCGGCCTCTACATGCTGGAGAGTCGGCTTGCAACCCGGAGGATGGTTGGGTTGTCATTCATGAGGACCAATTCCAGCATGGGCTATTTCTCCTGCTGCCGGACTTTGTGTAGTACCTGCTGAGTGCCATCAGGATATCACCGGCACAGCTTCCCGAGAACCAGTAGAGGCAATTACTGAGCCTGGGCTATCTCTGCTGGCTGAGTGATATGAGTTGCCCTACTGTAAATGAGTTTCGGGCCTTGTATCGGCTGACATACTCGAAGAAGAGTAAGGCCCAGGGGTGTGTTAGCTTTTCCGCTCGGGACTTCAAGCCGGTGATAACCCGCTTGCCCTCCTGGCTCAACAATAATTGGAGGAAGAAGGTGGTGATGGCAGGGGGGGCTAGCAAAAGAGGAGTAGGACTTACCGGGTGCCTGGTGCCTTTCAGCCGATCGGCGATCAGTCATATCGGTTATCTGAGATGGAGAGAGATAGGATCGCCCGGGTATTTGGGTGCTGGTCGGACCTGGAGCGGAGTTCCTACAACTTTATCAGGCGGGAGGTGTTGGAACTATGTCATCTGGGGGGGATCCTGGTGGGTGGTGGAATGTAGGATGTATCTCTGATCTCGTTGAGCGTATTGGTGTTGACTAATATGTTTGCCTTGTGTTCTGCAGGTGTATCATCCCGGTCGGCAATTAAAGCTCACGACATGCTGTCAATGGACAATCAGAATCTAGTCTCGAAGCTAAAAGAAAAGGGGGAAGCCGCTGCACGGTCAACGGTTGACCGGCAAACTGGGGGTTTGACCGTACATGACAAACCGGTATCGCTAGACGTTGCGGACGAGGATTACGGCTAAATGCCCGTAAAGACTCACGCTTCGGGACCCCAAGCGGCTTCTAGACCGGGGAAGACTGTTGGTGGGCCGTCAAAGCCCCCGGGTGGTGCTTCAAGGATTCCACAGCGGTTGGGTCTGATACCAATTGTCACCAGGTCCCCACTATCTGTCGTCCAATCTTCTCATTTACAGGTTGACCTTGGTGAGAGGAGGAAGAGGTCCCAGAAGATGCCGGCCTCCGCGGTTGTTACCTACACCGGCTGGTCGGTTGGTGAGAGCTTGGCCAAGCGGCTGAAGCTAACGCGTGGTGGCCCCACTACCGCTCAAGGCAATGTTCCTGCGGCCTTTAGCTCTGCTGCTGCCGGTACAGAAGCATCGGGGGTGGAGAAGGCTCCTGCGGCGGGGCTAGGCCCGCAGCATAGCTGGCCAGACAACTCGTTCGCCTGCAGGCTGCTCATGGATGTGCAGGGGAAGGAGCTGGAGAAGATTGTGGCTCCGGGAGGGCTACCGGAGGAGAACCGGCTGAAAACCAAAGAGGTGGCCCTCCAGGTGAGGATAGTTTGCCACTGGTATTCGTTCATTATTTCGTGCTTTGTTGCTTTCTAACCGGTGCCTATTAAACTGTAGCTATTGTACCACTTGTATCAGTCGGATGCAAGTGAAGATCTGCCAGAGCTGAAGAAGCAGGTGGCGGCATTGACAAGCGCATGGGACCTCTTGGAGTTGGAGAAATCCAAGCTCCAACTGGAGAAGGCCCGCTTGGAGGAGAGGGCTAGGAAGCAGGTGGCCAAGCTGGAGGCCTAGGTCGAGGCTCTTGAAGAGGAGAACAAGATCCTGGAGGAGGAGAGGACCGAGCTGGAGACCAAGGTCGAGGAGCTCCAGTGGGAGGTAGCGACAGTATCCGCATCTGTCGGAGGAGCGGTCGATGAGAATGACCCGGAGCTGTACCAACTGGCAGTGAAGAAGTATCAGGAAAGCGATGAGCTTCTTGATCTGCTGGAACAGGCCCGGGAGGCGGGGATAGCCGATGCTTATGACGACTGGAAGAGTAAGAGCTATCTTGACGTCTCAAAGCTTCCGCCGCCGTAGGCGGATGAGGAAGAGGTTCAAAAGGGTGACACCGAGTCGGCTGGTGAAGACGCCGCTGGTGAAACCGCTGCTGAAGGAATTCCTGCTGAAGAGGGGGAGCAGGCGGAAGTGCCCTAGCAGGCTCCAGACTTTGTACACTCCTGCCCTCCCTTTTTGCTTTAAGTTTTTTTTTTTTTGTACACGCTGCCCTGAGTTACAATGAATGGACATTTTGTCTGCGCTTGTGTTGTGCCTTTTTCAATTTGCCTCACTTGGCTACCCATGGATTGTCCTTTGTACTTAGTTGAACACAAAGTTGGAATAGATAACTGTCAGGCTGACAAGTTGTTGGACCACTGAGCCTCTATACTAGTTTAGGATTTCGACCTGTCGTACGAGCGTTGGTGTCTCGGGATAGACGTCCCGATTCCGTGCGGTCCCCACTGTCCGGGTTACTCTTGATACCGTTGCAAGTCTCCGCGGCGGACTAGGCCCTCAATCGTTGTTTTCAAGGCAAATCAATCGTTCGTGTGGTGTGTGGCTTCATCGTGGTAGGAGCAGTATCTACCGTTTTGTGCCCTGGTCAGGTTCCCCTTTGGGTGCTTTCTTTTTGGTGGAGGGGGATGTTTTTCCCGTTCTCATACAGGATGTCCTCGTAGGAGGATGTCAAAATAGAGAATACCTCTTGTCGTCCTGCTGGCATGAATGTGAGGGGGCGGGTTGGTTGGTAGGGCGGGGACTTTCCACCTCACTGGGGGGTGTCAAAAGTGTCCCTCCGGCGCTGCTGGTTCGGCCAACTCCTTGGCTTCCTGTCGGATGCGGCTCCTCGGTCATGGCCCTGCTGCCACTTTCTTACCTCCTGCTGGGCGGAGTCAGGTTCCTCCTGCCTTCTCTTGTGCTGGCGAGACCCATAAGTTTCGTGGTCCGCCTGGGCGTGCCTAATGGCCATTGCCATTAGTTCATCGTAACCCTGCGGGATCTCCACCCACACATCATACGAGAATTTTCTAGGCCGGAGACCTTGCTTGAAGGCGGACTCGGCAATCCCCTTGTCCAAGTCCTTGACCCCGGCCGTGGCCGTTTGCCAACTGTTAACGAAAGCTCGTAGCTCTTCGCCGTCCGCCTGCCTGCAGTTGAAGAGAACCGTCGAGATCCGGGCCCCCTCGACCCGTAATATGAACCGGCCCACGAACCTGTCGGCCAGCTGTTCGAATGCCTCTATAGAATTCGCCGGCAATTCGTAGAACCAGCTAAGTGCCTCCCCGGACAGGGTCTCCTGGAATATGTTGCAGCAAACGGCGTCGGAGTAGCCTTTAGCACACGTTTGGGACCGGAAGCTGTCCAGGTGTTGGTACGGGCAGCCGGCTCCGGAGTATGTCAGCTTTAGCGACTTTTGGGTGCCCGCTCTTCCGGATTCCAGGACCCGGAGTGAGAAGGGTCCGGCCCGCTCGTTGAATCATGCGCTCTCCGGCGGTCTCGCATCCTTTCTCTCGTTGGCCTCTATCTGGGCCTTCATCTCTGACACCGAGTCAGATAGTATCTGTAGTGCCCGTGCGGTCGAGGTGATGGTATCTTCCTCGAACGAGCCGCTATTCCTCCGAGGAGCTGGGAAGATCTTTGGTGGTACCGCGTCCGCCGGGAACACGTCTCCCGCCATGCCGGTGTCCCTCTCTCCTCCCGATGACTGGCCTACCTCCTGGTGGGGAGGCTCTTTTATGGGCGGTGCAAATGACTTTGTCAGAGCGTCATTACGCTGCTTTCATGTCTTGATACCTAGTGGCGGCCTCTGCCCTGTCACGATCGCTCTCTGCCCGCAAGCGGTTTACTTCCGCTTGCATCTCTTCTATTTCTCCCGCCATATCATACTGGCCTGGACTAAAGACATCGTTCGGGCTGTCGCTGCTGGGCAGCCGATCTTCCCCCCTTTTTGGGGCCTCGGGGGGCGCCGGTGCGGGTTCCAGGCTCAAGACTTGGTGGGCTTCTTCCGGGTCCTTCCCGCGTGCAGCCCTGTCGTATTCGCCCATGGTTCCGTCCTGATCTCGACTAGCGGCAGCGGTCTGACTGCAACCTCCAGCGGGCTGCCCCGGTCCCGCCCCCGGGATTTGGACTAGCACCGGCTCCAGAACACACTGGTCCTCTGGATTTCCTCCCCTCATTTCTCCTGTGCTTCTAGACATATATGTTTTTTTTTTTTTTTGCGACCCATAGATTTATCGATTTCGTCCCCGCTCGTGTGACAACACAAACTTTTTGTACTCTTCCCACAGACGGCGCCAATTATTTCTGTCTGAATCTGTAGACTCACAGATACTAGTAGATCTTGGTGTGATTCCCGCCTGCAAACCTTGCTAACTAAGGGAATACCGAGCGGGGCCGGTCTATTCCGCTCTGATGCCTAAGTCAGTATAGTTGGAATAAACTGATAACTTAAGCGGGAATGAGTAGTTGCAGTATTGATTACCTATTAATGAGGGTAGTTGAGACTCATATATAGGTTGTCGGGTGTGAGGACTGGCCTCACCCTTCGATGTGGGACTAACCCCCTTCTACCCAAATTACTGTACTATTTCGGCCCCTGTTTAGGGAGCTACCATCCCCGGTTCCCGGGCCCAGGTCACAGGTAAGACTTGCCTGGGCGCTGGTGTAGGTGTTCATACTTTGTCCCCGGACCTTGGGCCAGGTCCAGGAGTTCTGGCTGCGGGTCTGGTGGCCTGGGTAGCCTCTCTATGGCTACTGTCAACACCCTTTAAAAACCATATTCAAAATCCGTCTTAAACCCTAATCAATCTTCTTAACTGAATGCCCTCAACTTCCAATCGATCCAACTAATACATCTACAATAGTGAGATAATGGATGAGCAAACCCTAATTTTTTGGTTTTAGAATATATAGGAAGGATGAAATACTATGATTCGTGATGAGGAATTGGAATCCATATTTCCCTCTCTTCAATACGAAGATGGTCATATCAAAGAGATCTGTATTCATACTTTTATCATGATCTGAGATTCGGAAGTTTTATTCCCACAACATTCCTTTTTGTCGTGGATTTGAATTTTTCTTTCTCACTACATTGAAGAACACCATGTTTTTCCAAGGGTTGATCATGTAAAAAAAAAGCATTATGTATAAAAATATTGTTTAACTAAATTATTATATCTTGTTTATTGGAAAATAATGTTACTTTCCATGTCACTTGCCAAATCATACTCACAGTTAATGACAACCATTTGATCAATTAAGATATAATGAACAAAAATAAGTGTCAAAAATGTTAGCGTTAGTCATGAATATTGTGTAATTAGTACTTTCATGTTCTGTATATGGTAGTACATAGTACGTAGGGTTGTAGTACATCTTGTATCCTCTTTATATAGCCTCTAATGTGAGAAGAATAATATATCAGAAAATCATTCATCCAATTATATTTGTCTTGGTGTCAGAGCAAAGATCCGAGAGGACTTTGTCTCTTTGTTTTTATTTTCAACTAAACACCATTGTTAGGGTTTATTGTCTCAATATTATCAGATCGTCTGGCGTAGGCTCCTTGTCAGACTCACAGCCATTGTGCTCTTTTTGTTTTCGGTTTCGGAACCCAGAAGGATTCAAAAGTTTGAAGTATCTGTCAAGAATTCTGAAATTAGTTCCTTTGGGGGGGCTAAACTCAATGGAACCAACTTCCGTAAATGGAAGAAAATCATGACAGCTCATCTCCGAGGAATGCACAAGATGGGGCATGTAACTGGGACAATTGAGGTCCCTCATGAAGATGATGTTGATGCCTACACTAAGTGGGAAGATGATGATGGCCTTGTAATGTCAACCTTGTACAAAGCCATGAATGAGGATATTGTAGACCTTGTGGAGCAATGTGATACTGCGCAGGCAATATGGAAGACACTGGAAGACCTATACACTAATGAGTCTGATTTCATACAGGTTCATGAGTTAATGTGCACAACTTCAGCAATGCAACAGAATGGGCAACCAGTGGGGCAGTATTTCACCAAGCTGAAGAATATTTGGGCTAAGATTGATATGAAGCGTCCTTGTAAGATTAAGAACCAGGCGGATATTGTTTGGTACTAGAAGGAGAAGGAACTTGAGCGTGTTCACCATTTCCTAAGAGGGCTTGATGCAAAGCATAACAGCGCCAAAGGCGAGCTGCTCAGAATGACAGAACCTCCGAGCCTGACTACCGCTTTCACATATATCCGTAAGGATGAGTCCCAGCAGGAAAGTCTTAATCAAGCACAAGTTGAAGTTTCTAGCCTTACTGTTCAGGCGAGGTCTCCAGCACCACTCCTTCAACAATCAAATTTAGTTCCACTTCATAAGCAAGGACCACCACCAGGTTTTGGGAATCAACCTCGTCCTCCTTGCTATTATTGCAATGATATTGGCCATGCTCGTGAGACTTGTTGGAAGTTGTATCCGCACCTCAGGCCTAAGAGGTCTACTTATCGTCCTAAGGCGAAAGCAGCTATTCAGTTGGTCCAAGAATCAGATATCTATTGTGTGGTCGGACAAGATCATCATACAGCAGGAGGAGCAGCACCCACAACATCCATAGCTGGTCGTGGTAAGATAAGTATGGCTTTAAATATTTCTAGCTTTGTTGGGTCTGATACATGGATTATTGATTCTGGTGCCTCAGAACACATGACTTATGACAAATCTTATTTTACTGAATTGTCCTATCCACCAGTACCCTATGTTACTAATGTCAATGGTGAGGCCTTCCCTGTGTTAGGAAATGGGTCAGTTTGTATTACTCCCACAATAGAACTTCAAAATGTGCTATATGTACATGCTTTATCTCATCATTTGATATCTGTCCCACAGTTAAATACTGAAGCCAAATGCTCTGTGACATTTTTTCCCATGTATGTGATATTTCAGGATCTTTTCACTGGGGAGTTACTAGGTTGGGGGTATCTGAGGGGCCGGTTGTTTCATCTGGATCAGACGTACGCAAGGGAGAAACCAGGAGCACAATTCCGGACCACTTTGATCTCCACTTCTGACAAGTTAAGTGAAGTTTGGTTATGGCACCGTCGCTTAGGGCATCCATCTTTTAGTATTATGAAAAAATCCATGCCTACTTTGTTTATTGGTGTGGATAAGTCAGTCTTACATTGTGAAACATGTGTTTCGGACAAGAGTCATCGAACTACTTATTCCCCTAGTATTTCTAATAAAAATGTCGTTCTTTTCGAATTAATTCATTCTGATGTTTAGGGACCTTCGAAAGAACATATTGTGTCGGGTATGAGGTATTATGTGTCTTTTATTGATGATTGTACACGTCTTACTTGGATTGTTCTTCTTAAAACCAAAGATGAAGTCTTTCCGGCATTTCAAGCCTTCTATTCTTATGTCCAAACACAATACCATGCCACAATTAAAGTTCTTCGTTCTAATAATGGGGTGGGGGGGGGGGGGATATGTAAACCATGCCTTTTAGGAGTTTTTTCAAACACATGGGATTGTTCATCAAACAATGTATCCTTACACACCTGAGCAGAATGGGGTATCCGAAAGGAAAAATCGTCATTTACTTGATATGGCTCGTTGTCTTCTCTTTAGTTCCTATTGCCCTAAAAATCTTTGGGGTGATGTTGTCATAGCCTCTGCTCATCTTATTAATCGTCTTTCATCTAGTGTCCTCCAGGGAAAAGTACCATATGAGGTACTTGAATCTCATGTCTCTTTACCCTCGTTTCATAATCTCTCTGCTCGTGTTTTTGGTTGTGTCGCCTTTGTCCATATTCCTAAGAGTCAGAGGTCAAAGTTGGATGTTCGGGCCCTTAAATGTGTGTTTGTTGGTTATGGAGGACATAAAAAATGGTACAGGTACTATCATCCACCTACCAGAAAATACTATGTCACTATGTATGTTACATTTTTTTAGGACATGAGCTATTTCACCCCTTCTGATACTGCTCTTCAGGGGGAACATTCATATTTTGAAGAGTTGTATCATAGAGAGGGGGAGATAGGCCAGACAGGAGATATCATGGTGACAGGTTTAGTTGAGATTACTGATGCATCAGCTTCACAGGCACCATCAGATGGTGCTAGGATAGTTACTCCAGAAATTCAGGGAACAGAAGCTGACAGCGCAACTGCCCCTCCTGCCTCGCCAACTGTTATTGATACCCCTGACTCATGTCTCCTTGGTACAGAAGATCACTCATTTGAGGTTAGTCATCCTATTAGGGTTAATACTAGTGATGCTACTAGTGGACAATATTCTTTACCAAATAGGTCTACTCGAGGTCAACCAGCAAAAAAGTATGAACCTACCCTTCAAACCAAAGCTAAGTATCCTGTAGCAAATTTTATGTCCACCAAAAGATTGTCTAAGTCATATGAATCATTTGTGAATCAAATATTTGTTGTATCAGTACCTAACAAAGTGCAGGATGCATTGGGAGATTCAAAATGGAGGAAAGCAATGGAGGAGGAGATGGAAGCATTACAGAAGAACAATACTTGGGAGCTTGTATCTCCACCACATGGAAAGAAGGCTGTGGGATGCCGCTGGGTGTTTACAGTAAAGCATAATCCAGATGGGTCAGTGAGCAGGTATAAAACACGCTTAGTATCAAAGGGATTCACCCAGACATATGGCATAGACTATGATCAGACTTTTACACCTGTTGCAAAGATGAACACTATTCGGGTATTGCTTTCTTTTGCTGCTAGCTTAAACTGACCTCTTAAACAGTTTGATGTCCAGAATGCATTCCTTCATGGAGAACTTACAGAGGAAGTGTATATGGACCTTCCACCTGGATATGTAGCTGCTTCTCCAGGTAACTTCGTATGCAGATTGAGAAAATCTTTGTATGGTCTTAAACAATCACCTCGTGCTTGGTTTGGAAGGTTTTCACAATTCATGAGGAAGATTGGTTACAAACAGAGTAATTTAGACCACACATTGTTTCTCAGACACCGACATAAGAAGGTAACAGCCCTAATTATATATGTTGATGATACGGTAGTTGCTGGTAATGATATTGTTGAGATAGATAGATTACAGAAGCAGCTAGCCATAGAATTTGATATGAAGGATCTGGGTACACTCAAGTACTTCTTGGGCATTGAAGTAGCAAAGGGGAGTGAGGGAATCTATCTGTGTCAGCGGAAGTACGGCCTTGATCTACTGGCAGAAACAGGTATGTTGGATTGTACTCCAATTGACACTCCTATCGAGCAGAATCATCGATTAGCAGAGTATCCTGATTAGGTGCCTACCGACAAGACTCGTTATCAGAGGTTAGTTGGACGCCTTATTTATTTGGCACATACCAGACCAGATGTTGCGTATGCAGTAAGTGTAGTGAGTCAGTTCATGCATAATCCAAGTGTGAATCACATGGATGATGTTGTGAGGATTTTGAGATACTTGAAGTCAGCTCCAGGAAGAGGAGTAATGTTCTCTAAACATAACAACATTCTTGAGGTTAGTGGTTTCACAGTTGCAGATTGGGCTGGAAATATTGCAGATAGAAGGTCGACATCAGGTTATTTTACCTTTGTGGGAGGTAATTTCGTTACATGGAAGAGTAAGAAGCAGAAGGTTGTACCTCGATCTAGTGCTGAGGCTGAGTATAGAGGTATGGCACGTGGAGTGTGTGAATTATTCTGGTTGAGAAATCTGCTACGTGATTTGGGTGTTAAGTTGTCAAATGCAATGCGGTTATATTGCGACAACAAAGCAGCTATTGATATATCACAAAATCCAGTACAGCATGATCGTACTAAACACGTAGAGGTGGATCGTCATTTTATAAAGGAGAAGTTAGACGCTAAGATTATTAGCTTCCTTTTTGTTCCTACTAAAGAGCAGCTTGCAGATTTACTCACTAGAGGGGTTTCCAAGAAGGCCTTTCATGACTCATTAAGCAAGTTGGGCATGGTTGATGTGTATGCGCCAACTTGAGGGGGAGTGTTAGCGTGAGTCATGAATATTGTGTAATTAATACTTTCATGTTCTGTATATGGTAGTACAAGGTAGTACATAGTACGTAGGGTTGTAGTACATCTTGTATTCTCTTTATATAGCCTCAAATGTGAGAAGAATAATATATTAGAAAATCATTCATCCAATTATATTTGTCTAAAAATTGTGTCAAATAGTGTGTCCCTTGATCCGTACCCAAAACATATATAGAGAAAATTGCTCCACTTTTTTATTAAAATTTGAAAGAAAAAAATAGAATTTGAATGTAGACAGTTAGACTGAACGTGAGAGAAAAGTGGGGGTGGAGAAGAGAAAAACGTGGGAATAAGGTAGTTCACACACTTGTAAGGACTTAAATGTCTACAATAGCTCTAGTTCCCCGTGCTTATTGCTAATACCAGTCTCTCATCCTTAATTTTCAATTTCAAATTTTAATGGATTTTCTACCAAGCTTACAAACCAGGAAAGAGAAACTTGCTAGTGATCTTGTGCCTCTTGAGTCATGACAGTTCCTTTCCAAAGGATTAATACACATGCTTGCTTGAAAATTTATCATATCTATAAATCGTGTGGATGCATTGCAGACATGAAGGAACTAGTATCTGTCTTTACAAGCATAGCCTTACAACTTCAAACAACAAGAACTTGGGATTTCATCTGTTTGACTGAGATAATTGATAGAAGAGCCAACATTGAGAGTGATCGTATTGTGGGTGTGACACAATAGTATCACTCTCAACATTGGAATTTGGCATGAATCAGAGCTTCAACAATGAAGGTTTTGGTCTTCCATAATCCATATAAGAAGTGGAAAGGGGTGCTTGTTGAGCAGGTTCAATTTCCCGAGCAGCAAGTAAGTACCGGTCACTTTTGTCACTCTAGCGATATTATTTGCTTGGAAGTAATCTATAGTTGGAAATAATCAAAGACAAAGCAGCTATTTGAGCATATATATTTACATGAACAATTAGAAGTGATTAATGCATCATTAAATCTCAAAACATGTTCCAACATACTCCTATACGAGTATCTTCAGCAATGCTAGCCATATTTTAGTTAAATTTTAGCCAAAATAGCTAAAAAGTCATTTTGGCTAGCCATTTTAGAAATACGTTTGCATCACTTCTCTCTATTTTAGCTTGATTTGAAATTAAAATATTCATTAAATAAATAAAAAGTGATTTAAATGTATATATAAATTATATATAATTACATATATGGAATATATTAAATTTAAATGTTTTAGTTTTTAGCTATCACGCTCTTTAAATTTAGCTAGCGAGATAGCTAAAAAATAACATAGAGTTATAATAGAGAGTCTAATATAGCTGTTATTTTTTCACAAAAAGCTAAATATGCTGTCCAAAGTAGCTAAGGAGTTATAATAGAGAGTCTGCTAAAGATGCTCTAAGTATTTTTCTTTTAAAAGTTGTTATAATGGTGTTGCCGCTGTTCTTAACGTAGATTTCATCAAACTATATTCAATGTACAAATGCTGTAAGCTCATTGATCAGAGCTAGCTACTACTAAAAGGGTTCCAGAAGGCATGAAATGGGTCATGGAACCACAGCCTCAATTGCAGCAGGAAATACAGTAAGGTTTATTGAAGCTAAAATCTTGTCAAAAGCAAAACTTGATATCAGAGTGGTTCCTGAAATTCTTTCCATGGGGGGATCTACTCATAAGTATGTATCGTTCTTGGGATTGATCTTCCTATATTCTTCCACTAACTCTACCTGACTAAAATAATATTTGCAACCTCTCTTCTCTCTCTCTTTTAACCCAAAGACTTTTTTCTTTTCTGCTAGTCTATCTACTTTGGCTATCATAATTCTTTCATCATCTTTTTCCTTTTCACTCAATAAAGAAAGGGAGATTCTATTCATATATCCAAAAAGGGTACTTAGACCTCCCTCTTTTTTCAAATTAGTATTAACTTTGTCAATTCATGTGAAATTACCGTTCCGTTATATTTTCAAAAACATTTTATAAAATATTTTTCAAAAATAGGAAAGAGAAAACAGATAATATATTTCCATATCCATTCCATTTTTATTCTATTTAATTTTTTTCCAATCTGATCTTGAGGAACAAAGATAATATCTTCTAATTAAGGCTAAAATTCAATGGAGAACTCAAACCTAATTGTATAGGTTGTCAATGGATTAGTACACTCATGATATTTGAGAAAATTCACGAGCAAATAAAGCAAAGTGACAAACTATGTAATCAACTTAAAAACCCAGATCGATTTCCTCAACAAAAAATAAAAAATAAAATAAAAACTCAGATGATAATTTTTGTCTATTTTTTTTTTAATGAAAGAAAGAACTTTATAAATATAATAAAAGGACTCAATCAAGTGAGTCGAATACAATAGTATCGCAACACATCCAGAATACTTTATGGAGCATCATCAAAACAAGAAAAACTTGTCCTAGCCTCAAGCCAGAATGACCGTTACATACTCTCCCGCTGCCATATACTGACAGAACAAGAAGTTGTAATAGTACCCACAATGGTACATAGAAATAGGTTCATTCATTGAACACTCCATGATTTGCTATTAAGCTTGAATCTTCCTTCAGTACTACTCCAGAAGATCCGCTAGTGCATCCGAAAAACTGTTTGAATTGGGAGAATCCTCCAGGACCCAAATACGAAAACCTAAAGTGTTAGAATCCATTAATTGAGTCCACAAAAGGGCCCAAAAACAAAGAGCATCCAAAAGAAATTTGGATCCCCAGATATTGCCAGCTGAGTTGGGCCTCTTGCATGAGTTGGACCTCCAAACAGGTTTGGGCCCTAAAAGTGATTTGGGCACCCAAAAACCAGTTGGCCGACACTCCTCGGTACTGTTTCCTATCACCGACGCACGATTCAGAGGCTTCAAGCACAGCGCACCAGCCACGGTAGAAAGAATCAACCTCGACCACCGCCACATGTAAAGCTTGTTGGTAGTAGCCTCCAAACTCATCAAGACCGTTACTTTTTTTGTTTTATATTTGGAGCGCCAGATCCAACTGCCGATGGCAGAACATCGATCTGGATCCCACACATCTCGACGTACATCAGCATGCCTAGACCACCTCAACCATTCAAAAGCCCAGAAAGAAACGCGTGCAGTGGTAATAGCTCTCTCCTCCTCAACTTCATTTTGGGGAAGGACTTTGGAGAGGAAAACCGAGGACAAGGGAGACTATGTGTAGGAACTCGTCGAAAGAGGTGGACTTTTTCTTGCTGCGTGAAGGTAGTAAAAGGCAGAGATAGTTGATCGATCTGCTTGGAGATTGCATTAGATGGCGTTTGGATCCTTATAACAAGATGACTAGGGTTTGCAAAGGATAGAAGCTCTCACAGCGAGAGCAAGAGACGGCTAGGGTTAGCCATGAGTAAAACTATGATTTGATAATTTTTGTCTATTGAAAATAGATCGAGAAAAAAAATTGAAATTTCGGATCATTAGAGCAATAGATTTGCCTGATTTGAGATGAATTTTCAAAGTAAAATATAATTAATAAATGTTCAAATATTGAAACATGTTTAATTACCGATTTTAGAGGTGTGAACTGAATATTCTATAAGGAAATTCGTTTAATTGATTTAATTGAATTTTTGGTATTTTGGAAAAATTAGGGAGGTGTAAATCACATTTTGGTTCTTGTAAAAAGTAAATTGGAGGTCCATTAAGCAAGAATGTCCAAGTGCCATTTTTTGGAGGTATAAATAGAAACTCTCATAAATAAAAGATTTATTTTTTGTCAAAAGTCTCTGCATTAGTTTAGATCAAAAGTTATTTTCTCAACCACTAGCTTGTATCTTCTTATTCAATGAAATAAACCAATTTTCTTGTCGGTAATCAATTTGATATTAATTCCGGTTGGCTCTTTTTTTTTCTTTTTTTTTTAGGAGAATGAATAAATTCAGAGGCCAAAAGCCATTCAACCAGATTATGCTTGGTCAGGCAGAAGTCGAAACTCCACTATAAACTAAAACAATTCAACAGAAACACAATGCCAAGAAAACAACAAAACCCAGTTCGGATGAAACAAAATACGTCCAAAACAAGCGGACATTAACTAAGAAAGCATGTAACCATCAAGAGAGAAAATGAGGACTCCACCAATCCATTGGGCCTAAGACCAACCGGTGTACCTTGCAAGAAGAGTAAAGCTCTCCTCCCTCCTCTCTGGATGGGTTCTTGGCGCAGACTACACCAACTCAAACCACAGCTGTCCCATTGCCGACCTCCGAGGCCGAGCCAGGTTCCAACAATCCTTCACCCGACGAATCATCATCAGGGCTATCTGTCAACCCTGCAGTACCCAAAGGAGATGCCATTGAATCAAAATTCTGGTGAGCTATCCTTTTCTTGTTCTTGCTCCCCCTAGGACGACCCCGTTTCTTGGGAGATTTGCGAGCAAGACCGATAACACCATCATTCCCCACCATGAAGCCTAGGTCTCCTGGTCCCAGCTCCAGGGGTATGATTTCTAAGCAATGCTTGGTTCTCTTCTCCTGGACCGAGGTCTCCCCTTCCCTAGCTCTGCGAACTCCAGCAACTACTGATGGAGAAGAGAATTCCGACACTTCCTGGATGTGCACCTGTCTTTTTTCCTTTGGGAATAATCCCGAAAGGGGAGCAAGTGAAGGAGAGGGGGGAAGGGTAATACCTGGGGCTGAATTAGCCCTAAAAACCAAACCGGGTTGTACAACCCTAGGGTTCGGCACCGCCGTATCCTCCTGCACACCCTTGCTTGGGCAAGCTTGCCCGCCATGATCAATCCTGTAGCAAGTTTGGCACTGGCCAAGGAGTCCCTCGTACCTATATGCCATGGAGATGACGTCGGAGGGGGACACCCTTAGCCGACGATCCAGCTTCACCGGTGCATTAACCGGCAATACTAGGCGAACCCTAGATACACCCCGGTTTAGGACAGCATGATCGAGTTGAAGAATCGGACCAATTGTCTCCCCTACCAGCCGAACTGTTGCTGCCGTGAGGAGCGCTGGCGGGAGCCCCGAAATCACCACCCATATCCAGATGAAGTCGAGTGGGATCTTCATGATATCAGAGAAACCATCGTAATCATTGAGAATCACCATCGTTCTTTGGATTCCCCACGGACCTCCCTTCTTGATCCGGATCAAATCACGCTCATTATTGAACGTTAAAAGGTATCGATCACCCCGTGCCGTGACCTCCACCGGAGACGTAGTCTTCCACATGGAGCCCACAGCGCCTCGAAATGAGTCAAACGCCATGGCTTTGCTGGTATTGAGGCGACCAACAAGGTAAAATCGGGAGGAAACATACCCGTTTTCCGGGTTCCGGAGGTCCCCCAAGTCCACCGGTTCTTCCTCGTTGCCAAGCGAGAGCTTGGAAGCCAAATGCGCGGTCATGGAAGCAACCGAAGCCTTCACTGCCGCCATTGAAACGCACCAAACAGCTGCTGTTTTTTGAGAACCCTAATCCTAACCCTAGAAGGCTGAAGGAAAAGGGAGAGAGAAAAAAGAGCGCTGCGGTATTGTTAATTCCGGCTGGCCCTTATTTCGGCATCTCAATGAAATAATACGTTTAGTTTACTTGAGTGAAATAGGTGTTTGTGCTAAATTATCTTATTACTACTTCCTTTTGAACCAGGCTTTTGCAAGATCAAGTTACATATCAGGGACAAGAGTACTGTACTGCCAACTGATTCCTAGCAGTTTTCATATATCAATATGGAAGGCTCATTATATCATATGGATTCTCTGTATTGTAGTTATGAGTCAAATGTATAGCTATATTTAAATATTCCATATATGAAAATTAAAAAGAAATGATATGTAATCTGATGCTTGCAGAGGTCAGACTTTTGCCATAGTCCCAGTATAAAGTTTCTTTTTCTTGTTCTGAGCATTCAATAATGGCCAAGCATAAAGATTTTTTTCTTTCGTATGCTTTCCCTATTCTCATACTCAGTTTGAGCTTACTGTGCAAAGCCAATATTGATGAAGATAGGAAGGTAAGGATCGTCTCTGTTGGTCGCAGACTTATAAATTTGTCGTCCATCATATAATAACATGTTGAAAATGTCGTTTAATGTTGCAGGTTCACATTGTGTACTTAGGGTCACTTCCTAATACGGTGTACTCACCATCATCTCACCACCTTGATATATTACATAAAGTTGTCCAGGGAAGGTACATAGTTTCTAAAACTGATGATCTGAATATTCAAGGGTTTTTTGTCCTTCAAAGTGAAAATATATTTTCTGGTGTTGTCTTTTTTCTGTCATTCTCTGCAGCGCTTCTCTTGAAAATTAATTGATCAGAAGCTACAAAAGAAGTTTCAACGGATTTGCTGCCAAGCTGACTGACCAGGAAAGAGAAAAACTTGCTAGTGAGTCCTCTCCTAGACATCCATAGCATTATAACTAGAGCAATATGGTCTGGTACATATAAATATATATCTTGATTATGAACTGTACAATGCAGACATGAATGAAGTAGTCTCCATCTTTCAGAGCACAAAATTCAAACTCCAGACAACAAGATCTTGGGATTTTATGGGATTCAATGAGAAAATAAACCGAAATGCCACTATCGAGAGTGATGTGATTATTGGTGTGATTGACAGTGGAATCTGGCCTGAATCAGAGAGCTTTCAAGACAAGGGCTTTGGCCTGGCTCCTAAAAAGTGGAAAGGTGCTTGCAATGGAGGCAAGAATTTCACTTGCAACAAGTATATAAATAACTTTCATCACTACATATGGATTGCATAAATAATCACAAGAAGGAGATTTATCAATAATATGGACTGTAAATTTTGCAGCAAACTCATTGGAGCTCGGTATTACTCATCAATGCAGTCTGCAAGAGATGAAGTTGGTCATGGTAGCCACACGGCTTCAACAGCAGTAGGGAATGTTGTGAATGATGTTAGCTTTTATGGACTAGCACAAGGTACTGCGAGAGGAGGAGTTCCAGCTGCAAGAATTGCAGCATATCAAGTGTGATTTGGATTCGTTCTGTAGTGGTCATGATGTGTTGGCTGCTTTCGATGATGCCATTGCTGATGGAGTTGACATAATTACACTTTCCATTGGAACAGATCTTCGATCTGAATTTTATAAGGATCCTATTGCAATTGGTTCTTTTCATGCAATGGCAAAAGGGATACTAACCTCCAACTCTGCTGGCAATGAAGGTCCTGCAGGCGATACTGTGTCAAGTGCAGCACCGTGGACACTTACAGTTGCCGCAAGCAGCATTGACCGTCGGATCATTGACAAGGTTGTTCTTGGAAATGGAAGCATGCTAGTAGTACGTGTCTCTGACTTCCTCTGAAAATTACATGAAAATTTTCACAGCATTTATCATAGATTTTCTGTCAAAATTGGTAATTGTCTTGTATAAACACAGGGGACTTCAGTGAACACTTTCACATTAAATGGAACAAGTTTTCCTCTGATATATGGAAAAGATCCTTCACGTAGTGAATGCTCAGACTCCCAAGCTAGGTGATGCTTCCACACCCTTAGTCAATTCATATGCGAACAATATTGTAAAGGAAAAATAATAATAAGCTAAAGCACTGATTTCTTGCCCCTCAGGTATTGTGATGAAGACTGCCTTGACAGTGATTCAGTTAAGGGAAAGATTGTGCTATGTGATGCATTTGATGAATCAGATGTTGTGGCTCATAGAGCTGGTGCAGTAGGTTCTATTTTACATAATGATGGAACCGGTAATTTTTCTAATGTTCTCTCATTACCTGCAGTAGCTTTAAGCTATGAAAACTATAATGCAGTCAAGTTTTACATGAACTCCACTAGGTACGGATTCATTTGGATACTTGATCATAATCTGTCTGATGTTGTATTTTTGTAATGATCGACTGTGCGTCTTGCTCATAGAGATCCTCGAGCAAACATATTGAGAAGTGAAGTCATAAATGACCCTGCTGCACCTATTGTTGCTTCCTTCTCTTCACGTGGACCGAATCCAATCACACCCGACATTATAAAGGTAGATCGCAAATACTCATGGATATGCATGATAACAATTAAATGTTCTTACTTCATGCATTAATGTGTTTCAGCCGGATATAACTTCGCCTGGTGTAGACATTTTGGCTGCATATTCGCCTGTTGCCTCACTCTCAGAGAGCCCCGAAGACAAGACGCATGTATAGTACCATATATATCTGGAACCTCCATGTCTTGCCCTCATGCTGCTGCTGTTGCTGCATATGTTAAATCATTGCATCCCAATTGGTCTCCATCAGCTGTTTAATCTTCTCTTATGACTACTGGTATTGTCTAAAAGACTACTTTTTGCAATAAATTTCTCGAGTAAAATACACTCGTCAATTTAAATTTTAACTCTCATATAGGTCATATGTTCAAATCTTTCTCATGCCTGCAGCTTGGCCTATGAATAATACCAACAATGCACCTGCTGAGTTTGCTTATGGATCTGGACATGTCAATCCTGTAAAAGCTACAGATCCTGGGCTTGTCTACGAAACTTCTAAAGAAGATTTCATAAAATTACTTTGCATGGACTATGATGATGCCAAAGTGAAGCTAATATCAGGAGATAACAGTACTTGCCCTACAGGCTCTGATAAAGAATCACCAAAGGATCTTAACTACCCTTCAATGGCTGCAGCAAACATTGCACCGAAGAAATCTTTTACAATAAGTTTTCATAGAACAGTTAAAAATGTTGGCCTTGCAAACTCTACTTACAATGCCAACATCTTTCAAAGTTCCAAAGAGGTTGATATCAAAGTTACGCCAGATATTCTTTCTTTCAAGTCCTTGAATGAGGAGAAGAGTTTTGATGTACTGTCGTTGGAAAAGGTTTGCCAGGCGGATCACTAATTTCTGCGTCATTGACTTGGTCTGATAATATTCATAGCGTTAGGAGTCCAATTGTAGTGCGTAGTCAAATAGCTTAGTTCATTGCTGCATCCTTGTTGATGCATCTGTATTCTGAACAGCTTTTATAATCTCACGCTAATCATAATGAAATCTTTCACTGATACAGAGTTACGCTGAATGAATGAAATTTAGTTTGCCGACTTATATGGTTCTCTATCATTTAGCCGTGTATTTATCAATTCACCTGCAAGTTTCATTCTGATAAGGCAATCTGTTGCTGATTCCACAATTTCTTATTGGGAGAAAGGAAATACACCCGAATTAGGTAAGGTTATTTTGGTTTATTGTCAAAAAGCGTTTTCTATTTTTTGCACGAATTGTTGGTATTATAGAGGAGGTTAATTGAGTTCCTTTTTTAAGGCGCAGGTAGCAAAGAATCAATGGGTAAATCGGATTAAACTTTGAATTTCTGCTTATTTATGTTTGAGTTTGTAATTTCAGAATTTCTGCTTATTTATGTTTGAGTTTGTAATTTCAGATGGAATAAAAACAGTTTGTTTGGTGAAATTAGTTATGAAAGCTCATATGTCATAGTGATACAGTTCTACGTATGAACTTTCACAACCAGTTTAGTGAAAATTCACACTTTTTTTTTATAAAAAAATATCTAAAGATTTCACACCTACTCCTATCGTGACTCGAATTCAGAACCTAATGACCTACTTTCTAAGTAATGATGCTCTTTACCACTTGAGCTATCCTATTTAGTGAGAAAACTCACACGTTATGGAGAATCACTAAAAAATATGTCATCACTTGGCTGAGTGCCCGAGTCCCTTTTTTATTCTTATTTTCCCAATCTGTAATTTTATTCTTTTTTCTTAATTGACGGACGGTGATTTCTCGGAACTGTTTGCCCAAATTCGACTGTGTTGTAATTTGAAGGTAAAAAAGTAAAAAAAAAAACCTGTAAAATCCCAAGTCTACCAGTTTCGAGTGTTTCGACCCAAAAGAAGAGAGAACCCCCCCACTCGCCACTCTCGCAGTTAGTAGCTTCAAATTAACACACCTCATGGCGATTCGCGCATTTTCAAGATCAAAGTTCTCATCTTTCTCATCAATACTCGTTCAAGGTCTGAAAAGAACACCAATCCGAGAGAACCCATTTCCTCCAAAACCCACTTCTCCAGGATCACAAAACATCCAATCCTATCAACCCATTTGTGGGTTTAGGCAATACCATGATGGAAGACCCAGAGGACCCCTTTGGAGGGGTAAGAAGCTGATCGGGAAAGAAGCCCTTTATGTGATTTCGGGTTTGAAAAGGTTTAAGGATGATGAAGAGAGGCTTGGCAAGTTTATAAAGAGCCATGTTTTGAGGCTTCTCAAGTTGGATATGATTGCTGTTCTCTCTGAGCTTGAGCGCCAAGAAGAGGTCGATTTGGCTATTAAGGTAGTATATACAAATGTAACTCTACTCTCTTGTATGCTTAAATTTTGTGTCTTTTTGATTTGCTGTTTTGGGTTGTGTTTAAAGTTTCAATCTTGGGTTTGTAGTTGATGCTATGTGAATAGGATTTGGCATTGCTAGTATATAATCTTTGTCAAAATTGTTCTAGTGGGTTTTGCTGGTGATGTGTTCTATAAAATGCCAAAAGTTTGTGAATTTTTGGAATCATCAATATGCTTTGATAGTGTTTAACAGATTGAGAAAACTTGGCTTCAGTTTTAGGTTTTCTGGGCATTCTTGTTGGCAATGCAGGCTCATTAGTATGAGAAATTTGGATTGGAGTGAGTTCTTTCTGTGGCCAATTTTAGGATTGGGGATTATTGTTTCATATGTAGTTATAGATGTTAAAAACTCAAGATGGCTCGTTCGATTTAAATGTTGAAAGCTCATTCTCATACTAGAAAATGGACAATGACTTGGAGAATGCTGTGTTACCATGTGAAAGAGAGAATGAAGAGTGGTTTGTGCTCAGATTTTCATTTGTTGATTCTTTCAAAGCACGCAATGTCAAGCCAAATGCTTCCAGTACGTGATGCCGTTCTCATTTGAATTACTCTCTGTTCCTGATGCAAAACTGCAGTACTGGAATTCTGTAGATTTGCACTTTGGGGACTTGTTTGTGACACTAACAGAGATGAAATTGGATTTGATATATTATTTGGAATGCAATTGCATTTAGATTGCACTATTGTGGTTGTGTTAAGCAGTTGGCTTACAAACAATTCAATGACTTGTCAGGTATTTAAGGTGATTCGAAAGCAGGACTGGTACAAGCCTGATGTCTATCTGTACAAAGACTTGATTATTTCATTAGCAAAATCTAAGAAAATGGATGATGTTATGTTGCTGTGGGAGTGTATGAAAAAGGAGGGTCTGTTTCCTGATTCTCAAACATATACAGAAGTTATCAGGGGATTTTTGAGCTCTGGTTCTCCTGCCGATGCAATGAACATATATGAAGACATGAAACAGTCTCCAGATCTACCAGACGAGCTACCATTCCGGATTTTGTTAAAGGGACTTCTGCCTCACCCCCTTTTGAGAAACAGAGTCAAGCAAGACTTTGAGGAGATCTTTCCTGAACAACATGTGTATGACCCTCCACAGGAGATTTTCGGCTCCTGCTGAGGTTTGCATCTATGCTTTATAACTATATCTATCTAGACTTCAGCCCGCATTTTTATAGGGTGTGCAAATCATATTGGTCCCCGTACTTCCATATTCCTAATCGAGTTTATTTGGTATTGGGTTTCCAATTTTTTTCTCATTTCACTGGAGGACATTGTTATATCTCAAGTTCTCAAACAACCATAGGACATAGGATTGCATGCCAGGACCACTAGGAGGGTGGGGATCCCATGTAATGACATGCAGTATTGACTTTGTAGAACACAAACTTGAGATCTGCTGTAAAATGTTCTTTTAGATTTGTGCACCAGGCAAACTTCTCTCTTTTGATGTAGATGAGTTGTACATTAACTGATGGTATGGATTTGATGGACGTTGGTTTCTGTATCACATGTATCTTTGGCACTGGCAATCTCCAAGCTGAGGAGGATTTCCTGTGGCAAAGCACTTGTACATGGAGACACCAAAACTTAGCTAATACTGGGAAGTGGGAACTGTATAGCCATGTGGTTTAGATGCTCAAGTGATCGAATAAGTGCATGCCCTTTCGTTTTAAGTAGAGTAAAAGATATCTTACCTGGTGAGAGTGATTTTCATCCTCAGACTTCCCTCTTTTGGAATTTGATTCTGAAGAATTAGGAATGAGATTCATGATGTTAATGTGAGAGACCTACATGCACTACACATGCCCATTGATTCTTTTGCAATGTATACTTAATTGAGCTAGAATGAAAACCGATTTTTTCGATTGAATTGCAGGCAAGGGAAATATGCAAATAATAACCCTCTTTAACTTTCTTTGTGTTAAGCAATGAAACAGATGATTAGTACATTGGACAAGCACAATGTTATTTCGGATACCAAATATGCTATCCAATTATGAAAATCATGAAAAGCGTGTTTTCTTGAATAGTGTATGGTATGTGCATGATGTTTGCCTTGTAGAGAATAGTTGTTGGATAATATTGAGTGGTACGAACGACCGAAAGGAAGAGAATGGTATGCTGAACACATCCAAACCACCTATGGTGGCAACATCGAGCTTCAAATCAATGAATCCGCAAACAAACTCAAACCAATAATTGCACCAACCTTGTCGTCAGCATCCCACTTAATCCGACAAACACACTTCAAAACAAACTCATATCCAAACAAAAATCAAATGTTTCCCACAATTTCACTAGGTTTTCATTGACATGTCATGCTTTCGGAATATCTTTTTCCAGTACTATATTGGTCTGGTGGGTTTATTTGCCTTGATATTAACAGGATGAGAATGTTGGACCAAGCAACCACTTGGAGCATATCCGACATTGCAAAACCTTATCTGATTATCTTCTTTGGTGGGATCACAAGCATTGAGAATTAAGATTCATTCCTCCTGAAAACCCCTCAACTCATATCCAAGGAAATTCAGTCCCAAATGGCCCTTGGACTTGAGAGCTAGGGAAAAGCCACATCTATAAGCACAATACCAATACAGATGGTATGCGATGATTCGAAAATGGTTGTTGCATAAGGCAATGAAGAAGCATTTCGATTTTAAACACAATATCAACTCAAACACATGAACAAATTATTCGATGCGCTACAATTATCAGTCCAGGATAATGTGACATATGATCATTTTAAGATCATTTGTACAGTTTGAAGGACAGATGTGGCACTTATCCACTATTCTTTGTGAAAAAAGGTTACATATATTTGTGTATCAAAAACTCAAAGCGAATAGAATTCGAGGAAAACAAAACCTGGCATGCACAAAAGTAGCAAAAGGACTATTTATTGGTGATGAAGGCACATGGGCGGCCCTGATAAGTCCCGTCTTTTGTAGAAGAAGAACAAGAAGAAGAAGTAGCATTATATATTCGGTTTCAGAGACTCTGATTTTCACGTGCTCTGTTCTTCTGCATATCTCATCTGCCATCTTCTTGGGAGTTGCTTTTGTTTGGATTAGCTTTTGTGTTTGACTTGGAAACAAGAAATGGAGAGTGTGGAGAAGCAAGGGAATTCTTCTTCCTCATTGACTGCTGAACTCTTTGGGTTCAAGGACTCACCACCCAAGTCTTCAACTGGGATTTTTGCTTCCATTTTCCCACCACCATCACAGGTATGTCTACTTCAGTCTAATTTATAAGTACTCTAGTTCTGCTGATGTTGCTTTTAGTCAAAGTTGCTACCTTTAGTTCATCCTATCAAATGGGAATCACTCAAAATAAAAAGCACAAATCTTTGAAAAGCTGACGTTTGGTTTTCGTTGGGATTAAAGGAACGTATGCTTGTAGTTGCAGATTTATAATATAAAACCATCTGTGGAAAAGCAAATTCTCTTTCAGAAACACTGCAAAAGGGGGGAAAAGATAAGCAAGTAAACTCAAGATAGGTGATGAACCAGATTCTGTTTTTTTTTTTTTGGGCAAGTGACTAGATTTTCATATGTTGCTTGAAATGGTCGTGAAGAGTCCTATATTATTGACTAGTGTGAGGATTATGTCCGATGAAATGTCTTGGTCAGTATGAAACACTGATAACTCTTTTTGGATTTATGGTTCTCTCTATCTGATTTTAGGCGGTAGGGAGACACTCTTCAAGCTCTGAGCTGACTGAATATTGGCGTAAACAGTCCTCGGGAGAGCAAGCATGGAACACCAAGCAAGGTAATCAAGGTTTGTACTTCATAGCAGATTCATGTAGTTCTTTTGTCTTTCTTTCCTTGTTCTGTTACAAGTTTATATTATTGATTCATCCTAGTGTTGATATCCAACCATATCTTAAACTTTTGTTTATTAATGAAAACCTTTGGCTTTTTCATATAATCCAGAAGTCCAGATCATTAATGCTTGATTTAGCTTCGTCACTCATAAATTACCTTCTTTTTTTTCCTTAGTAAGTGAAAATTGAGTATTTGGTGTACATAACTTCCTGTTCTTATTCCTAATTGAGAAAAAAGCTTGGTTGTATGATCAACAGTCATAAAAAGCTTGGTGTACAGTTCTTAGAACTATACCATTTTTATGCCCCATGATCATCTGCTTCTTTTGTAATTCTCTAGAAACTCGCAATCTTGGATATTATACTATGTTTTAAAGCTTATCCCCTCAACCTTTGTATTGCTTTAAAAAATATAGCTATAAGTAGCGAAGATGCTCGCTATAGCTTACCCAACAAGGACCGCAGTTCAGTTCGTCAGGAAGAAAGAGCAGAACCATGTCACCTAAGTTCATCTCTTTATTATGGTGGGCAAGAGGTGTATTCTCAGTCCCCAAGTACCCCTCATGCCACTGGATCCTACCCTATAGTGAGTCTTGATGAGTGATCATCAACATATATACAGTACTGTGATCTAATAGTGTCAAAGCACGGTTAACCAAATTGGATGTGTACAACTAATTATGTTCATTATTCTGTGATTGAATTAGTTTAAGAAAGATGCTGGAGAAGATGATCCAAATGGAAGCAATGCGAACAGTGCTGCCCGAGGAAATTGGTGGCAAGGTATTCATATAACAGATGAAACTTGTACTGGACTACTGGTTTCAGTTTACTGCTACGTTGTAGAGTAGATCAAGTACTGAACTTCTGCCATGTGTTTGTAGGTTCGCTTTATTATTAGGACCTTGTGTTCCTGGGCCATGAACTCTGCATCTATTTTCAAGGTATATTAACTTTAAGATCCATTTCTTTCAGATGTATCTTCCTTATTATCTTGGCAGGTCCTGTAATTCCAAATATCGTTTTCCATCGTGTCTCTTAGTTTGCTTCTTTTAAAGATACTCAGTTCTTGAATTAATTGAACATGGTAAAGATAGTTGATGTGTGTACTCCTTTGCAGGAATTCACGAGGGCATGGTTTTTAAATATGGTGAGTATGTACCATAAATAAGTTGCTGATGTCAACAGGAGGTTGCAACGAGATGCCTCTTAGTCAAGAAGTGCGAAACTTTTATGTTGGTAAGGTCAACTGTTTCACAGAGTTTGGTAAAACTCTGCACTGGACTAAGTTTCTATCTGTGGTTTGAAAGTTATTTTTGCTTTTAAATTAACGCCTGTAATGGCCGATGGGCTAATGATATGAACCTCTTTCTGTTCTATTATCAGCAAATAAAGTAGTTGCTTGAAGTGACTGTGGTTTCTTATGCACTGTGTTTTGTCGGTATGAAGGCATTAGCAATACATAATGTTCTGGAAAGCAAATGCTACCCTTGAATAGTATATACATGCTCATTAGATTAGAAGTTACTGGTGAATCAGAACAATTGCTATGAACGACCACTAAATTAGTGTAAAGGAGTTTGATACTGACAGTAGTTCTCCCCATTTTTATCATCATTAGATAAACAAAGGAACAGCCTTTCATAAGCAGCTGCCATCTTGGTAGCAGTGAACATTTGCAAGCCTCTTTGCCTTGCTGCCTGACCTTTCTGCTTTAAATTTCCTCTCCCATCATCCGAAACTGTATAGAGGGTCTTCTTTAATGAAGCTATTGTCGGTGAAAATGTATAACCGACTTCTGTTCCAACAACTACAGAGCCTGTAATGCTTGCAAGTCTTGTCGCCATTACTGGCTTACAAGAGAGCATTGCTTCCAACAAAGTATGATCCAATCCCTGAGCACGAAGAGTTGGGTTGACGAATATATCTATTGCATTGTAGAAGTCAGCAAGCTGATCTTGTTCTAGTGGCCCTAAAACAAGTACATTAGATCCAAGATCTCTGTACCTAGCTCCCCAAGGACCATTGCCAGCAACTAGAACCACAACACTGTGCCTGAATGCATCATTCTCTCTGAGCATTTGCTTCAAAGCCTCGAACATCAAAGGATGTCCTTTATCCTTCACCAACCTCCCAGCCATTCCCAAAACCAACGTCTTAGATTCAGGCACCCCAAACTTTCTCTTGAAATCCTTCCCTTTGACAATGTCCGGCTTGAAAATCTCCTCATCAACACCATTAAGAATAATATGTACGCGTTCATCTGGGATCATGTAAATCCTCTTAAGTACATCTCCGACATGGTCACTGGTAGCAACATGGTGAGCGTAACTGGGGAAGAACCTCACCTCTTCGACAACCTTGGTAACTCTTTCAGCCAATGCATACCCCTGTGGTTCATCAGGACCCCGAAGAAGTTCTTGTATGATGTCAGAATGAATAGTTTCATATGCAATCCCATGCCAGGTAACAGCCAGATTGGTATGATTGCGTGATCGAGTATGCAAGAGACCAACACTTTCAGTGTGGATCACATCAAAAGGTCTGCCTGTTGAGTTTTGAGTTTGAAATAGCTTCCAAACTAGAGCTTGGTCCAGATACCCGGAAGCTGTTGGTTTCGAGAGGTGAAAGCATAAATTACTCAACTGGTACCTTGGGAAGGAGGAATTCGAAGGAGAAGTGGTGAAGATGTGAAGTTCGTGACCTCTTTCGGCGAGCGCAAGGTGTAGGGTTAAAGCATGCCGTTCGAGCCCTCCTGCTTGAGATCTTTGAGGCCATTTCTTCACGAATAGAGCAATTTTGAGGAGTTTTGGGGGTGGATTTGTGGGAAAAGCGAGATTATTCCAGGCAGAAGGGAATAAAAGAAGTTCAGTGATCTGGCTTTGCTTCTGCTCCATTCTTTGGTAAAGAGAATCGCAAGGACCATATCGATGACACCAGAAAATGAATGAGATGAAGGACCATGCACACAGCAGCGAGACAATGTAGCAAAGACGGCGGAAGCTACATCCAGCAACTGGATCCTTTGCCATTGAAGAAGGAGATCTAACAAATTGGAGAGAACTCAACCTTAGACAGAAGAAAAAAAACCTTAGACAGAAGAGAAAGTTTCATTTGGCATCTGAACATGGGGTTATACTAGTATAAGATAAGCAGGTATTGGCAATCTCAATAAAAACAAACAAATCTTGCTCCAAAAGCAACTTCGGTTGACTAAATATTTTAACTTGACTTGAGGATCTGTACACCATAAGCATTCATCTGATAGTTATATTGTCCAACTAATGTATCTCAGACTGGAAACCATGCCTAAATGTGCGCTCTGGATTGCAGTTTTGCAACCCCAGATCACTAGTTTCTCATATAACCCAAATGGCATTACTTTGTTCTCAAGCTATGCACCTATATCTTGAAATTCCCAGGATACGAAACTACGTACATTTATTATAAATTAAGCATAAATAGTTGTCCATTTCTTGATCTTATTTATCAATGAACAAAAGCTTAATGGGATCAATGAACTATTAAGAGGTTGGATAACCTTCATCGATACCTTAACGAGTGAAGGCATGAAGCACAAGAAAAACATAGATCACAAGAGCCAAAGGGACCAAAGTCACCAAAGGACCAATTGCAGCCAAAGTATACAAATCCCCACAACTCAACCTCCCCAGTTTGATCTGAACCAAGTCCACCAAGGCCATCATCAAGAACCCACATCCGAAAACCGACCCGAATGCCGAGACGAGCGTACCGACCCGCAAACCCACCTGGTTAACATGGCCCATGTTGGCACCAAGCAACTCAGATTCCGAGCCACCATTTCCACTAGGACAACAACTTTCGCTGATCTTGATGGCTTGCTTGAGAGCCAGAGCAATGAGGCTGGAGAAGAGGAAGGAGCTGAAGGAGTACACGTGGAAGGAGATGAGTCCTTCCGCCGCGTCGGTATCGGCAGCACAGGCTTTGTTGGAGCCTAGTAGCATGGAGCTGAGGTCGGTGGTAGGGAACCAAGTGAGGCCTATGAAGAGGGCAATAGAGAAAAGTGAGTTCACATTGACTATGCCGTCTAGGGCCATTATGTGAATTCGGGTTGTGGGTATTGTCCGGCGTGACACGTCGGACATTTCAGGCTTTGGTTTGGTGGTGATGGTGGAGATGAACATAGAGAGAGAATTTTTGTTTGAATTGGTTTTTACGAAATATAACTTTGTTTTTGGTTTGAGGGAGGATAAGATGGAGAAGAGTGACTCTAAAGCTTGCAATCGGAATCAAGAGTGGCGTGTTTTCTCTGAGTAACGTGCCTTTTCAGGCAAGGAAAGGGGTTGAAGAAGCAACATACGTGAAAGTTTCATTTCAAATTAAAAAAAAAAGCTGAAAAACAATCGCCGTTGCCGGGGATCGAACCCGGGTCACCCGCGTGACAGGCGGGAATACTTACCACTATACTACAACGACTTGATGTTTAGGATAGTAAGTACATAAAATTTAACTTTAATAGATTAACTTATAATGCTAGCTATTGAAAACTCTACATCTGCATATATGGACATATTTCAATCCTAGAATTGGTATCAGTGACTTACTCCCATGGTTAAAAAGTTATGCTAAGAAGATTTTTCTACAGTTGATAGTAAAAGAAGTTCAAGTTTTAGGAATATTTCACTTCGCTACAAGAAAAAAAGGCTTTGCCGACGAAAAAAAAAAAAACGGCCGACGAAACACTTTTTTCGTCGGCTATTCCCAAGAATGGCCGACGAAAATTTTTGTCGTCGGCAAAAAAAAAATTTCGTCGGCCATTCCCATGCATAGAATGGCCGACGATTTTTTTTTTCGTCGGTAAAAATGAAAAATCGTCGGCTATACTCCTATAATGGCCGACGATTTAAAGTTTTCGTCGGCTATAAACTTTTGGAAGAATGGCCGACGAAACTTTTTTATTTCGTCGGCCATAAGTTTTTTTAAAAATAATTATTTTACGAATAATGGCCGACGAAAATTAATTATTTCGTCGGCCATAAATTATTTAAAAATAATTATTTTACGAACAATGGCCGACGAAAATTAATTATTTCGTCGGCCATACTTTTTTTTAAAATAATTATTTACGAACAATGGCCGACGAAAATTAAGTATTTCGTCGGCCATAAGTTTTAAAAAAAATAATTATACGATTATTTTTGACAGAAAACGACAAAAGAATAGCATAGCCGACGAATACTAGGTTTGATTTCGTCGGCTATGATTAAAAAAAAAAACAAAAAAAGACAGTTTCCATTTTCTATCACTATCGACAAACCATTGCTTCATCCTTCAAATGCAAATGTGTCGTGAAATAAGACATGACCAAAATATTGAAATACGGCTACGGTTGAAAAATGGGAAGATTCCGACAAAATCTGTGTGCCGAATGTTGCGGTTAACTGTTTTTTACTCCCGTTTTTCTATGGGTAGCCTAACGGTCGGTAAATATTTTGAGGAAAATTTTTATACGATTAGTCGCGTCTCATCAATCTGAAACTATTCTCTATTGAAGATCAGGCCAAAAAACGTCATTTAGACGGGCCAATTTCCGTTTTAAAGCGTTTAGAGGTTTGACTCACCCGGTTGACCGTCCCGATCGAGCCTTTAACGTTGTCAGATGTAGTTGGATTTTTTTTCATACATGTATTTAATCTTAACGGTGATATCTGACGGTTGCAATAGATTTTCCAAACTTTTAGATTCAAAATCGGAACATATGCACTAATGTTCCTTAACTTGTTTACTAAGTGTTTAAGTGAATGTATAGTTTCAAATAGTTACTATACGTACACTCTTCAAATGCAAATATGTCGTCAAATAAGATATGACCGAAATAATGAAATACGTCTACGGTTGAAAAATGACAAGATTCTGATAAAATCCGTGTGCCGAAATAATGAAATCAGTCAAAACCCGGTTTACTGCAGATTTGGCATCCGGCGTCCGAATGACGATTGTGATACCATTCCGGAAAGGGAACGACGCCAGGAACAAAACTCGTAGCTTTGCCACGACGTGTGGGCTTTTTCGGGCTTTCGAGTTCGTTTAGGGCCTCAAAACGGCATTTTAGTATGTTTTCATAGAATAGCCGACGAAACATTCAAATTTCGTCGGCTATTCTCTAAGTATAGCCGACGAATTCAAATATTTCGTCGGCTAAACTCTTGATCCGCGCCTTTTTATTGTCCGCCGTTGGATGGTTCAGATCCGACGGCTGTTGATTTTCCAAAGTATAGCCGACGAAATAAAAGATTTCGTCGGCTATACTTAGAGAATAGCCGACGAAATATTTTAATTTCGTCGGCTATTCTCTAAGTATAGCCGACGAAATAAAAATATTTCGTCGGCTATACTCCTTCTAAATCTTTTAAATCCTCCCGCCTTTTTTCTCTCCTCCTTCCCCCCCTCCTCCGGCCTCCTCTTCCTCCTTCCCCTCCTCCGGCCTCCTCCTCTTCCTCCTTCCCCTCCTCCTCCTCCTCCTTCCCCTCCTCCTCCTCCGGCCTCCTCCTCCTCCTTCTCCTCCTCCTTCTCCTCCTCCTTCTCCTCCTCCTTCCCCTCCTCCTCCTCCGGCCTCCTCCTCCTCCTTCTCCTCCTCCTCCTCCTCCTCCTTCTCCTTCTCCTCCTCCTCCGGCCTCCTCCTTCCCCTCCTCCGGCCTCCTCCTTCTCCTCCTCCTCCGACCTCCTCCTTCCCCTCCTCCTCCGGCCTCCTCCTCCTCCTTCCCCTCCTCCTCCTTCCCCTCCTCCGGCCTCCTCCTCCTCATTCCCCTCCTCATTCCCCTCCTCCATCCAAAGCATAATTTAATTTTTTTTTTGCCTAAAATTTAAGAATAGCCGACGAATTTTACCAATTTTCGTCGGCTATAAGTTGTATAGGCGACGAAAATTCTAGTATTTCGTCGGCTATAACTAATTATGCCTATTAAAATATTAATATATTTCGAGGAAATAGCCGACGAAATTTTATTAAATCGTCGGCTATAGTTAAAACACAATAGCCGACGAAATTCGTCGGCCATACTTAATGGATTTCGTCGGCCATACTCAAAAATACCCGACGAAATTCGTCGGCTATTTCTCCCACGTTTGCCCGACGAATTTTTGGATTCGTCGGCCATATTTAACTATAGCCGACGAAATTTTTTTTTTCGTCGGCCATTGGTATTACCGACGACTTATGGCCGACGAAATTTTCGTCGGCAGAGGGTATAGCCGACGAAAAAATTTTCGTCGGCTATTCCCCCGTATCTGGTAGTGCTTGTAGGTAGTGATAATTTATTTTTTAAAAGTAAGATTTGAATTTCATATCGATCCATCCAAATATCATGGAGATTAGTTAAATACTTGACTTAAAAACTGAAAGTACTAATCATATCAGGAAAATGATATATATACATATAGAGTCTGTCTCTGCTGCGGACGTCCGCACGGTGCGGATTCGCCGTAAATGGCCGATGACGGCGCGGATGGTGCCGGCCCACTCCTCCCCTCCCCGCACTCCTTCCCTCCAGGCTAGAGCTCCAGCGTCGGCTCACGGCTGCCGGAATCTGAAATTTTCAAGTTTCTGGGCAACAACTTGAAGTTTACAGGAATTTTTCAGATTCCGGCTGCCGTGGGCCAGCGCTGGAGCTCCGGCCGACATAAACAGGAGCGCGGGGATGAGAGGAGCTCCGGCCGGCACCATCCTCGCCGTCGTCGGCTTGCCGCAGCGGCCGTTTCCGGCGATCGAATTCGTACGGTGCGGACGTCCGCACTTGAGAATTTTCCTATATATATATATTGTTCCAGTTTCCAGTAATCTTATCTTATACATATAGAAAATGAGACTTAGTATACTTTTTACTGCAAATTTGTATATAGTAATTGTACTCTTTAACTGTCGAGATTGAAGTTCCTGGTTAAGTCATAAGCAGTAATATGTTTTCCTTGCCCAACGTTCTAAAGTCCCTATAATGAAGAATGAAGCCGAGAGGTTACATCCTTGTCACAATAAAAGTTTCCATAAGAATGAATTGTTTACACTGATACATATCAAACGTCACACAAATAACTGAAATTAATATGAATGCACCCACACAATTTTTTATTTTTTTTTTGGCTTTTGGGGAGAAATTATTTTCATGACACAATTATTTGCGAGGTTGTCTCTCAGAAATTTGAGCTAAACAGCAGCGTAAGCTTTCTGATCCTTGACAATGGTAACAGGGCAACTTGCATTCGCCATAACGTGGCTTGATACACTTCCCAGCAGCACCCTGAATTCAACAAAAATTATATACCCTGATTAGTGTTAATCACTTTAGCAATGTATGCTCACAAAAGGCTAGGTAAACTTGATCAGGTACCTTTGGATGGTGCCCAGGCCCCTGCTGCCAAGGACCAAGCAGTCGAGCTTTAAGTCTTCGACTGCTTCACACAGTTTGTCTCTTGCATCTCCCCAGTAAAGCTTTGCTACCACCGTCACCTATATTCATCTCAAACACAGTCAATTCTCAAACAGCCATTTTTAAAGATAACGTACGTTTATGGTTGTTTTATTGGGTATAACGTTACGTGTCAGTTGTGCTAAACTGTGAAATGTGTAACATTTACATGAACTCCTTACCAAAAAGGAAAGAAAAAAAAAACTATGTACATACATGAATTCTTTGTACCAATCACTAATTTTGAGTCACATATGTTTTGTTTGAGTGAGATATAATTTTAAGATAATAAGTTAGATCAAACAACACAACAGACACGGTACGTATCAAGTTAAGTATTCGTGAGTTTGAGGTAAATCATGTAACCCATCAGCTTCTATATTTTCTATAAATCTATATATATTAACTAGCAATTACGTACACACATCCAATTTGTGTGTACGTTGGTCTTGTATGCCTAAATACTTAAATTTTACGGAGTTAAGAAATCGAAGGGTACGTACTTTGTTATCTCATAACATCCCATAGGGGTTGACAATGAATGTGGTAATTAATTTTGTGAAGGTAGTACTCTTTGATGTTATGTAAGTTGAACGCTCTCATAAAAGATGATAAGAAATGCGAGGGGTGGGTTCTAATTGCGATTCAAATATTCAACCGAACAATATAACGTATCGGATATCTCACATTACCATCAACAACAGAACATATAAAAATGTAAATACATACATGGTTTTGCTTAATAGCAGTGTCAAGCAAGTCCAAGACCTCCGGATCAAGCTCAACCTCGTAGTTCTCCATAACGTCCTTTTGACGGAATTCCGCAAACGGAATCAGAGCTGCAACAAAATCCAGAATCCAAAACTCATAAGAAACCAGAGAACCATCTTGCAGAAATATACATACCAAATAATTTGAACTAACAATAAAACGTACGTGATCCGGTGGCAGACCAAAGAAGGCTGCGGCTCTCACTGCCTTGTTGGGGCTTGACATGGATGATATACAAGGTGTCACCTTTGTCGCTCAGATTATGAAGACCCCATTTCAGAGCAGTCTTGCTTCCCTTGGAGAAATCCACCGCAAACCCTAGTTTCCTATCCTTAGTCATCATCGATCAAATCCGGCCGACACTGGCACCAAGTCTTTGATCCTGGAAATAGATAGTGTTGAAGTTCAAAGCAGATAGGCTCTGGGAATCAAATAGAGGAGAAGCTAAGATAGCTATGATCGAGATTTGGTTCTATGCGTTGAAGTTTTGGTGGGCACTTTGTTTAAGGGGAATTTATTTTCTGTAACATCTCACATGGATTTCATTACTATACCTGCTGCATGTTCTTACTGGCTGATTGATCTGCTAGTTAGTGTTGTTTAACTAGAAAAATTTGCTACTCTGTGGGCAAGTGGTTTCAGATGGAATACGCAATCTCTTGGATTATTGAAGATTATTAGATAGTGGACCTTAAATCAATGAGCTAATTATAGGGACATCTCAGCAAACAGTCAACTAGAGTTGTACAAGGAGTGGTGAAATCGTAGAAAACAAGAAGATCGAAGAAATATTAAAGAGATGATCAGAAGTGCAGCTGGCATAAGTACGAAGGTGTAGACCTCCATTTTTCTTTGCTGGTTTTTCACCCCCCTACACCAGGAAAATTTCTTATCAATTAAAAGAGAAGATCAGGTGCCTTCAATATATGGTGTTATAATTAGATCACCTCTCCTTCATACACCCTCTAGTTTTTTTTTTTTTTTTGGGTCAAACCTTCATATACCCTGGAAATGTGTTCCATTCGTATGCTCCACTGGTAGAAGGGTCAAACTTGGTTTTTTTTTTTTTTTTTTTTTGTCACGCTTTTGGTTTTCTACGCTCGAATCTGTTCTCATATTGAAGGCACTGGATATAAGTTTTCAGTGGTTGCCAGCCTCTTGAAGATTGATGTTCGATTTGTGAATACGAATGGAAAGCAGAAAGCTAACTCCATTTGATCTGATATTTTGTTTCTTCTTGTATCTGCAGTTACCTCCTCCGAACCCCCTTGGTATCCATAATTAGAACCAGCAGCCTAACCATAACCTGCTGAAATCGTTGGCCGATTGCCTAATATACAAAACAATCCATTTACCAGTTCCACCACTCCACCAGTGCAAATTTATATTAGTCCAACACTCCAACTACCCTCAAGTTGCTCCAGTTACAGTACACATTTCCTTATATATTCTCTGCAATTTTGTTGAACCTAGCCTTACTTGTCCAGTAGTTGTCCTGTGCATGGCAATGAACCAAAATAAGAGTCAGAATAGAAAGAATGTTGTGCGGCCCGTATAGTCAACACTTAACCCCATCAACTCTCAACCATACCGGTGGAAATGCTACACCCACCCCAACCATTTGTAACAACGTTAATAAATAAAACAATTTAGAAAAAACCTCTCTTCCTTTTCAAACTTCTAAATTAGCTATACCATAAGTTCATCACTCTTTACGTCGAAAGCCATTTTTCAAGGTTGCATTCGAGCATTTAGTTGGTGTGAGATCAAAAACTTGTCTTAAAATTGAAAAATTTATCATGTTCCGGAGTGTGTAAATTAACAAAAAAATCTCAAAGCACGTTATTAATTACTAATGAGAACAAAAGCAATTTATTCGAGATTTTGTTGAAAATGTATAACCCTAGCATTGGTAGTGTGGACTCCATAGTCATTGTAGTATCCCTCACTACCTCGATCAGGGAAACATTCACGTCGTCTCATAGTTGAGTCCCCGTTCTGATTCCTCTAGATAGGCTTGTAGAGGCATCAATGGCATTGCTGCCCGTCTTTGCTACCACATGAGGGTATTAACCTCTCATATGCTGCTACCCCTACTACGTACTAAACCTATCCCGGCCCCTAAGCTTTTTCTGTGAAGATGCTCTATCTCGCCTCAAAATCGATTTCATTTCTCAAATTGAAGAAGGATTAACAAGAGGTTGTCTTTTGTCAAAAATGATAAAAATTACGTCTTAAAATTACACTTTGCACCCGACCAAATTTAAAACACAAATAACTCACTTTCAATAATTTTTAAATAAAAAATGACATAAGTCCGGTCCAAAATCGAGTGGACCTAAAAATGATTGAATAATTGAGGCTGAAATGCCTAAAATGCCACTGATTTCGCCAAAATTACTATGTTGTCACTCCACTAACTGACTAGTTTCTCTCTTCTTCTTTTTGAGTTATTTCCGGCAATTTCAAGTTTTCCGGCCAAACCGTTGACAATTGTTCTTCATCTCATGGGGCTTTCATTTGAGTATAGTATTGCATATATTTTGAGAAACTTTGAAATTTCGAATTTCAACTACCACGAGCCACAGTAGCAAGATAGCAGGGTTGCCAGTAGCAGCTAGGGCTGGGCGTTTGGGCCCGAAGGACCGAAAAACTGAAAACCTGAAAACCTGAAAAAAAAACTCGAAACGAACCGAGTCGAAATTTTTTAAGGACCAGCCCGATGAAGGACCGGTCCGAAATTATGAAAGTCGGTCCGAGCTCGGGCCCTATTTTTTTTTGACCGAAAGCCCGGCTCGACCCGAATTTGCTGAATAGCCCATCAGGCCATTACCCATTCAGCAAGGCCCAGGCCCAGGCCATCACCCTATCACCCTATCCCAGGCTCAGCACGACCAGCCCTAGACTCCCACTCCCTAGTGCCCTCAGCCCCTTACTCAATGTCCTCACTGCCCTGCGCCGCTGCGCGTCCCTTTGAGTGTCAGAGTCTCAGACTTGCGACCCAGCCACCCAGGTGGAGTAGGTGGAGTCGCCGAGCCACGTGCGCCAGACGTTGCAGGACTCTAACTTGCAGGCCAGCTGGTAGCCACGGTCGTTGTCTCCCAGCTCGTAGTCACGCTGTTGCAACTCCTCCCTGTGCGTTCGTCTCCGTCTCCGCCTCCTCCTTGCTCGTCTGTCTCTGTCTCGCCCTCTGGTTGCGCCTGCGCCTTCTCCTCCTCTGTCTGCACCTGTGACTCTCCTCCAGTCCTCCGTCTCGCAATCCTCAACCAGCAAGCCAGGGCCCGAAAAAGACCGAAAGCTCAGTTCGACCCGACTTGGTCGGGTTCGGGCCGGTTCTCATCCTCTAAAAAGCTCGGCTCGGCTTGGCCCGAAGGTGTCGGGTTTTGGGTTGGGTTTTGCAAAATTTGGGCTCGGCCCGACCCGCGCCCAGCCCTAGTAGCAGCTTGTCTCAGGGTTGACAGTAGCAACAATGTTTAAGATGACATCTAACTTCACAGTCGACAATAGCAGCTAGTTTCTCTATCGACAGTAGCAGCTAGCTTCTCTATCCACAGTAACATCTAGTTTATCTATCGATAGTAGCAGCTAGATTCTCTATCCACAGTAACAGCCTTAAACTTGGCAGTAGCAGCTTTTAAATTATGCAATAACAACAATTAAGACTGAAAACAAGTGTGAATATTAAGAAGGGCAAAAAAATAATTTTTTTGTGACAAGTGGTAACTTGATAATACATTGTTTTGATTTGTAAAATTTAGTTCTAACTTGTATAAAAAATATGGTATGTGACCTATTTGTTAATTAAATTATTATCATTGTTCAAGGAAGGATAATTTTGTAACTTCCTATGTGTGTCTTGACCTAATTAGACCAGATATGTAGTATCTTTAGTAGATAGGGAATCCCTGATTATTCGGAATACTTGATGTAATGCCTATATAAAGGCCTCCTTATCAATCAATAAAACACCGCTTTGCTTATCAATTGTTTCTTCTACAATACGTTATCAGCACGTGGCCTTCGTCTAATAGCCCTTAAAAAAAAATTCAGAAATCCTAAACACTCTTTTCTGCCGGCAACAGTTTGTCGGAAAAGAAGGCCCCCGCCCCACAGAAATCCTCTTCCGCCGACAACCCCTCCGTCGGAAGAAAGAAAAAATTCAGAAGCTCCAAGTTCTGCCGATTGTCGGCAAAGATAAGAATTTCATAAATCTCATTCTGCCTACGACATATTTGTCGGCAGAGAATGAAGATTCTCAGGACACCCAGATATCTTCTCTGGGCACCCTCCTCCGATCGGCGTCGCCTGTATAACGTCGACGCCCCTCCGCGCAGCAGAAGAGCTGCCTAACTAAGTCGTCGTCGCTCCATTCCAGCGGCCATTCTCCAACGCGGCCCTAGCGCGCCCCACCCTCCGACGACGTCCCTGCCCAGCGCCGCCCTCAAATTCGGTAGCGACCCAGCGTAGCAGCATCGTTTTGCACGACCCGATTTCGTCGACCAGACCCGTCTGCAAGTGGTGCAGACCAGGTTCGACCTGGAAATAAGTTGACCCGGTCCATTATGTCAGATCCGACCCGATTCAGTGGTAAGAGGGGCAAAACGGAAATTATACTTACCCCAGATAAAAAGTTTTTACCCTATGGGTTAAAACAGTTACTGCAGTAATTCTCTAATTTAGTTTACTGCCTGTATATGGTAAATATGACTAACCATATGTTTTTCTTTTCCATGAAACTTATTGCACAATGCATCGCGATGGAATTGCGATGATTATTTCGTTGCACGTACATGGAATAGCATCTCAAATTTGCCCAAGGATCAGAACCGAGTCTTCAAGCGCAATTTATATTTCTACGCAATTTATTTGGCGAACTAGCAAGTATGATTTAATAAAAATTCTCGTTTTTCGCAATTTCAATTATTTGAATTTGTATGTTGGAGGAACTTGTGTGTTTTTCAGGATGATACAAAGGGGCCCCACACACCCCAGCGTATCACAGTATTTAAGGGGTAACTGTGATATTATCGTCCAAAGTTGTGCTTGTGGCTGTGATGTCACTGTGAACCACAACTCTTCATGACTATTTTATCACGATTCCAACAGAATATTGTCGATGCTTGTGACGATCCTAAGGGAGTCACAAAGGGATAAACTCAGATGTGCGATGGAAATTGTTGCTGTAACATCGATATGTGACGGAAATTGTCACAACAGATATTGAATTGAGTTACCATAATCTTGGTATCGCCCTAAATTCAATACCTTCCCTCTTGTTCTTTTGAGAAAAAGAAAAATTGACTGCAAAATACGCCCAGAAAAAGAAGGAGAGACTACGCCTCGAAACCCCCATGTCATAAAGAAAAAAAAGAGAAAAGGGCCATTGAAAAAAAAAAAAAATCAAGTCCTTGATATGGTTCTACATCGGTTCAACAATTACAAATAATGCAATCATATGGTCAATGTATACAAGACATACATGGAAGAAGATGAGAGTATATCCTCATGATTACGGATTTCAAAAGTAAAAGATAATTTGCGATAAATATGAAGTATATGACTTCAATTTCATAGTCAAAGTGACTACAAATCCGTTGATTTTGTGAAGGCATAGACCTCACATGTGTGACTAATGCTACTTAGTCGATTCACTTTTTATGGTCAAGACCTCGATGTAACCATTGACATTTAATCGTAATTCTCTCATATTGTTCAAGTAAATGAACGGACGAGAATTTTATGATGCATACATGGTTCGATCCCCTAAATCGCTATATGTGAATGCAATGTATTGCATTACACATTTACATGGCATGTTGATTTGAGTTCACCAATCTAATTGGTGATGTTAACTCGAAAATCACAAAGATAAACGAGCCTATAATCGTCAAGAAACGAATAGACATGCTTGTGTACATGCGCGGATGCATGCGCATTTCCCGGCCTCGGCTTCGGCACTCTTGCGCACACCAAAGCTTGCCTTGCCTAGCCTCAGTTTTGGCCTTGACTTGGCTTGCACACCGCTTGGCCAACAGCTCCGCCACAGCCACATGCTGCTGCCACCTCGGTCTCCGGACCTTGGCCTGCACAACGGCCCGCCTAGCCTCGCCCCGGCCTCGGCCTCGGCGTTGATCTGCACAAGGCCCGGCCCGCAGCCCATCCCGGCCCTATAAGCCCATTCCTTCGACCCTTTGCATGGCCTCGGCCTCGTCAGGTCCTCGCTTTATGCTTCGGTAAGCCTTAGCTTCGGCCTCGGCTAGCTATCGACAACTCGCATGATCTCGACTCCAACATCAAGCCTCGTCCCCATAAGCCTTTGCCTTTGCCTCGACAAGCCTTGGTTTCGGCCTTGGCGTGCCTTGACACTTGCTCGGCCTCGGCCCACCCGTGCACTACCTCGGCTTTGGCTTTAGGAAGCATTGCACCCGCTTATATATGACCTCGGCCTCTCTCTTGCCTTGCTTCGGCTTGGCTTCCACTCTAGCTTGGCTTCGGCTTCGGATAGGGATAGCTAGCTCATGGCCTCGGTCCTTGATACTTGATTTTTAGACATTTATGTCTGTATAATATCGATGTTGGCTCATTTGGTTGTTTTCCGGCTCTATCTTTTAGCATTAACAGATGTATTTACTACGGTTTTAAGCATGTACGCTTTTAAGCATGCCTATGTTTTATCTTGTGATACTACACGCCATGTAACACACTCTATAGGAATTGAATATATATTCTGATTTATATGACTTGGTATAAAACCTTGTCTCTACTCTCTTATGAATGTATTATAAAGACATTGAGTGTGTAGCTAATCTTCATGGATTTTATAAATACATTGTGACTATGATGACTAGATCATCACACATAATCATAGAGCATTCTCATGCTCAAAATTTCCATGTCTTATGACATTATGATTCAAAGTCACATATGCTATCTATGCATGAAGAAGCAATCGAACCTTGCTCACTATTTAAAGATAGTGCCAACGTTTATCACCTTGAAATTCATTGTGAAAATTGAAGAAATTTCTTATGTATCGCCTCTAATGAATGTGCATGATTTATGAGTCAATATTGTGAATGCCTTTCACGTATACTATGATTCAAATTCTTTGAATCGGCGACTCATATAGACTAATGAACATCGTCCGAAATTTTGGCCATGTTTTGATGATCCATATATGAAAGTTACATGGACATCCTTTCTTTTGAGCAAAGAAGCTATTGGGATTAAAGATGACATTAACGTCACCCAAGTCTTTCTCCAAATCAATGGAAGCACTATTTATGCATTTAAAAGTGCATATGACTCCCCCTTATGATCCTTCATTAGCTATGCTCAATATTTGAAAGCCTAATATTTAGCAAAGTTTCGGAGTAACGCCCTCCTACGCTAAAGATAATGATACATAAAATGATAGCCTTAATGCCCTATCATGGTTCAATTTTGAGACACAATGATACTTTGGTGATCTACCTAATGGTTAAACCCAAGCCATAACACTTAAATGTTATGAAGCACCTAGACAATGATTGAAAAGTTGAAGAAAACCTAGAAATCCCGGTTTTCCAGCTCGCAAACTCATCATTGGACAGACCGGTTCACCTACTTTTAGGCCGGTTCTTGAGGTGCAATTTGGTCCACCGATTCATAACATCCATGGCTACTTGTTCATAAAATTTCAGGGCCATTGGACACCTGAAAGGTGGTGAACCGCTCGACACAAACGTTCACTGACCTCGGGTGACTGTTCCAGCCAGTTCGGTATGTTTCCGACCGGTTCCGTCAATGAGGCTGGCGGCATTGGAATCCTAATACACGTGCCTACCTAATTTTAAAATTTGATGGTATTTGGTGTCCCGAAACTTAGTGAAACATTCCAGGAAGCATACATGCATGTTACATTTTGTAACGGAATGCATCTTGTTAACGTATAAGTGTTAACGATCAATACCCTTTACCGTCCACATACTTTGTGTGCCATATTGCGCCACCACAAACGCTTAATGATAAGTATTTGTCTTTGAATAAGACATAAGCTTCCACATATAGTCCGCTATACGAAAACCTTAAAAGGCGATCTCGTTTATGTCATTTTTTTATGAGTCAGTCTTCCCGTCGTTAGGGGGAGATAAGAATCAGTATGTTCAAGTAGAATGACTTGGCATTGACGTGGTTTGTCTCCACTATGCCTCATCATGTTCCTTTAAGTCCTATAAATCAAAGTTACGAGACTTGATATACATGCTGCAAAGAGTAAACTATTGGTCTTTCAAGGAAAAGATCGGAATAGTCCTCTTGTATCAAACATGCTTGTAAGGATTGATGTCCGGATAAATGGACACATTGTCACCCATAGATGGTGACGTGGTGACTCCACAATAGTGGTAGATGGTGTCACTAGGCCGTGACTCTCACAAGAAGTGTAGAGAGGGCACTTAGTTCGATATACACTCGCCGAATGCGAGTATGGCACAACTTGATCCTTGGATCAATGACAACTCATTCATCTCATGGATTTTCTGGATTATGCTTATCATTGGGGGACGCCTCAATGCAAAGTTGATCCATATAGAGATCTCTACATATGTGAATTACACTAGTGTACATGAGAACGTGGTTTATGAGTTAGATATCGAACACACTCACTTCGTTGAAGCAAATACCAACGTTGTGAATTGGCCTACACGGAAAGATATGCGATCCAGTTTATACAAAGAGATAGGTCCTTGGTCAGGTGATGCCGACACCGTAAGTGTAAACCCTATTGATAATCTTTGATGGAAAGCGTAGTGAGAAAAAGAGCCTAGACTCACCTTGTGGCGCAGGGTCTCTCACAAACGTCCTGGAATCGACTACGATGACATATGCTCTCATAATGGAGTCATATTACACTCCACTACCTTGTCAGTTAGATAGTTCTGAAAAACTGAACATGCAGCTTGTATCATCTCTATTGGGACTAAGTAAAGAGATATACATAAACATCCTGAACGGATTATTTTTCACCCAAGTCAAGTAAGCAAAAACCACGATTCAGTTACTACTTGATTGGAGATGGGATGTAAAGAATCATGCCTATTTACGTGTAAACTTCGGATGAATTGTGATTGAAGTATCACTAATCCGACGTTAAGAATGAAAAGATTTTGGGAATACTTGGTCTCGGGAGTGAGAACCGTTAGTGATGAACTTATTCATCTATCGGCTTATGGCTATCTAAAGGACGTTAAACCAAAGCCTATATGTATCCCATGATTAGTCGATGTCTTGTGAAGACTTGTTACGTCCATATGACGAGAAGTCTTGGGAGATGAAACTCTCCGTCTAAGTACCATGTGCGCAATCATGTACTTGTCATAATATACTCGACACGACATCTCATTCGCTATAAACTTATAAAGTCAAGGTAATGGCTAGATGCGCCCATGCAATGTCATGGTATATGGTGGTACTTTCTTTCAAGTGTGAAAGGTTTAGGCTCATTCGATCCCATCATGAAAGACACATCAAAAGACAATTCCACAATATGCCTAGTTCTGTACGTCAACTTCCCTGAGACCTACATGACAACCCACTTGTTAGAAAAATGGTAAAATTGATACCATTGGAAAGGTCTATGTGTCTAATTTCCAGAAACACCAACCATTTGGTCATAGCTATCATATTGAGTGAGTTATGGCTGTTTTGGCAAAATAGGACGAATATGTCTGGTAATTTGCAGATCAGTTACCTTCGATAGAGTTTTGTGATCAGCTCAGAATGAACCACGCTGTGTACTTTATATCACTGGAAAGATATGGGTGTCTAGTTTCCAGAACGTTTTACGGTTCATTCGTAACTACTGTATCGAAGGAGTTATGATTATTTAAGTACAAAAATGTCATGCTGCGCGTGAATCTGATTTTCAACGCGAATTCTAGTTTTGAGTTGTTAAACAACCTTCTTCCTTAAGACCAAGTAAAGCTAAGTATAGCTGGTCTAATACAAGGATAATGTGGTTGTATTCAATGACTCGATCATTGGCCACACCTACTATTGAAGCTTGTGAGGAGCGTTTGTATGCGCCATTAATCTAAACTCCGAGATTGAGTTACCAATCAGGGGGAGATGTCTTGTAGACATCAGGAGGAGTCTACCTCACATGTAATCTTCAATTGTAGTTGGTGCGTTATGCTCTTTTCCCTTCGACCAAGCCTTTTATTTTATCCAAGTGGTTTTTGTTTTGCTTGGCAAGGTTTTAGCGAGGCAACATATTATGCACCGTGTCACATTAGGTACGCGACACAAAGGGGAGTGTTCAAGGAAGGATAATTCCGTAACTTCCTATGTGTGTCTTGACCTAATTAGACTAGATATGTAGTATCTTTAGTAGATAGGGAATCTCTGATTATTCGGGATACTTGATGTAATGTTTATATAAAGACCTCCTTATCAATTAATAAAACATCGTTTTGCTTATGTATTGTTTCTCCTACAACAATCATATACTTTTGTGTAGTTTGTTATATATTTTATGTATAACAGTGATACGTATATTTCTATTCGGATACTAAGTCTAGCTATATATACCAATTTTAAATCTAGATTGTTTGTGTTTACGGTATCAAATGTGCTGGTACTCTAGATTCTTGAATCGAGAATCCTTTGGGTAGTCTTGATTGGAATCTTTTTTCTTCAATATTAATCAATCAAATATTTCCATGATCGTGATCTTTGAGCACAACAATTCTAAATTATAAGATTGGGAAAACGGTGGTTTAGGTGTACCCCGTTTTCCTTCCAACAAATGGAAGAGAGGGTTGGCCAGCTGGACAAAACGGTCCAACTACCAGAGCCCTAACCCTTCTGGACAGAAAGCACCAAACAACGAGTCCAGCTACTATGTGACACTGTCCCCACCACCCCCCAATCCCCCTCTTCCTCTTTAAAAACCTAGCGTGGCTCTTTCCAGACCCCAATTCCAGCTGTGTAATTAGTTCATTATAATCATCCTCACCACTACTAATACTTCTACTGCTCATTAGTTCATATCTCTCTCTCTCTTCTCAAACCCACCTGGTCCATCTTCTGTGCGATCTGTTTTAGGTTCCAAACGATCGATACAGTACGTAGTACTAGTATTGCGGTTAGGATTTTAGTTATGATGGATGTTGTTAACTTCCAGCGCGGCAGAGAGTTACTGTTCGATCATCATCATTTTCTGAGCGAGCGGGAAGCTCCCTCGTCGGGGATGAAGGTTTCTGGCGGCTCAGATTACAAGCAAGGCTGGAGGTTTCCTGAAGAAGGAGAGGGGAAAGGGTTTGTGAGGTCGATGAGGACTAGTGAAGCTGAGCTTTTTTCGTCGTCGGAGTCGACTGAGGAGGACGACGATTACATTGCTGAGTTGACTCGCCAGATGACTCACTACATGCTTCAAGACGACGACAAACACGCTCTCAAAACCAGTCTTACTAGCTCCGAGAAAAATGAAGAGGTAAGCTTTGAGATAGTACGTGATATGTTGGAGAGTTGAATTTGGATTAGAATTTTCCGGTGTATGAGGTCGTTGCTGAATATACTAATCAATCTTCGATTGTATTAACGTTGTTTTAACTGTGTGGCAGTCGTGGGGTTGTGTCGGTTGGCAAAGTGACTCTACAACGATATGGTCGCCGTTGGGATCGAGCAGTGGAAGCCCAGAAGGTCCATCTCGGGAGCCATCGCCGCCGGTGACCCCAGTAAATGACCAAGCATCGGAGCATAAAATTCCTCCGTCGTACGCCGCCGTTTTGTGCAGGTTGGACAAGTTAGAAACGAACAAACAGGGAAACCCAACTGGAACTACCCAAGTAGCTGAAGCTGAAAATCCAAAGCAAGGTGTAGCTTCTGACCAAAGCCAAGACTCGAAGGTAGGAACAAGTTTGATGGTTATGGTAATTAATTTCTTTTACCTTCCTATACCAAACATTCTACTTACCTATTCTGGTGTTATCTTGTTGATTAAGCTAAAGCAAGGGCAAGGTTCAAAGAAGCAAAGCTCAATAAATAATTATAGACAACCCAAGCATACTCATCAGAAATTTGAGTCCTACAACCAAAAGGAAGTAGGGTCTTGTGTTAATGGCGGATTAAGGCCTCCTCTACCTATTGCCAACTTGCCGGCGAACCCGTGGCTGAGCAACCAGAAATGCCCCTCAAATATGAGGCCGGCCTTCCTTGGCGGGTCGGGCTCCGGTTCGAGAGTCGTCGGCACGCCGTCTTGTGGGACTGGAGTCTTCTTGCCCTGTGTTATTGGTAGCACCTCACAGTCACCCAAGAATAAAAGAGGTACTGATTAACTAGTAGCCTTTAATTTTGTCAAATTTTTTGGGGTCGGTTTTACATTTTTTCAGTGGCATTTAGCCGAATGTAATATTGTTTTGGAGTGGCTTCTTACTTTCTTTTGTCGTTGGAGTGGTTGGGGTTTGAAGTGATATATCACCTATATCTAATAATTGATTATATTTGGATTGGTATCATTGGTTGAATGTGTGACGTGTTTTGCATCTTTTGGTATTTGACTCTGGATCTAGATTAGGTTCCATATTTTTTTAGATTCCTTTTGATCCCGAATCATAAATTTGATATGGGTACTGGCCAATCTTGTGTTAGCTTGTGATCGTGTGAAGTGGAATCTTCCCTAACCTCCTATGGTCCCCTTGCTTGGGTTTAGGCCGTTTAGCTCCTTTAGGAAATTAGTTTTGTTTTATCGATGGAATTTTTAATTAGATTCCTCATTTCTTTACTCAACATCCCTAATACTTTCCTCCAAAGTTCACTAGTTCATAACCTAATATGGATTTATAGGAAATGTTCAATTATTGCCATTTCCCATAGCTTTCATGACTTTCTACTATATGGTTCGACCACTTTTCATGGTGGTGGTGGTTATTTCACTTATTCTGTGAAGACAAATTATTATAAAAGGCATTTAATAACTTAACACGACTACTTAGATTACAATGAAAACCGAAGTTAAAATTGTTAGAAAGAAAACTCTTGTAAGATAAGAGAAATATTATTGTATCGTTATATGTGAGTTTGATTACGTAGATTCTGATTGATTCTTTCTTCGTCTTTTTAAATAAATACTAAATTAAAATATAAAATTTCGATTAAAACTAAACACTTATATATATATATATATATATATATATATATATATATGAGATGCACTATTTGTAGATATCATTACCCTACATCGCGTGCCGTGAATGATATGTTTTCCTCTAGTATACCACCGTTTGAAGATATACTAGGTTAAGTCGGTCGTTTTCATGCTAGTGTAACCCTTAGCTAGTCGGGATAATGTGGTCACCTTCTTTGGTACATTTGTAAAGATCCTTTCTTGAATGCTCCTAAAACGCTGGCTCTCTATTATTGGTTTGCAGGATGTGCCCCTGTTCTTATACCCGCAAAGGTAGTACAAGCCCTGAAGGTTCACTTCGACCGAGTGGGTGACCTACCTCGACAAAACCCTACTGCCTTCCCCATGCAAAACGGTACATATTATTACCTTGTAGATATAACCCTGTGTACATGGTGCCAAACTGCTCCCCGGCCAGTTTCTGACGTCTCTCCTAACTCTTGCTCTGTTCGTTTTTGTTTAACTCGATTTCCAGAATCCTCCAAGGGTGGAAGGAGGACAAGCACGTCGGCAAATCGAAAGCGCCACCAGAGAGGCGCGGCACCGCCGGACATGACCAATAATGAGATGGGTCTACCTCACGAATGGACGTATTGACTTAGCCAAAGCTAATACACTTGCCTATTGCTTATTGTTTCCTCACCACCTTAATGCTGCTAGTCTCTCATTTTCACTTATGGTGGTGTCACTGTGATGCTGTGGGAGTTTGTTTCTTAGCAAATAAGGAAAGGGGGTAAGATGGAATAAAGAGGAAGATGATGACAGACAGAAGTCGGTCAATTAGATATTGCAGGGGAATCCATTAGATCATAGATTAGGACAAACAAATAGATCGAGATTCACAAGAATATTATCCTTTTTATGATCTTTCGAAAAATAAACAATAAGATTGAATTTGTCAGCTGCAGCAGGCTGGGCTTCAATAGCTGAAGCAAATAATATAGAGATGCCCGTTGATCATCAGGCACTGGTGAATGTGACAAGTTTACTGTAAGCATGTGGAGAAGTAATCCTTCTAATTGGTTGTCCACATTATAATGCTATAAAATTTATTTCATAAGGGAGGAGAATTCACAAGAGTTTTGGAACTGGAAACATGCACACTAAAACTCTCGTGAATTCTCATAATCTGTAATGTTCTTTTCTCTTGTGATAATTTATTTTTTATAAATTAAATGCCTGCATTGTATCAAAAATAAAAGATATATATAAAATCAACGTGTCCTTAAAAAGTTGAAAGAAAAAATGTACAACCACATAGTGAATTCAGACCATAGGCGTTGCACATATCAATATGAATAAACATCCAGATAACTAAATTATTGTTATCGGCCTATAGTTATCTCTTTTTCTAAACCTATAGACGATATATAGAATATATACTTCTTGTGAATTATTTCTCACCATGGATTGAGACCTCGTCATTTTGTATCTAACGTAACTTATTATATATTATCCTTGTATCCGTGCGATACACGTGTTATTGATAAATATAATAAAAGGAAAAAGTAGAATTTTTTTTAATTTTTTATTATTATTTTGTTTAATGTGTTTTTTTTATAAAACAATCAGTTAATGTAATTCTGTTTAGTATGAAGGGTAAAATGGATATAACACATTTTGGTGAAACTTTTGAGCGATTGACTTTCTAATAACTAGCTTCGTACCCGTGCGATGCACGTGATATTAGTAAATATAGGAAAAAAAATAGAATTTTGTTTGCCAAACATCTTTTTTTTTAGTTGGTTTCATGTTTTTGCATTTTGCATAATCCTTTTATGTAATTATGTTTTAATATAAATGGTAGTATGGTCAGAACATAATTTAGTGGTATTTTGGAGGGCCTGGTTTTCTAATAGTAAATATAAAGACAAAGATAAAAATGAAGATACACTAGTTTTGATATTATAATTATTGAAATATTTTGCCTATGGCTCTCGAGCTTGGCTTCTTGAATGAAAAATCTGGCTGTGGATTGTAATTTTTGGTTTAATTACTTGTTCTATACCAGAAAAGGCATTATAGCCGACGAAATTGCAAATAACGGCCGACGAACTCTTTATTCATCGGCTATAACCATTATATCGTCGGCTAAAATGGTTATAGCCGACAATATCGTCGGCTATAATGGTTATAGCCGACGATATCGTCGTCGGGTATAGTTTTGCCGACGGCGTATTTCCGACGATGTTATAACCGACGATATGTCGTCGGGTAATGGTTATAGCCGACGAAATCGCCGGCTATAATAATTATCGTCGGCTATAACCATTATAGCCGACGACTTAAATTCGTCGGCTATGATGCCTTTTCTGGTAGTGGCTATTAAATGAAGAAGAAGAAGATGGATCTAGCTATTAAGATTCAAGAGTCTCGATCATCATAAGAAACAAAGAAAAGTATGTAATGCATACGTAGTGCAATAATAGTTTGCATATTCCCTTTTGTCGTCGAATATGATAGAGATATAACGTGCTAATCGGAGCTGCAGTCATCTTAAATAATTCATGCAGGGTAAAGGGAGCTTTCGGGGATTATGATCTATCTTTTGGTACTTATTGTTGATCATCTTTTCGATTGTGATGGCCGGTACTTGTCGATCATCACGGAATTGCAAATACATTAGTTATTATATTCATTTGAGACTTTGTAAGCAATTGTGGTTGCCACGTTACTGCATGCAGATAGAGATGAACAAGTCTCATTTCTCATATATATCACCTGGCAACTTGTAACATAATTTGCTGATGCGATGGGAAAGGTCCAGGTATTTAAGCTGGCGAAATGTGACTTTGTCCAAAAAGAAGAGAAGAAAACAAAATTGTAGGCAAATTGTGAAGGGGGACTATAAATGCATAAAATTTACAATAGTAGGTTTGATCCTTCTAATATGTGGGAGGACAATCTCATTTTGATTTAGAGAAATTTACTTTAAGTTGAGAGAACAACTTTATCACGTGCCACTTGGCGTGATAAGGTTGAATGTGGCTAGCTCACAGTTTAACACTCTCTTTATCACTCTTGAGCGTGAACTTAACACTCTTCTTATCACGCCAAGTGACAAACAGAGAAGCAAACCTTATCACGCCAAGTGACAATAGTGGAGAAGCACATTGAAACTTGATTTTTCTGTTTCTTTTCTTACCCTTCTTAAAATAAAAAAAAATGAAATAAAAACCATTTATTTCTTCATTAGAAAACTCATTGCAGTCAGGAGCTCTAGCGACAAGTCGAGGCGGAGGCGACCGCCGACTGCACGTCAATCCGGGAAGCCGGGGACGATCGGAAGGCAGGCGGAGAACGATTGAGGCCGGAAGTGAATGCGAAACTGAAGATGGTGGATCTAGATTTAAGTTTTAACAAGAGTGATCATCAGCCAACAAGATTCTTTGACGTACCCAAAATTGGATAGGAGCCGGTAAAAGAGAAACCCAGATTGAACTGAAAGAGAGAAAACTCAGTTGCTAAATTGGATAGAAATTCCTAGAAGAAGATAAACCCTGATTATATTAAAAAGGGATAAAGTCTAGTTATTAAAATGGATAGAGATTGATTATAGAAAATGAAACCATATGAGAGAGGGAAAGAGAGAGAGAGGGAGGTCAACGAGTATGAAGATTGAAGATATTGAAATTATAAAAAAAATCAAGTACAGCCTCCTGATCGAAGTCATCGAAGTATGATATTTCATTTTAAAGTTTTTAATTTACTTTTTAACTTAAAAGAGGGTAGGAAGAGAAATAAGATGATCAAATTTTCATGTGCTCTTCTTCTTGACACTCCCTGAGGAGAACTGACTCAACTGAGGGTAAGTGTGGTACTCTCAACCTCCTAGTTAAATGAGAGATTAATTTCACCCCACCTGATGATGTTGGGCGTGCTTAATTAGCTTCATTTAACTCATTTTTCAATTCCTCATTATTTGGACCATAATTTAAAGCTTAATTGTAGCACCTATTCCAAAAGAGGATGATAATAATCAAAGAAATTGTCTCTCAACTAACACATGTAATGAGACCATGGCAGCTCAGCTGTGGGCTGGTGTTCCGGCAGGGTGGTGCGAGAGTGCGTCGGGTTGTTGCTAAAGGCTCTTTGCCTTGGGTGAAAGTGGGCCTGTATATTGGGCCTTTCTGACTTTTATTTTGATGGGTATGCTACTGAGTAACCTAAAGAAAGGTAAATGGGCACAGTGATGTTTCTACAAGCATTGAAATGATGGAATCCAAAATTGTGATGGTATATTCCAAGTATATTAACATGTATTTTGATGATCTACGTACGGGCGCCAATGTATTTTGACAATGCCCTGTCCAACTCCGACTAGTTGGGTTGAAAAGTATATACATTTGGGTTTTATTCGTGATGAAGGTCTGAGCCTAGCTAGGGTTTTCTTCCGGCGTTTCGGGTGAAATTCTTTTTTATGCTTCAATTGAACAGAGCAATGAATAAGTTTAGATTCAAGCCACTTAAAGCTCCTCCACTTCATATGTTTGCTTAGGGCTCGCGATATCATAGAATATAGAACCGACCAGTTTAGTGAGTTTACTACGTACATCTAGCTAGTAATATATATAGTTATATAGTGCTTCCTTTCTCTCAAAACTCCGCAGCCACAGGCAGATCGTTTTGAGTAGTGCTAGCGGCTTTGATTTGTCTAAACCCGGTAGGGTTAATAAACCCCCAAATCCCCAATGTATGTACCATCGATTGACCAAAAAATATCCCTTATGTACACATCAAATGCAATAAACAAGATCAAAGTACTTCCAATTCTAATTAATCGTTGCAGTTTCAAGTTTCAAATACTTGATTTTTTCTTCAAATAAAGGTGACTATTTCCTCGATCAGAAACGAAAAGGATGGCCATCAATTGGTCTATAAATGGGTACGTATCATATCTGATGAATAAATGACAATTTGTATTTTACAATTAAGTTTCCCAAATATTGGTCGGTCAATGAACAATGAATGTATTCATTTCTGAATGGATTATACTTACAGATTAGTGTAAATATCAACCCACTCGTCCACCCATGCATGCCACACATAACAAAGATTACCTAGTATGGTAGTATATACCCTCTCGGCCTCTCTTTGTTTTCTGAATAATCATGCAAGCAATAATCCAGAACTTCTGAATCCTAAATTGCAGAATTACATGCATATGGGTACTGGTTTCATTTGGGGCAGTTATTATCTTGATAATATGATTCACAAAACCATCTAAAGCTGAACTGGACTTATCATCAGAAAAGGTAGGGTTTCCGTATGTTCTACGTACCCAGAAAAGGAATAGAAATCAAATGACATTTAATTTCTAAGAACAACAACTATAATATATATATATATATATATATATATATATATATATATCAAAATCACATCAAAAACAAAAATCTCCCAATTAACTCCATTAATCAATCAATCATAAATATTCAACAACTCATTGGAGGAAGATCCGAGCCCTTTTCATCCTCCACAGATTTCTTGAAAACCCTACTCCCAAAAAGGAAGAACCCCAAAGTATGCCCAGCCACAGCAACCAGAAACACACCAGCATTAAACGACATGACAGCCAACATTACCATATAACCCAACCCGACCCTGAGACAGTGCAACAGGGTCTGGACCAGTCCGGCGGCCACGTGTCCCGAGCCGGCCTTGATGAGTCGACAATGGGAGAGCCACTCGACGAGGACAGCAAGGGCGAAAACGAAGAGTAGGGCCACGTAATACATACCGGTGTTGGTGCCTGGCCACTTGGAGAAGAGGATCTCAGCGGCTGTGCCCCAGAAGAAGGACATGTGCATCATCATTTTTCGGTGACGCTTCGTCGTCGACGTGCCGTTCATGGATGGCGGTGGTGCCATGGAACCCATGTCATGGTTACCATGATCCATATATACCTTCCGTTTCTCTCTCTCAGCTCTCTGGAAATTGGAATCTCTGTGTTTTGGGGTTGAGATATGATCGATGAGGCGGTTTAGGATTAGTTGTGTGTATTTATAAAGGGTGTTGGGGTGTCGTAGTAAAGACTCTGCTCGTACATTGGGGCTCGTAATGTACAGTACACTTCCAGAGAATACAGAATTGGGAATTGCAAACCCTATAGTTTTATTTTAATTTCATTTTTTATCGAAATATATATTCAGAGAAGTAATTGACTTTTGTAAATTAATTTGTTGTTAAAAGGTTTACTCAATTAGAAAACATAATTTTAATTTTCTAAATATTTTTTTAGCAATGTTTTTATCAAGCCCAGCACCATTTGTATGCACGGGTACGTAGTTTACTTGAGCAGTTATTATGCGATCCCATATTTATAATTAATTTTTATTTTAATATCAGAAATTGTACTTAGATGTTATCTGATCCATCTTAGCCCTTGCTATTTTTAGTCAATCTGTACTTCATGTTATTTAGCTCTAAATTCTACAAGTACATGTCGTGTTTTGACCCCTCTACGAATCCACTACAATTTGTACCTAGTTATTTATGTTGAAGATTGCAACCAGATTCAATTTGTTTTAAATCGGCAGACAAAGAAGTCTCCTTCGCTGCCTGATTCTCAACTTGAAATGATTTCAGATTCTGCCATCCATTTCCACCTATACGACCATTTTAAATCGGACGGGTTGCCTGTAATGACACTCTTGGGTCTCTTCCTTGCCTTACACCCTCGCTACCTACACTACCTATAAGCTTATTTGCAATTCAAAATAAGCTTTTCTGCCGGGTTAATTTCCCCTTGAAAAACAGTGAGATACATAAAAAGATAAACTAATGATGTTTACGATAAGATTGACTTTTTTCTTCAAATATATAGATAACGATCCAATACCAATCAGCTGAGACTCTGAGAGCCCAATGTAATAAGACCATGTCGACTAGCTGTGTCATACTGATGGCGCGCATGCATGAATGGCATGAGACATGCCAAAATTAGCAACATGCATGTTTCTCTATCGATCGGTCCGAGCTGCTTATTTGGATAGTACAATGACACATCAAAGAGATCAAAGTTTTAGCACAAGGTAGCAGCAGTACAGCTTCTACATCCAGATCGAGGAAATCGACATGCAGTATATATATATATATCTTCAAGGATTTTTGATCAGATATACCAAGTTATTAATTCTGGGGCGTTAATTTGAATCAATATTAATCCCCTGTTAACCTGTTAGGGTTCGCGCGATGCAGCCATGGCGTACTCAACTACAAATTTTGAGTAATTTAATATATATTTAGAATTTTCTTATGTAATGGACTGCATTACAATATTAGGTACATACATGATATTATTTTTTATTTTCTAGTTCTTTGAAATATAATTGGGTGATATATATATATATATATATATATATATACACACTCAACTGTTGTAGGAAAATGGGAATTGGTCTACTCATTTCATTGATAATCCCCTTTATATAGGGTGAGTATTACAACGGTAATAGTAAATACATTAATGACAATAATGACTACCTAATTATCTATCGTCCGTTACATTGACGAAGGCACATAATACGTTTTTCCTTCAACACTCCCCCTTGTGCCGAGTCAGGGGTAACATGGTGCATGTGGTGTTGCCTCATTAAAAACCTTGCCAAGTAACAAAAACCCAATGGGAGAAAATAAAACTTTGGTCTAAGGAGAAAAAGAGCACAACACACCTAATACATTTGAAAACAACATGTATGTGCTAGACTCCCTCTGATGTCTGCACCTCCCCCTGATTTTTACATTAATCATGGGTTTCTCCCTGATTCTTTCATTTGATCAAGAGAGCTTCAGTCTTATTAGCATACTTATGCATTTTCAATGAAAGAACGATTTGCGTTGCGTAGGCGTAGAGCTAAACATAGCTTTACAAATTTACATCGAATAAGAGGTCGAGTCCTACATTTTTTGTTTAAGTACAATCATACGTGATTGCACTTGTATAGGAATTTCATTTCCCAACACTTCTTCATCATCTTCCTTTAGATGATAAATGGATCTATTATTAGAGTAAAGACTTCGACTGATCATGAGAATATGTGTAGGCCTCACTTTATTCTTTAGAGTGCCTAAGCCGATTGATGGGTGATCACCATCATTACAGTCCTTGAGTTCCATTTCAAGACTGTGTATTCCCAAAATCTTTTTCATTCTCAACTTAGGATTTACAGTACACTGAGTTTCTCTTATTTCATTTAGAGTTCATATATATCCATAATGAAAACGCAAGGGCATAATTCATCAATTTCTTTCCAATCAAGTAGTCACTTTAGTGAACGTTTCAATTTCTTTTGCAAACGTACTCATGTGATCTAGAGTCACTTGATTTGGGTGGATGGAGTCCGTTTAGGATCCTCATGTATATCTCTTAATTTAGATCCCCATAGAGATATATATTTTGATCACTTTTCGTAAGCTGCATGTTCAGTTTTTCGGAAACTACCAAACTGACAAGGTAGCGGAGTGCAATGACATCCATTACGAGAGATTGTCTCATCGTAGTCCATTACGAGAGAATATCTCCTCGTAGTCGATTCCAGTGCGTTTTTGAGAGACCTTGCGCCATAAGGTGAGTCTGCATACTCTTATTCTCATTACGCATTCTAACAAAGATATATTTGATAGGGTTTACATTTGCGGTGTCGGCGTCACCTGCCCAAATACCTATCTCTTTGTGTTTCTGCCTAAACCCGGGGGTCTTGGTAGATACTTGATGAATCCAACTCGATCTCCTGCAATCCTGCTTACTAAGGGGAATACCGGGCGGGCCGGCCTTCACCTCTCTGATGCCTAAGTTAGTATAGTTGGAATATATATAACCTGGGCACGTATGTAAGCAGGGAGAGAGACAAGTTACCTATTTATGGTGGTAGTTGAGGCCCATATATAGGTGGTTCAGGGTGAGGGCTGGCCTTACCCTTCGATGTGGGACTGGTTCCCTTCTGTTTGGATATTCTGGTGCCCTCTTTGGCAGGCAGGCGCCCCCGGTCCCAGGACCCTTGGAGGCAGGATAGACCGCTGGGCCCCGAGGCCTGGTGCTGGTGATCCGATCCTGGGTCCTGGGCCGGGCCCTGGTGTACTTGCCGCGGGTCTGTGGGCTTGCTGTAGCCCCTCTGCGGCTACTGTCAACAAGTCCCCCAAGTTCCCGGTCAAGTGCAATCTTGAATGGGGACTTATCTGTCTTGCTCTTGTCCCGCAGACCCGCGGGGTTACCAACCTACAGGTCCCCAGTCCCCCAAGTCCGCGTTAAAGATTGGGCGTGACCGAGGTGAGTACCTGTTACCGATGGCAAGAAATAATTTATAAGCATGTTGGGTAATGTAAAACAGGATTGTGCTCGTGTGTTTAGAGCATGGGACGGGGTGAAAACCCGAAGAGTGCATGAGATGATGCCATGCGATAGATGGTGCATGGAATGATGATGAGGCGTTGAAATCCGCCATGCAAGAGATGGTGCATGGAATGATGATGAGGCGTTGAAATCCGCCATGCAAGAGATTGTGCACGGAATGATAATGAGGCGTTGAAATCCGCCATGCAAGAGATTAATGCACGGAATTCTGATTGGGCCTGCTGCCCTTTCGGAATAAGGCGGAGCTCACTGATCCTGAACTGGGCATCCTGCCAAATCAGAACGGAGCGGTGCCAACTGGGCCAGAACCGGGCGTTCTGCCAAATCAGAACGGAGCGGTGCAAACTGGGCCAGAACCGGTTGTTCCGCCAAATCAGAACGGAGCGGTGCAAACTGGGCCAGAACCAGGCGTTCTGCCAAATCAGAACGGAGCGGTGCAAACTGGGCCAGAACCGGTTGTTCCGCCAAATCAGAACGGAGCGGTGCAAAACATTTGCTAGTTCTTCTCAGCTTGTGTTTGAATAAGCGATGAGGTAAATGTGCAGGTTTGTTAGCCTGCGGGGAGATTTGTTCTGTGTTAGAGATACAATCTGCCCGGTGGGATGGTGTGGAGATAACGAGTCTCCCCCATGTGTTCCCAAAGGTATCGCAGTTCAGTGCGATGCAGGGTTCTTATCCTGCTGGACAGTATCGCGGTTCAATGCGACGCAGGGTTTTTATCCTGCTGGACAAGAGTACATGTGTTAGATGTAAACTCGCCCGGTTTGTAAAGCCCATGCGTTTGCCATAGAGGCGGGCGGACTCGACGGGCGACATGCCTATCGAAACGAGTCCCCCTGTGAAAAAGCCATGGGTCCGGGTGATTATGTTTCCGGAAAGTACTCTCAAGCTGGTTGGACATGACGGAACCGATGGGGTGGACCTCGCCCGGGCGTTCTGCCATATCGGTGCGAGGTGGAGTTTATGGGGGCTCGACGGGCGTTCTGCCAAATCGAAACGAGTCCCGGATGAACTTGCAAACCGGACCTCGATCGGGCGTCCTGCCATATCGAAACGAGGTCGTTGGTGCAAATGTGGGGAAGATGCCATGGAGCCGGTTGAATGATCATAACCGCGGACTGCCATGGTACCGGGCGGGACTCGCGCGGGCAACATGCCATATCGGTGCGAGGTCCTGCTCAAACCCGGATAGATGCTCTCGAAGCGGTTGGATCAGCATAACCGGTGAGAGGTCTTCAAGCGGTTGAATTGTAATGATGATGGCGTGCAACCGTGGAATCTGGGGAAGCGTAGGGGAGCGTGACTCCCTGGTTCCTGCTCCTACCTTCCTGTCGCCAGCGTGTGGGACAGGTGGCTGACATGCATTTAAGGAGAGAGTCCATCAGTCCCGTCAGTTATGATGGCGTGGGCAGTTTTACCAATGCTGGGACACGTGCCATCAGGGAACGGTTTTGTGATGGAGGGCCTGGATTCACAGGCGTTTGAGTTGCTCTGATTGCGTTTTTTGGAGGGATTTTTAAATGCCTAGGGCACCGGTCCCCTCTATAAATAGGTCTCTTCTGCTCTTCTTTCCACTTTTGCTTCTTGCACTTTTAAGAGAGAGTGAGAGAAAAAGGAGGTGGTCCGGCGAAAAAACCCTAAGTTCCTTGCCCCGAGAGATCCGTTGTTTGAAGCGCTCCCAAGCCTCTTTTTACCATTGCTCGTTGCTTTCGCAGGGCGGATTGTCCTCGGCTGAGCATACTAATCGGTAAGTTGTGTTCTTTGCCCCGGTGTTTCTTGCTTTTTGATTTGTTGTTTTGCGGCGGGGGAGAGGGATCTGTGTCGCTGACTGGGTTGCTCAGCGGCAAACTTTCGGGGAGGGGCCGTTGAAGGTGGTGTTGTAGTCTGTTGCTGACGAGCGTTAGGGTTTTGCTTTTCTGCCCCTAGATTAAGATGTACACTTCGAGCTCGGAGGAGGCTTCTGAATCTGCCGCAAGAGGTCCTGTGGTGGATGATGTGGAGAGGATGCAGGACTGGCTCGATTCTGAAGCCCCGGAGCAAGAAGCCGCGGACCGCTCCGGGAGCGGTGCCTCGTCCACGTCCTCAGATTCCGGGTCAGGTTCCTCGGAAGCTGAGATACCGCACGGGGTGCGCATGGCCGGTGCGCGCGCTGAAAGCTACACGCTTGGTAGGGGAAGAACTGCCGTGGTGTGTGACGAACCGGAGGAGAGCATGACTCCCGCGGAGATTGCCGCGTTCCGGGAAACGTGGGGTATCCCGGACGATATCTTTTTGCGTCCATTGAACCCTGGAGAGTCGGCCTGTAACCCGGAGGAGGGTTGGGTTGCCGTGCATCCGGACCAGTTCCGGCACGGGATGTCGCTACCGCTGCCTGACTTTGTACAGTATATACTGAGTGCCCTGCCAGCGTCGCCCGCGCAGCTGCCCGGTCTCCAATGGAGGCGGCTACTAAGCCTAGGCTGCCTATACGACTTGTCCGGAATGAGTATGCCTACGATCAATGAATTCCGGGCGCTGTATAGGTTGTCCTACTCGAGGAAGGCGGGGTCCAAAGGCTGCTTATCCTTCAACTCCCGCAACAATCAAGCGGTTATCACCACTATGCCTTCATGGGTAGACAACAGCTGGAGAAAGAAGGTGGTGATGGCTGGCGGGGCTTGGCAGGTGAAGAGGAGGATGTACCGGGTGCCTGGCGCCTTTCAGCCCATAGGCGACCAGTCGTTCCAGCTGTCCGAGTTGGAGCAGGAGAGGGTCTTGACTATTCTCGGCTGCTGGGACCACCTGGAGCGAAGTTCGTACAATTTCATCCGGCGAGAAGTGCTGGAACACTGTGGGCTTGGGCGGGATCCCGGTGGGTAACAAACCCTAGCGGTGGGACTTGTGCTAGGTTTTGCTCAACAATTTAACGTTTTCCTTGTCCTGCAGGTGCGTCAACCCGGGCGGTGATCAAGCCCGAAAACACTCTTTCGATGGACGGGGAAGATCTCCTGAAGCATCTTACGGAGAAGGGTGCGAGCGTGGCCCGGTCCTCGGTGGAAGCGGACGGGCGGGTTACGTTGCATGCGGAGCCCCAGGCCCGGGATATGGACGAATCGTCCTACCTGCCGGAGCGGGTGAAGACCCATCACTCTGCGGCAGCAACGGTGCCTGGGAAGGGCAAGAGCACCGGGGGACCGGTGCGGGTTCCTGGGGGAGAAAACAGGGTCCCCAACCGTGCGGCGAGCCTGAGTATCGCTGCTTTTGTTCCTCGTGCAAACGCACGTGCCGCTGCTCCCGAAGGGCGGGGAGAGAAGCGGAAAGGGCCGGACGGTCCGTCCCCTTTGCTGGTGACGCTAACCGGCGGGTCATCCCGGGAGGTCCTGGCGAAGCGGGTCAGGACAACCAGCAGCGTAACATCTAATGCTGGGGAGGGAGCCGGAGCTGACCGGCAGAGCAGTCCTGTGCCTGCGGAGGCGGCGAGGGGAAGTCCGGACAATGCCCTCGTTCGGCAGATGATGGCGGACCTGGCCGACTTCGGCCTGGACAAGCCCGGGGTTGATGGCGTGCTGGCGGGTGGCAACAAGCCAAAATGCAAGGAATTCATCTTCCGGGTAAGTATCGCATGGTACCGCCGTATTGCTTATATCCTGCCTTCTTTCTTTGCCACTTTGACTGCCTTTGTTGCCCTGCAGCTGCTCTACCACCTGTACCAGCCGGATGCGAGCGAGGAGCTCCCGGAGCTGAAGAGGCAGATAACTGCGCTATCCAAGTCTCAGAAGCTTCTGGAGGTGGGGAAGTCCCGCTCGGATCGGGAGAAGGCCAGGGCGGAGGAGAGGGCCAAGAAGATGGAGGAAAAGGCCAGGAAGATGGAGGAGAAGGCCCAGGAGCTGGAGGAGCAGAACCGGAGCATGGAGAGGGAGCGGGAGCGGGCTGACGCTGAGAGGGCCGAGCTGGAAGCCAAGATAGACGAGCTCCAGGCTCGTGCCACCGCTGCTGCTGCTGGTGGAGATGACCCGGGACAGTTCGACCGGTTCGTTCTTCAATATGAGGAGAGCGATCGGTTCCTGGACTGCCTAGAGAAGGCCCGGGAAGAAGGCATCTCGGATGCCTACACGGAATGGGCGGCGAAGGGGTGGTTAAATACTTCCCTGATGCCGGGTACCTTTGCCGAAGGAGATGCTCCTGTGGAGCCGGTCGTCCAGCAGCTGGCGGTGGAGGAACAACCAGGAGCAGAGCGTCGCTCGCACTTGGATTCTTTTACCAACAGTGCCGAACCTGCCGGAGCTGAGGTCGACGACGAAGCTATCGCTGGAGATGCGGCTCCTTAGGATGTTTTTCTTGCTCTTGCTTGTAAAAGAACTCTCCGGAGCGGTTACTGTTTGAATACTTTAATTAATTATAAATATATATCTGAGCTTGCGGGGCCAGAGTTTTCAAAAGTAGTTTGCATATATTTGATCTTTACAATCGGTTGAACCGGCGATATGCCAAACTAACCGCCTGGACCCAGCGGGTTTACCAAGCCGGGTTACTCTCCCGGTCGGGGTCTGCTCTTCTCTCCCCTACATATCTCTGGAGCTGGCCGCTATCAATCAAGCCCTGCACTGCAGTCTTGAGGGCAAAGCACTGGTTCGTCCGATGAGTTGCCTCATCGTGGTACGAGCAGTACTTGCCTGTCTGCGCCGTCGTAAGCTTCCCCTTGGGGTACCTTCTCTGGGGCGGTGGGGCAATGACGTCCGCATTCTCCAGCAGGATGTCCTCATAGGATGCGGTGAGAGTGGAGAAGACTTCTTGATTAGCCGGGGGTGCTGGCATAATTGCCAGGGGGCGCTCTTGGTGGTACGGTGCAGGTTTGTTCTCGGCCCGAGACTGGGGCCTGTCAAAGAAGGGCCTCTGCTGCCGCTGCGGCCAGGTCTTGCCGTTGTTGTTGTTGTTCTGGCTGGGTCGGCGACTCCCGTGCTCGGCTCGCTGGCCGGTTTTGCTCTCTTGACTGCGCGGGGGATCCTCCCCCCGGGGATGGTCCAAAGACTGCTCATCCCGCTTCCTCTTCAGCAGGTGGTTCCCGTAGGTCTCATGATCAGCCTGGGCATGCCGGATGGCCATAGCCATCAACTCGTCGTAGCCCTGAGGGAGTTCTACCCTGACGGCGTAGGAAAACTTCCCTGCCCGAAGCCCCTGCTTGAATGCCATCTCGGCGATGCCCTTGTCCAAGTTCCGAACCCCGGCCGTGGCCGTCTGCCACCGGTTGACAAAGGTTCTCAACTCTTCCCCGGGGGCCTGGATGCAGTTGAAGAGGACGGTGGACGTCCGCGCTCCCTCGACTCGGAGGATGAAGCGGCCTACGAACCGGTCAGCCAGCTGTTCGAATGCCTCGATTGAATTCGCAGGAAGCTCGTAGAACCAACTGAGCGCTTCTCCGGACAGGGTCTCCTGGAAGATGTTGCAGCAGATTGCATCGGAGTAACCCTTGGCGCAGGTCTGGGATCGGAAGCTGTCTAGATGCTGATACGGGCAACCGGACCCGGAATAGGTGAGCTTGAGGGACTTCTGGTTGCCAGATCTCCCCGACTCTATGACTCGGTGTGAAAAGGGGCCCATGCGCTCGTTGAACCGGGCGCCTTCCAATGGCCGGGCTGCTCTCCTCTCGTTTGCCTCCATCTGGGCCTTCAGGTCCGACACGGTGTCGGCTAGTAGTTGCAGCGCTCGGGCGGTTGGAGTATCCACTTCACCCATGGACGAAGCGTGCGGCTGGTGGGAGGCGGGCGTGCTCTTCGGCAGGTCCTCGCCGGTTCGTAACTTCTCTCGCCCAGGCTCGCTGGGCCGGGCGCCCGAAGATTGCCCTGCCTCTAGCTGCCGGGGTTGAACTAGCAGGGGTGCGGCTTGTGCCTCGGCCATGGCGGCACTGCGCTGCTGCCCCCTCTCTAGGGCGGCTACCAGGGCGGCGTTTACTGCCTCCATCTCTTCGTATCGGGCCTGGGACTTGGCTCGGTCCCGGTCGTTCTCCTCTCTGAGACGACTAACTTCTGCGGCCATTGCCCGTACCTTTCCCGCCATGCCGTCATGGTCGGGGCTGTACGTGGGGTCTTGATCCTGGCTCTCAGACTGATCACTCGGGTCATCCGAGAACGTCAGGGATAGGCCACGAAGCACCGGGCTGCCTTCGTCCTCTATCAGGTCTTTCCCGTGCGAGCTCTCGTGGCGGGGCTCCGGATTACCGGAGGGTCCTCCATGGCTCCTTCCCAAATCGCTGCCCTGCTCGCCACGCAGCTCCCGCGTGACGACAGGGGTGGAGGCGAGCGTTTGCACAGTTGCAACACGCCCCTCCTCAGTAGTTCCTTTCTCTTGACTCATTCCCACAATCTCAGCCAGCGGTGTTGCTTGCACGGCTTCTTGTTCAGAGTTCCCACAGACGGCGCCAATTGTTTCTGCCTAAACCCGGGGGTCTTGGTAGATACTTGATGAATCCAACTCGATCTCCTGCAATCCTGCTTACTAAGAGGAATACCGGGCGGGCCGGCCTTCACCTCTCCGATGCCTAAGTTAGTATAGTTGGAATATATATAACCTGGGCACGTATGTAAGCAGGGAGAGAGACAAGTTACCTATTTATGGTGGTAGTTGAGGCCCATATATAGGTGGTTGAGGGTGAGGGCTGGCCTTACCCTTCGATGTGGGACTGGTTCCCTTCTGTTTGGATATTCTGGTGCCCTCTTTGGCAGGCAGGCGCCCCCGGTCCCAGGACCCTTGGAGGCAGGATAGACCGCTGGGCCCCGAGGCCTGGTGCTGGTGATCCGATCCTGGGTCCTGGGCCGGGCCCTGGTGTACTTGCCGCGGGTCTGTGGGCTTGCTGTAGCCCCTCTGCGGCTACTGTTAACACTTTGTTTATACTGGATCGCTTCTTTCCATTAGGCCAGTTTACTAAGTTGACATTTTTCAACGAAGTATGGTTCGATAGTAGACTCATTATTCCACATCCTCATGTACACTAGTGTAATGTGTTTGTAGAGATCTCTATACTTTAAGGATTGGTTCTAACATTTGAGGCGTCCCCCAATGATAACCACAATCCATAAATATTCTCATGAGACGGATTGGAGTATCACTGATCAATAAATCAGGTTGTGCCAAACTTGTTTTCTTCCTTTACACAAGTATGTATCGAACCTAAGGTGGCCTCCCCCTCTTCCTTGGAGAGCCACGGCCTGTGACACCATTTATGCCACTTATGGCGTCACCATGCCACCATCCATGGTGGCAGTGCAATACCCAATTCCTCTTGGGTGGTACCATGTCCTTTTGATAAAACACAATCCTTGCAGGTATATTTGCAGCAGGTTTATATGATCTCGTCATTTTAATGTATAAGATATCTACACACCTTACTTTGTGTGATTTTTGGGGATCAAGATGAGACACAGTGGGGACAAACCACGACAATTCCTGTCGTTCCACTTGAACATGCTTGTTCTTATCTCCCCCTAACGACGGGAAGACTGTCTCATCAAAGTGACACTCCGCAAATCTAGCGGTGAAGAGATCGCCTGTCAAGGTTTCGACATAGCGGACTATAGCTGGAAGTTCATATCCAGCATAAATATTTATTCATCTCAATGGACCCATCATTGTGCGCTGTGGCGGCGCAATTTTGGCACATAAAAACATTTAATGGAGCTCAAGGATTGTAGATCCGTGTCAATCCAAAAGAGCTCAAGGATTACAAGTTCGTTTGAAATCCTTTAAAATCCTCCCACATAGTCACTAGCTATGGTGTAAATTGTTTCAATGATGATGGCCATAGTTGAAAAAGTAACGCTGCATGCAAAAATTGCATAACCCAAAACGGAAGTATTGGTGTGCTTTACCAATATTAAGACTATTACTGTAGTCGTTTTCCGTGAGACCAATTGGGTTTTTATATAGGAATATGATGTCCATTACAGATCCCATATAATAAGCTATAAAATCATTGCGCCTACGAAAATTAACCCGGCCTAGGTGCTTTGACTTTCTAGCATAAGCAGCATAAATTTTAATTGTGGATGGTGTCATGACACGTGACCAGCGTGTCGACACAACAACCAACACCATAAAATATCTATGGTGTCCGCAAGTTGGTTGAATCGATCCACTGAATCCTCTTTTGATTCAATATAACAACATAATGAGAAACTCATGTGTCTTTTGCATATGATGATCTCAATCATAATTGGTTTAACGAATAGGCTTTGAATGATGTACTTTTATCCATAAAATCATGACAGATATGAGAAGCATAATAAGGTATAAATGCATATGCTTGTGCATCAAATATATTATAATGCCACATTGGGGGAGCGGCGGAATTTAGGAATTGAACATACGTCTTCAACCCTATATGACAATATTTGAGGATAAAATGTTCATTGATCGTCCTCAGATTAGTGTGTGAACCATATTCTTCTGGTGTTTGCTTTTATTTATCCAAAAATATGGGTGTCCATAGTAGTTTCTTTAATGTATGGATCACCATATCAAAGCCAATCTATGTCAGAATTCCAAAAGATCATTTTCTTATGACGTTGGATTTAATTAGCGGTTACTTAGAACCTACTAAGTTGACATATAATCTTCTCTAATACTCGTTTACATTCGCAGTCATTTAGAGGTAATGCAAAGGAGCTCAAATGAATTCTCACTTGTGTCTTTTTCACATGAAAAATCGTGACGTAAATTTCTTTATAATGTGGAAAACAAAATTCAATTTTCTTTTATCGCATAAATTGTCAATTTGACATATGCTCAATATATACATCGAAACGTAACTCAAGTTCTTTAGAGTAAATCAATGGGGATTGTAATAAAAAGGTATTGTAATCCCAATTAGGCAGGTGTATTATGAATCCCAAAGGAAAAGATATTTAGATCTTTATCACTTTCATTATAGTACTACAGTTCTTTAGTACTATTATGCTATTTTTTGTGATATATTAGTACTATTGTCCTTCAGTACTATTATTTTAGGGAGTACATGGTGCATTTCTTTGCACACAGTCCATTGTGTCATGCCTATATTATGTCTTTGCACACAGTTCTTTGTGTCATGCCTATATTGTGATATGTTGTTTTACTTTATGCAATACTTTGCAAAGTTAGATGTAGAAAATTGAATCATGTATATTATGAATAAAATTTGAATAATCTCAATTCTTTTAGAGAAATTTAAAAAAAAAAAAATTAACATGCCAACGATTACATTTAGTCTTGTCCAATTTAGAGAGAGAAACTTTAAGACCAAAAGTCTAATTTAGGACAAAAAGTCGTATTTAGGCGTAATAGCCTTTATAAGGATATCTTGTAAATTTAAAAGTAGACTAATCAAAGTCTATCTTGGATTGAGCAAGATCCTTTTTGCTCTTTTAATAGCTGCAATGATGAGATGTGTCATTTGACATATTCTTCCCAGATGTTATGTTTTTAGTTGTAAATTTACTTTCAATGTTCTTGTTGGATATTGAAGATTCTTTTTCAAAATACGCATACCCGTATAATTCTTTATACTTATTGTAAGTTGCAGCTAATTCTTTGCTAGCTTATAATGTACGTATCAATAGTTCATTGAATTACAACAATGGCAGAGTGCTTCACTGCACATGACATGTCCCCTATGTCATCTTTTAAATGTTACATTGTTTCCACTTACTTTTGGATGATTATATGAATTTTACGTCCATGGTAATTACCCTTTGTTTTAGGGTCGTTGCATTACTTTGCCCATTTTGTTCAAGAATATATATATTTTTCTAAGACCTTACATCGTCATTGCTTTTTGATTTAGGGTTGTTGCATTACTTTGCAAAATGTGTTCCAGGAAATTTCTTTTTCTCATACCTTACATTGTCATTGCCCTTTGGTTTAGGGTTGTTGCATTACTTTGCATAATTTGTTTCAGGAAATTTATTTTTATCAGACCTTACATTGTCATTGAAGATATTATAATTATTTCTTAGCTATTTACATAAAGCAGTTTGCATAAATATACCATGCTCAAGCCTTAGTTGGCTCAATAGGGGAATTTGGTACTCAAGTTCTTCAAAGTCCAATATGTCAAAATTAAACTGTGATGGTTAAACCATCTTTAAAATAGAGGAAGAATATAATGGATTAATCTCGTGGTCTAAATGACATGCACGACGACTAATATAAACCAATATACATTATGGTAAATCCGTGAAATTTCGTTATCAAAATAAAATTTTGGTTTCTCCATTTTCATTGCATGTGAAACTAATGAAATTCCATTATCATTTTCTTCTACACAATAAATAAAATATCCATGTTGAAAAATTTTCAATAAATAAAAATTGGATTTCAAGACCGAAATTTGCAATGGTCATATTTTTCTTGCTTCGTGAAAATACTTTTCCACATTATAGGTTTGTCACTTTTTCTTTATATTACGAAGCTCATGAAATTACATTATCAGAGCAGTGTTCAAAATAAATAATATGTTAAATAAAACAATTATTTAACACTAATAAAATGAACATATAACGCTTCATGTTTCACATTTATATAAAATACTAATGCAATCAATTTTAATAGAGCATTATATCATATAAATAACTGAAACAAAATATAATGAAAGCAGAGCGTCAATATAAATATTACTTGTAAGTTTGCCAAATAAACTGCATATGAAGCGATTGTTTTATCTCCGTCTCCAAGTAGTCGTCACATATTGATCGCCGTATCGTAATTGTTATGCCACATAAAAACAAATAATATTCATATGATTAGTCACTTTAATCATATATATTTCACATTTACCATATAAATTAAATAATTTTATATGATTTTCACATTTAAACAATATCGATATGAATAGCCACACAGTAAATATAAATTACTATATGGTAATTTCAAAAATTACCTTCAAATTTTTTTTTTATCCCAAAAAGAAAATTCTGTTTTTTTCTTCGTGGGTCGGGTCAGCAGATCCGGGTCAGGCCCAACAAAACCGGGTCGGGTCAAGCTTCTGCCGACGAAACTCTGTCGGCAAAGATCTGAGGTTGCTTTTTCCCGACGAGCTGTCGTCGGTAGAAAACGGAATCGGATTCCTGTGCTTCCGGGCTGCTGTGCTGCTGTTGCGGCGTGGTTCGGGTGTCGTCGCAGCGGCGATCGGAGGAGCCGAGCGGCGATGGCCGATCGTCGGAGGTTGGAGTCGGCGGCGCGGGAGGTCGAATCGGAGGTTGGGTCGAGCGACGCCGATTGGAGGCCTCGGGTCGAAGGATTGGAGGCCAAGGCCGAGCGACGCCGATTGGGTCTAGCGGCGACGGTGGTGCTGGGACGTGCGGAGTCGATCGAGGCTGGCGGCGCTGGGATCGGCGGGGTCGATCGAGGCTGGCGGCGCTGGGATGTCGTCGAGGGCGACTGGATCCGGGACGAACATGGGTGCCCAGAGAAGATTGCGTCGAAGTTGGAGAGGATCGATGGTGTCGATCTGGGTTTGGAACCAGATATGACGGGCGGCGCAGGTCGTCGGCCGAACTAGGTCGACGGCTTAGGGGGGGGCGGTGGTGCTGGGTGGTCGATCTCGTCGGAGGTGGGCTGGCATAGGAGCAGGGCTGCTGCTACGGCGGCGAAGAGAAAAAAACATTTCTAGGGTTTTTTTTCTTTTTCTTTTTTTTTCGGCAGATTTTTTTTTTTTTTTTCAGATACAAAACCTAGGGTTTTTTTTTCTAGCTAAAGCAAAGTGCTGATAACGTGTTGTAGGAAAATGGGAATTGGTCTACTCATTTCATTGATAATCCCCTTTATATAGGGTGAGTATTACAACGGTAATAGTAAATACATTAATGACAATAATGACTACCTAATTATCTATCGTCCGTTACATTGACGAAGACACATAATACGTTTTTCCTTCAACATCAACTACAAATTTTGCGTAATTTAATGTATATTTAGAATTTTCTTATGTAATGGACTGCATGTCTGCATTACAATATTAGGTACATACATGATATTATTTTTTATTTTCTAGTTCTTTGAAATATAATTGGGTGATATATATATATATATATATATATATATATATATATATATATATATATATATATATATATGGCGATTCAAATGGGTGAAGGGACATTATGAACTATGAAGGGCTATTACTCGGACGCAATATAGATGGAGAATCACTACAACAAACAACCTTAATGCAATATTGCGATTTCCAAACCTTTACTGGGTGGTTTTTTGTGCTGCAATGTTGCTGCAGCCTGCAGCTATTAGTTTCAGTTGTAGAGTGGTTGTCCTTTCTAAAGGGTCGTGTGCAGGACTTGGGTGCTCATAGCAATTAAGCTGGGTGTGCGTTTTCATGCTTACTTATTGCTCGGGGAGCACATTTTTCATTGTCTGTTAGTTCTTTTATTCTACTTAGCTTGTTTTTTTTTTTAAATCGAAAGTCCAACACTTTTATTCAATACGCAGTATAAAGATAACACACCCATGAGGGCCGACCAATAAGAGCTATCTCTTATGACACACCAACCTAAGAACTAGGCTAATATAATCACGAATACACCCACATTTTCATCGGAGCACTGAAGCACAAAAACCAGTACTTAGGGTATTTAGAAGCGAGGATTAAATTGAAACAACCAAATATCCCAAGACACTGTGACCAGATTCAAAAAACTAGTTCAAACAAGCGATAAGAGGAGAAAACTCATCCCTCACTTGTTTGACTATCCCCAAGATAACCATATTCTGGGCCATAAAAACCCAATCCAACCAAATCCACCCCAGAGTGAAGGTCCAAAATAAGCCGGCCCTAAACTCGGCACCAAATCCTAGCCGAAAAACAATGTTCAGAGTCACCGGCATCAGTCCGGCGCCTACCACCGCCGGCATGTCGATCACCCCTTTCTACTCCCAAAGCTGCATATACTCCAACACACTCACCACAGCCACCAACACACCAAACACTACCGTCAAATCACTGCCGGCCACAACCAAATCACCAAGATCTATCCGATCCAAACTCTCAAGAAGACCTAGCTTCAGTCTCTTCGGATCTACCTTCATCGACGTCGCCTGCCATGAAGAAAAAAAATGAATACCAGTTCGCCGTCTTCTCCTCTCTCACATGTCAACGTCAGTTGAGCCCAGGAACCTAGCTTCAACCATGGTCGCATCCGCCCATCGGCGCCGCATTGAAATGGAATGAAAAAAAAAGATCTACCTCGTCGATTTCTATTGACAGCATAGCCACCCTTCCCAGTCCAATGTTTACAGCCAAGAGACCGTTGATTTGTCGAAACGCCGCCGTCGTCGAAAGATGCCGTCTGCGTTCGTAGGTTTTCTCCAAGGAAAGAGCGGGATAGCATGTCTTCTGAGATGCTAAACCCCAATATTGGATTCCAGCCGTAGCCATCATCGTCTAAGCCTCTGCCGCCGTCGTCGCTGTCCCACAGCCCTTCGCCCCCAGCAAAGAAAGAGAGGGCGGCTAGGGTTAGGGAGAGAAAGAGAACGCGAGCCATTTCGAAAAATATCTTTTTTTTTTTTTTTTTTACTTAGCTCAGTTTGATTCGCTTCATTTTGTAACTAATTTAGTAGCTTGGTTTAGCGCCACACCGTTGGATTTGATTAGTTTATATTTATTATTTCATTATTTGGAATATGTGGGAGTGGATTTTAGTAGTTTAGTAATCAATATTGCACACCCAGCTTATTACTATGGACACCCAAGTCGTTTGATTGTTGAGAAAACCAAGTCGTTTGGGAATGAAACAAGTTCAAAGGTAAATCTCAATATCGCAAAGTAAACAATGAAAGAAATTGAAAAGGTAATCTCAATATCGCAAAGTGGTATCCTTTCAAAAAAAGATGGATAGGAATATGATTCATGATCAATCATGGATATTGATGCAGATGGACCGACCTTTAATAAGTAGATGCTTCACAAGACAAGCCACAACCCACAAGAAGCCAATATTTCTTCAAAAACTAGCACTACGTGGCTAAGAATCACACTCTCATTACAGGTTGAATGCAAAAGGACAGTTCTATGACTTATATCCCGGCCTGCTTCGTATCTTTTTTAGTACATATGGAAATGCTCTGCTTCTAAAAGCTCAATGGAAATCCAAACAGTATTGCATTAGCCATCTGTGTGTGTATCCGAGATTGAAGCAAAAGAGACAGACTGATGGAGATGCGAAAGAGTACTGGTAATCCGAGAGATCAAAGATTGGTTCTAGTTCCATGTCCATACCACGGCCACATAACCCCAATGCTTCAGTTGGGTACGTTTCTTCACTCCAAGGGATTCTCCATCACCATCGTTCACACCCAATTCAACTCTCCCAGCACTTCCAACCACCCTGAGTTCACCTTCATTCCTATTCCTGATGGCCTAACTGTTTCTCTAGTCTCATCTGGGAATATACTAGCTATTCTGTTGGCTATCAATGCCTATTGCGAAGCGAGTTTCGAACATTGTTTGACTACTCAAGTAATGAAACAAGAACCAAAGAAGAAGATCACCTGCATCATCTACGATGAATTCATGTACTTCTCTGAAGCTGCTGCTGTTCGTCTAAACATCCCAAGCATCATCCTCCGTACTACCAGTGTGGCCAATTTTCTTGCTCGTAGCACTGCCGTAGAACTACATTCAAAAGGCCTCGTTCCCTTCCCAGGTATGTGTCATACTTATGTTCCAAGTTATGAAACTAATATTGCTAGAAAATATATGCAAACTAAGATGCTGAAGCTTAGAGGTAGCTAGAGTTTATATACATTTTACTCTCTTCATATAACAGAGTCTGTGTCACTGGATCCGGTTCCCCAACTTCATCCGATCAGATTCAAGGATCTACCCATCTCCCCCTGGGACACAATAGAAAGGTTTCTGGAATTAATAGTTAGCTCACATGATGTTAGGAGATCTTCGGCCATCATTTGTAATACCACAGTCTGCCTTGACGAGTCATCACTAGAACGGATTCAACAGTATTGCCGAGTACCGATATTCTGCATAGGCCCTCTTCACAAAATCACAGCAGCGGCCTCTTGTAGTTTACTTGAAGAGGACACAAGTTGCATTAAGTGGCTGGACAAGCAATCTCACCAGTCAGTAATCTATGTCAGTTTGGGGAGTGTAGCATGCATTGGTGAGAAAGAACTAGCAGAAATGGCATGGGGATTAGCTAACAGCAAGCAACCTTTCTTGTGGGTGATTAGACCTGGCTCCATTAGCGGCTCTGATTGGATAGAGCTACTGCCTCGAGAGTTCAGAGAAGCTGTAGGAGAAAGAGGTTTCATAGTGAAATGGGCACCCCAAAGGGAAGTTTTGGCTCATGGCGCCGTGGGCGCCTTTTGGACCCATTGTGGCTGGAATTCAACACTGGAAAGCATATCTGAAGGGGTTCCGATGATTTGCAAACCGTGTTTTAGTGATCAGAAAGTGCATGCAAGGCATGTAAGCCAAGTTTGGAGACTAGGTTTAGAATTGGGGGATGAGTTTGAGAGAGGAGAGATCGAGAGAGCTGTCAGGAAACTTCTGGCAGAAAGTGATGGGGAGGAAATCAGGGTGAGGGCCAAGGATATGAAGGAGAAAGTACAAGTTTCTATGAGTAGGGGTGGATCTACCTACAATTTCTTGAATGAACTTGTTGAACTCATCATAAGAAAAGAGACATTCTTCACAATTAGCTAGGTCCTATGTGCAGTCATTGATAGATGAGGCTTCTAGGATCTGATTGTAAGTTTACTTTTCTTCATGGTCGAGAAGTGAGTTCTATGCTAATGAAGTTAAAAAATTTCAACATATACTTTCGCTGAGAAAAGTATTTACCTTGCTCATCTTAAAACTTGTATAAATCTGGCTGTGTTAAAGAAGCCCTTGTGTGGCTCTTATATATACAGCAATCCACCAAAGTCTAAATCATAAAAGTATTTAGCATTTAGGCCTTAGCACTCTCACTCTCAATATATAAGATTTAGAAAAGGTGATATTGTTGGACCTAATGAAAGTGCCAGACTAAGAGCACTGGAAAATGTCTGAAAACTATTCTTTTTCTTGTATCTCTTCATCTCTACTGATTTTGACATTTTGTTGTGCGTGTGATTCAGTAAAGCTGTTAAGAAGACTATGAGTTGGTGAAAACCAGGAATTGAAAATATGCTGCACGAAACAAGCAGCAAGTGCAAATCAAAAGTAGGGGTGAGCTAAGTCCCAAGTGCTCATCTAAATTATGCAAGGAATGACTTCAGCTATCTTCAACAATGACTTTAGAAGTATTATAGTCTATTTAGTAAGCTAAACAAAACTGAATTTGCAAGACGCAAACGACTTCCAAAGAAATTCAAACTTCCTAAATAAGTGACCAAAATACATACTCTGCTGCACCCTTGACAAACAGTAGCTCTGAGCTCTATCTTACTCTGTAGCACTAGCTATTCCTCGGAAGTTTTTTTTTGTCTGAATATTCCTCAGAAGTTGATGTAAAATCACTGGCATTGTGCTGCTTTCTCTGCCCTTTCAATTGAACACAACCTCAATGCCTTAATTGGGTACAATTCCCAACGCTTTGTTCCTACTATATGAACCCGCTAACTACCCTCATTTCAACTTTAGTGATGCGAGGCATGTTACTGAAGTATGGAGACTATGTTTTAGAATTGGCGGGCGAGTTTGAGAGAGGAGAGATACAAAGATGTGAAGGTGAACATACACGTTTCTATGAGCAAGGTGGGTCTAGCTACAATTTCTTAAACACTATAAGGTGGTTGAAAACACTATTTTGTTGTTGTCCAGAAGTCAGTTCTAGGCCACTCGCATTCTCAAATAAAAGTTCTATGCTAAAGGATTTAGAATTATCCACAGAAAGATGGAAGAAAGAAAGTACATAATCAATTTCACAAGCACTATATTTCTGTTCCAAATTGAATTTACACATACAGTGATACAGGATAAACTACTTTTGCAAGCACTATTACATTGCAAAATTGATACAAGAATTTAAACATAGAGGAAGAACCTGAATTTGTATTTCAATCCGAGAAGAAGATGATGGAGCCGAATTGATCACACCACCGCAATTGCAGCCACTGGATTCTGTAAATCTAATGTATTACGGATAAAACTGCAATGTTCAATTGCCATCAAACATGAACAGCATCCGACCCAGAGCATTTAATGAAAAAAAAAAAACCGACATTACATCAAGCAAATCACATAAAAATTGGCCATTACAATCACATATCGAAAAGCGCTTCAAGAAGATGAAGGGTGATCGTGGTGGTGGTGGTGTTGGTGATTGTCTTCATCGTCGGTGTCGTCTTCGTCAAAGGGCTTATCCTTGTGGAAGATGCAGCACTTCTTGGAGCTCTTCTTCTGCATAAACTCGTTGTCCACGGTTCCTTCCTTCCAGGTGACTTGCTTCTTCTTCCGATTCAGCCGCAGAACCAAAGGCGAAGATGTCGATGATGACGACGACGACGCATCCGGATTCTCAAGGGTTATGGTGTTCGTCACGCTCGTGCTCGCCGTCGGTGGAGCTCTGCCTCTGCGGCCGCCGCTCATGGTTGTTTCTTCTATCTATTGGCTCAGGGGATTTTGCTCTTCCGAGTTCTAAGGTGTGTTGGCGTGTACATGAACATATGTGCTTCCTACAATATTATTTATAGTCCTTCAAATACATTTTATAAAAATGTTAAATGTTTATTTATAAAAATGTTAAATAAACAATCAGATTTCTCTGACTGTTGCACTATCTATTCCTCAGAGGTACATAGATGCAAAAAACAATGACACTGTTCTGCTGCTTAACTAAACACAAACATTGTTGCCTATAACTTGTAAGCTGCTGAAGCAACATATACTGCTGCTGATTAACTAAACACAAACATTCTCTGCAGATAGTTTATGAAAAGATTATGTCTGGCTTTCAATTATTCCCAGTTTGAAGGTCCCAGAGATAAAGATAATTGTAAACTACAAAACTGATAAAGACAGGGTAAACACAAAAATAATTGTGATTGTTTGTGATCGGCTTTGTAGTTTACAGCTATTGCACTCATTAAACTATTACAGCTATTGCACTCCATTATGAAAAGATTATGTCTGGTTTTCAATATCACTCCATTGAGTTTTAGATATTGGGATAAAAATCTCAAAACCTTCAACAATGAGTTCCATAGAAGCATTACCTCCATCATCAACCATAATCCACTATTTCTCACTATCTTAGGAAATGAGGAAAACAATCATCTTAACTTTCTATTGTAAATCTGTCCCAAAGTAAAGTGGACGTTAATGGAAGCTAGGTCTTTACCCCAAGCCATTCTCAACTCACAGAGGATCTCACCAGCAAAGCTAGTGGCTGCTCTGATATCACTTGAAGGGTCCTAAAGGAGGGGGTGAATAGGCCCTGAAAACTTTTTCGTTCGATTTTGCTCTTATGGATAGCAGTAGTTGGTGCTATCCTGTATAGCAAAAATACGATGACTAAAAAGTATAAAGGTGCAGCTTTACACAAACAACACTAAAATTTTTTTTTTTACTCGCATAAACCCTGCAACAGGGAGAAAAACTGTGTGCTCCAAACTCTTGGCCAGCAAATCTTCTTCACTATGACACACAACACTTATTACAAGTATGTAGCAACACGGGGATCACAAACCACGTTTGTATCAAGTTTCAGACTACTCTAGTCTCTTAACCTGTTCTACCTCATTTGCCTCTCAAGTGGTTGTTCATAAGTAAGCTGTAGAAGTTCCAACTTGAGATCTCAGCAACATTTGACTGAATCTTTCAAGGACACTTCATAGACTAGCTGCATAATCCATCATCAATTTATGGTATGCAACATGCTGTATGAGTTTTAGAAAAGGTTTTGTTCAAAGCTCAAAAGATTATAACACAAGTATAACCCTGAGCTTATTGGAACAATGCAAAATACATATAAACAAGATCTCAATAGAAGAGAAATAAATGATATGGGTTGTTGCAAAAAGGTTTTGTGTCAAGCTCTAAGGTTTACAATCACACAAGGAAGACTTAGAGCAAATGGACATGCAAGGGAATAAAACTCAACCGAAGAAAATGTAATACTACATTTTTAACAAACCCCTGAGCAAAGAGATTTGTGCCTCTTTATATAGGCATGAGTGAGGCTCCATGAGAGCACACAAGTACCCAATAAAAACTAACATGACATAGTGGCCAAGTAGCAAAGTATCAGCTAGGACTTATCTAGCCAAGAAGAATATTTTCATCTAAGAGTAGAAAGATATTAACAAGAGGAGACACAATCTCAATTGCATTAATGAGGCATGGGGAGCATCTAATGAAGTTAGATATTTTCCACTAAGAGAAAGAGTTCCAGAAAATCATCCAACTTCAAAAGCAAAAGATCTTTTAAAAAAATCTTCTAATTAATGAGTATATCAATCAGTACAAAAGTCTTAGGATAGCAGGCATAAGTCATATCCTAAATGAAAACTCATGAGATGTATATGCATGATTTATACCTGAGTGCAGAGAGATCATATTAGTTCTTCAACTTGATCTTCGACTTCAAACTTCAATTGACTGGACTTAATATATTAAGCTGGTTGTGTTTTGTTAAATACAAGAATTGCCAACATATGTTATACCAACACAGTTTTCCTTCCACACTCTCGAGAAGCGTGGAGACCCCTTGTGCCTTTGTTCAAGTAGACAATCAACATAAGATATTAACATCAAGAAAACAACATTATTGACTTCAACCCTTCAAACACATTGCGCTCACACGTGCGTATTATTGTTTGTTGTACATTTTGAGTTGTACCTACTAAATGTTGCTTTGAGTTTATAAACTTCTAGAATATATAAAAGAAAACTTATTGATTGCCAGCCTCTTAACCAGAGAGTAATAGTATTTCAAGCATCTTACATGGTAACTCTTTAAAAATCAAATCTAAAATGAAATTACATTTACATATAACTTGAATTGGGAGGAGTGGAGAACTACACTTGCTTATAAATAGAGTTTTTGAAGAGGCTTCATGTTTGTGTCCAACACATTCACAGATAAAAATTACAATTAATTGGCGTCTCAAAGTGTCAACACGAGTACTAACTACTTGATTTTCAGATGAAAGCTTGGCTGGATCCGTGGGCCTACAATTTATTCGCACTTAATTGATCCTGCAAAACCTGGTTGAATTAATCATCTTTAAAATTTTTTTTTTGGTCTGAGCCTCAACCTTAAACTGGAACAAAGAAAAAAGAAAAACAATATAAGCTGGATTAAGTGCACAATCTAATGATGATTAATTCAAAAACTGCATATAAGCTCCACATTGCATTTGTTATTCCATGCAATATTCAAAATCAAAACTACTTGCACAATCTAATGATTCATTGTGCACCCAAAGTCTTTCAGACATATGTTAAAATAATTTTCCCTTCAAAAACTGCAAAGATGTCTAGTCTGCAAAGAACCAACACCGGTTTAACATTGCAGACTAAACTTTTTTGTTGTTTTTAAAGTGAAAATTTTATTGAACCTATGTCGAAAGAAAAGACAAAAATACACAAAAGAAGAAAATAAAAGTCTGATGATCTTCATTTTTTTTTTAAATGTACTAAAGAGCTTCAATAAGCATTCGAAACATCTAAAAGTACCAAGTAAAGCAAAACAACCAAAGTTGTAAAATTGTAAATATTCACAACTTGGTTTAAAATCTGTCGCCTTTCCAGCATTGCGACTGGATTAGCGCCGGCGGGGCTTTTCCACCCGCCTCACACCAGAGCGCGCAGGGTTAACCAAACAGACTGCACAGCACACCCACAAGGCTTCCAAGAAGCTGTTGGAGAGAGGGGTTGCATAGTAAGATGGGCACCCCAAAAGGAAGTCTTGGCACACACTGCATGCAGTTGGAGGGTTTTGGAGTCACCGTAGTTGGAATTCAACCATTGAGAGTATCTCTGAAAGAGTTCCGGGGAAATGCCAACCGCCTTTTGGTTACCAGTGAGTGAATGCAAGGTACTTTGGTCGAGTTTGGGGAGTAGGGTTAGAGTGGGAGAATGACACGAACACGTTTCGGTTACCAGCTAGTGAATGCAAGGTACTTTGGTCAAGTTTGGGGAGTAGGGTTAGAGTGGGAGAATGAGAGAGGAGATATAGAGGGAGCTATAAAAACTAAGAAGGCTTATGGTGGGTAAAGAAGGAGAGCTGAATCAGCTGATAAGACGCAAATTTCACTCACAGTTAAAGAAATTTTAGGGAGCGTTCTCCCATCACCTTTCTAATCTTCAGATACAAATGTGACTGTATGCAATTGACTTTGGCATAGATCCAACAGCTCCAGAAACTAATCCAAAGAGGATCAGAGCTGCTTTTTTGTATTTTATGCCTTGGTAACAATCACACACAAGTCCAGCGGCCATCTATCAAACATTAGAAGAGTCTCAAAGAAAAAGAAAAAAAAAACATTATTTAGAAGCTATTCAGGAACAATGAAGATCATCAAGATGTGACCTCACCAAGTAAAATCTGAGTGTAGGTAAATCATTGTAGTTTATCACTCGGCCTTGAATAAAATTCAACTATGCTAATGCATCAGTGTAGTCCTAGAGAAAATTCTTATCCTAGAGAAAATTGTGCTGGTTTCTAATTATCCCAGATTCCCACCATCACCCTCGAGAGGCATGGAGGCTATCTGCCTTTGTTTAAGTACACAGTCAACACAAGAAAGAAGATCTAGAAAACGATAAGCATATCTTTGCATTTCAATTCCACCTTCCATCTCTTTTTTGTTGTTTATTTTTGTTTACGTAGGGAAGCACGACAAGTATCCAATAGATTACTTGGTAATCAAGCCAGAAACTAAAGCTTTGGTCTCAAGTCTTGGCTAAAACCAATTTAATTATTGTTAGTCAATAGATCAGCTCTCAGCTACGATTTTCCTTCCCATGACTGAGTCCCCAAGTCTCTTCTGCTCTTATTTCAAACAAGGACGTGTCTTTCCAGGAAATTGAATCTATTCCAACTTTACAAATCATACAAACAACCTTGCCTCTCACAGAGCATCGACTTCAAGTGTTAACTTTTTAAGGTATGCTTGTCTATATAAACTACATAACAATGCATTTACTACTCGCCTGACCAAAACAGAAAATACCTCATTTCTCTGTTGATCAAGCCCTTCCCAGTGCTAGGATGGAATATCAACAAGCGAGATCCCGCAGAGTGGTGCTGGTTCCTCTGCCCTTTCAAGGCCACATTACCCCAATGCTGCAGTTGGGCACTATCCTTCATTCCAAAGGCTTCCACATCACAATTGCTCACACCCAGTTCAACTTTCCCAACCCACTCAACTACCCTCATTTCGACTTCTTAGCATTGCCGGATGGCCAAGTTGCACAAACAATATCGGCGCACAACTTTATAGCTGTGATATCAGGTTTCAACTCCAACTGCAAAGGCCATCTCCGGGAATCGTTGGCTAGGATAATGGAGAAAGAGCATCAACACAATAAGATTGTTTGCATTATCTATGATGAATACATGTATTTTGCAGAAGAGGTGGCCAAACAGTTGAGGATATCTAGTATCATATTGTCTACCAGCAGCGCAGCAAAGATGATAAGTTACCTTGCAATTCCTATGCTCCAAAATGAGGGATATATACCCCTTCAAGGTATGCAAGATTAGATAACTTTCAACTTTCTCAATGCTGTATTAGCATACAGAGAATTTTCTGTGAGAATTGCGTTCTATGATCCTCTATTTCTCATGCATACTTCAACATGAGCTGTACGAACTCTGATGCTTTACCTATATGAATGCAGAATCTAAGATGCTGGAACTAGTACCAGGCCTCCAACCACTAAGATTTAAAGACCTAACCATCACGTATTTCAGAAAACTGGATGACTTGCTACAGCTAATAGCGAAAGCCCTTGATCCAAGGTCATCTTCATCCATTATCTGGAACACCATGGATTGTCTCGAGCATTCGACACTGGCAAAGATCCAGCGGGAAAACCAACTTCCATTGTTCCCTATCGGCCCTCTGCACAAAACTGTTCCAGCCATTTCCAGCAGCTTATTAGAAGAGGACCAGAGTTGCATTCCATGGCTTGACAAACAACCACACAACTCTGTAATCTATATAAGCCTCGGAAGTGCAGCTTCCATGGACGATAAAGACCTAGTTGAAATGGCATGGGGGCTTGCCAACAGTGATCAACCTTTCTTGTGGGTTATTCGAACAGACTCCACAGCACTCCCAGAAGCATTCCAAGAAACTGTTGGAGAAAGAGGTCGCATAGTTAGATGGGCACCCCAACAGGAAGTCTTGGCACACACTGCAGTTGGAGGGTTTTGGAGTCACTGTGGTTGGAATTCAACCATTGAGAGTATCTCTGAAGGAGTTCCATTGATATGCCAACCATATTTTGGAGACCAGCGAGTGAATGCAAGGTACTTGACCCAAGTTTGGGGAGTAGGGTTAGAGTGGGAGAATGACATGAACAGAGGAGATATAGAGAGAGCTATAAGAAGGCTTATGGTGGATAAAGAAGGAGAGCTGATAAGGCAACGAGCAAATGAATTGAAGGAGAAAATTGAATCCAGTATGAATCAGGGTGGTTCTTCCTACAATTCCTTGAATGAATTGGTGAACCTTATATTGTCATTCTAATTGCATAAATGCTGTAGATGCTACTATACTACAAAAAGAATAAAGATATGAAATCACTATATCAGCAATTTCAAATTTGCGTCCAACAAAAGAAGCAATTTCGAGTTTACCTCAAGACAAATCCAATTTCTAAGCAGACAATGAAGGGAAGCATCACTTTCTCGAACAGTACTCAAACACACAATAACACAAACTTTGTGTTATGGGTTTCATTAGCCTGAATTAGATCATAATCTTGGTAAAGTATATACAATCCCATGCTATTTACCTCATTTCCTTAGCTATGAATAAAGATATGAATTCAGTAAATGCCAATTTTATAGTATACGAACGGTACTCGAAGATGAATCCAGTTTCATACTAGATAGCACATCATATAAATTATCGATGCATTACAAACTCAAACCACTCATATTAAACAGATAAAGACACAAATTTCACACACATCCTGATATCAAGTAGTGTTACTCCTATCTATTTTAGGAAGAACAAAACTTTACCTTTAAAATCTCCACATATCGATACAAACTCACACTAAGCATTACAAACTCACACCTAAGTATTCTACCAAACTTACACTAGACAGTAGTCCCGGTACAGTAATAAAGTTTATCAACCACATAAATACACAAACCTGATTTCATCTTTTAGCCGGATGATCTGGGCACATCAACACAGTTCCAAACTACAGATAACATTACGTTTAGAAGCGCAAAGATTAACAATCAGTAGCTGCAAGTCTCATAGTTTCATAGTATACAAGCATTACTTGAAGACAAATCCAATTTCACATTATATAAGTTCAACCAAGCATAACAAATACACACTTTACTCACGTTCTGACATAAACCATCGTCAGACTAATCTTATTTCACCCTAGACTGGACTCTGATCTTCACATATTACTATACTTTCACTACATAGCACATCTAGATATACAGTAAACACATAAATCCACAAACTTTATTGACATTATAACATAAAACCTCGATTACCCACATCTTACTTTACCCAGTGAATCACCTTATCATCTCAATCTTCACCAGAAATTTCAATGGCTCTGACATTGGGTCTCCTAGCCTCCACCTTAGGAACCGTAACAGTAACAACCCCATTGCTCATAAAGGCCTTGAGCTCCTCAATCTTGGCGTTCTCGGGGAGCTTAACCTTGGTCATGAAGCTACCGCTGTCTGTGCTAATCTGAAGCACTCGTTCTTCTTGAAGCTGAACAAGCACGTCCTCGTTTGCAAAAGCAGGAAGAGCTGCTTTAAGAACGTGAGCGTTTCGGGTCTCGCTCCAATCGAGGCGGGAATTCACGGAGGAAAATACGGGATTGAGTCCGTGGAAAACGTTGGAGAGTGAAGAAGGGAATAGTGGGAAGTCTAGGAAGGGGTCCCAGAGGTCGAGGGCCCAGGGATCGAAGTCACTGCTTCGTTGGTTGTTGATTGGGATGATTGACATGTTTGTTGAACTGAGGTTTTGTTTGGGATGGGAGATTGAGACTGAAATAGGGGAGTGGAAGTGAGCAAGTACTGGGGACTGGGGACTGGGGAGTAGTTTAAGGAGCAGCACTTTGGAGGTTCTGGCAGGTTCTTTTGGGCGGGCCATGTAAGGCGGTTTGCTCTTGGGCACCAAATGTTTCTAACAACACCCAAGAATTTGATCATAACACCCTGAATTTGAGAGAGTTCGTTTTCTTCTACTTTGTTTTACTTTTACCCAACCCAAGGTGATACCCTTACAAATCTCCAAGAATTGTGTGATTGTTTTTGAAACAGACAGTATTCAGGATCATATGAGTATTTTCGTCTAAATCAATTTGGATATACACTCTCTAAAGCTCGTTTTTATCTATCGGACTGTGTAGAGTTGTATACAATGTCTCACTATGAATTTGTTCATTTTCTGAGTTATTCTTAAAATCCATCAGTTTGCCTCGATAAGAATTTACTCAATTGTACTTATCTTAGTGAACTAAATATCTATGTTTTCAACAAAAATGAGGGAACCAAGTACCTCATAAAAATGACGTAAGCATTTATCAAACTCGTTCATCTATAAATGATTGGACAAAATCATGTTAGAGTGATATGTTTGTCGAGATAACGATAAATGATACAACGATTTTCCTCAAGTAAATGATATTTTTATCGAGATAATTTGAGATTGAATGCGATAAAATTAATTTAGGTAATAATAGTAAACAGGTTTATCACCAATTAGAGCTTATCCTAATCTCATTAATAATGGTAAGTAAAAGTAAGTGCCTAAATATTTAGAATTTTTTTCAATCTCTGTTTTTAGTAGTCAGAAAATACTTTACACTGGTTCATTTTTCGCCTCAATTCCCTGATCACGTTTTCACTTTTGTTTCTTCTTCCCCTTCCCCTTCCCCTCCTTTTCTCACTCTGAGGCCGCCAGAACTCAGAAGACTCCAAACCCTTTTGAAACCCTTCCCTTTCTCAAACTGAAGCTCAAGTTTCTCCCTTTCTCCATCAGAAAAATCTTTCTACCATTAACACCTCTTCAGTTCTTTGCTTTTATGGCTCTCTCAATCTCCCCAGAGTATAAAATTTCTATATGAGCAATTATCCCAAGATCAAAATCACAAAGCATAAACACATTCTGAACGTCAATCACCAAATCATGAACTAACTAAATAGGATTACTAGAACATACCTTCATTCTGACTTAGAGACATGGCTTCAAGTTGATCAGCAATACAAACAGCAACAATAACGTTATTGGTCTTCTCCTCAGCTCTACGCTTGACACCTTCTATGGGGCAGGCACTTAATGTCTGATCGTCGTGGAGAAAGCAGAGACCAACACACCTTATATATAGAGTTTATTTGGCACCAAGAGATCTCCCATAAAGATTCTACTTGATAACCAAGTTATCTCTAAATTAGGTTTCCTCATGCATGACCAACACAGTTTTATTAATACATATTGATAATGAATTCTTAATCGTATCTAGGTTAGATATACTTAACCAAAATGATATATAGGTATTGTACAAAATCATATATCTCCTATTAATGAATCCTAGTTTGATTCTTATTGATTAGATGATGACTTGTCCACTTTAGTCTTACACAGAGGTATCAAACTTCTCCAGCATTTGAATGTTTGTAGTTTTTTGTTCACTTTTTATAGCCGTTCTGTTAGTTTGAATGATTATTTTGCAGTTCATATTAAATTCTTAATGATTATAATTGTTTGATGAATTTTATCAATTAAAGTGATTCAGGAACTCTTATCCTTCAGTGTGATCTGCATTTATATTTTTGTTAGTTTGTATGATCCATTTGATGGCTAATGAATACGGAAATTAACTGTGATTACCAAGTAAAACTAGCTTTTGTTTGATTAATGATAGCTTTAGTTGTTGAAACTAAGAAAGTAAATTTCGTGTGATTGAACTATTCGTAAATTTTTTTGATTTAGAGAACAGATTTTTGGGCTTTCGATGATGTACTTATTTGTAAGTGAACTATTATGCATTTTGAAACTGAACGGCCATGGAGAAATATTTCAAAAGAAAATCAACAGATGAGTTGACAGAGTCATCATCAGTTCCTAAGAAAGCGAATAATAGTTCAAAAGAAGCTAGCTTGGGAATAAACTTGGAGGATCTCCCTACTGATCCGGGCTTACATACTCGAATTTGGAAATACCTTCCTAATGTCTGGGAAATGGTACGAACAGCATACATACAAAAAGGTCCTTGTCAGCGTCGAGACTATAAGTTTCCCAAGAAGACACTCGCAGGAAATACAGAAAGACGGTTCAATCCTGCTTGGTTTGATGAATTTTCAACTTGGTTGGAGTATAGCGTTGAGAACTAGAATGCACGGACACGTGAAAATAGGCCCGTATTCCGTATTAGACACGGATACGGATACGATACGTTTAAATACTTTAAAATACGGTCGGACACGCGTATCAGACTTTGGACACGATCTGGACACGCCGTATTTATCATGGACATGTACGTGTCTGGGTTGGACACGAAAATAAATATGACACGAGGGGCAGATTGGACATTTAGCATCTCAAATCCTGAATTAACCTCTTCCTTCGATGTTCTTCGCGTGAGTCTGTTCTTCGCCACAGGGCGCCACCCCCGTCGCGTAATCATCATTGCGCCATCGCCGTCGCGCCATCGCGGTCCCTCCGTCTCTCCATCGAGCCATCGCGCCGTCGCCGTCCCTCCGTCTCTCCATCGCGCCGTCGCTGTCCCTCCATCGCGCCGTCGCGCCATCTCCTGGTCAGACAAATCAGATTAGGGGTTAGTGGGTTACCATCGCATCAGACAAAGGGAGGAGGGGGAGAGAAGAAGAAGAAAGAAAGGGGACAGAGGGAGAAGAAGCCAGAAAAGAAGAGAAGGGGAAAAAGACGAGAAGGAGAAAAAAGAAAAAAAAAATAGAGAGAGAGAGAGAGCACGGGAGAGAAGACCAGAAGGAGAAAGAAGAGAAAAAAAAAAAAAAAAAAGAGAGAGAGAGCACGGGGAGAGAAGACCTGAGAAAAAAGAAAAAAAAAGTTTTTTTTTTTTTTTTTTTTTTCAGTAGGGTTTGGACTCTTGAAACTTGAATTGATTTTAGTTTTGGATTTCAATTTTTTTTTTATATTGTAATTTGATTATGAAATTTTTTTGATTTAGATTTAGATTTACATTGATTAGGTTTTAATTTTATAAGCTATTTTATTTGCATTTCACATATTTTTGTTATATATATATATTATTTAAAATAAAATTTAGTGAACGTGTCCACCACGTATTCATATTCAAAAAAAAAAAAATTGGCGTGTCCGCGTATCGTATTGTGTCGAATACGGACACACGTACTCGTATTCGTGCTTCTTAGGTTGAGAAATATGCTGCTTATTGTCTCTGTTGTTGTCTCTTTAAACCTGAGATTGGAGACCAAGTAGGTGGTTGTAACTATAAAGATGTTAGCAATCCTCTATGGTACAAAACACAGTCTATATGAATCATCAAGTTCAATAAAGTAAAGTCTGAAGTTAAAGCTCAAGGTGAAGAACCAATATTATCTCTTGGTAATTAGGTAAAACATGCATATGCATTTCATGGTTTTTCACAGATGATATCAGCTACGTTTGCTGTCCTAATTCTTCTGGGTATCTTATGATACCGTTATAAGTCTTGTTGATTGGTCTCCTTATCTATGCTTTAGCTGCAGATTGTTCACATGTGTTTGAAATTCGTATTTCAAATTTAAATTGTCAGCAAAGCTAGTTATCTAGTCTTGGAGCCAAAGTTAGTCTTGGTTGTTGTGATTTATATCCAACCCAATACCTAATAGCTATGGTTCTCATAGACTCCAGCTAGGATTGTGATACACAAACCAATATATCAGCTGATCCTTGTTTGATCTCAGAGAAAAAGATGTTTTGTTGAACTATGGTATTATTATGCTTTTGGAAAAAGCTTTCAAAATCTTTTATCTCTTGCTTTTAAATCAAACATTGTTAGGAAAGTCTTTTGTCTTCTTTTGCTCGTCTTACGACAGCTTTATATGCCTTCTCACATGCTGAGTTTGGCCAAGAACAAAAGTCTAAAAACTTTCCTTTCTGCATTGGTTGGTGTGTCTGCTATCCTCAGCACACACTCAGCCAATATAAGGAGATCAAGGCATCATTGATTCTTTTGTTGTTCAAAATGTAGAGTCTTGCATTTTGTTTTACTGGATCTGAGTTCATTTGCATGTCCTTATTTGCTTTGAGTCTTCCTTGTGATTATAAACCTCAAGCCGAACACAAAAACTCTTTTGTTAAACCCATATCATTACATTTGCATTTGCATATGAAGAGATGTGTTGGTAGTGTAAACAACCCCGGAAGTGTTCACAACTGAATCAGTTGAGAAGTAGTTGAATTCAAGATTGAAACTTCTTATATGTGTGTGGGAAAACACTTAGAGACAAATGAGACACGAGAGCTGAGTATTTAGACTAGACGAGTCTAGATAGGATAGTAACGAGGTTAGCTATCCCATCAGGAGTTGTAATCTTGTGAGAAGTGTTTAGCGCTCTTTATGAACCAGCTTAGAGATAGCTGAATTCAGAAAACTTTCACATGTGAGCACTTAGGGAACAAGATAAGGTGAACGTTCAAGAGACTAAGAGAGTCTGAACATGATAGCAAACTAGGTTGTCGTTCTAGAGACTAAGAGAGTCTGGAACAGGATAGCAACTGGCTAGATCTCAGGTTCTAAATCTTGTATAAGTGTACGAATTGCATAGTAGAAAGTTTTGTCCCTCAGGAGTAAGGGGCACACAGTTTTTCTCCCTGGTTGTAGGGTTTCTGTGAGTAAAAAACATTTTGGTGTTATTTGTTTATTTCTGCGCCTTCATTATTTTCAGTCATCGTTTTCTGCTACAACTGTTGCTATCCCTAAGAGAAAAATTTAACGAAAAAGTTTTTAGGATCAAAGGATTTCACACCTACCCCTATCGTGACTCGAACCCAGGACCTAATAACTACTTCCTAGGTAGTGGTACTCTTTACCACTTGAGCTATCCCACTTCGTCATTTTGTGATTACATATGATGGTAAGGATTATGGGAATCACAGATGAGTTGTCACAAGCTTTACAAAGAAAAGATCGATATATTCTGTGTGTCCTGAACTTGGTACAAGTATGCAAAGAGCAACTGAAAATGATGGAGGAGATTTTTACTGGGATTCTTTACTTGATGAAGTTTCTACTTTCTGTGACAAACATCATATTGAAGTTCAAAAGATGGATGGTGTGTTTCTAACTCGAAGGCGGCCAAGGCGTATATGTAAAGCTCAGGTGATCACAAACAAGCATCATTATTGTGTTGAGTTGTTCTACAATGTTATGGATATGCAACTTCAAGAGTTGAACAAGCGATTCTCTGAGACGAATACTGAGTTGCTTCTTTATGGGGCATGTTTAGATCCAAGTAATTCATTCTCTGCTTTTGACACATCATAGTTGATGCAACTTGCTTTTTATTATCCGAATGACTTGTCAAGACTTGACTTTCTGATGCTTGAAGACCATCTTGAGAAATACATTCTGAACATGCGTTCTAGCGTTGAGTTTTCAAACTTGAAAGGAATTTCTGATCTTGCTGAAGAATTGGTTGAGACAGGAAAAGATCAGGTTTACCCGCTAGTTGACTTGCTGGTGACATTGGCTCTAGTTTTACCAGCTGCATCTCCCAGTGTAGAAAGGCTGTTTTTGTTAGATATCCAGACCAAGCCCAAATAAATAAAATAATAATAATTGGTAATTGTGTTTTTTCATGGAAAATGAAAGGTTTGTCTAGAACTCAAGTGATACTTCATATACCAAGAAGGTTATGGAAGGTTCATGAAGAGGCAAGTGATGGTTCATATACCAATTGAAGGTTATTGAAAGTTCATGAAGAGTGAGCATAAATGCGGTTTCTAGAGGGTTCTCCTTTAGCCTATAAAAAGAGGGTCATTTGCTCATTCTGATATATCTCATCCAAGAGAAATATCTTCATCCAAGTTGAGAGTGAAGAGTGTCCACTCCAAGTTGAGAGTGTAGTTGTAGGAAGCAAAACAAGAGTGAGAAAGGGTTTCCTTCAAGTTGTGTTCTTGAAGTTGTGTATCTCTTGTACCCATCAGAGTGAAAGTTCTTGTTGTTGCTACTGCGTGGACGTAGGCACATCGCCGAACCTCGTTATATATGGTGTTCTCTTTTCTCTACTCTTTTATCCTCGCGTATCATCTTCTTGTGGTTTGAATTATTATTTATATTCTATTATTTTTCCCAATAGTGGTATCAGAGCCCTTTTCGTGGGCGTGGGGTTAAAATGGAAGGATCAAGGAGCACTATGGTGTGACTCAACTACTCAAATTGGCTCACGTGGAAGCCAAGGATGGAAGATATTCTATATTGCAAAGACTTGCATGAACCGATAGAAGGACCCGGAGCTAAGCCGGCCGAGACATCAGAGGCTAATTGGAAGAAGGTGAACCATAAAGCAATCGGCCATATCCGAGAATGGATGGATGATAGCGTATTCCACCATGTCGCAAATGAAACCGATGCTTATGAGTTGTAGAGGAAATTAGAGTCCTTATTCGAGAAGAAGACCGCCGTAAGAGGACCGTCGGTAAGAAAGCTTTTCTCATCAAAGAGCTTGTTAATCTGAAGTATCGTGATGGTGTGAGGGTGACAGAGCACCTTAACAACTTTCAGAGCATTATAAACCAGTTGGCGACCATGGAGATGAAAGTTGATGACGAGTTGCAAGCATTGCTGCTATTGGGGTCGTTGCCGGATAATTGGGAGACATTTGTTGTGACTGTAAGTAACTCTGTTCCTGATGGTGAATTAACCTTGGATAATGTTAAAAATAACATGTTGAATGAAGAAACAAGAAGGAGTTCTTCAAGCTCCGACAATAGCCAAGTTTCTGTCGCGGAGAATAGAGGAAGGAGCAAAAGTAGAGGACCCAAAAGTCATGGAAGGAATGTGAGCCGATCCAGAACAAGATTCAATGGAAAGTGCCATTATTGTGGTATATTTGGCCACATGAAGAAGAATTGCAACAAGTTGAAGAAGGAATCAAGGAAAATCCGTGATGCCAATACTCATCAATCGAAGAATGACACAAGAAACACTATCGCTATCGTGTGTGATGATGTGTATAAGCTCCTTTGTCTTGAAGGTGAATGTTGTCAAGTCGACGATTCTCTCGGTGTTGCATGGGTTGTTGATAATGGAGCCTCTTTCCATTCCACTCCACACAAGGAGTACTTCACTACGTACAAAGGTGGTGAATATGGGATTGTGAAGATGGACAATGAAGGTTACTCCAAGATTTCAGGAATTAGAGATATTTGTTTTGAGACAGATGTGGGCTACAAGCTTAAGTTGAAGGACGTTAGATATGTTTCTGGTCTACGTCTCAATCTAATGTCAACTGGCGTGCTTGATAGACAAGGGTTTCACCATCATGGAGGTGATCAAAAGTGGAGACTTACCAAAGGGTCGCTAGTGGTTGCAAAAGAGAAGATGTGATGTACTCTCTATAAGACATATGACAAGATTTACAAAGGGGAGTTGAATGTTGTAGACGATTCTTCTCTAAGTCTATGGCACAAGCGACTAGGCCACATCCTGGCAAAGAAGTCTCTTATTTCCTTTTCCAAAGGTACCTCTCTTGATTCTTGTGATTATTGTTTATTTGGTAAGCAACATAAAGTTAGCTTTTCAAGCACATTCATAAAGAAAGAAAATGTATTAGACCTAGTACACTCATATGTATATATGTGGCCCAATGGAAGTTGAATCACATGGTCATAATAATTATTATGTTTCTTATATTGATGATGCTTCACGGAAGGTTTGAATTTATTTGTTGAAATCAAAAGACCAGGTGTTCCAAATCTTTAAGCAGTTTGATGTCATGGTGGAAAGGGAGATGGGTAGAACCCTCACATGTATCTGCACTGATAATAGTGACGAGTACACTTCAAATGAGTTCAAACATTATTGTTCAAAACATGGCATCAGACACATAAGGACAATTCCTGGCACTCCACAACATAATGGTGTAGCAGAGAGGATGAACCGCACCATTTTGGAGAAAGTGACAAGCGTGTTGAAGACAGCTAACCTAGCCAAGGAGTTTTGGGGCGAAGCCGTAACAACTGCATGTTACCTTATCAACCGAACACCAAGTGTACCCTTGGGCTTGGAGACTCCAGAGAGTGTATGGACCGGTAAAAGCGCTTCATATTCTCACTTGAGGGTGTTTGGATTTATTTGTTGATGATGCTTCACGGAAGGTTTGGATTTATTTGTTGAAATCAAAAGACCAGGTGTTCCAAATCTTTAAGCAGTTTCATGTCATGGTGGAAAGGGAGATAGGTAGAACCCTCAAATGTATTTGCACTGATAATAGTGACGAGTACACTTCAAATGAGTTCAAACATTATTGTTCAAAACATGGCATCAGACACATAAGGACAATTCCTGGCACTCCACAACATAATGGTGTAGCAGAGAGGATGAACCGCACCATTTTGGAGAAAGTGACAAGCGTGTTGAAGACAGCTAACCTAGCCAAGGAGTTTTGGGGCGAAGCCGTAACAACTGCATGTTACCTTATCAACCGAACACCAAGTGTACCCTTGGGCTTGGAGACTCCAGAGAGTGTATGGACCGGTAAAAGTACTTCATATTCTCACTTGAGGGTGTTTGGATGCAAAACATTCGCACATGTACCAAAAGAGAAAATATCAAAGCTAGATGACAAAGCTATTCCATGCATCTTTCTTGGGTATGGTAATGACTAGATGGGCTACTGGTTGTGGAATCCAAAGACCAAGAAGTTAATTAGAAGTAGAGATGTGGTGTTCCATGAAGATCAAACCGTTGTAGATTTTGACAAGAATACTATAGAAAATGCAGACCGCCTCACCTATGATTCATCACCGCTCCAAGAAGAACCGAATGAGAGACCTCAAGATGTGGTAAATGAAGATCTTCCTGATACGCCTGAAGCTGAAGAAGTTGAAGATAGAGTTGATGATCAAGAGGATTATGATCAGGGGGAGCCTAATCAGGAAGAGCAGCTAGGCAATGCCCAAGTGTCGGTTCGAAGATCCAACAGAGTGTCGAAGCCAAATAGTAAATATCCTTCTTTGATTCACAATATATTTTGTTAACCAGTTATGGAGATGATCCATATTGCAGATATATATTGTTGACTAGTGATGGAGAGCCTAAATGCTTTGACGAGGTGAAGACTCATGCAGACAATGACAAGTGGATGATGCCGATGCAGTTTGAAATGAAGTCATTATTGAAGAATAGCACCTATGAGTTGGTGGAGCTTCCCAAAGGCAGAAAAGCGCTCAAAAATAAATGTGTGTTCAAGTTGAAGAGGGACGAGAATGAACAATTGCCAAAGTTCAAGGCTCGTTTGGTTGTCAAAGGCTTTGGGCAGAAGGAATGAGTAGACTTTGACGAGATCATCTCACCAGTTGTCAAAATGACTTCTATTAGAGTTATTTTGGGCTTGACAGCAAACATGGATCTTGAGTTGGAGCAGTTAGATGTGGAGACAGCTTTCCTTCATGGTGATTTGGAGGAAGAAATATACATGGAGCAACCGAAAGGTTTCGAGGTTGAGGGAAAGGAGCACATGGTTTGCAAGTTGAAGAAAAGTTTATGTGGGCTGAAGCAAGCGCCAAGACAATGGTACAAGAAATTTGACTCATTCATGGTGAGCCATAGGTACAAGAGAACTGATGCAGATCCATGTGTGTACATCCAACGGTTCCCTGGAGGATTTAGGGCCAACTAAACAAATTTTGGGCATGGAGATTACACGTGACAGGAACGCGAAGAAATTGTGGCTGTCACAGGAGAGGTATGTTGAACGGGTGCTTGAAAGGTTCAACATGCAAGAAGCTAAGTCGGTAAGCTCACCTCTAGATATTGCACATGCAGTTGGTGTTGTTAGTAGATATCTCTCTAATCCTGGCAGAGAACATTGGGAAGTTGTTAAGTGGATACTCAAATATTTGAGGGGCACATCAAAGCTGTGTTTGAGTTTTGGTGGATCATGTCCAGTTTGGAAGGTTTCACAGATGCAGATTTGGCAGGAGACCTTGATACTAGAAAGTCCACATCTGGATACTTGTTTACATTTTGTAGGGGAGCTGTGTCATGGCAGTCCAAGTTACAGAAGTGTGTTGCTCTGTCCACCACAGAGTCTGAGTACATAGCGGCAAATGAAGCAGGCAAGGAAATGATATGGCTGCAAAGGTTCATTCAAGAGTTGGGTGTGAAGCAAGACATGTATGTTATACATTGTGATAGTCAGAGTGCTATACACTTGAGTAAAAATTCAGTGTATCCCTCGCACTAAACACATTGATCTTCGTTATCATTGGATACGAGATGTATTGTGTCAAAGAAGTTTTTTCAGTTGAAGAAAATTCACACCAACAAGAACACTTCAGATATGTTGACTAAAGTGGTGCCACAAGGGAAGTTGGAGTATTGCAGCAAGTCCGCTGGAATGGACTTCAAGTAGAAGCCTCGCCTTATATAGCCGCAGTTGGTCTGGAGGGGGAGATTGTTAGATATCCAGACCAATCCCAAATAAATAAAATAATAATAATTGGTAATTGTGTTTTTTCATGGAAAATGAAAGGTTTGTCTAGAACTCAAGTGATGGTTCATATACCAAGAAAGTTATGGAAGGTTCATGAAGAGGCAAATGATGGTTCATATACCAATTGAAGGTTATGGAAGGTTCATGAAGAGGCAAATGATGGTTCATATACCAATTGAAGGTTATTGAAGGTTCATGAAGAGTGAGCATAAATGCGGTTTCTAGAGGGTTCCCCTTTAGCCTATAAAAAGAGGGTCATTTGCTCATTCTGATACATCTCATCCAAGAGAAACATCTTCATCCAAGTTGAGAGTGAAGAGTGTCCACTCCAAGTTGAGAGTGTAGTTGTAGGAAGCAAAACAAGAGTGAGAGAGGGTTTCCTTCAACTTGTGTTCTTGAAGTTGTGTATCTCTTGTACCCATCATAGTGGAAGTTCTTGTTGTTGCTACCCCGTGGACGTAGGCACATCGCCGAACCACGTTATATCTGGTGTTCTCTTTTCTCTACTCTTTTATCCTCGCATATTTATCTTCTTGTGGTTTGAGTTATTTCCATTATATTATTTTTTCCCAACAATTTTCTGCTGTGAATTCGTTGAAGAACCAATTACACGATCAAATGGAAGATCAGTGGATGAGGATATGTTGAGAAGGACATTCTTGATAGTATTGATAACAAGGTCATACTCAGCGACTTCAACATGTCACAAAGTGTCCAAAGTTTCCAAGGAAGTTGTAATGAATGAACACAATCAATATTATTTCACATTCTAATATCAGTTTCATTTTTTTTTTAAATTTCTAAATATGGTTATTGTAGATTGGTATATCTGAATCCTTAGAAGGTGAACAGATTCAGAGATGATCACTTCAGAACAAGTGACGGGAAATAGATGTGACAGAACAGGTTATGATTATGAAGCAACATGTTAGCTTTGTTTTCGACCTTAATTAAACACACCAGCTGCTAGCATTGGCTCATTTCCTCCGCTAAATTTCAACTGAACCTCATAATCTCTCCTTGTTGTCAATTCTCTTAGGACATCAGTTTTTTTTCAGACATCAGTTAGCATAAGATAGGAAGAAGAGGTGTTCCCTCTGTTTAACTTCAACTTCTGTTCTAATTGCCTAGACAACCGTGGTGACATTCTGAGGCTCAATCTAGATCAGGCAATTGGATTCATTGGACTGAAAGATGCAAATTTTAAGACATTTACATTAGCAAAAACAAGTTTTACAAATTATATTCCCAAATACATAAACTACAAGACACACCGACACTTACTCATACGACTCTTACAGTCATACTGATAGGGCATAGGACAAACAAGAAACAGGGGATTAGTAAAGTCGATCCTAATTTCTGCAAGTTCAACCAGAAATTTCAATGGCTTTGACATCAGGCTTCTTCACCTCCACCTTAGGAATCGTCACGCTGAGAACCCCATTCTCCATAGCAGCCTTGATCTCATCTATTTTGGCATTCTCAGGAAGCCTGAACCTCCTCAAGAACTTGCCGCTGCTGCGCTCAACCCGGTGCCAAGTGTCGTTCTTGTCCTCCTTCTCTATCTTCCTCTCTCCGCTAATCTGAAGCACCCTGTCGTCTTCGATCTCAACCTTGACCTCTTCTTTCTTTAGCCCCGGAATGTCAGCCTTGAACACATGGGCTTCCCGGGTCTCCTTCCAGTCGATCCTGGTGTTGACAAAGGCCGAGTTTTCGCGAGGGAATTCAGGGAAAGCAGAGAGCGATGAAGAAGGAAATGGAAAATCCTTCAAGGGGTCCCAGAGATCTAGGGAAAATGGGTCAAAGATGTTGCTGTTGCGTCGGAAACTGGGGATGATCGACATTGTGTAACTGGATGATGTGGGTGGTAACTCAAAGAGAGATATTTGTTTGCTGTAGACTTATCTTTGCTATGATTGATGTAGAATGAAAAGATTGGTGGAGTATAAATAAGGAAACCAAGATGCTTCTAGTACATACTCGGCCCCCAAAAAAACACAGTTGTTTATCTTTCTATCAAGCTTTCTAGGACCCTTGAGAAGGTACGAGACGAAAGCACGCTTCCTCATTGTTTCACTATCGCTCATGGGAGTCATGGCTAAGAGACGGACTTGGACCATGTTTTCTCAAGCTACCATCTTTGGGTTTGTTGGCCAAAATTTGGTTTTATTTTTCTAGGAAATTTTCCTAAACCAACCATGTTCATTCAAGTTAGATTTGCAATCACATAGTTTGTGTCATGATAACAGTTTATCATGAGTACACGTACAAAAAATTAAACTTAGGCTAAGAAGCAAATTCTCTGCGTAATTTAATTTTTCAATAAAACAATACACATTATTGAATAACTTTATTGTCTACTAAAGTCATAGTAGCATTATTGAAGCATAAATAGTTTATTTTTTGGGTTGATTTCCTTATTGTTTTAGAACCTTGATTCCATTAGCTGCAACAACACATCGGGCCACTTATGCATCTCGCATTGTTGTTGTGGCCGAATACTCGAAGACAAGCCTGACTGCAAGTGTCTATTGCGCATTTGGCAAAAATGATACGTTCATCACATTGTTGTGCATTTCCTTGTTGCAATGTACCTGAAAAAAGAAAAATACAATATTAGAAACATACTAATTAATTAGAATAATACGTTAATCCAATAGAGGATGAAGGTGAAATATGTATACCAGTAGCGAAAATCAAGACAAGCAATACGAGCATGGGGAGAAAATATTGGAACTTCATCTTTCTGTTTATTTAATAACAAGTATATTCAATCACACTGTTAATAAAATCTTAGCCCTCTCTATCTTTGAGACTGTGATCATGGATAGTACCACAAAGCACTAATTTATATTAAGGTTCACTTATCAGTTTCTCAACAATTAATTAATAAATTAATGTTTTTACCTTGTCCATTCTTATGTGATTTAGCGTGTTAGATGTATTCGATGTATTCAACATGAATTTTGAAATAAGAGATTGAATTCAACATAATTCAATTTTAATTTATTCTTTCAAATATAAATTTAGAAAGTTGTTGAAGGAAACTTAATTTGTGTGTGTCTAGTCAATGGAGGAAGAAGAAATTCTAGCCTTTCCGATAAGAACCAATAAGTTGAGGACTAGTTGAATACTTTCTAACTAACTATCTGCGTGGCCCACTTTTCGATAAAGTTTTAACATTGTTGATGTCATATATGGTATACCGCCAAGCATAGGCAACGACCTCGCATGCCGTCGAACCGGCACGGTGTGTCTCGCCTCCGGCATACATCCAGTAGCATGACACCTTGGCTACCTTCCAATTGTGGAAGATCACCGGTACCACATCCGGAAAACATATGGCCGTGCTTCACAAGAACCTTTGTGAGTGATAATTATGTGTATCTTGTCCTACATTAGAAACAAGCATTGTGAGGAAATCTTCCTTAACTATAAAAGGAAGGGTTCCCTTAGTTAGAAAGGATTCTAAGCTATTCTAACCATTCCACACATGTAACATTTGTAAGCCTATTACGGATCATAATGGAATCTTAAGTGGACGTAGTCATGTTCGTCTACAGATTAAAGCAGAAACAAACATGTTTAACTTTAAACTTTCAATTTTAAAGATGTGCAATTAGTGGCTCTTATTGTCCCTTTACGAAAGACACTAAATAGTACCTAGTATTAAACAAGAGTCATCAATCAACAATTTATGCATACCAAAGACACTAAATTGTCCCTTTGCGATAAGGCCTAGCAGCCTAATCCCAATACTGAGCCTGCTTGAATTTGAGCCCAGACAAAGGCCCAACGACCAAATTCCACACCCAACTTACTTTAAATAAATAACTTCTTAATAAAAGGTCAAATAAAAAAACAAAAAGAGTTTAAATGAGTGAATGCAATATACTAAAACAAAGGGGAAGAGCTCTTCCAATATCGCCAGGTTTCTCTAAAATTGACTTTTCTGCTTTCTAAAAAAAATAATAACTAAAGTCCGAGGGACTTATCTGTCAGTTATTAATTTCTTGATCTATTTTAGTTTTCCAACATTTACTATTTAGTTTATAAACATGGGCTAATCTAGTAAACTGCGGAGACAAGCTTATAACTTTTCAAAGTCTTGGTACGTTGTTATTCAACCAGTAATCCATATAGAGATGATCATCTTTCTATCATTTCAATTAAACAACCAAAAAATTTGATACATAATGGCTCAAATCTTGAGGGTGCCAAGCTCCACATCTGCATGTGAAATAAATAGTTCTTAAATAAACAATATGAAATACAAGATTATCTTAGTCTAGAAAGAGAAATATAATTATCCGAAATTTGCTAGCATTGTCTATGAAACTAATGATTTTTTGTGTTGGACGTATATAGGTTAGAGGTATTTTTATAGAATACCCAAATTTTTTGTATAATCTTTTTCTAGCAGTTTGTCATTTTTTCAAAAAAAAAAAAAAAAAGACATAGTTTTGGTAAATTTTTCATAATTTTTCAGTAATATTTCAATAATTTAATTATTGTTGTAGGAAGGTTATTTTCGTAACTTCCTGGATGTGTCTTGACCTAATTAGACGAGATTAGATGATTATGTAATAGATAGGGAATCCCTGATTTATCGGGATACTTATTGTAATGCCTATATAAAGGCCTCCTTATCAATGAATAAAGTAGAAGTTCTCCGTATTATAATTTCTCCTTGAATACGTTATCAGCACGTGGCTCTAGCCTTTCGTTTAATAGCCATGAAAAATTCATAAACCCTAAGTTTCCAATATGAAAAAAAAAAAAAAAAATTCAGAAACCCTAAATCTCTCTTCTGCCGGCAACTGCTTGTCGCCCTCCCCAGAAATCATCTTCCGCTGACAACCCTTCGTCGGAAAAAAAAAAAAAATTTCCCAGGGCACAAGTTCTGCCGACAACCCATTTGTCGGCAAAGATACAGAAATCTCATTCTGCCGACGACAGTTCTGTCGGTAGAGAATGATAATTCTTTGGGCACCCAGAAATCTACTCTGGGCACCCTTCTCTGATCGACCTCGTCTCCCTGCTCATCGTCAACGCTCCTCCACGTAGCAGCGGAGCTGCCCAGCCAAGTCGACGCACCCATAGCCCAGCGTTGCTTTGATCCAGCCTCCGGCCTCTGCTCGACGACGCCAACCCGTCTAGCGCAGCTATCCCCATGCCGCTCCAAAGTCGGCGACCCTTCCCTCCACTCTGACGACGACTGCACAGATCGAAGAAACCAAGATCGAAAGTGCGATCAGCGCCGCCCCAGCCCATCGTCGTAGAAGCCAGCGCCGTCCGGCCCGTCGCCCTCTATATGAAACACAGACGAGCGCCGCCCTTTACCAGTCCTCAGACCCGGATTCGAAGATTTCGACCCGGATCATTGGGCCCGACCCGACTCGACCTGTTTCCCACTAACCCGACCCGAGTCGGTTGTTTCCCACTAACCCGACCCGAGTCGGTTGTTAAACCAATTCGCTGTGCAAGGGGCAAAACGTTCATTGGCGAACTAGCAAGTAAGATTTTATAAAAGTTCCAGCTTTTGAACATATAAGATATATATCGAGCGCTATTAGCCTTCTTCTACTCCGATCCCGGCCATTCTTATATCACCGATGAGACCTAAGATGGGGATGTAATTACCCCTACGGTCGAAGTTTTTAAGTGATGGTCCTGGGGGAATCACGTTTGAAAGGGAAATTAAAAGAAAAAAGATGCTTATGTGGATGTCTGAGTACGCTACTGTTTGAAGGTGCGATATGATGTCGCCGGTTTTATGCATCGAAAAGATAAATTTATGACCATATACGTCATATCCCTTCTAATTCCGTTCTACATACTTGAATGGTATATGTCATATTCATACCAATCTGACGTATCTCTTTTCTTGTAGATGTCGTCATAGTCATGACCCGATTTTGAGATTCTTAATCTAGAGGGAAAACAATACCATCGATGAGTTTCCGATGTGCAGCTTGCTTTTCAAAGCAAAAGTTTCTCAGTCATTCTGAATGAAGCAGTATCCACTACCCCATTTGGGGATTATGTCAAGGCCTAGACACTCATTTTTGAGAACGCCATATTCATCCAACTCTGAAGCGACAACATCTGTCGATAAAAGATCCCTAAAGAAAAAATTTAAGGGACACGCTCCAGTAGCGATTAAATAATGTCAATAACATACTTATCCCAGAGATTTCATTGAAATGGGAAACCATTCAGTTCTTTGGATTATGACTTTGACACTGTTGGCATAACTAAAATGATAGAGATCTTATCAATAAGACTCTTGATAAATTCCCCATAGCCTATGATGTCTTATGACACCCATATCGAAATTCGGTTGATTAGGCTGAATAAATAACAATAATTTTGAGACCTGTTGGAATTAAAAAGATTCATGAACCACAGGCTCACTATGGGAAGGCTTCAAAATAAAAGAAATAAGAATCAGAATGCCCCGTATCAACAAGTTTCTAAACCGATACGTGGAGGAAATCAAAATGGTAGAAACCGTGGGACACGACGCTCCAACACTTGGAGACGAGATGGCGGCAATGCCGCACCTTTAGGGGGAGGCCGATTCGGCCATAGAAGCCGTCAAGGTAGCCACGCGCCACCTCCTCCCTCGTCTCACAACAACAACAAAAGCACTAGTTTTGCTCCTTGTTACAAGTGTGGTTCCTCTAAGCATATGCACCACGTGTATAATTCTAGCAAAGAGATGATTAATGCCTACAAGAGATAATTCTAGCAAAGAGAATTATCGTGCTGAGTGAGAACTAGTGATGACAACTTCACGTTAATCTCGTGGTTGAGCACTTCATTCCTGAAGTTAAGACTCAAGAGCCTACTCAAGTATTAGATGTCCCGGATTTTGATTAGTCTTTATGTTTGACTTTTCATTAAGAATTTTTCAAGTATTGTAATGGCTTTGTCATATCTTATAGAATTTGATCTCTTAGTCGTTTTCTTTGGAATTATAAGCTTGCTTTTGATGTATTAAAAGTTGGCAAGTTAATAAAATTTCTCTGTTTTCCCATATTGTGAGAAATTTTATGTTTTTAAGCAATCCAGATTCGTGTTTTAACGACTCACGTGGTTCTTCTGAAACACTATTGGGTCACATTGGCTTAGTATATTGGACTTATAATTCCACCTCAACTCAAATCAAAATCAAAATCAAAGAATAATTGGAGCTAGGCTCGACGTCACAAGCCTAGTGGCCGACGTCGGCCTCATGGTGATGATACCTCGGCTTCGGCAGCACAAAGGTGCCACGGCACCGTGTTTTCAAGGAGGCTTCGGCCTCGGTTCCATAGCCGCTCGAGAAGGTGCTTAGCACAGATCCTAGGAGGCTGAGCTTCCATTCTTCCGGTCACCAAAGGCGTTCAACACCACAACGTGCGAAGCCTCAGCTTCGTTTTGGTTTCTGATGATAATTGCTCAGTTATGTAACATTCAACCTTGCACTTTCCGACTTTAGTTGAAGTTATAAAGTCCAAATGGCATGTGATACACTCGATGAGATTTCATCCCCTTTTCTTTTTCTATCCTACGGGGTAGTGATTAGACTGTGTCCCGCGAGAAAACCACGCATAGTTTTTCATCTATTTAGATGTCTCGCGGTGAAGTTGAGTGTCTAGCTGATAGTGGGACAACCCACACTATCGCGGTGAAGTATTATGTGCAATATAGATGATCAATGACTATATCGATTAGAACCTCGCCGGTTGTTAAAGAGCGTGGATTCTTTAACTTTACGTTACTTAATGGTACAGTTATCGATGTCATTGAACGTATTCTATGCACCAAGAAAAAAATTGAATCTTGCTGTGTTTTCCAAAACCTAATTGCCATATGTTATCACTTGGATATATGAGAATGGTAACAGTTACTTGTGTATTTCCTCTAATGAATCATTCTAGAGAAGAAGTTGAGTCAGATTCAATGAGAATACCTCATTCCAATTCTTGTTATTGGATCTTATAACTCATACAAGCTTTGATATTGCATGACCTATAAATCATAGTTCACTCATTCAAAAATGGTATATTTTATACCGATGGAAAGGCCTATGTGTCTAATTTCCAGAGACACTGACCGTTTTATCATAGCTATCAAATTGAGTGAGTTATGGCCGTTTCGGCAACGTAGGACGGATCTGTCCGGAAATCTATAGATCCATCAACTTCGACAGAGCTTTGTGATCAGCTTGTTTCGAACGACGTTGTGTACTTAATATCAATGGAAAGCTACCGATGTCTAGTTTCCAAAACATTTTACGGTTTGTCGATACCTTCTGTAATGAAGAAGTTATAACCGTTTTAGTACACAAAGGTCATGCTGCGAGTGAATCTGATTTTCAGCGCGAATTTGTATTTTAAGATGCATAATGCTCTTATTGCAAAGCTTGTACACTAGCAAATATGAATCCATTGTTTTTCTTTGTTATGGACACAAAAGAAACCATTCTTACAATAAATCCAAGATGATATGTGTGGTCCTATCAACCAGAATGGGACCCTTTGTGTATTCTAAGGTGCTGGTTGATGCATCGACGCGTTGGTCACATCGATTTGGTGTCTACAAACTGTATTTGCCAAGCTTTTAGCTTAAATCATCAAGTTAAGGGCTCACCACCATGACCATCCTATTAAATCTATTAGGTTGGATAATGTTAGAGAGTTTAACTCCAAGACATTCGATGATTATTGCATATCCATAGGGATTGAAGTTGAACATCCCGTTTCTCATGTTCTTTCTCAGAACTACCTTGCAGAAGCCACTCTTCAGCAACTCCGGCTATTAGCTAGGGCTTTTGGTTATGGGAACCAATTGCCAGTTTCTGCATGGGGATATGTACACAATATTGCGCACTTACGTACTTTCAGTTGTGCTGTTTATCTATTACGCCTCTTCTGCGTACACAGATGGGTCTACAAAGACGTTTAGGTATATGTGGGATGTGAATCCCCAACAATAATCTTCTACCAACCACCGTAGATCTCTTTAGTGCGCGTTTCGCAGATTGTCACTTTGATGAGACACACTTCCAGCCGTTAGGGGGAGATAGGAATGCTCACATTCCGAATGAACGTCAGGAATTGACATGGTGTGTCCCCAACGATTTGTCTCATCATGATCCCCGCACTACTCAAAGTGAGTTAGAAAGTGACGAGATCGCACATACATACTGTAAATGTGCTGGTAGGTTGAAGATCCGATCATATGGGATCGGTTTGGTTGCCCTAAGACTTAGTGCCGTCGGCATATCCTCAGGAGAGGGTAATGTCGGCGGCGGCGCCGCCCTACGGGACGTCGTCGCTGTTGTTGAATCGGATCGCAACGGTGCCACTGATGGACTTTGAAGGGGCAGCAGCTTCGGCCTCGGCTCCCACCAGGAAGAGGGGGAGACCGTTTAATTCTCGAAATTTAAAACCTCGAAAGAAACGAGTTGTGATGGCACAAATTAATCCGCTCATCATCAATGAGACTGTCTCTGACTATAATTATGTCCATGATCAACTATGTGTTTTCTGTGGGACGCCACAGAACCTTTGTTAATGTCAGAGTACACATATATCTAGATTACACAAGTGCGCACGTGTATTCTGTGGATAAAATTCCACGTATGTTGATGATGTAATCGCTTATTCCGTTGCAGAGTGTCAACGAAGAATGTATTGGCCGAAGTGGAAAGAAGCAATACAGGCAGAACTAGACTCGTTAAATAAAAGGTAAGTCTTGGGATCTGTTAAGTTGATCCGAAAAGACGTTAAACCTGTTGGACATAAGAGAGCCTTTGTTCGTAAGCGTATTGAGAGAATGAGATCATGCGGTATAAAGCAAGACTCATGACGCAATGTTTCTCTCAACGACCTGGTATTGACTACGATGAGATGTATTCTCTCGTAATGGACATTATTACTTTCTGCCACTTAATCAGTTTAGTAGTGTCCCAAAAACTGAAGTTTGCAGCTTATGAATATGGTTAATGTATACTTATATGGGGATATAGATACAGATATATACACGAAAGTGTTTGAAGGACTTTTAATGCCTCGATCAAGTGACTTTAAACCACAAAGTCATTGTGCAACTAGATTGTAACGTCTGTTGTAATACTTGATTTGAAGGGGATACAAGTACAATGATTTATGCCTATGCGTATTCATAAGAAAGACAAAGTCTAGACACAAGAATCCATTTCGTTCTAAAGAGGATGATGAAGAGATGCTTGGAGCTAAATACATGTATCTTAGTGCAATTGGGGCGCTATTGTATTTAGCACAATATATTAGACCAGACATCGCTTTCGTTGTGAACTTATTAGCTAGATTTAGTTCAGCGCCTACGCATCGTCATTTGAATGGTGTTAAACATCTGAAAGGTTCTATTAACTTGAGTTTGTTCTACCCATTTAGCACCAGAGAGGTTTCCACCACCGGTCATCCTCTCACCAACGCCACCGGCAGCGCCGCTGTACGCTGAGGAACTGCCGCCGGCACCAGCGACGTGGAGACCGGCATAGGTGATGATTTCGGCCCTTCTTCGTCCTTCAATGTTCGTCTCCCTTATCCAAAGACTCCCAACAATGTGTTAGTTGGTTTTGTAGATGCTGGGTATCTCTCTGACCCGCATAGTTCTTTTATAATGTGCAACAACAGAAACTCCTGAACATCCAAGTTAATCAAGTGAGTTCAGATGCAAATGTTGCAGATTTGTTTACCAAGTCTTTGAGAAAATCTATGTTTGTGAAACATGTGAAGAGCATTGGCATGCGTCGGTTATCAGAGCTCTAAGTTTGTTAGACATCAGGAGGAGTCTACATCACATGTCAATCACAAGTATAGTAGTTGGTGCGTTGTGTTCTTTTTTCTTCGTCCATACATTTTATTTTTGCCCAAGAGGTTTTTGCTTTGCTGGCAAGGTTTTAGTGAGGCAACATGGTAAGCACCATGAAGACATTAGGCGCTCGACACAAGGGGGAGTGTTGTAGGAAGGTTATTTCCGTAACTTCCTGGATGTGTCTTGACCTAATTAGACTAGATTAGATGATTATGTAATAGATAGGGAATCCCTGATTTATCGGGATACTTATTGTAATGCTTATATAAAGGCCTCCTTATCAATGAATAAAGTAGAAGTTCTCCCTATTATAATTTCTCCTTGAACAATTATGTGTTAATTCCTATACATGTAGTCAAATTAAACAAAAAATTGAAACTAATAGGTTCAAATCCTTGAAAAAGACCAACACTATAATGACATGTGTTAAGGAGTTTAATGGGTATTTGTAATTTTAGTTATTTGGGTGCCAAATTTTACCCGCGGGTATTACCCATACCCATTGCTTTACCCGTGGGTATTACCCATACCCATTATTTTGTACCCGTGAGTATTTTCAAAATACCCATTACCCAAAAATTTTACCCAATACAAATTTTACCAATGGGTACCCATACCCATAGATTTTAATGCCATCCTTACTCTCCGAGTCCGAATCACCACTAATAAGCCACCAGGTCGAGAGAGCTCAAAGCCCACCGCCCCTGGGAAGAAACATTGGTTTTGCCTCTCGAAAACACTCCGCAAATACCCAGAGCATTTTTCTCTTTCTTCTTAACTTTTTGAATCAACCCCAAGCAAAATTGTGAATTTCACTAATCACAAACTGTTTCTGTCAGAATCCGTAGACTCACAGAGACTGGTGGATCTTGGTGTGATTCCTTCCTGCAAGTCCTGCTAACTAAGGGAATACCGGGCGGGGCCGGTCTATTCCGTTCAGATGCCTAAGTCAGTATAGTTGGGATAAACAAATAACTTAAGCGAGAATGAGTAGTTTAAGTATTGATTACCTATTAATGAGGGAAGTTGTGGCCCATATATAGGCTGCCGGGTGTGAGGACTGGCCTCACCCTTCGATATGGGATTGGCCCCCTTCTGCACATATTACTGTATTGTTTTAGCCCCTGTTTGGGGAGCTGCCACCCCCGATTCCCGGGCCCAGGTCACAGGTCACAGGTGAGACCTGCCCGGGTGCGGGTGCAGGTGTTCATGCTTTGCCCCCGGGCCTTGAGCCAGGTCCAAGAGGCCTGCCTGCGGGTCTGGGGGCCTGGGTAGCATATTTATGGCTACTGTCAACAAGTCTCCCAAGTTCCCGGTCAAGTGCCATCTTGAATGGGGACTTAAATCTTTCTTGCTTTATAAGCCCGCAGACCTGCAAGAATACTAACCCAACTGTGCCACAGCCCCCTAAGTTCGCGTTTAAGATTGGGGTTGGCCGGGCGTTCGAATAAACCTGTTATGATGATGCATAATGTGATGAGTGCATAGTTATGATGTTCATGCTGACAGTTGCATACGGGTACAAGATGTAGGACATGGTATGATAATGTGGCGTTGAAATCCGCCATGCCAAGCTATATGTCGGGGAATCCCGGTGAATATAGTGCATGAGGAGAAACGAGTCCCCCAAGTTTAGAATCGTAGCCGTAGAGGGCATCAGTTGACTTGACCAGTTGGTTGAAGAGGTGGTGCGGTACCAGCGGAAAACGTGCCCTATGTTATAAGAGTTCTCGGTGGGGTGGCGTGGCTCAGAGTAATCCTTGGTTGCCGTCCCCACGTTGTTCACTGCCTTTGTTCCTGCAGGCGTGAAGGATGTGCAGGGTTTTTAGCCTGCGGGAAGACTTGTCCTGTGTGAGAGGATCAAGTCTCCCGAGGTGAAGCGGCCCTGTGTTGGTGCCGGCCAACATCCCCGATCATTTCCCAGCCTTTGTTCTTACAGGCATGAGGTATATGCAGGGTTTCTAGCCTGCGGGAAGATTCGTCCTGGATGAGAGGATCGAACCTTTCGGGTTTATAATGCCCGGAGGTACATGTACATGGTTTTTAGACTATGGGAAGAATGTCCTGTGTGAGAGGCCCTGTGTTCGTATTGACCAGCATCCCTGCTTGCTTCTCATCCTTTGTTCTTACAGGCGTGAGGTATGTGCAGGGTTTTTAGCGTGCTGGAAGATTCGTCCTGTATTAGAGAATCGAACCTCCCGGGTTTATAAAGCTCGGTGGTACCTGAAGCCCGTAGATTGTACGAGGCTATCCGTAGGAATGTCTTGGTTCATTCAACCGGTTATTCCGTAGGAGTGATTGATAAGTGGAGACGTGTCTGGTGGAATTGCGCAGTCGATAGTTCAAGCTGGATGTATCGGCGAATAGGATAGCATTTAGTTGGAGCAGGGACTACAGTTGGAATAGCGTAGCCTGTACATAATATTTCTGAAAGGTTTTTAGCCTGCGGGAAAAAGTCTCCTGTGCTAGAGGAAGAATTCTCCCGGTAGGATACTGAACCGTTGGTTCCTAGCTTTATTCACCCGCCCGGCGGTGAGAGAAAACATGCGCAGGGTTTTTAGCCTGCTAAAAGATTCGTCCTGTACTAGAGGATCAAATCTCCCGTTTTTAGCCGTTGCTGCTGGCCGTATAGGTGGAATAAGCTCAACCGGTGGAATACCCCGTGCCGTTGGAATATATGTTAGAATGCCCCGTACGATTGGTAGATTTCAGCGTTGACATAATAATCCTGCAGGGTTTCTAGCCTACAGGAAGAAGTCTCATGTGTGAGAAGAAGAGTGCTTCTGGTGTGATACGTAGCCGTTTTCTTGGATTTAGTCAATCGCCTGGCGGCGAGATAGAAGGTAGGCTAGGAGTCGTCGGCCTCTACATGCAAGACAGGTGGTTGCTGTAGCACTGTGTTGTATTAAATGACGGAGTCCCTCAATCTTGTCATCTGACGGTCTGGGAGATTGTCGAGTTATCGACGGTGGATTACGTGGACTGACCTGTTTGGTGGAGATCTGCGGCTGCGATTGCCTTGCCCTTTGGAATACCCTAATTGATTTTGGGGGGGGGGGGGGGGGGGGATTCAGGGGTTGGTTTAGCCGCCTATAAGATCCCTCAATCTTCCTTCCGCTCTGCCCATTGTGTTCATGCGACGAGGACCTGTCCAGATTAAATATATGCAAAAGAGGATCTTAACCCTTACAGTGAATTTCGTGCCTGGGCTAGACATGGAATGTAGAGAGTCAAGTAACCCTGTAGATCCCGCCGGTGGGGAGTCAGCCGGAGGGGATGATTCGAGGCCAGGGAATGAGGCTTAGCGAACGGCCGCTGTGGTGCCGTTGGTGGGGTAAGAGGGTGGCCAAGCAAGAACGTGATCTCAGACGGTGGGACGACAGTTTATTGCGATGAGCCTGGTCGTAGCATGACCCCTGGCGAGATAGAGAACTTCAGGGCGAGGTGGGGTATTGACTGGTCGATAAAACTCCGGGTGCTCTACCCTGGGGAACTGGCCTACAATCCGGAGGAAGGTTAGGTTGTGTATGAAGACCAGTTGCGTCATGACTTATCTCTGCCATTGCCTGAGTTCTTTCAGTACGTGCTGAGCATGATAAACCTTTCTCCTGCCCAGCTGCCTCGCAATCAATGGAGGCAACTGCTTAGCCTTGGGTGCTTGTACAATATTTGCAATATGGGGTGGCCCACGGTGAGCGAATTTCGGGTGCTGTACAAGGTTTATTACTGCAGAAAGGATCAGGCCAGCGGTTGCGTGAAATTTGGTGCGCGGGACGTTAACCCGGCCATCACTCACATGCCATCCTGGACCGCACACGGGTGGAGGAACCAGGTGGTGATGGTTGGGGGGAAGTGGCAGCGCAACTCAAGGTTTTACCGCGTTCCGAGGCTTACCAAGCTATTGGGGATCACTCGTACAGACTGACCGATGTGGAGAGGTGGCGGATAGCTCGTATTTTTGGCTACTGGGACGCCATGAGCAGGAGTTCGTACAACTTTATTTGGTGGAACGTCCTGAAGATATGTGGGTTGGGGAAGACACCTGGTGGGGGTCCCTTTATACTTTTGTTTGCCGTTTTTGTTATGTATTTTTTTTTTTGCTAGGGCTGTCTTCGGACCTTGACTTCGTGCTAACCGTTTGGGTTATTGGGTTTCAGCTGTTGCTTCGCGGGAGGCTCAGCCGTTGGGCCAGACCATCGAGGCGGACGATCAACTTGTAGCCCATAAGTTGTTGGAGATGGGGAAAGCCGTGTCGAAGACGGTTGTGGATCCGGATACTGGTGAGAAAACCGTGCACGACCAGCCGGTAGTGATGGATATCCAGAACACTGGCTACGGTGGGCGCCCTGGCCCAGAAGGTGGAGCTAGTGGGGCGAGTACGTCAATGATGGGCGCGAAGCCACCCGCTCCGGTGGTTATTCGAGAGGTCTTACCGGGGGCACTTTCTGTCACTGCTGGTAGTGTGCGGCAGGTGGAAATCCCTGATAAGGCTCTCAGTGAGTTCATGGGGTCGGTTGAATTTGATGAGATGCTGGATGCCGCTCGGGAGAAAGGTTGACTCGACGCCGAGAGGATGGAGGCAGACGTGGCCGAAGCAGACCGGTTGGAACAAGAGCGGTCTCTCAAGGCCGATGGCTCAGGGACCGCCGGTGCCCTTGGGGCTGACTAAGGGGTTTTTTTTTTTTTTGTATTATAAATATTTTTTCTTACTGAATGTATTGGAGAAACCAGTAAATCACCCATGGCGTTGTGCCTGATAGTCATTGGGTTGCCGTACTAACCGTGTTGCAATAGTAAGTACCTTTTATTGAATTAAGAGCACTGGAAGGAATACAATACTGTCCGGTTAAACCACTAAGGTGTATAACTCACTTAGGGTAGTACCAGAGGTGCTGGATGTTCCATGGGCGGGTGGAATAGACCCCATCGGTGTTTATGATGTGGAAGGTCAATGGGCCTACGGCTGCTGTAATTCAGTAGGGCCCTTCCCACGTTGGCATCAAGGCCATCACTTTTCTTTGAACTTTCTTCATCACCCAATCGCCCACTTACAATTTTCTCTCCCGGACCTTGCTGTCATAGTAGCGGGCCACCCGCTGCTTATACGTCTGATTTCGTAGGTGAGCTTGGTCGCGCCGCTCCTTGATGAGATCTAGGTTAAGCCGTATGCCCTCGGCATTTGTTTCAGCTTCATAATTCTCAACCCTACCGGTGGGTATCTCTATCTCAATGGGCAGTACTGCTTCGCTTCCGAATGCTATACTGAACGGGGTTTCTGTTATTGCCTCTGTTGCCATTGTGAGGATTGCCCACAAGACCGCCGCCAGCTCCTCAGCCCACAACCCCTTTTTGTCGTCTAATTTCTTTTTGAGGAGTGTTTTGATGATCTTGTTAACCGCTTCTACCTGGTCGTTGGTTTACGGGTGGGCAACTGATGCGAAAATCATCCGGGTTCCTAAAAAGGTCGTGTACTCGATGAGATCAGTGTTACTGAGGAGTGTTTTGATGATCTTGACAGCTCAGCCCACAACCCCTTTTTGTCGTCTAACTTCTTTTTGAGGAGTGTTTTGATGATCTTGTTAACTGCTTCTACCTGGCCGTTGATTTGCGGGTGGGCCACTGATGCGAAAATCATCCGGGTTCCTAAAGAGGCCGTGTACTCGATGAGATCAGTGTTATTGAACTGTGTGCCGTTGTCCGTGACAATAGTCTGCGAGATACCAAATCGGCAATAAATGTTCTTCCACAAGAACTTCTTCACTCTTTCCTCTGTTATCTTGATTAGGGGCTCTGCGTCGACCCACTTAGTCTCGTAGTCAACGGCCACGATAGCGTACTTGAATTGGCCTATAGCCTTCGAGAATGGGCCGATTATATCCAATCCCCACTGTGTGAACGGCCATGGTGCCAACATGATCGAGAGGCCTATCGCCGGAGCATGTGGTACGGTGGCGTACATGTGGCATTTGTGGCAGCTGCCTGATATTTTCCTTGAAATAGCCGCTATGTCTGGCCAGAAATACCCCTCCCGGAGCGCTTTATGTGACAAAAATCGGGCACCAGAATGGTTACCGCAGACTCCTTCGTGAATTTCCCGCATGATGGTATGACCGACTACTTCTGTAACGCACTTTAAGTGGGGGAAACTGTGCCCTCTGCGATACAAATTGCCACCCAGCAGGCTGTATCTGGCGCACCTGAGGTGCAGTCTCCTGGCCTCCACTTTGTCCTCCTGGCTGATCTTGTCAGTCGGATACTTTCGGATTGGGTCCATCCAATTAGGAGGTGCTTCCTCTATGGCGAAAATCTCGGAGATAGTTTTGCTGATGCTTGGCCTCTTTAGGGTTTCGATTCTGGCGCTGCGGTACTCTAATGGATAGTTTCCGGTAGCCAGCCTGGCCAGAGCATCCGCATGCCTATTTTCCTCTCGAGGGATGTGCCGAATGGTTGCTCCCTTAAACGGTTCCATCATGGCTTTGGCCAATGCCTGGTATGAGGCCATCTATGGCTCCTTCGCCTCAAACACCCCCTTCACTTGGTTGACCACCAAGCTTGAATCACTGTGCATTTCCATGGACGGGATTCCCATTTCTTTGGCTAACTGCAGGCCAGCTATTAGCGCCTCGTACTCAGCCACATTGTTGGAGGCGTTGAACAGAAACCGCAGAGCGTATTCATACGACTGGCCATCCGGGGTAGTTAATATGACGCCGGTGCCGCTGAGTTTACTCGTGACAAAGCCATCGACATAAAGCTTCCAACCGCTGGGCAATCCTGGCTCCACTTTTACTATGATATCCGGTCGGCTATTCCCCGTGTGGTCGGGTTATTCACCCTTTATCATTGGCGTGAGTTCACAAATGAAATCTGCGGCGACCTGTCCTTTGATGGCCGTCCGAGGGGTATAAGTTATATCGAACTCACCCAATTCCACCGCCCAACGGACCATCCTACCGCTGGTTTCGGGTTTTTGTAGGATATGCCTTAAAGGGTGATGGTGTATAAGGTGATGGAGTGGGCTTGGAAATAGTGGCGGAGCTTCCTGGCAGTAACGATCAGGGCTAGAGCTAGCTTTTCGATATCCGGGTATCGGCTTTCAGCCCCGGTGAATCCCTTACCCATGTAATACACCGGGAGTTCCAGTGCCTCTTCCTTCCTGATTAGAGCTGCACTTACAGTGGTGTCTGATGCGACTATGTAGAGGTACAACATTTCTCCTGGTACTGGCTTGGATAAAAGTGGAACTGCTGACAAATATGCCTTAATAGATTGGAATGTCGCCTCGTGCTCCGCGGCCCAATAAATCTTCTTGAACTGTTGGGCTTTGAGCAGTTTGAAGAACGGGGTGCATTTGTCAGTGAGGCGGGAGATGAATCTAGCTAGTGCAGCTAATCGCTCAGTGAGGGTCTGGACCTGGTTCCGTTCCTCTAGGGAATCCATTGCTAGGATCGCCTAGACCTTGAGCAGGTTAGCTTCGATTCCCCACTGGCTAATGAAGTGACCTAGGAACAACCCTTCCGAAATCCCAAATATACACTTTTTTGGGTTGAGGCGCATCCCATACTTGAGCATCTTGCCGATCACCACCGCCAAGTCTCGTACGTGGGCACCGGCGGTCAAACTCTTGACCAATATGTCATCGACGTAGACTTCTATTGTTTTGCCGATCTTCTGTTCTAACATGCGGTTCACCACCTGCTAGTACGTAGCCCCGGCTTTCTTCAACCCGTAAGGCATCCTTTTATAGCAGTAGAGGCCCCGGTCGGTTGTGAATGAAGTGTGTTATTCATCAGTTGGACTCATTGTTATCTGGTTGTATCCGGCATAAGCGTCCATGAAGCTTAGCAGCTTAAAACTGGAGGTTGAGTCTACAAGCTGGTCTATCTGGGGGAGCGGGAAGCTGTCCTTCGGGCACGCCTGGTTCAGGTTGGTAAAGTCTATGCACATACGCCACTGGTCGGTTTCCTTCTTTGGAACTATAACTACGTTGGCGAGCCACTGGGGCTACTGGACCTCACGAATGAAGTCTATTGCCAGGTTGAAAAATCTACTTTTCTGCCGCACCGAGATACTGCCGGGCAGGATGTTTAACTCGTGTGTTGCTATTTCCGGAGATATGCCAGACATGTCCTCATAGGACCATGCGAACAACGAACTGTTCCTTCAGAGGAAGGTGATGAGGTCTTTCCTGACATCCGGTGGTAGTTTGGTTCTTATTACCACTGTTCGCCCCAGGTGGAACTTCGAGATCGATGGAAATTTCTTCAGTTTTCTCTACCGCCGAGGGGAGTTTTGGCTTCTCCTCGTCGGAGTCGGTGTCATCCCGGAGTCCGATACTGGGATCCGGTGACAACGCCTGCTGGGCTGTGCGAAGACCTCGGCTCGCCTTCTAGCACAGGTAACGGCCTCAGATTAGTACTTACGGGCGACCTTCTGGTCTCCACGTATGGTGATGAACCCGGTGAGAAATGAGATTTTTAACATCAGCACGTAGCCAGCTATAAATGTCTTCAGCCTCCACAACCCTGGCCTGCCGATTATGCCGTTGTACGAGGACAGACAGTCCACTACAATGAACTCGAGGTGCTCCTTTCTTGTCCTGTCTCCCTGGCCGAAGATCAGTTGTAAATAATCCGAACCCAGTGGCTGGACTACCTCCCCGGAGAAGCTTATTAATGGCTCATTATCCTGGGACAACTTGTCCATCCCTCGGTTCAGTCCCTTGTAAGCGTCCCGAAACATTACATTGACTGATGCCCCGGTGTCGACCAGCATCCGGCTGGTCGTCCAGTGGTCTATCTGGATAGTAATAAGGAAGGGATCGTTGTGCGGTTGAATTAGATCCTTTGGCTCTTCCTCCTCATAGAACTTGACCGACTTCCACCCGGTCTTAGCGGGTTGGCCACTCCCGCTCCCAAAGGCATACACCTCTTGTCCCCTGATCGACCTTAGGCACATTTTCTTCGAATTCCCGGTGAGTCGGTCAATGTGGGCTCCACCGTGGATTGCATTTATGCTCCTGTGCACCTCGATCCGTCCAGGGATTCGAGTTTGTATTGTTTCCACACTCCGGGTTTCCTGTCTATACTGACAGGACCCGCCCCGGATTTCACCCTGAAATCCGGATAAGATCCTGCGGGGACCACCTTAAGACTAACTCTATCGATAAATCGATAAGTCAATCTTAAGATAGACAACCCTAAAACCTGTAACAACCAAAACACTTCTAAATTTCAGTTCCAACCTTAACACCTGGAGCCACCTGCTCCCCAAATCACAACAACCGCCACAAATAAAACACCAAAAATGAAGCTCAATTTATAATCAATTGACTCACAAGTAATCAGAGCAACCTAATACAATGAATTGGAAATACAATTGAAAATAAAACAGGAATGTAAGAATAAGGGATCACAGATCCCACCTAGCGGAAGCGACAACGATGATAGCTATGTCTCGACTCCGAGTACTCTTGACCTCTGATAACTAGTCTGCACACTGGACGATTTAAAACGAAGGGCCCAGGGGAAAGTAATTTAAAAACGTTAGAGTGAGTGGATAAAAACAATATCGAATATTACTTTATATAAAAAGTATTACATCACATTCCCAATATTTTATAATTGAAAACCACTATGCATGCATTTTCATAAAACGTCCCACGTTTCAGAAAAATCATAGTCATAAATTAGCCACGCTAATATATCAAATGAACAAATAATATTTTCAAATGAAATTATTTCGAAAACCAATAGTAACATATCACGACCAATCCCATTGGCCGAATCCCAAATAATTTTTGTAGTAAAAACCCAGCCCCATTGGTATATCGAATAATCAAATAAAATATATATATATGGACCAATCCCATTGGCCCATTCTCAAATATTCTTGTAATAAAAATCCAGCCCCGCTGGTTGGGAAATTTATTAAATAAATGAAACTCTCATAAGAGAAAATATTCCCGAAAGCCAAATATATAAAATATATATCACTGGGCCAATCCCATTGGCCGTTTACTAAAATCGAATAAAAAATAGGGAAATGTTAACCACCATATAATAATGAGCCTCCAAGGCTAAGGGTCTTTCTTCTCCAAGACTCTCTATAGCGTCCCACGCTACCTGTACACTTCGACCACTGAGGTGAATTTGATCTATATGGTCAAGTCGTCACCTCACATGGGATCAGGTGACCAAGCTAGCTAGCAATAAACATATATGGACCCTAGTATGGTGAAAAATCCGAAAACAAAACCGAAAACACACTTCTCCTATATATCATAAATCAGTACGGTTCCCAACCGCACATCGGAGGCTTATAAATATAATTAAATAGAACAATAGCCTCGAAGAAAATATACATCACCGGCATATCCCATATGCTGTAAAATAATCTCGAAAGAGAATATATATATATACATATATATATATATATATATATATATATATATATAAACAAAACCGAAAACACACTTCCCCTATATATCATAAATCAGTACGGTTTCCAACCGCACATCGGAGGCTTATAAATATAATTAAATAGAACAATAGTCTCGAACAAAATATACATTACCGGCATATCCCATATGCTGTAAAATAATCTCGAAAGAGAATATATATATATATATATATATACAACGACATGACATGTCACATGTCGTGAAATTCATAAATAGTGAAATCGTAAAATTCCCGGAAATCTCATTTCCGGATAAATGTACGTACTATTAAAAATAGTCGTAAATATATAACTCAAATTCATATTTCAAAAAAATATTAAATTCATAAACATCAAAGTTATATATATAAGAATTATTGAAGACCGACAATTCATTTCATGCTTAAAACATTATAAAAATAAATTACATTTCATAATTATATGCATGCATTATTTAAAATAAAATCCACTCACAGTACGGCCGAGATTGCCGCTATTCCAAGCTCTCGTCACGTCGAGTAACCTCTCGACCTGTAACAGGGACATATTTATAAATATCACTGAACTCGGAAATTATTTATAAACGTTAAATCTACAGACGTCCTCACTTGCACGAAACCTCCCAATTTTCCCTTTTTCAGTCATCGGTATAGGGATTACGCCTCAATACCGAACAATCTACGTCCGAAAATAACTCAGGACACCCACCCCGTGTCCGATTAATCCTTTTACTAGTTAATTCGTCGTAATACCCCTTTAAAACAGCTTTTATCTATTTACGGTAAGTCAACAATAAATTTTAATGGTCAAATAGTAATTATTCTAGGTCAAACAGTAATTGTGAAAGTCAAGCAGTAAATGGTTAAAGTCCAATTATTAATTACCATTTACTTTTACTATTTACTTTTACTGTTTTACCATTTCCTTTTCACCTTTTACTGTTTTTCTTTAACCTTTTACTGTTTTACTATTCATCATCTTCAACCTCTCGCCGCCGGAACAGTCGCGCCGCAGCCACCGCCGGCGACAGCTCCACCACAGGAGGCCAAAAACACCTCCAATCGACTCCAAATTTTCACAGCAGCGTCGCCACCACCTCGGGGACTCATCCCCGTCACCTCCGCCGCCAAAGACTCAAGCAGCCGCCGCATACGGTGGCTGACACGGCGGCCAAAATTTCCCAAATTCAAATTTCTCCAAAACTCAACCAATTTAACATCAAACAACATCTAATCGACTCCAATTATCGTCGTAAACCCAATTCTAGCCTCCAAATCCACCAAAAACATCAATTACACAACTCTCCAATTCGGAATCAAAAACCCTAGAAATTTCAAATTCTGAATTCTCCTTACCTGGTGCAAACTGGTTCAATTCCTTTCATGGAACGATTGCACAAGCCAAGACCTTCTTTTTTCGACCGGTATCGGGTCGAACGGCGGCCGGAGGAGGGAGCTCCGGTTCAACTGTGTCGAACCTGCTCGGTCGTGGCACGGCCAAACAGCGGCGTTTCATGCGTGCCGCTGCCACCGGATGGAAGAGGAGAAGAAGACGGTCCGAACGGGACCGGTGCGCCGGCCCAGTTCGGCCGGACGACGGAGACTCGGTGGAGGCCGGCGCTGGGTCGGGGAAGAAGAGACAGAAAGAAGAAAAGAAAGAAAAAGAAAAAGTAAAAGAAAATGGGGGATTTCCCTTTCGGGAAATTTTTCCTCCCGACTATTTATACTCGTTCAAAATCGGAAAATTACGTGTTTTACATCGTAACTTTTTCATACGAACTCCAAAATAGACGTGTCACGTGTCCACGATCTCGTTTCAACGTCTTCTACCTCGTCATGAAATAAGATCCTCGGTCGGGTCAACTTATTTAAAAGTCAACTTTTAGAATTTCCCAATCGTAAAAACAGTTCCTGAAATGTAAAAATAAAAGATAAAACTGTAAAAAAATAATTCGAGGTTCGGATCGTATCATATACTGCCGTAATTTCCCTGTCAGGATTTGCCCGTCCATCGCCGCTCTTAGGGCATGGCAGTCGTTACTCGGGTGGGATGTCTCGTCACGATAGGAGCAATATTTGCCAGATTGCTCCCGGGTAAGATCTCCCTTTGGATGCCTCCTTGCCTCCGGTGGGGGGATGACCTCCCTATTTTCATTAAAAATCCTTTCGTAGGTGGAAGTCAGCGTGGTCTACTTTTCATGCCGCTCCGCTGGCATAATAGCCAACGGTCGGTCACCTCCCGATGGGATCCTGATGTATCTCTGTGGGGTCGTTGGTTGCCCCAGTTCCTGGCGTTCCTGGCGGGCGAATGTCTCTGTTCTCGATCTTGGTGTCACCCTCTGTTCTCCCGCTGAGTTGGTAACGGGTCATCCGGTCTCCTCTTCGGCTGCCGATTCCCGTAGGTCTCGTGCTCTGCTTGTGCATGTCTGACGACCATGGCCATCAACACGTCGTACCCCTGCGGCCTCTATATGCGTACGGCATAGGAGAATTCCCCGGGCCTCAGCCCCTGCTTGAATGTCATCTCGGCAATTCTTTTATCGAGGCTCCTTACCCCGGCCGTTGCGGTTTGCCATCGGTTAACGAACGCCCGTAGTCATTCGTTGGCTTCCTGCATGCAGTGAAAGAGAACCGTCGACGTTTGGGCCCCCTTGTCTCTAAGGATAAATGGGCAGACAAACTTATCCGCCAGTCGCTCGAACGACTCTATTGAGTTCGCCGGCAACTCGTAGAACCACCCCAACGCCTCTCCCGAGAGCGTTTCTTGGAATACGTTACAGCAGGTGGTATTAGAGTAACCCTTAGCTCCCGTCTGCGACCTGAAGCTGTCCAGGTGCTGGAACGGGCACCCTGTCCCGGTGCACACTAGCTTCAGCGACCTTCGCGTGTTGGCTCCCCCAGACTCCAATATCTGGCGGGAGAATGGTCCGGCCCGCTCGTCGAAACGCGCATTTGTGGGCGGTCTTGCTGCCTTCCTCTCACTAACCTCCATCCGGGCCTTCATATCTGACACCGAGGTGGACAACACCCGGAGTGCAACGGTTGAACTGATTTCCCGTTCCGATGATCCACTTGCTTGGCGTGGGTGAGGGGGGGGGGGGTGATAGGAGCACAATGTGCGACGATATTATATGCTTATGCCCTCGTTTATGCTTTGTTTAACCCTTATTTGTCTAAGATAGAGTCATAATATAGTTTAGTGTCAATTTGGTAGAGTTTGGCGAAAAATGGTTAAGAATCCGAAAAATGACTAAGTTTGAGAAATCTGGAAAATAATGTAAAATATGTCTTTTTCGTGATTTTGAGATGAATGAAACTATGATCTATCCTTGTCCGAATTCTATGAAATTTGGCGTGCTTAATATTCATATGTTGTGGAATGATGTGTTAAAATTTCAGATCAATCGGAGTTCGGGAGGTCACCCAAATATTGGCTGCAAAAGGGCAGTCCGAGCATTTCAATCCAGGGGCTTACAGGATTTTCCTGGGACTGTGTCCCAACTTCGAAAAATCATTCCCGACGACTCAAAAGGAGTTTGATCGAACTGTTTTATGGGGAGATGGCCCTATGTGTCTAGTTTACGTGAGACTTGGAATCGCATCAATCGGAGCTCCACGGAGGGAGATATGCCGGAATTACTGCAACAAGGTCAAATCTGCCGATTCCAGGAACCTACTGTCTCCTTTTTGTGTTTTCTGTTTTTGATGAACCAAATGGTGTACAAATGCATATGTGAAGATGGTCCAAGCTTTATGAAGGGTAGAGGAAGACACTAGGCCATGGCATTGAAGAAAAACATGAAGAAATCAAGTCTCCTAGTCACACTAGGAGAAGCTGCCGATTTGAGGCAGATTGGATGCAACATCAAGCTGCCGGCAATTGGGGTATTTTTCGATGGACCAAGACACATCAAGTGAAGTCCAAGACCATACAAGAAGTCCATGAAGATGTGAAACCCAAGCCTTGAAGAAAAATTCAGAATAGAAAACCTAATTGGACTAAGAAAGGAAGGTTGCAAAACCTTAATGAACTAGGTTTTCTGAACTCCTTTTGTAATAGGGCAGCCGGCACCCCCTCTCCTCTATATATACCCCCACTTTTCATTCTGAAAAACCATCTCATCTCAAGCTAAACACAAGGCCGAAACTCTACCAAAATTCCCCAAACTTCCTAGACAAAAACCTAAACCCGAAACCACCATCCACCACCAACCAAGTTTCTGCCGAAACTTGGAAAATCCCTGCCGAGCCACCTTAGCCGTGCAGCCTCATCCCTTCACCTACACAGCACCGGATCCACACCAAAAGAAGCTCTCAAGGTGTCTCAAAGTGTGATCCACTCCCCTCTTTCGGTTTAGTAATTTTTGTTTAGTTATGTTTGATTTTGTCTATGAAACATTCATGTATGTTTGGTGTTGGTTTATATGTCTATGTGTGAACCGATTTTGGTTTTATAAATTATATGTTAAAGACTTGTTTAAATCGATGCTTAGATTTATGTTTAGGTTTCGACAAGAACAATGATTTTGCATGCTAATTTGTAATATGTAACTTGTAAATTCGTATGCTAGATAATTAGGACAGTGGTATAGATGCATGTTTTAGGTTCAAAATTGGTTAGAAATCTAAGGAGTGGGACTTAAAAACCGAAACATTAGTATTGGCTTGTAGCATGTAAATCTAGATGTTAGGTTTCATCAAACCCGAGTAATAACAAATATGGCTAGATACTCAAAAGGTTGCTTTGATTTGTTTTGCTCACCTAGGGTATAATACTTTGGATTTCTTACATGTTAAAATAAGATGATTGACAACCTTGCTTGTTTTGCATGTCTCCAATTTAGATCATTGCGCACAATTGTTAAGTCTCAAAAGGATTAACATAACTTTAGGGCCCATAACCAAAAGTTCGGTCTTAAAACTTGAGAGGTCTTACAACTAAGTTGTAGTTGGAACTAATTTTGAACTTGAGCATGTTGATACTTGTTCCTTACTTTCTTGCATGTGAATTTATTCGTTAAAGAGTCTATGTGCTAAATGTTTTGCGAAAGATGATAATCACTTGTACATATTAGACCTAGGATTTATTTTCTGCTTTTATGTTGCCGTGCCTAGTATTAGGGCAGCCATAGGGCTGCCGAACCATTTTATACCCCCATATGTGTGTGACGATTTTGTATATATGTATATTTGTTTGTCTAACAATTTCATATCTCAGGTACCCTTAATCCCCGGCCTAGAACGATCCCTACTTGCTTATACTACTAACGATATTTTGTAGGGTTATCATTGTGTGCGAGCTTCGGCTCACATCAATTTTTGGCGCCGTTGCCGGGGAATTATAAAAGCTTGTTTTATGAATTTGTTGTGTATATAATGTTGCTGGAAATTTTTGTTGTGAAGTTGTAAAGTTATAAATTTTAAGTTTATTTTGGGATTTTGTAAAGTAGAAATATGCTTCGGCATGTAGAGTTTAAATTTTGGAAGTTGCATGATGTATATTGATGTATGTTGGTAATCACTTAGTTTAATTTCTAGGAAGTTGATAGTGTTGTGTATGTTTGAGTTTATTGTAGTTTCTAAAGTGTAACATGTAGGTGAAGCCTCTTTTGTTGATCATAACCAAAACCCTTCATACGAGTGATGCCATGTTAGGTATGTTTTTGTGTAGATTGGGAAACGGGCCCTGCAATGTTGGAATTAGTCCATCGTTGGCCCCCCACGCATAAAGACGCTAACTTGGTATTATTTTTATGAGGTTGAGGGCGGTTTTAATCAACACTTGAGACCGCTAGGGATCCGTGTTTGTTTTACAAAGTATGGGGAAGTTATTATCATAGATATGGTTCTCAGGTTTGTTTAACTGGATCTCAAGGCCCATAGACTGATGTTCATTCTCGGTGAGTGAGTCGATAGGGGGTTAGCCCTCCATGGTGTCCAACAACGAGTCCTGTCTGGTTCCTGTAGGGGGTTCGCCCTCCGTGATTTTAATGACCTTTGAAACGTAAAATCCGCACGACCTAGTCGACAGCTTGTGCCGAAGCATCACCTCACTTTAGACGCTAGAACATAACTTGACATATGTGGCCTATTTTCTTCAAAGATAAAACATGTTGTGTGGTTCAAACTCTTGAGGTATATCGGATTAAGCATGATACTACCGGGGGCTGTATCAGTCCATTGCACCGTTATCTCCTCTGCTCCACGTACTTCGAGAGTTAGGACAAATTTAAAAGAAATTAGACTTAGCAATTACATGATCATGAACGTTCCAATTTTTCTTCTCTTTTTGCCGAACCATGTTTGTTCTTTGCCGAAATTTTGTGCCTTTGCCGAATGTTCATATGTGTATCATTGTTGAAATATGTTGTGTAATCGCCAATGCCGTGGCTTGTAATGATGTATATTCTTGTTTTCTATTTCTTTACGATGTTCTAACTTGTTTAAATGTTGCAAATTTCAGAAATAATGCATGTCCGAATCTAGTATTTGGACAAGAGATTTTCAAGGCCGTTTGCAACGTTTAGACCAAGAACTCGCTATTGCTCGTTTTGTGCCATTACCACCATCGTCACCAACCAGTTCATCAGTAGCATCATCCGTACCATCCTCCCCTATTGTGCCGTCAGTATCAGATAGTGTGCCGAGCTCCCCATCATTTGTTTCGTCGTCTTGTGATCTTCAGAATCCAGAGTTTGAGGCTTTTGCCGAATTAGAAGAAGAAGAAGAGATCATGGCATCAATCAGATCACAGAATGGTCATGTCGCTGGAGCTGGAGTTGCTCCTTCTAATATTACTTATCCTCCTTTGGAAACTGACAAGACTGGAGAGATTGAATTGAGGAGTGGATTCCTCCATAAGCTGAAGTCATTTTATGGGATGCCGAGTGAGGACCCTAATAAGCATCTACAGTGGTTTAACTTCACCACGGAGTCTATGTGTCCAAGAGGGACCGATTTGCAACACTTCAAAATGAAGGCATTTCCGTTTTCTCTAGAAGATCAAGCAAAGGAGTGGTTGTTTGAGGTGCCTAGTGGTCGCATTGTTTCGTGGAGTACTATGATGGATGAGTTTTTGCTCAAGTACTTTCCTGCTTCACGTATCACTGATCTGAGGAAGCAAATTACTAGTGTGAAGCAAGCCGGAGATGAGACTTTCTTCGACTATTACAAGAGGTTCAAGTCCCTAGTTTCTTTGTGTCCATCGCATGGCATTAGCGATGGACTCTTGCTACAATATTTCTATGAGGGATTGCGCGTCATGGAGAGAGAGTTTCTTGACTCGGCCGCGGGAGGTAGCTTTTTGGAGTTGAACGCCGGTGCGGCAAGAAGTTTGTTGGAAGTTCGTGCTTTGAACAACCAACAATTTGGCATGGCACGAGGCAATGTGCAAAGAAATGAGAAAGTGCATGAAACTTCTTCGAGCTCAAAGTTAGAGGAGAAAGTGGACAAGCTCACCGACTTGGTGAGTAATTTGATGAAGAAGCGTGCTAGTGTATGTGGTATTTGCACCGAGGGCCATGAAACCGAACAATGCCCTCAATTTGGAGTTAATGAGGGAGTAGAGGAGTGCAATGCCATTGGTTTTCAAGGAGGCCAACGATTTGGCAATTTCAATCCAAGGTTCAATGATCATCCGAACTTTCGATGGGCAAATAATGACAACGTGCTTAGAGCACCTATGCAACCGAGAGAGGGAGGAGCGCCATTTGCACCGAGGCCACCATTTGTGCCTCGGCAGCCATACATGCCGAACCAAGGTCACTTTGCGGCATTGTCGAATCAGCCACAAGGAGGGCCGAGCCAAGGCCAAGGCCAAGCTTCGCCAAGCAACCCGAACTACGATGCTTTGATTCAATCATTGTCAAGTGCTACTCAAGCATTACTCGCGGGGCAACAAAATCATCAAAAGGACATTGGTGAGCTCAAGACTCAAATGGGGCAAGTTGTAGACTTTATGGGAAGATTCAATGAGCAAGGGAAGTTGCCAAGCAATACTATTCCCAATCCGAGGAACGAGCAAGCCAAAGTGATTCAAACTCGTAGTGGAAGAGAGTTGTTTCCACCAACAAGTCTAAAGAAGAAGCGAGTGACTTTCAAGGGTATTAAGGATGATGAGAGGGCTGCCGGACCTGACATTGCCGGCAGCCACATGCATGAAGCCGAGAGGGGCACAACCGGCAGGGCTGCAGCCGGCAACAATGGTGATGCCGAGAAGGAGGAAGCTGCCGAACAAAGGCATGGTGCCGGCAACACTAATATACAAGACAAGGGGCTGCGTAACGAGCTTGAGTACGATCCCGCCACATCAAAGAATGAGGTGTTGCCGAGCCAAGCAAGTAAGGGAGGTGTGCCATCATCTAGCATTCCATTCCCTTCACGTTTTGCTAGAACAAAGAAAGATAAATCCGATGAAGAGATATTGGAGATTTTCCGGAAAGTGCAAGTCAACATTCCTTTGTTGGAGTGCATTAAGCAAGTGCCAAAGTATGCTAAGTTTTTAAAGGAGCTTTGCACGGCAAGGAGGCATACTAGAGAGACTCGTGTGGTAACTATGAGCGAGACGGTGTCGGCCGTTATTCAAAGGAAGTTGCCACCAAAGATGAAGGATCCGGGAAGCTTCAATGTGCCTTGTGTCATAGGCAATACACGATTTGAGGATGTTATGTTGGATTTGGGAGCATCGATCAATGTCATGCCACTCAATGTATATCAAACGTTGAGTATAGGGCCTCTTAAGAAGGATAATGTCATCATTCAACTTGCGGATCGCTCAAGCAAATATCCGGAAGGCTATGTTGAGGATGTGTTGGTGCAAGTTAACCAATTGATTTTTCCCGCCGATTTTTATGTGGTTGAGATGGAGGATTCGCCGGTCAACAACACTCAATTGCTTTTAGGGCGACCATTCATGAGGACCGCGCGCACAAAGATAGATGTGGCCGAGGGCAACCTAACTATGGAATTTGATGGTGAGATGATAAAGTTCAATGTGTTTGATGCCATGAAGTTCCCTAATGTTGATTTCAAGGAGGGTTGTGCCATTGATGTTTTGGAGGAGGTCGAGCAAGTTATGTCGACCTCGCTCGACGCATAGCAATTAGCGATTGAGCAAGGGGTCGGATTTGACAAGAGGGGAGAACGAATCGTGCATAAGGATGAGAAAGAAGGGCCGGCCAAGCCAAGAAGTGCCGAGCAAGGCATCATTGCCGAGCCATTCATGATAGAGCCGAGTATGAGGAAAGTTGCTGCCGAGCTAGAGGCTCGACCCTATGCCCCACCCTATAATTCGTTCTTGTCAATTCCAAGTGCCACAACAAAATTTCGACCAAGTGTGGAAGAGGCCCCAAAGTTAGAACTAAAAGAGCTCCCTAGTCATTTGAAATATGCTTATCTTGGAGAAGGAGATACACTACCGGTTATTGTGTCTTCAATGCTTAGTAAGAAGCAAGAGGAGGATTTGATTTGTGTGCTTAAGAAGTACAAGACCGCCATAGGTTGGACCTTAGCGGATATCAAGGGAATAAGCCCTACTACTTGTGTTCATCGTATTTTGTTAGAAGAAGGAGCTAAGCCGACAAAAGAAGCTCAACGTCGACTTCATCCTCCTATGATGAAGGTTGTGAAAGAAGAAATTATCAAGTTGCTCGATTGTGGGGTGATCTACCCAATCTCGGATAGTAAGTGGATATCTCCCGTACAAGTAGTGCCGAAGAAGAGTGGTGTAACGGTTGTCAAGAATGAGAAGAATGAGCTTGTGCCACAAAGACTTGTAACCGGTCATAGGATGTGCATCGATTATAGGAAGCTCAATGCTACAACGAGGAAGGATCACATGCCTTTGCCGTTTATGGATCAAATGCTAGAGAGGTTGGCCGGTCATTCTTACTATTGTTTTCTTGATGGATATAGTGGCTACAATCAAATCATGATACACCCGGACGATCAAGAGAAGACCACTTTTACTTGTCCATTTGGCACGTTTGCTTATCGGCGGATGCCATTCGGACTTTGCAACGCACCCGGCACTTTTCAAAGATGTATGTATGCTATCTTCTCGGATTTTATTGAAGACATTATCGAAGTGTTTATGGATGATTTTAGTGTGTATGGAGGCACCTTCGATGCATGTTTGGGGAACTTGGAGAAGATACTTAAGAGGTGTGTAGAGACAAATCTTGTGCTCAATTGGGAGAAGTGTCACTTCATGGTCACGCAAGGCATTGTTCTAAGGCATATAATTTCGGCAAGAGGCTTAGAGGTTGACAAAGCCAAAGTGGAGCTAATACAAGCATTGCCGAGCCCTAGGTGTGTGAAAGATGTGAGAAGTTTTCTTGGCCATGCGGGGTTCTATCGACGATTTATCAAAGACTTCTCTTCAATTGCCAAGCCATTAAGCAACTTATTACAAAAGGAGGTGACGTTTGAGTGGACAAAGGCGTGTGAAGAAGCATTTTGCCGTTTGAAGGAGAGATTATGCACGGCACCTATACTTGTTTCCCCTAATTGGGATGAGCCGTTTGAGTTGATGTGTGATGCTAGTGATTATGCACTTGGAGCGGTACTTGGACAACGTATTGAGAAGAAGCCATGTGCCATTTACTATGCTTCAAGGACTCTCAACGATGCACAACTCAATTACACAACAACGGAGAAGGAACTCTTAGCGGTAATCTTTGCTTTGGAAAAATTTCGATCATATCTTTTGAATTCCAAAGTTATTGTTTATAGTGATCATGCCGCTTTAAGATATCTTATGACGAAGAAGGATGCTAAGCCGAGGCTTATTCGATGGATTCTTTTGCTTCAAGAGTTCGACATTGAGATTAAAGACAAGAAAGGAGTAGAGAATGTTGTAGCCGATCATTTGAGTAGACTTGTGCAAGAGGAGGATCGGCTGCCCCTATTAGAGTCCTTTCCGGATGAGCAACTTTTTCGACTTGAAGTACTTGAGCCTTGGTATGCCGACATTGCCAATTTTCTTGCCACAAACCGATTTCCCAAAGAGATGCCGAGCCACCAACAAAAGAGAATAAGGAAGCAAGCTCGACACTTCTTGTGGGATGATCCGTACTTATGGAGGCAATGTGGTGATCAAGTTATTAGAAGATGTGTACCGGAGAATGAGCATAGATCCATCCTTGCTTTTTGTCATAGTGAAGCTTGTGGTGGACATTTTGGACCAAAGAAGACGGCTTTGAAGGTACTTACGTGTGGATTCTTTTGGCCTACGATTTTTAGAGATGCATTCATGTTTTGCAAAGCATGTGATAGATGCCAAAGAATGGGGAACATTGGAGCTAGAGACCAAATGCCGCTCACGCCTATCATTGAGGTAGAAATTTTCGATTTATGGGGTATTGATTTCATGGGACCGTTTCCTTCAAGTAAGGGTTTTCTCTACATATTGCTTGCGGTTGATTATGTTTCAAAGTGGATCGAAGCAAGGGCTACACGCACCAATGATGCCAAGGTGGTAGCCGAGTTTCTCAAGACCAACATCTTCTCACGTTTTGGAGTTCCAAGGGTCTTGATTAGCGATGGAGGATCCCATTTTTGTAACCGCACTATTGAAGCCTTATTGAGGAAGTATGGAGTCACACATAAGGTTTCTACACCTTATCACCCCCAAACAAGTGGTATGGCCGAGGTAAGTAATCGAGAGATCAAGAACATTTTGGAGAAATCGGTTGGACCTTCAAGGAAGGATTGGAGTGATCGTCTCGATGATGCTTTGTGGGCTTATAGGACTGCATACAAGACACCGATTGGTATGTCCCCTTTTCGGTTAGTTTATGGCAAAGCATGTCACTTACCGGTTGAGCTAGAGCACAAGGCATGGTGGGCAATCAAGGCCTTCAACATGAACATTGATGATGCCGGTCTTCATAGAAAGCTTCAACTCAACGAACTTGAAGAAATCCGTAATGAAGCCTATGATGCCGCATGGATCTACAAGGAGAAGACTCGAGCCTACCATGATAAGATGATTCGAGGGAAAAAGTTTCAAGTTGGACAAAAAGTTCTCTTATTCAATGCAAGGCTTAAACTTTTTCCGGGTAAGCTTCGATCTCGTTGGTTTGGACCATTCATTGTTACTAAAGTTTTTCCTCATGGTGCCATCGAGATTCAAAGTGAAGTGTCGGGAGAGACATTCAAGGTTAATGGACATCGTTTGAAGACGTACTACGAGCCCTTTCTACACCCCATAATCGAGGAACTCAATGTGCAAGACAAGCCAAATGCCGATCCACCTACACCAACCGAGGCTATTCCATCACCACCACAACTTGAGGCCGAGCCACCTACATATACTGCTGCTGCAACCGTGCCACCACTACGTCAAGATGCTGCCGGACCTGCAATTGCCGGCAGCACCCACACAAGGCCGGATACGGACCTAGAAGCCAACAAGCCGGACACGCCTCAACTTGATGCCGAGCAACCATCTTTCACCCCTGCTGCAAGAGAACTCCCTGCCGGACCTGCCATTGCCAGCAGGGTTGACACACGGCCACAAGAGGCCGGACGCATGCCGGATACGCCAGCTACGGTGGCGGACAAGCCGGATACGCAGCACGTATCGGATACGCAGAATAGGACAGATTCGGATCCGACATGCCAAAGTCTTCTTATCGATCTTCTTCTTGCCGATTTGAGTTGCTTTGGAGCACGATGAACACATGCAAAACACGGTGAAAAGTCTAGGCTATGGACTATAAACACAAAGCGCTACTTGAGAGGCAACCCATGTCGATCAAAGAAAAGTGAAGGAGCCATCACCGAGAGTTTGAATTTTCTTAACCCTTCTCTTCTACTTTGATTTGTGATGATTTGTTGGAATGTGTTAGACTATTGCATGCTTAGGAAATTCATTGATATTGTTTTGTGCTTACATTGAGGACAATGTAATTTTCTAAGTGTGGGGTGGGATAGCATGTTCCGTATTCCGTTTATGTTTTTGTGTGCTTAGTTTAGAAAAGAAAAATTCAGAAAATTGTTCCACAAAAATAGAGTGTTTAATTTGTTTGTTTCGAGTCTTAGGATGCCCCTAATATGTCAATGATGTTTTTCTCCTCTTTGCATACATAGATGATGGTTGTGCATACTTTTAAAATTGTAAGTTTCATGGATTTTGTGCATTGGTAGGAGCATGTAGGACTTGTTGATTATGAAGCATGCATGTTTGAGCTAATTTATTTCGATTATATCCTATGTGAGCTTTTGAGCCAAATTGCTTTCTTCTTGAGCGAAAAAAAGGTAAAATTCGATAGATCCGTAGGAAGCATGAAACCTCATAATTCTTTGCATATTCGATGACTATATGCCATAGCTTTTAATGAACTCTAGTATGCTAGAACTTACTCTTGTTGATTTTCGAAACGTTTATATCATAAAATACCTTGATTTTGAATGTGATTGAATAAAGATCATTTAGGTTTACCACCATTGCCAAATAAAGCATGTGCCCTATTGGAGCCCATCGTGGGACACCTTAGTAAACCCCTTTGAGCCTATGTTGAGCCTTTTCTTTCATCACCCTTAAACACTTTCCATGAGCTTAGAATAGTGATGCCTTTACCTTGTGTGTCAGCAAAGCTCGATTTTTGAAGGCGTTTTCGCGTGTGTGATGAAAAAGAACAAGTGTGGGGTAGACTTAGCCATGAATTTATATGTAAAATGTATGCATGCCGTACCTAGAAAAAGAAAAAAATGCTCGAACAAAATAAAAAAGAAAGAAAACCGAGAGCAAGAGAAGAAAAGAGGGGTACGGCATAGGCATGAAAAGAAAATTTTTGTGTATGGCTATTGTCTAGATTTTTGTTGTAATGTTTTATGGAAGGAAAAGAATGAAGTATGGGTCCAACAAAATGAAATTTGACCCTTTCGGCGAGAAGACATAAGGAGATTCGAGCTTTGCTACGGCCGTAGTGACGTTTCTAAGCCTCCTTATCCAAATATCGAATACCTCTTAGCCTAGCCCCATTACAACCCTTTTATTGATCTCTTTCATGATTCTTAAGATGGTTAAATTTGATTGTGGAGATTATCTCAAGAGTAAGCATATGGTTTTGGTTCATTGGTGCATATAGTTATCATATGAGGTTTTTCCATCAAAATTCACAAAGTGCTTTTGTTTCGTTGATATATGCAAGTCACTCTTCGTAGTTCATTATCTTTCGCTTGCATATACTATTGAGTGAATAACCATGCTTCGAGAGAAAAGAAGAGAGTATGCCTAGTGAGGTGATTTGAATTAGCTTTTAACATGTTTACATGCTTACTTTTGCTCGTATATGCTCATATTGATGTCGCATGTTCATGAAACTTGGAATTTTCGTGCTTAGCACTCTCATGCATTAACTTGAAAGCTATGTGTACATACGAGCCTGAGACAAATTGTTAGGGGCAATAGTTTGTTTAGAGTCGTAGTTTAATTTAGTTTGCTAAGGGACTAGCAAAGGATAAGTGTGGGGTAGTTGATAGGAGCACAATGTGCGACGATATTATATGCTTATGCCCTCGTTTATGCTTTGTTTAACCCTTATTTGTCTAAGATAGAGTCATAATATAGTTTAGTGTCAATTTGGTAGAGTTTGGCGAAAAATGGTTAAGAATCCGAAAAATGACTAAGTTTGAGAAATCTGGAAAATAATGTAAAATATGTCTTTTTCGTGATTTTGAGATGAATGAAACTATGATCTATCCTTGTCCGAATTCTATGAAATTTGGCGTGCTTAATATTCATATGTTGTGGAATGATGTGTTAAAATTTCAGATCAATCGGAGTTCGGGAGGTCACCCAAATATTGGCTGCAAAAGGGCAGTCCGAGCATTTCAATCCAGGGGCTTACAGGATTTTCCTGGGACTGTGTCCCAACTTCGAAAAATCATTCCCGACGACTCAAAAGGAGTTTGATCGAACTGTTTTATGGGGAGATGGCCCTATGTGTCTAGTTTACGTGAGACTTGGAATCGCATCAATCGGAGCTCCACGGAGGGAGATATGCCGGAATTACTGCAACAAGGTCAAATCTGCCGATTCCAGGAACCTACTGTCTCCTTTTTGTGTTTTCTGTTTTTGATGAACCAAATGGTGTACAAATGCATATGTGAAGATGGTCCAAGCTTTATGAAGGGTAGAGGAAGACACTAGGCCATGGCATTGAAGAAAAACATGAAGAAATCAAGTCTCCTAGTCACACTAGGAGAAGCTGCCGATTTGAGGCAGATTGGATGCAACATCAAGCTGCCGGCAATTGGGGTATTTTTCGATGGACCAAGACACATCAAGTGAAGTCCAAGACCATACAAGAAGTCCATGAAGATGTGAAACCCAAGCCTTGAAGAAAAATTCAGAATAGAAAACCTAATTGGACTAAGAAAGGAAGGTTGCAAAACCTTAATGAACTAGGTTTTCTGAACTCCTTTTGTAATAGGGCAGCCGGCACCCCCTCTCCTCTATATATACCCCCACTTTTCATTCTGAAAAACCATCTCATCTCAAGCTAAACACAAGGCCGAAACTCTACCAAAATTCCCCAAACTTCCTAGACAAAAACCTAAACCCGAAACCACCATCCACCACCAACCAAGTTTCTGCCGAAACTTGGAAAATCCCTGCCGAGCCACCTTAGCCGTGCAGCCTCATCCCTTCACCTACACAGCACCGGATCCACACCAAAAGAAGCTCTCAAGGTGTCTCAAAGTGTGATCCACTCCCCTCTTTCGGTTTAGTAATTTTTGTTTAGTTATGTTTGATTTTGTCTATGAAACATTCATGTATGTTTGGTGTTGGTTTATATGTCTATGTGTGAACCGATTTTGGTTTTATAAATTATATGTTAAAGACTTGTTTAAATCGATGCTTAGATTTATGTTTAGGTTTCGACAAGAACAATGATTTTGCATGCTAATTTGTAATATGTAACTTGTAAATTCGTATGCTAGATAATTAGGACAGTGGTATAGATGCATGTTTTAGGTTCAAAATTGGTTAGAAATCTAAGGAGTGGGACTTAAAAACCGAAACATTAGTATTGGCTTGTAGCATGTAAATCTAGATGTTAGGTTTCATCAAACCCGAGTAATAACAAATATGGCTAGATACTCAAAAGGTTGCTTTGATTTGTTTTGCTCACCTAGGGTATAATACTTTGGATTTCTTACATGTTAAAATAAGATGATTGACAACCTTGCTTGTTTTGCATGTCTCCAATTTAGATCATTGCGCACAATTGTTAAGTCTCAAAAGGATTAACATAACTTTAGGGCCCATAACCAAAAGTTCGGTCTTAAAACTTGAGAGGTCTTACAACTAAGTTGTAGTTGGAACTAATTTTGAACTTGAGCATGTTGATACTTGTTCCTTACTTTCTTGCATGTGAATTTATTCGTTAAAGAGTCTATGTGCTAAATGTTTTGCGAAAGATGATGATCACTTGTACATATTAGACCTAGGATTTATTTTCTGCTTTTATGTTGCCGTGCCTAGTATTAGGGCAGCCATAGGGCTGCCGAACCATTTTATACCCCCATATGTGTGTGACAATTTTGTATATATGTATATTTGTTTGTCTAACAATTTCATATCTCAGGTACCCTTAATCCCCGGCCTAGAACGATCCCTACTTGCTTATACTACTAACGATATTTTGTAGGGTTATCATTGTGTGCGAGCTTCGGCTCACATCAGGGGGGGCATTCCAGAGTCCCTCATGGTCTCCGGAAAGAGCGCTATCGGTATGTGCATGATCCTTCTCCTCCCTGTTGGTTGTCCCACCTCCAAGTGCGGGAACTTAATGCCTTCTCTCAGTGCTGCCAGTGCTTTCGCTAGGGCGGCGTTCTGTTGTTGCCCTTTCTCCAAGGTTGCCAACAGCGTGGTGTTTACTGCTTCCATCTTCCGGTACCGGGTTTCCGTCCTCATCCGGTCCTGATTGCCCCCTTCTCGCAACCGCGCGACTTCTGTTTTCATTTTCTCTTTTTCTCCCGCCGTATCATCCCGATCAGAGTCCGCGGCGCTCCCCGGATCATCATGACCGGTGACCTTTTTTAGAAAAGGGGCCCGAGTCCGACGCACTTTTCCAGTCTTTTCTCATTGGTTTCCAGCCCCGATCTTCCGGCCATACTTATTCAAACGTGACTTTTATGGATTGTTCCCATAGACGGCGCCAATTTTTTGTGTCAGAATTCGTAGACTCACAGAGATTAGTGGATCTTGGTGTGATTCCTTCCTGCAAGTCCTATTAACTAAGGGAATATCGGGCGGGGGCGGTCTATTCCGCTCCGATGCCTAAGTCAGTATAGTTGGGATAAACTAATAACTTAAGCGGGAATGAGTAGTTGAAGTATTAATTACCTATTAATGAGGGCAGTTGGGACTCATATATAGGCTGCTGGGTGTGAGGACTGGCCCCCTTCTACACATATTACTGTATTGTTTTGGCCCCTGTTTGGGGAGCTGCCACCCCCGGTTCCCGGGCCCAGGTCACAGGTAAGACCTGCCCGGGTGCGAGTGCAAGTGTTCATGCTTTACCCCCGAGCCATGCGCCGGGTCCAGGAGGCCTGTCTGCGGGTCTGGGGGCCTGGGTAGCCTCTCTATGGCTACTGTCAACACAAATCAAATTGATCATCACATATCTTTCTACTATTTGTAGATAACACGGATATGTGGTAGTGCCCAAAGTGATACACAGGAATATGTCCACTCAATAAAACTATATATTGCACACAAAAAAAACCATATATATATATATATATATATATATATATATATAGGCTTTCTCAGCTAAGGACCTCCGCACCAATCCTTATGGTGCGGATTTTATATTTTGACTAACTTTTCGATTGAATTTTTACATCTCCACTGTCTAGTCTTTAGGTACTTATATATAAATCATCTTTGGAAAATTTCAGCCAATTTGATAATCGTTAAGGCATTCAAAAGTGCGATTTTCTATTATAAACATGAACGATTCAGTTTTGACAAAATGCATTATGTCCATTTGTTTTAATCTAGTATAAAATGCTAATGGTTATCAAATTGACTGAAAATTTGCAGAGATGATTTATATATGAGTACCTAAAGACTATACGGTGGAGATGTAAAAATTCAATCGAAAAGTTAGTCAAAATATAAAATCTGCACCATAAGAGTTGGTGCAGAGGTCCTTAGCCAAGAAGGTATATATATATATATATATATATATATATATATATATATAGGGCCCTTCCACTAAGGGATCCCTCATTTTGTTCATTTTAAGGGATTGATTATTAGGCCAACTTTTTGATTGAATTTTTACATCTTCACCGTTCAATTACTTGGTTTATATGCGTAGATCATTCATGTAAATTATATATACAGAGGGCCGTTCCACTAAGAGATCCCTCATTTTGTTCATTTTAAGGGATTGATTATTAGGCCAACTTTTTGATTGAATTTTTACATCTCCAACGTTCAATTACTAGGTTTATATGTGTAGATCATTCATGTAAATTTTTAGCCAAAATGGTGATCGTTAATGCATCTAACTAGATGAAATCATTGGACGTATGAAATCTGTCAAACCTGAACCGTTCATATTTTTATTCATAAATTACAATTTTCAATGCTCATATGATTATCAAATGGAATGAAAATTTCCAGATATGATCTACCCATATAAACATGAATGTTAAAAGGTAGAGATGTTAATATGTTATCGAAAAGTAAGTTAAATGAGAGATTCTTCAAAATGATCAAAATGAGGGATACCTCGTTCGAAGGGGATTATATATATATATATAGTCAAATATAATGAAAAATAAGAGACAATTTGGTTAAATGATTTGATAGTTTATTCACCTCACAAGGAGAAAATATATACATATTACAATTGTGGTCAGTAAGGTAAGTGCTAAATCTAAGATTGTTGATACCATGTGTTGTGCACCGCCAAGTAAGGGTCAGCGTTTGGGCCCGAAAACCCGAAAGCCCGGCCTGAAAACCCGAAAAAAAGACTGATACGGGCCGAGTCCGAAAATTTTTAGGACCGGCCCGAGGAAAGTCCTGCCCGAGGAAAGTCCGGCCCGAAAATGGTATTGTCGGTCCGAACTCGGGCTTGAATATTTTTGGGCCCGAAAGCCGGGCCCGGCCCGACCTTTTCATATATATATATAAAAAAATAAAATAAAAAAAAAACCAAAAGTTCCAATCCAAACCTAGACTCGTCCAGTCCGCCAGTCGTCCCCTCCTTGTCCTCGAGTCCTCCTCCACTCGCCAGTCGCCTCCAACTCTCCAGCTCCGGCTCCGGGCCTCCGGCTCTTCCTTCCCTCACCAGTTGCCACCAGCTCCTCCGTGTCTGTGTCCATCTCCGCCTTCCTCCCTGCGTCTCCTCCATCTCCGCCTCCTCCTCCGCCTCCTTCGTCCCTCGTCTCCTCCTCTCCTCCTCGCCTCTATCCTCAGCTCGCCTCTCCCTGCGCCTCCTCCTTCGCCTCCTTCGTCCCTCGTCTTTTCCTCTCCTCCTCTCCTCTTCTCTCCTCTTCACCTCTATCTTCAGCTCGCTCTGTCGCTCAGCTCCTCCTCTCCTCTCCTCTTCTCCTCTCTCGTGAGTCTCCTCAGCTCGCCTCTCTCCTCAGCTCCAGCTCCAGCTCCGTCGCCTCTTTCCTCAGGGCCCGAAAAAGCCCGAGGGCTCGGCTCGGCTCATCGAGCTCGGTTCCGGACCGGTCCTTGTCCTGGAAAAAACCCGGCTCGGCTCGGATCGAGGGGGTCGGGCTTTGGGATTTTTAAGTTCAACCCGGCCCGCGCCCACCCCTACCGCCAAGTATGAACAACAACCTCGTCCAACCATCACGGAGGGTCCCGCCTCCGGCATACATCCGGTAGACCGACACCTCGGCTACTCCACCCCTCCCCAAAATCGGTACCACAACCAGAAGACGTGTGCCCGTGTTGTACAACAAGCAAATAACAGAAAATTGGTAAAGGTGATCCTGATTTCTGAGATTTTAACTAGAGATTTCAATGGCTTTGACATCAGGCTTCTTCACCTCCACCTTCGGAATCGTCACACTGAGGACCCCATTCTCCATAGCAGCCTTGATCTCATCTATTTTGGCATTCTCAGGAAGTCTGAACCTCCTCGAAAACTTGCCGCTGTTGCGCTCCACCCGGTGCCAAGTGTCGTTCTTGTCCTCTTTCTCTATCTTCCTCTCTCCACTAATCTGCAGCACCCTGTCATCTTCAATCTCAACCTTGACCTCCTCTTTCTTCAGTCCCGGGATGTCAGCCTTGAACACATGGGCTTCCGGGGTCTCCTTCCAGTAGATCCTGGTGTTAACAAAAGCCGAGTTTTCACGAGGGAATTCAGGGAATGCATAGAGCGATGAAGGGAATGGGAAGTCCTTGAAGGGATCCCAGAGATCAAGGGAAAAAGGATCAGAGATGTTGCTGTTGCGACGGAAACTGGGGATGAGCGACATTTTGGAAGTGTTTGGACGACCGTTGACGTAAGAGAGATGATTGTTGCTGGGAGCTTAGCTTTGCTGTGATTGGTGGATTGGTCAAGTATAAATAGGGACACCCATGATGTTTCTAGTACTTACTCGACCCAGTTCTTCGTTTTTGTATCGAACTTTCTAGGACTCGTGAGACGGTACGAGAACAAAGCAGGGGTTGAGAGAAATTAAAAAAAAAATCGAACTATATACAATCTCGAGTTTTTCATTTTTCATGAAATTTTCCTACCAGCCGATATCATCTAAATTTGAGTACATGTTACGACTTATGGGAAGTAGTCTATCATCATGAGATCACGACGCAACAAAATAAAAACTTGACACATTATATTTCAATTATCAATGCTAGTAAACTCTTCGTAACTTTATTCTGTATTAAAACAACAAACATTATTGATTAACTTTATTGTCTGCTAAAGTCATAGTAGCATTATTGAAGCATCAATATTGAAACAAAAATAGTTTATTTTTTGGGTTGATTTTCTTATTGTTTTGGACCCTTGATTCTACTGGCTGCAACAACACATAGGGCCACTTATGCATTTCGCATTGCTATTGTGGCCGAATACACGAAGACAAGCCTGGCTGCAAGTGTCTATTGCGCACTTTGCAAAAATGATACTGTTGACAGTAGCCACAGAGGGGCTACAACAGGCCCACAGACCCGCAACCAGTGAACCCGAAGCCGGCCCAGGGCCCGGGACCGGGGGCGCTAGCCTGCCAAAGAGGCCACCAGAGCTGCCCTTTGGTGTGCAAACAGAAGGAAACCAGTCTCACATCGAAGGGTGAGGCCAGACCTCAAGCCCGACCACCTATATAAGGGCCTCAACTACCCTCATTAATAGGTAACTGATCTTTCCTACTGCTTATCATACGTGCTTAAGTTATCTATTCATCCCAACTGTACTAACTTAGGCATCAGAGAGGAGAAGACCGGCCCGCCCGGTATTCCCCTTAGTAAGCAGGTTTACAGGAGATCACACTTGGATTCATCTGTCTCTGCCAGGCCTACGGGTTTTTGGTACGAACAATTGGCGCCGTCTGTGGGAAGTGATATGATAAAACCACGTAAGCATTACCAATGGCAGAAAGTTCTGAGGCAGGCCAGGAAAGAAATACCACCAAGGAGCAGCGTGTTAGGCCAGAACAAACTCTCATCTCCACCCCGGTCAGCGCGCGTGAGCAGCGCAGCGACCAGGACAACCAGGAAGGTGGGAGTTGTGGGAGGCCGGCCGGCACGCCGGGGCCATACCTTGGTAGCTCGCGCGGGAAAGGCCCAGTGAAGGGCGACCGACCAGCGCACCGGGGATTTTCGCTGACATTCTCGGACGATTCGAGCGGCAGGGAAGAGAGCCCGCTTGGTGGCAGTGACCGGGACACCACGTACAGCCCCGGCCGGCTCGATGTAGCGGGCAAGATACGGGCAATGGCAGCGGAAGTCGGTCGGCTGCGCGAGGAGGGCGACCGGGATAGGGCAAGATCCAATGCCCGGTATGAGGAAATGGAGGCGGTGAATGCTGCCCTGGTAGCCGCCCTGGAGAGAGAACAGCAGCGCGGCGACTCTATGACTAGGGCACATGCGCCTACACCGGGCCGATCCCAGCGGTTTGAAGCGGGACAGTCATCGGGCGGAAGGCCCCGCTCCCCCGAGCGAGCGGAGATCCCGGCCGGCACGGCCCCACCAAAGAGCGCGCCGACCTCCCGGCAACCACACGCTTCATTCGAGGATGAAGCCACAACCCCGACTGCACGGGCATTGCAGATACGCACCGACCCTGTGTCGGATCTGAAGGCCCAAGTCAAGGCCAACGAGAGAAGGGCGGCACGGCCGATGGAAGGCGCGTAATTCAACGAGCGCACGGGCCCTTTCTCTCACCGGGTTCTAGAATCGGGGAGATCTAGTAACCAGAAATCCCTAAAACTCACATACTCAGGATCCAAATGCCTGTACCAGCATTTGGACAGCTTCTGATCCCAGACATGCTCCAAGGGCTATTCCGACGCAGTATGCTGCAACATTTTCCAGGAAACCCTGTCTGAAGAGGCGCTCAGTTGGTTCTATGAGCTTCCGGCAAACTCCATTGAGGCGTTCGAGCAGCTGGCCGATCGGTTCGTAGGCCGTTTCATCCTCCGGGTCGAAGGAGCCCGGACATCGACCATCCTCTTCAACTGCATGCAGGCACCCGGCGAGGAGCTGAGGAGCTGAGGACCTTTGTCAACCGCTGGCAAACGGCGACGGCCGGGGTTCGGAACCTCGACAAGGGTATCGCCGAGATGGCGTTCAAACAAGGGCTCCGGCCAGGAAAATTTTCCTACGCCGTACGGGTGGAACTCCCACAGGGGTATGACGAGCTGATGGCAATGGCCATCAGGCATGCTCAGGCCGACCATGAAACGTACGGGCAGCACCTGCTGAAAAGAAAACGGGACGAGCAGCAGGAGGAGCACCCCCGGGAGGATCACCCCCCTCCCGGCCAAAAAGACAAGGCCAGCCACCAGACCGAGAACCGAGGTGCCCGACCGAACCGGCCCAGCAGATATTGGGGGCAACGGCAGCAGAGGCCCTATCATGACAAACCCCAGAACGAGCACAAACCGGTGCAGTACCGGCAAAAACACCCCCTGGCAATCATGCCAGCAGAACGTCAAGAGGTCTTCACTACCCTAACCTCTTCATACGAAGACATCTTGCACGAGAACGGGAACATCATTCCCCCACCGCCCAAGAGAAAGTACCCAAAGGGGAAGCTTACCCCGGCGCAAACGGGCAAGCACTGCGCCTATCACGATGAAGCTACTCATCACACAAACAAGTGCTTCGCTCTCAAGACAGCGGTGGAGGGTTTGATTAGCAACGGCCAGCTCTAGCGGTATGTAGGGGAAAGGAGAGCAGACCCCGACCGTGAGCCGGGCTAGGCCTGGTAGGCACGCCCAAACCTCCAAGCGGTTAGTTTGGCATATAATATCATCGGTTCGGCTGTTATAACCATGGGATGTATGCCAACTATTTTGAGAAAAAATTCCACCGGTTCCGCCAGTACAAGTGTTTATATCCAAGGAATAATACAAACAAAAACCGTTCCGCCGGGTTTACAAAAGAAAAGGAGAGCAAAGCAAAAATCTCAAGGAGCCGCGCTTCCCCCTTCAGCGGGCATTCCACCAGCTTCTCCAGGTGAAGACGCCGCACCTTCTTCAGGCCCGCCTACCCCATCCGGTTGCGCCTCGCCTACCGACTGCTCATGGATATCCGACTGCTCATGGATATTCTCATCAGCTCCGGCCTTCGGCATTCGAGAGGTATCCAGGTACCCCTTCTCCTCCCACTCCACGTAGGCGTCTGCGATACCTGATTCCCTGGCCTTCTCCAGGAACTCGAGGAACTGGTCGCTCTCATGATACTTGAGAACAACCCGCTGGTAAAGCTCCGGGTCCTCTTCTCCAGACGCAGCGGCAGCGGCGGCGCGCGCAGCAGCAGCTCCCACCTGGAGCTCATCCACCTTTGCCTCCAGCTCGGCCCTCTCCTCTTCGGCCAGCTCCTTCTCCTCCTCAAGGCTCCGGACCCGCTCTTCTAGTTTGGCCACCTGCTTTTTGGCCCTCTCCTCCAGTCTGACCTTCTCCCGCTCCAGTCTGGACTTCTCTACCTCCAGACGCTCTCGGGCTTCTGTCAGAGCGGCTACCTGCCTCTTCAACCCCGGCAGCTCCTCACTCGGATCTGGCTGGTACAGATTGTACAGCAACTACACAACAACAGGGAGCCAATTAGACAAGCAACAAAGGTAGCGAGTTACGAGCAGTGCCATGGCACCGAGCAATTCTTACCCGGAGGACCGACTCCTTGCACTTTTGGTGGTTCTCCCCCGCCAAGGCTCCGGTGACCCCAGGCCTGTCCAGGCCAAGGCCAGCCACATCTGCTGTCACCTTCTGGACGAAGGGATTCTCCAGACTCCCCCTCTGTTCCTCTGCAGGAGCGGGGCTACTCTACTGACGAGCAGAGTTTGGAGCAGCGGCAGCCTTGTCCCCAGCGGAACTCGACGCACCGCTGGTCACCTTGAGCCACTTCGCCAAGTTATCACCTGACGACCGGCCGGTCAGCGTCACCAGCGTGGAGGGAGGAACGTCCATGACCCTCCGCCTCTTCTCACCCTGGCCGTCCGGCGAAGGAGATTGTGCGCCTGACCGGGTGACCCTGGTGACTAGCGGGACAGATCCCGGCCGGTACGGAATCTGGTTCACCCCATTAGGAACCTTTGGTGGCCCCCCGGTGGTCTTGCCCTTTCCAGGTCCCGCCTTGGGCGCAGCAGGGTGACTCTTCACACGCCTCAGAATATAGGCGTCGCCCTCAACTTCCATGGCCCTCGGTTCAGCATGAACGGTAAGCCGACCGGACTCCTCGTCCACCGAGGTCCGCGAAACGGCCTCCCCTTTCTCCTTCAGACTTGAGAGAAGGTCTTCACCGTCCATGGATAAGGTATTGTCCGGTTTAATGACCGCCCGGGAAGATGCACCTGCAGGACAAGCAAAACGTTAGTGTTTAAAAAAAAACTCAACAAGAAGAAACGTCACCGCTAAACCTTGCAACGCACCAGGATCTCGCCCGAGACCGCAGTATTCCAACACCTCCCGCCGAATGAAGTTGTAAGAGTTTCGCTCGAGATCGTCCCAGCATCCGAGTATAGTCGTAATCCTTTCCCGCTCCAACTCCGATAGTTCGAATGATTGGTCGCCAAGGGGCTGGAAGGCACCAGGAACCCGGTACATTTTACTACTCTTCTGCCACTTCCCCCTCCCCCCCCCCCCCCCCGCCATCACCACCTTTTTCCTCCAGCTATTGTCTATCCAGGAAGGCATGTGGGTGATGATGGGCTGGAACTGCCGGGCGCTAAAGGTCAGACAACCCCGGGAGCCCCTCTTCTTCGAGAAGGATATTCTGTACAATGCCCGGAGCATACTCATCCCAGACAACTCGTACAGCAACCGAGGCTCAGCAGCTTCCTCCACTGGTTCCCGGGAAGCTGCGCGGGAGACACTTGCAGGGCACTAGCGTGTACTGCACGAAATCTGGCAGCGGGAGGGAAAACCCGTGGCGAAATTGGTCCAAGTGCATGGCAACCCAACCCGCCTCCGGGTTACAGGCCGATTCTCCGGGATTCAGCGGCCGTAACGCCACCTCATCGGGGATACTCCACGTCTCCCAGAAGGCGGCAATCTCTTCGAGATTCATACTACCCTCCGGTTTATCACACACCACGGCTCCTTTCCCACTCCCGATGGTGTAGCTCACGGGCGGAGTGCCAGAAAAGCGCACCCCGTGCGGGATTTCCTCAGATCCCGAGGACCCGGAAGATGAAACCTCGCTCCGGGAGCGGTCAGCGGCTTCGGCATCGGGGGATTCCGAACCGAGCCAATCCTCCAGTCTCTCCTCATCATCCACGACGGGACGCCTGTCGGCCAATTCGGAAGTCCCATCAGAACTTGCAGAAGCCATTTAACCTAAGGGGAAGAAAACAAAACCCCACCGCTGGTCAGCAACAGGCTAGAACAGCGCCCTCTGCAGCTCCTCCCCAAGATTACCGCAGCCGCCCCACTAAAAAAAACTCACTGTCGGCAACAGAGCCCCCCCTCTCTCGCAGCAGAACGCCAGTAAAAAAAGAAAAAAACACCAGGCAAAGAAAGCAAGACTTACCGATTATTATGCACAACCGAGGAAAGTCCGTCCTGCGAAAACACCGAGCAATGGTAGGCAAAGAACAAGAACGCTTGGGGCAACGGATGTCGCGGGGCACCTCCACAAAGCTTTCGTCGGATTCCTCTCTAACCTTCTCTTCGTCTCTCTGAGCCAAAGAACAAAACAGAACTTATGAAGGAAGAGGAGGCCTTTTTATAGAGGGGTCTGATGCCCTAGGTACTTGTAATCCCCCCAAAACACGCAATCAGGACAACTCAAACGCCTGCGAATCCAGACCCTCCATCTCAGATCGCTCCCTACTGGCACGTGTCTCAGCATTAGTAAACTTCCTACGCCATCATAACTGACGGGACTGATGGGCTTCCTCCTTAAATGCATGTCAGCCACTTGTCCCGCCTACGAGTGACATGGAGGAGAGATGGAGCAGGAACCGAGGCGTCAAGCCCCCCCCCCCCCCCCCCCCCACTTCCCCAAGGGCCACGATAGCTCTCCGGTTATGATTTTTCAACCGGCTCGAAGGCTTCTCTCCGGTTATGATCTTCCAACCGGAGCCATGGCAGTTCACCGGTTAGGTATCATTCAACCGGCTGCATGGCATCTCCACGACAGCTCTCCGGTTATGATTTTTCAACCGGCTCGAAGGCTTCTCTCCGGTTATGATCTGCCAACCGGAGCCATGGCAGTTCACCGGTTAGGTATCATTCAACCGGCTGCATGGCATCTCCACGACAGCTCTCCGGTTATGATTTTTCAACCGGCTCGAAGGCTTCTTTCCGGTTATGATCTTCCAACCGGAGCTATGGCAGTTCACCGGTTAGGTATCATTCAACCGGCTGCATGGCATCTCCACGGCAGCTCTCCGGTTATGATTTTTCAACCGGCTCGAAGGCTTCTCTCCGGTTATGATCTTCCAACCGGCCCCATGGCAGCTCACCGGTTAGGTATAATTCAACCGGCTCAATTGCCTCTCACCGGTTAGGTAACATTCAACCGGCTTGAGAGCATTTCACCGGTTAGGTATAATCCAACCTGCTCCATGGCCCCTCACCGGTTAGGTATCATTCAACCGGCTCCATGGCATGACTCCGGTTATGAGAACATTCAACCGGCATGGGCTTTATACACCCGGGCGAGTTTACATCTAACACATGTACTCTTGTCCAGCAGGATAAAAACCCTGCATCGCACTGAACTACGATCAAAATGGGGATTCAAGGTGAGACTTGTCATCTCAACGCCTCCCCACCGGGCAGATTGTTTCTCTGATCCAGAACTCTCCCCGCAGGCACGTCGCCCCACGCTTATTCTAACACAAGCTGGGCTGAGCCACCGGGCCCCTCCCGGCCTGCCACTAGCAGCAATTTCGCCTTGGGGGACTCGTTCCGATATGGCAGAACGCCCGGTCGAGTTCCCAGGCACTCTCCGACTCGATACGGTATGGGGGTCTACCGGTCGGTTCGCCAATTTCGCCTTGGGGGACTCGTTCCGATTTGGCAGAACGCCTGGTCGAGTTCCCAGGCACTCTCCGACTCGATACGGTATGGGGGTCCACCGGTCGGTTCGCCAATTTCGCCTTGGAGGACTCGTCCCAATATGGCAGAACGGCCGGTCGAGATCCCATGCTCCATATCTATTGCATGGCGGATTTCAACGCCCCATTATCATCCCATGCACTGTCCGGGTTTCACCCCGCTCCATATCTATTGCCTGGCGGATTTCAACGCCCCATTATCATCCCATGCACTCTCCGGGTTTCACCCCACTCCATGCTCATGGCACGACAGCACTTAAGCACAATACCATTTGTATTGCAAGCATACTCATAACTGTCGCACATCATCATTAACAGGTACTCACCACACCTACTCTGACCGAACGCCCGGTCACGCTCAATCTTCAATACAGACTTGGGGGACTGGGTACCGTTGGGTTGGCAACTGCGGGTCTGCGGGACAGAAGCGAGACATATTAAGTCCCCATTCAAGATTGCACTTGACTGGGAACTTGGGGGACTTATTGACAGAAGCCACAGAGGGGCTACAACAGGCCCACAGACCCGCAGCTAGTGAACTCGGGGACGGCCCAGGGCTCGGGACTGGATCACCAGCACCCGGACTCGGGGTCCAGCAGTCCACCTTACGACCAGGGGCCCGGGGACCGGGGGCGCCAGCCTGCCAAAGAGGCCACCAGAGCTGCCCTTTGGTGTGCAAACAGAAGGAAACCAGTCCCACATCGAAGGGTGAGGCCAGACCTCACGCCCGACAACCTATATAAGGGCCTCAACTACCCTCATTAATAGGTAACTGATCTTTCCTACTGCTTATCATACGTGCTTAAGTTATCTATTCATCCCAACTGTACTAACTTAGGCATCGGAGAGGAGAAGACCGGTCCGCCCGGTATTCCCCTTAGTAAGCAGGTTTACAAGAGATCACACTTGGATTCATCTGTCTCTACCAGGCCTACGGGTTTTAGGTACGAACAGATACGTTCATCACATTGTTGAGCATCTTTTTGTTGCAATGTACCTGAAAATACGATAATATTAAAAACACACTAATTAAGTAGAATAATACAATTAATCCAATAGGGGATGGAGGTGCATTATGTATAGTTGTATACCAGTAGCGAAAACCAAGACAAGCAATACGAGCATAGGGAGAAAATATTGGAACTTCATCTTTCTTTTTATTTGATAACAAGTATTACTGTCAATAAAATCTTAGCTTTCTCTATCTTTGAGACTGTGATCATGGATGGTGCCACAAAACACTAATTTATAACTAGGTTTACTTATCAGTTTTTCAACCATTAATTATTGGATTAATGTTTTTACCTTTTATGTTCTTATGTATTTTAGGGTGCTAGATGTATTCAACATGAATTTTCAATTAAGAGGTTGAATTCAATATTAAATTCAAAGATTATTTTTGTTTTATAAGAATAAATTTAAAAGGTTGTTGAAGTCTAATTTCGGTTTCCATAGATCTAATTTGGGAGCTTCTATTCATACATTTAAAAATAGTACTTGGACCTCTTTGCTTTATACACCTCTAATTTACTTTTTCAACGAAATAAAATGGTATTTAGACCTCCTTGATTTTCTCAAAATACCCATACCTCCAAAAAATTAATAAAAAAATTCTTTTTAGAAGATTCTAAAAGAAATCTGTAATTAGTTCTTTTTTAATTTTTGAACATCTAATAATCATATTTTCTCATCCATTATTAATTTGTTGAGACTGAAGCTTGTTTATTCATAATCACAATATAGCTATTTACATGTTCTTTACACTAATCGTTGATTATAACAAATGCATTCAAGCAAGCGAAACCCAAAAATAATCTAACCAAAAAAAAAAAAACTAATACAAATTGCATCATCTTTCAAAATTTACATAAAATTTTGCTTCACCGTTGATTATGGATGATTATGGATTTATCGTTCTTGGACAACAGTAAGGTGATATATTAATTTATTTATTTATTTTTGTATAGTGAGATTTATTTTGGTAATGTGAATTTTTTTTTGGTAAGGTGCGATTTTTTTAGTACGGTAGATTTTTTTAGTTAGATGGATATATATATATATATATATATATATATATTTTTTTTTTTTTTTTAAGGTGAGAGTTATTTGGTAAGATGATTTTTTAGTAAATTTACATGTGTTGACAAAGTCAATAACAATTTGAAAAAATAGGGAAGTCCAAGTACTGTTTTTGGAGGTATGAATAGAAGCTCCCATCTAATTTTGTTAGAATAAGGGAAAAAAAAAACCATTTTAGTATGTACTTGAATAAGATTTGTGATTCAATAATGATTACTAGCAATTGAGACACATGCGATGCATGTGCAAACTCCATATAGACATTTCACTATATATGAAAATATGAGTTGAAACCAAAGAGTGAACCCAAGTAAATGTGAGTATCACCAACATCCATGTACCCATGACGACCATGCTTACATTCTGAAAATTATTCACCAACAAAAAGAAATAAAAGACACACTTTTCATACCCAAAGGATGCACCTAATGTAATTCCAGAAGTATATAGATATCATATAGGATACTGAAAAGAAAATCAGAAATCAATATTAGGGTTCGAATTAGAATGAAAACCCAAAATAAAGAATCAATGAAACATGGATTAGAGAATAATCATATAAAGTTTGAATGTAAACCAAAACTGCAAGAATTTATGAATTAAGCATTAGAGATAGAATTAGATTCACCTAAAGAACAAAAAAATTATTACAAATTACCGTCTGTGGAAGAGAATTTGGATGTCTTATATGAGAAGGTGACAGGATGGTGGTGCTGCGATGGGAAGGTCGCCGCGGGATCCAGTGGTGTCTGCGGCAGTAGAGCTAGGAAATGGGTGCTCATTGTAGCTGGGCTTGGGCTTCTGCAAGAGGAAGCAATGGAAGCTATGAGCTCTAACACTACGGGCTAGGGTTAGGCATCCAAACCCGGTCCCGTGATCCCGTCCCAATCCCGTCTCGAAAATTGGGACGGGACGGGACTTGAAATCCAAAATGAGAATCCCGTCTCAATCCGTCCCATATTAAAAAAAAAAAAGGACGAGATCGAGATCACTTAATTAAGACTTGTTAAATCTCGTCCCGTCTCGTTAATATAAAAAATAAAATATTTATTATAAAACTTGTATATAGTGACTTTATGTGAGCCGTTAGATTGATCAAGATAAACTATTTAATGTAAAAAATCACTCTTTTAGCTCTTTGTGTATGCATCCTTTCTAGCACTGTGATTTTAAAGTCTTCAAATGTTAAATCTTGATTAGATTTCATCAGAGCAAAGAGAAACCAACGAAAATGATCTGGTTTTTTTTTTTCTTTGTACAATTTTTAGTTTTTTCGGGATCCTGAATTAGTCTCGGTCCCGTCCTTTTCCGGAACGGGATTTGGGACCTCCGGGATCAAGTATGAAAAATAGTAATCCCGTACCGTCCCGTCCCAAAAAATAATTACGGAATCAAGACCGAAATTATTTGAAACCCGGCCCATGCCCAGCCTTACTACAGGCTACGGAGGAGGAGACATTTTTATTTTAATTAGCTATTCTCTCTATGTGTTTGATACAAGCTAGGGTAGTCTTTTTGTTTACGAGGGTGCTTCTATATTGTTACTTATGCCACAATTATGTGTTTTTGACATGTGATAGTATAGATGTAACACATCGTAGTAGGCAAGACTGTTTTAGTTTGTATTAGGCTCGCTATATGCTAATTGATCAGTTTGTAATGAGCTATGCACGTCTGAGTAAACTTTGGTTGTCCACCCGCCAAATAGGTATTGTTACCAACAAAGATAATTTACCCTAAACGAGGTATTAGGCAGGGTGATCCTAGTCACTCTAGCTAATTATTTCGTGTGCATGAGGGCTTTTCAAACCTCATCACTCATTCAGTTAATACACACTATATTAAGAGTTTGAAGATGTATCCCGATGATCCTGTACTACACCATCTCGTCTTTACATATGATATATTAGGGGTGGGCACGGGTCGGGCCGGGCCGGGCCCAAAATTTGTGTAACCCGACCCAAAGTCCGAAAAAATCAATTCGGGCCTGTTCGGGCTTTTCTGAGTTTTGGGGACCGATCAAAACCCGTTCGGGCCAGGTTCGGGCTTTTTTCGGGCCCAAAAACTTAGGCGAGGCAAAGGAAGGCAGAGGCGAGGCCGACGCTGGGCTGAACGAGGCGAGACGAAGATGATGAGTTTAGAGGACGAGACGAAGATGATGAGTTTAGAGGACGAGACGAAGATGATGAGTTTAGAGGACGAGACGAAGACGAAGAGGACGAGGCGAGACGACGAGGGTGATCGAAACGAAGACTCGAAGCCTCGAAGGGGACGAAGGTAGCTGTGAAGAACTGAAGATGAGAAAGAGGAGAGGTAGCTATGAAGAAATGAAGATGAGGCTCTGAGGAAATGAGGCGCAGGGTGAGGAAGATGAAGCTGCTAGGGTTTTTGTCATCTGGATCGGGCTGAGTCTGGCTTTCGGTCCAATAAAAACCTGAGCCCGAGCCTGACCCGTTTTACACACATTCGGTTCGGGCCTTCATCGGTTCGGTCTTTCGGAAATTAAGACCCGGCCCGTTTCGGACTTTTTTTGGGTTTTTCAGGCTGGGTTTTCTGTCTCTGGGGCCAAAACGCCCAGCCCTATGATATATAGCTTCAGCAGTGAAAATATAGAGGTACTTATAATTAAAGGCTGTGCACAGAGTCACAGACTGTCCTAGTACACTATGCATTGCTACTAGTTGCCAATAGCTTGTGTGATGTTGTGCATGAATTGTGTGTTGGCTTCTTTTCGGGTGACATGGATGTATGGAAGTAGGTGGTTTGGGTTTCAAAGTTTTGTATGCTTGTAATTTAGTTATGCTAGCTAAACAGGCTTGGAGATTGATAAAGAGGCCGGACTCACTAGTTGCGCGATTGTTCAAAGCAAGATATCATCCTAACTGTTCTTTTGGGGTGCTGAAGTAGGAGATCAACCTTCTTTTCCTTGCCGCAGTATTAAGGCTAGCAGACCTATTGTTACTGCCGGAGTTGATTGGAACATTGGTGATGGTTCACTAGGGAATGTATGGATTCCTGACTGCCCTTCAATTTTAACCCATAAACCTTTGGGATGTTAGGTTGAAAAGTAAGCTGATCTAATTGAAACAGATAGAAGACTTTGGAACGTTGACAAAGTCCGTGCAATATTTCCTCAATTTGTTGCTGATACGATTCTCTCCATTCCTCTTAGCTCAAGGGTGTTGATGGATAGAACTGTGTGGAACCCATAAAAGCGAGGTCATTACGCGATTAATTAAATCGGGTTATTGGAATGCTAGAAATGTGGTGATGGGAAATGCTTGGGCTTCAACTTGCCTGAGGATCTCTTTCAAAACACTTTGGCAGAAGGTGTGGAAGTCACAGGTACCTCCTAAAGTTAAAACTTATGTGTGGAGAGCATGTCAGAATCTCTTGCCGACTCGAGTAAGACTGACTACAAACGGCTATGAGGGACTTGTAGTGTTTATCTTGCAATAAAGGGTTCTATTGCCTGTTGTAAACTGATTGCCTCAATGCTATGCATGAGCTGCAAATGGAGGAGTACCAGCAATTGGAACATGGTAATCTCTTAGACGATATCCAGGTTCTGTTATCTGCTAATCCTAGATTTGGAGTGTTGTTTACTCCTAAAACTGCCACTGCAGCAGCGCATAGGCTTGCTGAAGAGGCATATGAAAATGGTAATTGTAATCTATGGCAAGAGAATCCTCCAAACCTCCTGAATGATGTTCTGGAGTTTGGTTGTAATCTTCCTCATAAAAAAAATTGTATTCTATGGCAATTTGAACCAAGTTTGTAGCCACTTCTTTTGGATGTCAACCAAATATGAGTAATATCTAGAGCGTTCACAAATTGCATTGGACTCACTTTATTGCCTACTAAAATTCAAGATACATCATCTTTTTATTACAAAGAAAAAAAGATACATTATTGAGCATTAATGATTTATTTTTTCGGGTCAGTTTCTTTATTGTTTTGATCCCTTGATTCTATTCGCTGCAACAACACATAGCTTGACTTACGCATCTCGCCATGTCACCGTGGCCAAATGAATGGATACAAGTTTGAGTACAAAGTCCTATTTCGCACTGTGCAAAGACGATGCGTTGACGACATGGTGGTGGTTCATAATCTTCGACTGGCACTGTAATTAAAAGTACGACAACTTCATAAACATACTAGTTTTCAGACAATAAATACATTAATCTGATCCATTGGAAAATCTAAAAATCGATAAATAAAAAAGATGATAACAAGTGAAATTTGTATACCAGTGGAGAAAACCGATGATACCAAGAGAAACAACACGAGCAAAGGGGAAAAAAATTGAAACTTCATCTTTTTTGCAAACTTGATAACAAGCGTACTCACTCACAGTGTCAATCAAGATATTAGCTCTCTCTATCTTTGAGATTGTGATCATGGATATATTGGTACCACAAAACACTAATTTATACCGAAGTTTAATTCATCAGTTTCTGAAACATTAATTATTGAATTAATGTTTTTTGTTTTTATATTCTTATTGATGCATGTATTCAACATGGATTTTCAATTAAAAGGTTAAAGTTCAATGTGCAGCTGGAAGAATTAATTTTGCGCAATTCTTAATTATTGACTTGATGTTGTTACCTTCTTCTTTTGTTTTTTTTTTTTCTTTTGAAGAAAATGTTGTTACCTTTTACATCTCTATGTGATGCATGTATTCAACATGAAATTTGAATTAAGAGGTTGAAGATCAACGGTAAAGTAAAAAGAAGTCGGCATTTTTCTCTATGAGGTTTCTCCTTACGTGATGATCGAGAAAGTGATCGAGCATTCTTTTCAGCGGCGACGGTGGCGGCGGCGGCTCTTCTTCGTTCAAGTTGAGGCATGCGGCTACATGCCAGGTGCCAATGCGGACGAGGAGTGGTCAAATCGGCGTTTCTAGCACTAATTTTGGAGGCTGCTCTCCTTTGTCTGAGCAAGAGGCGCAACGAGGAGATATTCCTACGAAATCTGCTTGGAGAGACATGATTTTGAGTGACGGCAATGAGGCGGTGAATCTGGTGATTCAAGGAACACTTCTCTGATTGTAGTGGGCTTGTTTTGGTTGTTATTTTGTGGCAGATCTTGTCGCCAGTTGGTTAGGTTCCGCAGTAGTGGCGTAGCCAATATATATGATAAGAAGGGTTATTTGACCCTTTACAGTGTTACTCATTCGTAATTTTATTTTTACTTTAAGTGGTGATATTATTTTTTTTGTATAGTAAAGGGTATCCCAAAGATTTCTTAGGCCTAAAGACTAATCTTTTGGGGGAGGTCATCCTACGGGGGCATTGCAGCCCCTCCCTGACACGGTGATATTAACATACCCAAAATCTCTATTAACATACCCCCTGTATTTTATTATTATTATTTTTTTATGAAGGATAATATTTATCAACACAACTTTTTTCTCTATTCACACACCCAATTTAAAGAACAAAATACTTAATAGGGTGTATGAATAACTCACCCTTTTTTGAAAGGACGTCAATCTATTGATAGTAAAAGTCGCATAGAAATAACTCACCGAGAGTGCTGTGACAAAGTGAGTCATCCAAAGCTCTAATCACTTTTTTTTTTTTAATAAATTAATGAAAGAACTTTATAAATAAAATATGACTCAATCTAGCGAGTCGAATACAATTGTATCATAACACATCCAGAACACATTCTGGAGCATCATCAAAACAAGATAAATTTGTTCTAGCCTCAAGCCAGAATGACCATTACATACCCTTTGGCTGCCATATACAGACAGAACAAGAAATTGTGGTAGTACCCACGATCGATGGTATATAGAAATAGGTCCATTCATTGAACACTCTATGCTCCGCTCTTACATAATAGCTCGAATCATCTTTTAGTATTATTCCAGAAGATTCGATGGTACCACAAATGTCAAAACAAAATTTAGTATGTTGGATCAAGCCACCGGGATCCCAAATTCGAAACCCTAGAGAGCTAGAGTTTATTTGTTGGTAGTTGGGCCCAAAATTTCTCCCACATGTTTTTATCAAACAATATGAGCACCCATACTGATTTGGACATCCCAATAAATTTGGGCCTCCAAATAGTGGTGGGCTGACCTAAAGATGTGGGTAACCAATTCAGTCCTCCATCAGCCGCCAAAACATCTTCAGCCTCCATCGCAGCGACGGCCATAATTGCACCGCCGTCCACCACGTCATCTGATGTGGGCATTCCTCCTTGCTCCGTCGGCGCCCCTGCAACACGAACCCATCTTGGTCGTCTCTCTCTTGCACTGCTTTGGCTTACCGACGCACACCAGGACGACCAACCTTCATAATTTTGTGGCTTGAAGCTTTGTACACTGGCCACAACAATGTAAGTTGTCTCAATCCTTATCAAGATCGCCACCTTGCTCACCCACCACCAAACCAGATCGGAACAATAGATCTGCCGTGATGGATTAATTCAGGTCACCCCTACACTCAAGCCTTTGGAATTGGACGCTCCAAAAATTTTGAGTCTCGCGCGTCGTGGTCTGGCCCGACCTGAATTCTCCATCCCAGCAAACAAACGCCGGAAGGCTATACCACCCCAACGGCGGAGGAACGATTTCAGTTGAGAATCTTGGTGGAGGTTTTGGAGATCATGGTTGATTGATCCAACTTGCCAGAGAGATTGACGAGGCTGGGAGGCTGTGTTGTCCGATAGAGGGGTCAACATGGGAGATCGACGTTGGAGAGCCATGGGAACATGGCTGATAGCAGAGACAAGAGGAGGCTACCATAGTTGAAAGTTGGGGAGGCTAGGGTTGGAGGGAGAGAAAACCTCTCATCGTTTGATTAAGCTCTAATCAGTTTAAAAGCATAGTATATCAATATATAGGCAACCTAACATACAACTAGCATGGAATTAAATCAAAAGAATCAAGTGGCGATTTGCTGGCAATGTAATATTAGAGAAGAAACTGGAGCGAAACTAAGCACTTCTCCAACTTATTCATGACCTAGAGGGTACCTTAAGAAAGGGCACTGTAGGGATTAAACTACGACCTAGTCCTTATGGAGTAAAGAAACCAGACTAAGGCACGACCCTATAAGCAAACGCCCAAGTCCATGAACCTAGGGCCAAAACAGAGCCCAGGCCTAACTAATTTGGGCACCCAAGTAAAGGGACACCCAGGCTGCATCCCGGCCGCTTTCTGGTGGACGGCATTGCCGCCTTCATTTTTTTTCTGAACACCAACTCAAAATTCAACGTCTATATTTTTTTTTTTCCATACAACATAATAATTCATTTCTTATCTTCATTTTTTTTTTGAAACGACAATTTCTTATTCTTTCTGGAACAGAGAAGGCGATCAAGAGTATACAGTATGAAGATTAATACTATGTGACTCTGCGTTTTGCGGAGCACCTTTGTTCTAAAACTTAGGGTTTCGCGATGGCAGTGGCGTTTTGCTCCGAGGAAGGTTGACGTTCGTGTTTCATGTATTGGTGAAGATGGAGACAATGCGACCCAGTGTCGCTGGTGGCATCGCGTTGAGGTTTTGTTGGAGGATACCGGTGGCTCTCCCGGTTCGGCGTTTGTCTCCGGAAGTGCACCCGATCTGGCAGGGCAGGCAGATATGCATGGTTGTCGGCGAAGTGAAGATATTTCTCCACAATATTGGTGGAAAGGTACACCGCTCGGTCATAGGTCTCATACTGGTATGTAGGTGCCTTTAATTAGGGTTTTATAGGATTTCTCAATTCGAGTCTTGGTTGTTGTATTGTCCACTTTTTTTGACACTTTTTTTTTTCTTGCAGAGGGTAAGATCTACTTCTTAGTGCTTACTTTGCTTGATTAGTCCAATTAGGGGATTAACTTCAATTTTTGGCATCAACCAAACATATCAAAGTTCAAAACTGAGAGGCACCCATAAGCAACGACTAGAGCAGTGAAGCAACAAGACATGCATATACTGTATATTTAGTAGAAGAACGTATCACGTAAAGGGAAGATGATGATAAAAATAATTTTTTTAAAACAAGTTTGTAAAACTTTTCTGAAGTGAGAATTGATCACCCGTTCAGTATCCATGATATGTCAGTAATATGCGTCGGAATTAATTAGTAAAACAAAGTTAGCTGGCCGGAAAACAAGAATTTGAAACTGCTCTCATCAAGTTATTTACATTTTCCGAATTAAACTACAGAAAACAAGAAACTAGCTAGCTAGAGAATCCAGGACCAAAAATTGAAGGAATTGACCAAAGCAAAACAAAAAAGAAAAATTTGAAGGCCGTAGAATCATCCAATCCGAGACAAACAGGCTCTCTCTCACCGTGTTGATGGTGCTGCCTCTTTCAATATCTCAGAATTCTCTTCCGTATGATGATCTCCTCCTATCTTCTCTGATTCCTCTTCAAAACTAGTACCTTGAGTAGGGCGAACCGGAATCGGGGTGGCCAAGTAAGTAGCGATCTCATTTCCGGCCATGATAACCAAAACCTTGTCTTTATACACCTTCACCGACTCGCCACCCGGCTCCAAGTCTCTGTTGGCACGGCTGCCTTCTCTGTTTCGCTTCCAGTACGAGCAAGCCAAGATCAACAGTGCAGTAGCAACAAGAATAGTCATCGTCACTAGACCACCTAATAGATACGGGATCGGATACTGCCAAGGTGACCCCGTCGGAGCCGTGTCCGGTGGTGCTTCCGTCAAAGGTTTTGTTGGTGAACCCGTAGCCGTCGTAACGGTTCTCATTTTCTGGAGGCAGGCCCGGACCTGAATAGAGGCCCATGAGGCAACAGCCTCGGGCCCAAAATTTTGGGGGCACACATTTATTTTTTTATTTTTTATTTTTTTATATATATCTAATATACCGAAGTCTACAACTTTCTTGCAAAGCTCTTTGAACTTTCTGAGGTTGAACTTTCTGTGGAAACAACCCACCGAATAGTCATCAGAAGCATCATCCCACCAAGAACCAGATAACGATTTCAATTCAATTCAATCCCCCTGATCCTCCCAAATCCCCAATCAATGAAAGTTTCAATCTTGACAATACAAACAGACCAGAAAAGGCCAAAACAGAGAGACAGAGAAACAGAGACAGGTTTGGATAGAAGGAAAGAAAGGAGGAAGGTCACATTACTCACATAGTTTTGGAGGGACACTCAAATCTGGCAAACCTTGGGGGCCTGAGGCCTCGTTTGCAGCTGAAGCAACCCAATAATATAGACGAAGACGACGACGAGGAGTGTAGGCCTTGGCGTCGTAGGATTTCTATGGCTTTCTCTTGGGGCTCTACGTTTAGGATCACACTCCTCCTTCTCCTCGCCGCCGTTACCACCGCTTGTTTCACTCTCCCTGTTGAAAAGGTCCCATCTTTCTCTCTATATCTCTTCTGGGTTCCTCAATTTATATATGATATGGTTCTGCATTGTTTGATTATGTATTTTTTTAATGTCTATGTATTACTGTATTGTTAATTGGCTTATTGGGTTGGTAAAGTCAGCTCCTTTTGATCATTTGTGAGAGTTTCGGATTCGTTGTAGTTATGTGTAATTGTGGCTATATGGGGGCTTTTCTTTTGATATTGGAATGTAGCAAGTGTAATGAGATTTTGATGGGTTTAGGAAGCGTGGGTTATAGTTTTGAGCTGAATTGTAATGGTGAAGTTAATTTGAGCCTATGGTCATTTGTTGTGTCTGATGCAAGATTAGGATGGTTTGGTGTTTAGGCGGATAGTTCGACTTGTATTGCGTGGTAGTTTTGATTTCTAACCTGGATGGGGCTCTGTTTTTTGTGGTGATGAAATAAGGCAATGCGCTACTGTTGAATTGATTATATCAGCTGCGAGGGGGAGGTTTTATTGTGGATCACTTCCTTGGGAGTTTTGGATAACATGAGATTTGGGAATGGAGCTAATATATCTCTAAAAATCAGCAAAGCGAGACATCTTGACAACACTATCTTCATTGGATGCCCCCTCTTTATCTTGGTCCGAAAATTCTTTGTAACATTTGTCTAGAGGGCACCAATCTTAAAGTTTGCCTCAGGTCCTCAAATCTCAGGTCCGGCCCTGTCTGGAGGTAGTGGGGATCTAGTATAGGCCTTGTTTAGAGGAAAAGCTAGTGAGGAATGTGAGCTTGGGAAAGAGCCATGGTATATTTATATCATGAGAAAAAAACGTATATGATCGATCATAGAGAAAACTGAGAGAGAGGTTTCCTCTGTTAGTTTTAAGTCTGACGTCACCGGTTGCGATGAGCAATCAATATTACTGTATAAATCGAATATCTCATTTGCCTTGGGGAGAAGGTAAAAGACTACCCTAGAATCTGGTCTCATTAATATTGGTGGTGAGAAATAGCACATAACTATGAGTTGGACCCGAACTGTGTCAAACCAGGATTTCACTGTATAGGCTGGGTTGAAGTTACCTTACGATGTGGGTTGACAGGGTTTTACATACCTTAAGGACTTACCCGATCTGTCACGATTAATCTTGTTCAATGTTTCTGTTTAAATGGTGTAAATTTAAGAATAAAATTTAATAGAAAAATGTGGCAATACGTACAAGCTAGAATGAATTAATTCATCCGGTCTGAAATGGAAATGAATCAAACTAAGAGTGAAGCAACGGGAACGTTTCTTTTTGCTAATTTTTTTTTTTTTTTTTAAGACTTGCTAATAATTTTTTGGTGATAATTAAGTTTGGTATATGATTAATTCGTCTCCACGCTGGCTTGTATACATACAGCTGTATGTTTTAAAAAATACAGGTGATTAAGGATAGGCCGGGATATTAGATTTTTTATAAGACTTGAGACTTGAGTGGTACGTAATCGATCAGAGCGATGTAAGTCAATTAATTCTAGGGTTTAACGTGATATTCGCGTTCTTGACCCTTACTCTCTTATCCCTTCCACAATTCTCGGCCGTGACAGAGCTATAGTTCTTAATTTGGAGCATATTAAAGCAATATTCGCTGCTGATCGAAGAAGTCCTGCTTCGGGTTCCATTCTATGAAAATGTCATTCCTGTTGTTGAAGAGCTTCAAAGACGGTTGCCTTCTACTCATGAGGATGAGGAAGAAGATAGTCTCCGTTTTATTTCCTTGCCTTGGAGGTAGCTCTGGAAGCAATATCTAGTTTTCTAGATGCACAGACGATGGAACTACATGATCACCATCACCACTAGCAGCCACAATTTGGTTAGGATTCGTAAATTGAAAGCTGCAACGACGAACTTGACAGCGGGGGTTCTAAAGTGAGGGCCGGGGTGAGCTCCAAAGCTGGTGGATGATGATTTAGATACGGCGGCTTCACTTGTCATGGAAAAATTAGTTGGAGTGTTTGTGGATATGAGAATGACGTTCATCAATGAACTTAATTGACTTACCCTACGTAAATCTCTTGATCGATGGTACGGAGGATTACATAAAGATTCAGCATGATAAGCACATGGAGTCGGTTATTGAGCTTGAGCTTTTGCTTAATTCGATCGCAATCTGGAAATGCAAGTTTTATCAATATCTTCTTTAGTTTGCACGGTCAATATCTTCTTTGCTACTATATTGAGTAACTCGTATTTAATACATTGTAGAAGTTTTCATTAGAGTAAGTCCAGAAATTCTTATATGCACGGTCGTGTAGGTACACCACACAATCTTAGTCATTTAAAATACTTTATACGTATGACTCACCGTGTATCTATATGAAGTCATCTAATCTTGACCATTCAAATTGTATGTGTAGGTAGACGCCGTGTACTGAAGATACTCTAGAGTAAGTCAGAACAAATGCTTTGGACATTTGTAATGGTATTATTCAGCCTGGATAATGAATTTAGACTTTTGGACTGAATCTTTCTAAAAAAAAAATAAAAAATAAAAAATAAAAAAATGGACTGAATGGATCGGACTTTATTCGAATTCAGTTTGAAAATAGCATTGTGGCCCATCTGGACAGCATCTGTGAACTCCCGAACTGTGGAAGGTTCTACGTTCTACTACCCAATTACTCGTTAACTGCAGCAGAATCAATAATTTCTCAAATGATCCCGGAGTCTCGAAATTTTCAGAGATATTCACACATGTTTCCGATCAGGGCCACGTAACTTCTCGAAACTCTCTCGGTTCCATTATAAATAAGCAACCTATCTTCTCCTCCTTCACCAGATCAGTCAAGTACAGCGAAAGCAAATTTTCTCAACATCTTTTCTTAACCTACTGCTCAATTTCTCATAACAATGTCGCTCATTCCGAACTTCCGACGAAGCAACGTCTTTGATCCATTTTCCCTCGATGTCTGGGATCCTTTTAAGGACTTCCAATTCCCTTCTTCCACTTTCCTTGAATTCCCTGGCGAAAACTCGGCTTTTGTTAACACCAGGATCGACTGGAAGGAGACCCCGGAAGCTCATGTGTTCAAGGCTGACATTCCGGGGCTCAAGAAAGATGAGGTCAAGGTTCAAGTCGAGGATGACAGGGTGCTGCAGATCAGCGGAGAGAGGAAGATAGAGAAGGAAGACAAGAACGACACTTAGCACCGGGTGTATAGAAAAGTGTATCAGGCTCAATCAATTGATTCTATTGATTACAACAAATATATACAGAACTGCCTACTTGTACAGCAAGTATACTCCAGGAATTAAGGAGTCTAAGAAAGGTAATACAGCCTATACAAATCTATTACAATCGAATCAAAATCATATCACAAATCAATTAGTCTGATATGCAATCAATCACAATATACTTTCCAATACTCCCCCTCAAGTTGGAGAGTGTATGTCAATAACTCCCAACTTGCCCAATAAAGACTTGAATTTCTCTTTTCCCAGAGCCTTAGTGAAGACATCAGCTAGCTGCTGTGATGAAGCAACATGTCGAGTAACAACTTGGCCTTGCATAATTTTATCTCTAACAAAATGACAGTCCATTTCAATGTGCCTAGTCCTTTCATGAAAAACTGGATTAACAGCAATATGTAAGGCTGCTTGATTATCACAGTGCAAAACAGCAGCACCCGAAATAGGTAAATGTAAATCTGCTAACAAATAACGCAACCATGTAAGTTCACAACACGTACCCGCCATTGCTCTATATTCGGCTTCTGCACTTGACAATGAGACAGTCTTTTGTCTCTTTGATCTCCAAGAAATTAAGGAATCACCCAAGAAAACACAATAGCCAGTAGTTGAACGGCGGGTAATTGGACAACCCGCCTAATCAGAATCGCAAAAAGCTCTCAAATTCAACAGACTATTTGAGTGTAAAAGCAAACCTTGGCCTGGTGAAGACTTCAAGTAACGCACTATTCTAAGTGCAGCTGCCATGTGTTGTTGACGGGGTTCGTGCATAAATCGGCTTAGGACGTGCACTGAATAGGTGATATCTGGCCTGGTGATGGTTAGATAAATCAATCGCCCTACCAGGCGCCGATATGCTGCTGGATCTTTAACCTGCTCTCCTTTATTTGAAAGTTTGCACTCTTCCATAGGAAACTCGACAAGTTTAGCTCCCAAATAACCACTATCTTTGACAATTTCTAGGGCATACTTCCTTTGAGACAGATAAATTCCTTTCTTTGACCGAGCAATCTCAATTCCCAAGAAAAACTTCAAATCACCAAGGTCTTTAATTCGAAATTGAGTGTGAAGAAATTGTTTGAGGGCATGTATGGACTGAATGCAATTGCCTGTAATGAGAATGTCGTCCACATATATCAAGAGAGCAGTAAGAGAATTACCGTCTTTGCGGACAAAGAGTGAATAATCGGCTTTCGACTGGATAAAACCAGCGCGGACTATAGCTTCTGTAAATTTTGAGAACCACTGCCGGGAGGCCTGTTTCAGTCCATACAGGGACTTATTGAGGCGACACACAAAGTTCTCCCCCTGTCGCCGAAGACCAGGAGGAGGAGACATATAAACCTCTTCAAGCAAATCACCATTAAGAAACGCATTGTTAACATCTAATTGATGTAATGACCAACCTTGACTAGCAGCAACTGCGAGAAGACAACGGACTGTAACCATCTTTGCAGTTGGCGAAAATGTGTCATGGTAATCGATTCCGGAAGTTTGGGTGAATCCTTTAGCAACAAGTCGCGCTTTATAGCGCTCAATTGAACCATTTGCACGATATTTAATTCTGTAAACCCATTTACAGCCAATGGGACGCTTGCCGGGGGGTAAAGGGACAAGTGTCCAAGTGTTGTTGTTAATGAGGGCCTACAATTGGAAATTCATGGCCTGTTGCCATTTCGGATCAGCAGCTGCAGCATCATAAGAAGAGGGCTCGACCTGATGACTGATATTAGCCACGTATGTAAGGTGTGCAAGTGAATATCGATGGTAAGACAAATAGTGACAGAGAGGATACCTCGTGCCTGGTGGGGGACTTGGTGAGGTCGATGATGTGTGGTGCGGAAGCAGCATCACCTGCGAGCAAACATAGTCTTTGAGGCAGACGTTGGTCTCCCGACTGCATTGGGAACGACGAAGAGGTTGAACAAGAGGATTGGAATTCGGATCGGCGATATCAATTGGGTTAGGATCGTCGATGGGTTCAATTAGAATGTCAACAGGAAGGACAGCATGGATGATCTCTTGGCCGGTAGGGGAAGGGTTTGCATCAGGTGGGGGTCCGTTTGCTGGTGGTGGCGGCGACGTAGGGTCCGATTCGGCAGAAGAAGAAGGAGTGGCGGAGTTTGGTGGTGGTGTAGGTTCGGCGAGTGCAGCAGCGTTAGGGTCAGCAGTGCTGGTGGGAGGGGGTGAATGGCGTGATGGAACTGAGACAGAAAATGGATCGGGTTCAAGAGGAATAGGGATGGATTGGGCCGGTGTATTGGAGATCCTAATGGGCTCAGTGTTGAGGGCAATTTCTGGTGAATGATGGAAAGTATCTTCCAGGAATATCACATCTCGATTTGTGAATATTTTCTTTGTTTCAAGATCATATAATTTGTAAGCCTTTTGGCCAACGAGATAGCCAATGAAAATACATTTGTGGGCACGAGGAGCAAATTTTGATTATGGATGAACCGACGTTGCAAAAACTACACAACCAAAGACTCTCATACAAGAATAATCGGGAAGCTTATTATAAAGTAATTCAAATGGTGTTTTCTTATTAAGTAAGAGAGTAGGTAATCGATTGATGGTGTAAACAGCAGTTAAAACACATTCTCCCCAAAAAGAAATAGGAAGATGGGATTGAAAACGGAGGGCACGAGCAGTTTCAAGAATATGTCGATGTTTTCTCTCGACAACACCATTTTGTTGAGGCGTATAGACACAAGAATGTTGGAAAACGACACCTTGATCAAGAAAAAAATTCCGTAAGGAAAGAAATTCAGCTCCATTGTCGGAACGAAATTGTTGTATTTTAGAGTGGAATTGAGTTTCGACATAAGTGAAGAATTGACGAATTAAATTTTGCGTTTCACTTTTGTGACTCATCAAAAACACCCAAGTGAAACGATAAAAATCATCAACAATAGTTAAGAAATAATGAGCACCTGAATGAGAAGGGGTCTTATAACGACCCCAAATGTCACAGTGAATAAGGGAAAAACACTTGGTAGTTGAAATTGAACTAGGAAAGAAAGGTTGACGAGTTTGTTTTGCCAACGGACATATGTCACACTTATGACTAGAGTCAAAAGAAAAATGAAGATTATTATTTACTAAATATTGTAAACGAGTCGAAGAAGGGTGTCCCAAGCGTCGGTGCCAAAGGTGGGAAGAGACGGTCAGATTACATGCAAAGCGATGAGATGAAGGAATGGAAGCCAACGCCACAAGATAGTATAAGTCACCACGTCGCTTACCCACACCAATCATCGTCCTCGTAACCAAGTCCTGTAAAATACACCAAGACGGAAAAAATGTCACTGAACAATGCATATCATCAATGATCTTACCAACAGATAAAAGCTCGACTTTAAAGCTCGGCACACATAAAACATTGTTAAGGGCAAATGAATCTGTGAAACGAATAGAACCAATCATGGTAATATTTGCTTTATCTCCACTAAGTAGACAAACAGGTGGCATAGATGAACTGGAATTGAATGTTGTTAAAGACTTGGAGGATGAGGTGATATGGTGAGTTGCCCCACGTACTGTCAATGATCCAGCGGTTAGGATCAACGAAAAACAAACCTTTGGAGAACTCAGTAACGGATGTTGATGCCACATTAGCTTAAGGTGATTCTGGCTTTGGGTTTATTGTAGTGACAATCTGAACATATTGTTCATGAGTCAGATTAGGCATGATGGCTTGAAGCTCCTGAAATGTGGGGTTGCAGTCCACATGATTAGCTGAGAGAATCTGACCATAACTTGTTGAAGAACCACTGCCACCTTGTCACTGTTTGGGCTTGTGTTTAGGATGACCAGGGGGATAGCCATTTTTCTTCCAGCAAGTTGCCTCTCGATGATAGTCAACACCACAATAGGTGCACTTGAATGGTTCCCGACTCCAAGAGTTGTTGCGCTGGTGAGTGTTCTCTCGTGACCTGAAAATGTTGTTTTTTCCAACACGCATAGCCATGGCTGCCGTGTCAGATGGGACAATAACATTTGATGTTAATTCTCGTTGTTTTTCCTCTTGCACAACAGATGCATATGCCTGACGAACAGATGGCAATGGATTCATTAAGAGAATTTGTCCACGAGTACCTGAATAGGATTCATTGAGTCCCATGAGGAATTGCATAAGCTTGGTGCGATCATTGTTTCCACATGTGCAGGTCACCGAATTGAAGGATGATAGCTCGTCCCAAAGTCCCTTCAGCTTGGTGTAGTATGCAGCAACAGAGGATTGGCCTTGCTCGATCTTGTATATGTCTCGCTGGATCTAGAATATGCGAGGAGCATTGCCTAATGAAAACCTCTCTCGCAGGTCTTCCCAAACAGCATGAGGGGTAGCACATGAAAGGACAAAATCTGCTATGTCTGGTTCAAGAGAGTTGTGGATCCATGACAAGACCATGTCGTTGCAGCGCTGCCAAAGCGGATGGTCGTTAGAGTCTGTAGAAGGCTCCTGGATTTTTCCGGTTATAAAACCAGTCTTGTTTTTGGCACTGAGAGAAATTCTCATAGAACGATACCAAGAAGTGTAGTTGTCTCCATTCAAACATTTGGAGACAAGAAGAAGACCAGGATGGTCTGAATGATGAAGGAAAAAAGGATTGGCAGGGTCATCATTAGATGAAACTGAGCCGCTTGAAGCATGAGAAATAATATCGTCTACAGCCATTGAGTTTGGTGAAGACGAAAGAAAAGAGAAGGGGGCAACAAGGGCGGCAGAAAAAAAAACTAGGTATGAGAACCTGCTCTTGATACCATATAGAAAAGTGTATCAGGCTCAATCAATTGATTCTATTGATTACAGCAAATATATACAGAACTGCCTACTTGTACAGCAAGTATACTCCAGGAATTAAGGAGTCTAAGAAAGGTAATACAGCCTATACAAATCTATTACAATCGAATCAAAATCATATCACAAATCAATTAGCTGATATGCAATCAATCACAATATACTTTCCAATAGGGTGGAGCGCAGTAGCGGCAAGTTCTCGAGGAGGTTCAGGCTTCCTGATAATGCCAAGATAGATGAGATCAAGGCTGCTATGGAGAATAGGGTTCTCAGTGTGACGATTCCTAAGGTGGAGATCAAAAAGCCTTATGTCAAGGCCATTGAAATCTCTGGTTGATTGAAGCTTCATATAATTAGATCATGTTTTTTATTAAAGGGAAAATGGCTGGTTTGCTCACTAAAGTATGCCCCATTCTATACTTTGCTCACTGAAGTTTGTCCAATATCACTTTGCTCACTATCGAATTACACTTGTATTCACTTTGATCACTCCGTCTAAATCAGACGTTAAAATTCAAAAAACTTTGTAAACGATCGTTAGCAGTAGGGGTATTTTAGTCACATAATATTTGGCGCCATCTTTTACTGCGTGGGGGTATTTTGGCGCCAATAACTAGTTGTTTCCCTCCAAATGCAGTTTACTCCACCTATAAAAAGTGTGTTGCAGTTGTCCCTTGTCATTAATATTGAAGCTGGGAACAAGAGAGGATCTGAAATATGGATGAATTTCTGGGACACCACCATGGACACCACTACTGTTATTGTGGAAGAGTGGCTCTTCTTCAATGTTCTTGGAGGAAGCATAGTGCTGGGAGAAGGTTCTATGGTTGTTATTTGGGCGAGGTAAGTAGCTTCACTCCTCCTATCAAAACTGGTGTGTCTTTCACTTGCATTTCAATTCAAAACATTGTTAATCAATGTCAATGTAAATCTGGTGACTAGTATTCAACCATTGCAGCATCCTAGGCAATGCAGCTTTTTCATGTGGGCCGACCCGGAGATGTGTCCCCGTTCTCTTCAAATTATACCCGAATTAATCCCCAAGATCAATCGATATGAGAGAGAAATTGAAGAATTTGAGGCAGAGAAGATTGAAATGGATAATTATAAGAAGAAGATGGATGCTGAGGTGAAGAAGATGGATGCTGAGGTGAAGAAAATGAGGTTGAAGGTGAAGAAGTTGTGGCTGGCTATTGTGTTTTTGTGTACCATAATATGGTTTACAAAATGAAGATGGTGTAAGATGCTCCCACCAGTTAGGGTCCTATTAGCCTACCAGTAATGTAATCTTTATTAGGGTCCTATTAGATAACTATATGTGTTTTTGGTTGAGCAAGATGGTGTAATCATCACTTTTGGTGAATCAAAGGGATCCCTGAATATTCTGCACAATGTTCTTGTTGTTGTCATATGACATTTCAGATGATGAATAATAGTGCAAACCAAAAGAATGCAACAAAACAGAGGCTAGCATTACAGATTCCTTGACAGTATTCATTGTTATATATTACAGGCCATTGATTCTATAAGATCATTGACTGATGCCTAATCAAAAGTGGCCAAAATGCATCTCTAATCAAAGAGTCATAAATGCATTTTACACTAAACAAAAGTGGCCAAAATCAGTCTCTAAACATTTACAACAACAATACAATAAACTAGGAGCACCAGTGGCTTCTAAATGCTCCCACCAGTTCTTCCACTTCCTCTAGTCCTCCCACCTGTCCTGCCTCCTCTTCCTCTTCTTGTATTTCTTGGAGTAGATGAAGGTGGCTGAGATGATGACACAGTAGGGGCATTCACATGAAGATCTTCTGTAGTTGGTGGTGGCTGTGATGATGCATTGACATGAATCTGTTGAGCATGTATAATTGTTGTGTTAAGTGACAATGAATGAAGGCTAACAAAGTTGTATTTACTCAAGTACTCAACACAACTACATAGTCAAGTAACCTGATTTTCATCATTCATTTCATTCATTCTGGTTGCATTATCAATATCCATTGCATCAGAAACAACCTACAAACAGATCAATTACATAGGTATATCACATTGGGGATCCCAAATCACAATATCACAAACAGATCCAATATCACAAATTTATAGCTTCAATATCACAATATCACAAACAGATCCAATATCACAATATCACAAACAGATCCAATATCACCTGCAAACAGATCCAATATCACAAATTCATAGCTTCATTCACATAGGTATAGCACATTGGGGATCCCATCACATTGCTTTAAACTTACAGTTTGAGAAGGTATATCATTTTGAGAAGCATTAGCCATACGCTTGGCACATGTCCTTGCATTGTGTCCTGTCTGCTTACAAAGACCACATCTAGGGTTGCTAAAATGTGCTCTGGACAGCTTGGTGCTTCCTGGTGGTGGAGGTACTTCACCTAATAGTAAGAAAAAACAAGAGGAATTAACATAAGCATTTTTAAGATGAAGAATACATAAAAATAAGCAAGTTGAAAAACAGCAAACCTGCTGATGGAGTTCTAGTCAAGTTAGGTGGTCTTCCAGGGCCTCTTTTATACATTGGTGGCAAGATAGGAGCTGAAATCTTTTCCCACAGATCAATCCCTGGAATTGGCTCAATTTCATATGCATATGCTCTACAGTAGGCCTCTTTTGAATAACAACCTTCAACATAGTTGTGGATGTCTAAACCCCTGGCATAAATGCATGCAATGGCATGAGGACATGGCAGTCCATTTAAGTTCCACTTTCTACGTGTACAATCCCTCTGCTGCAGATTCACAACATGTACTGATGACACCCCAGAGGCACAACCAAATCCCTTTCCTTGTACCTGAAACTTGAAGTTTGAAGATTCTTCGACATTGTAATCCCCACTGAACTTGGCAAATTTCTCAAGCTGCTTTTGAATTCTCCCCATTATCCTCTTGTTCCACTTTTCACTAGCCTTCCTCCTATTAGCTTGCCTTACCATAAGATACATTCTCATCTCTTTATTAAGACCTAAAATTGGTAATTTTCTTGCTGCAAGGATGTTAGAGTTGAAAGACTCACAAAGATTGTTACAGAGGATATCACACTTAAGGTTGGTCTTGAAATGAGATCTGCTCCATTGACTAGCAGGCCTCTGCTTCAACCAATTATAAGCAGCTGGATTCTTCTTTGCAATTTCCTCTATGTTGTGTGTGAACCAAGGTATGGTTGTGCTTCTTGCTGCTTGCCAAAGCAATTGCTTCAACTCCTTGCCAACATAACCATCTGACTTGAAGTTGGCATAAAGGTGTCTGACACAGTTTCTATGCTCACTATTTGGTAAAACAGCCTTGACAGCATCCATAAGCCCTTTTTGCTTGTCACTCATAACTGTCACAGCTCCATCATTTACAATCTGCAAATCTTCTCTGAGAAGCTCCAAGAACCAAGTCCAAGTTTCAGTAGTTTCTTGCTCCACTATTGCATATGCAATGGGGAATACTCCATTGTTGGCATCAATACCAATGGCTGTAAGCATTATTCCCTTAAGCTTTGTCCTTAAGTGTGTACCATCCAGCCCTATTAATGACCTAAAACCCTCACTCCAACCTTGTTTCAAAGCTGCATAACAAACATACATCTTTGAAAATCTTCTAACCTCTCCATCCAGAGGAGCATGAATCCATACAGTGTTTCTGGTATTTGCCTTCTTTACTTCAGCTGCCCATGACTCCAGAAGATTGTACTGCTCTTGAATGGACCCATATATCATTCTCTCTGCTATCTTCTTTGCCCTATGACACAGTTGAAAACTCACAGAAATGCGGAAGTCATCATTAATAGCAGCTTGTATACCAGCCCTTGTCCATGATGGATCAGCCATAAACCTGCTCATATATCTCCTTGCAATGAAAGGAGCATTGAGTGCATTCACTTTAGGCTGCCCCAGCTGACCACAAATGTGATCCAATACACATGTCTTGATAGCCACTTCACTTGAGCCTTTAGAAATAATGGAGGCCCAAACTTTGAATGTGCACTTAGCTGTACACTTCTTATCATTGACCTGCATTGTTTTGCAAACAGCCTTACATCTCATCATGTCATTAGGCCTAAACAAAATCTGTTTCCTGGTCAGAATAGAATGACACTTCATTGCATCCTTAAAAGCTTGAAAGTTGGGATACCTTTTACCAATAAAGAAATCAGGATTCCTCAAGTCATGCTCTTTATTGAACTCTGGAAAGTTAGTGAACCTCTTCTTCTTCCTTCTATTTTTCTTGCCATCAAACCTCCAATAAGTTCTATCCTCATCAGAACCAGACTCACTTGCACTCTGTAATGTCTCAGAGGCATGACTACCATCATCTGATATTACTACCTCATTACCTGTTTCCATCACATTTGCCTCTGGCTCATGGACATTCTCCTCTGTCTCATTCTCATTCAAATTTTTATCTGCCACTTCCTCATCCACATTACACTGGAAAGCTTCATCATCATCTACCTCATTCTCTGATTGACTCTTCTCATAGTCAGAATCAGTCAATGACTCAATTTCAGTGTCATCAGAGTCAGTTTCCTTTGCACCCTCCTCAATAAAGTCCTCTTCTTCTTCAACATTTCTCACTGCCATTAGCCTCACCCTCTTTGGTTTTACTGTGGGAAGGCTCCTAGGACACTTCATTGTGGGAAGGCTCCTAGGACACTTCATCCTACCAGCACACTGCTTAATTCTTTTCTCTGACTTTGTTCCCACACCACCAACACCTTGACTTGTTCCCACACCATCAACACCTTGACTTGTTCCCACACCAGTAGACACTTCACTTGTTCCCATAGCAGCACTCACCTTTACAACCTCTTCTTCTACTAAGTCTTCAATGTGATTGCCCATGTAATTGCTATGAATAATAGGTGGCTGATGGATGTTATTCAGTTTCTCATTCTCACATAGCTCCTTTTGCCTCTGACAAGTTGCAACTATAAATAGTTGCACACAAGTCCTAGGTTTTAGACACTGCAGCATATAAGATACATGTGCTTCTACACCTAGCTGCTTGTACTCCTCATCTGCTTTATACCAATATGTAATTGGAGGTGATCTGTATCCCAAGTCCTCAGCCAAATGGTTTAGACAAACCCAACTAAACACATCTGGATCCAAGCTATCTACCCATACTACTTCACCCCCATTGTACACCCTATCATTCCCCTTCCTAACAAACCTTCCACCATGATGCAATTCTATGCTAAAAAAACCTTCTGCAATCAGACATGCAACTCACTTAGGACAAATAAACACCCTAATATTTAACATGCAATTTGAGCATAAACAACCCATAAACAAAACAAAAACCCAAATCACAATACTCAGTGCCTAATTAACAACATAAAGCATTTCATTAAATAAACATGCAGCCCTAATCTCAATTTCGTTTTCTATCATAAACCCTAAACAGTGACCATTTAACAATTCCGTACAAATCAAACCACTTCCCAACCACTAGATCATATATTCGACATCATTGGGACCACAAAACAGTTGAGGTGAGTAAGTTTTTACCTTCTGAGGTTGGTGCATCTCCATCAAGACGAAAGTAACTCCAATATCTTGGTTGTGCTGAATCATCCATCACTTTTGAGATTCGGTCAACAAAGTGAGAGAAACTAGCAGCCCTTTTTGGGAATCTTCTCTGGATTTCACAGCGAAATCAGTTTGAAGGCAGAGGTGAAAAAAACAGAAGGAAAGGGAAAAGTGATCTGGGGAGGTGAAAGAAACAGAAGGAAAGAGACTGATCGAGTAGAGAGTTGAAATGGGAGAGATAAGTTCACAATGGGAGTAAACTAATGAAATTCCCAAAATGTCCTTAAGATTTGCACATGAGTGGCACGTGTCATTGTTTTTAACGGCATAAGCAAAATTTTAACGTCTGATTTAGACGGAGTGATCAAAGTGAATACAAGTGTAATTCGATAGTGAGCAAAGTGATATTGGACAAACTTCAGTGAGCAAAGTTTAGAATGTGACATACTTTAGTGAGCAAACCAGCCATTTTTCCTTTATTAAATCTGTGTTTCTATGTCGTATAGGTCAAGTCTCATAGAACTCCTTGTCATTGTAACTTTCTTCGGGTCGATCTGTTTATGTTAATGTGCGTGTCATTATTTCAACTTTCAATTGCTGAGTATGTACGTAACTTTGTATGTTGAACTGAATCAAGTGAGTGGTTTTCTTTTTTAACTTTGAGTGAAATGCCATAAACGAATTTTTTTGTAAAATTTTTTTTTTGAGGAGTGTATCTTACAAATGAGAAGATACATATATACAATTTTAACTTAATTTTTTCAAGAAGAATCATTGCGAAGAGGTTTGATTTAAAAGCCATGACTGGCCTACGCATAACTTCATGGCATGACTTTTGAGCTATGCAGCACGGACACACTCTACAAGTCGCGTGTCGCGTGTCTGACCGAATTGGACACGGACACGCCATAATTCGCCCCAATACGTGTGAACACGCGAACTGAGATTTCGACACGGCTTGGACACGCGCGTGTCCTCCATGTACACGCCAAATGGTGTTGGACACGGTGGTAATTATGTCTTTTACTTTTCAGATTGGGGGTTTAGGGATTTCGATCCCCTCCTGTCTTCATTCTTCAGCTCGATCCGCTCTTCTCTCTTGTCTCGGTCTCCGCTCCGCTATCTCTGTCTTCTACTCCTCTTCGCTATCTCCGACAAATCCTTCGTCTTCGCTCCGCTCCGGTCCTTCGTCTCCGCTCCGCTCTCCATCTTTTTGTATCCTCCAAGATACTGTTCTAAACGACTCAGCAACCACTGTCAAGTGTCAACCCATTGACGCCCAATATAATCTATTACCAAATCACCTACAACACACAGCCCACTATCTCCAACACCCTCATACGCTCACTGGAGCAATCCAGAAACAACCTCAACCACAAACTAAAATCACTAATAAAACCAATAAGAAAAATCATATACCTGAGGGATAAATAAGAGGATACTAATGCAGTACGCAATAGACTAGTTCGACACAACTCTCCTTTTTTTAATTTTATATATATATATATATATATATATATATATATATAAAATATTATTTAATTAACGTGTCCACCGCGTGTCCGTATCCGACTAAAAATTGATTTTGACGTGTCCATGCATATAGCTGATGAGATATATCATGTCTCACTAGAAGGAAATATGGTGTACATGTTTTTTTTTGACAAGGTAATATGGTGTACATGAAAATGTATGTATAAGAAAGATGGATACAAAACAATTATACATTCCGTTGAAAACCTTTAACCCAGAAGCATTAGAGTCATATGGGTTGAGTCATAGAAATCTTTTCAGTTTTCATTTTTCTTTCTTCATATCTTGATTGGCACATTGCCTATGAGATATTTGAGGATATTAAGTTTGAGAAACAGGTTGGATCGGAGAAGTATAATTAGTGGAGAAATATGGAATACGTTAATGTTTCAACATGAAGAAAATTACACATTGAATTGTTTTTTTTTTTACTGGCTTTATCACCTTAGCAAGTTTTAGGCTACTACGGAACACAGACTAAAAAAAATGTTTATAGGATAGTAGTTAGTACCTAAATCTTTATAGGATTTATATATGGTTATATATATATATATATATATATATATATATTGAATCAGTTGACAAAAACTTTATTAAAGATAGAGTTACAGTAATACGATGCAAATATGTATAAATGGAAAACACATACCCAGTGGCGGAGCCAGGATTTTGGGAGGAGGGAAGCCGAAATTGGTTGCTCAAGCATTCTAAAAAAAATTAAAAGATCTAAATATCGTAGAATTTAAATAACACAAATTTCATTAATACAAATGTCATCAATAACATTAAATACATGAAATAAAATTACAAAAGTGGTAGCTTGCGGTTTCTCATATCATGAAAACGTCGCATAATAAGTTCATTACTGTAATAACCCGATTTTTAATCGTGTTAATTATATTAAATTTATTGTAATTATTGGAAGCATGTTTTACGAGTAATGAAATGTTTGTATGCGTTGGTCAAGTTGTTACGCGATGTCGAGAGTGTGTTTGATAATTAAAAGTCGAAAAACGCTAAGTTTGAAGGGTCCAAAAGTTGACTTTTTGATTCGTTGAGAATTTCGAAAAGTTTCCTTCATGACAATCGTAGAGCTCGACGATACGAGTTCGTAGACACGCGGCACGCTTGAAACGGACGTCGTATGAAAAAGTTACGACCTGTTGAAGTTATTCCAAAAATATGAAATTTCTATAAATAGTAATTTAATTTCAGAAAAATCAGAAAATTCTGAAATTATCCGGAATTATCGCGATTTACTGTTCATCGTTTCAATTCGAATCCGAAGCTTCTTTCGCGTAGATCTCCCTCATCCGGCCACCAATCGAGGCGTGTGACCTGTCAAATTGTTCATCTCGACGTCCTCTTCCGTTTGAGCTAAGAATCGGCACCGAAAAGTGGCTGTGCTCGGTGCAGCAAGCGGAGGAAGCGACTGCCGCCGTACACGGCGAAGCTGCGACCGCGTCCGGCGGAACCGGAGCTCGTGCCACCCACCAATCGGTTCGTCTTCTCCTTGCGGTCTTCTTGGTGTAGGTGGTTATCGCCGTTTCAAGCCGCTGTGACCGGATCGAGAAACGTCTCCGACCGGGTCGAGAAACGTCTCCGACCGGGTCGACCCGATCCGTTTCAACAGTTCAGATCCGGTTCGACCCGACCCGCTTCAGACCCGACACGGAGTTGACCCGACCCGGTCAACGTTGACCGTTGACCGTTGACTAACGTTGACCGACGTTGACCGTTGACTGGCGTTGACCGCAGTTGACTGACGTTGACCGGTACTGTAGTGATCCGACCCGACGCTATTTCAGCCCGATTCGACCCGTTCTCTCCGAGGCCCGACGCGAAACGGATATTTACCATTTCTGGTTAATTAAGGTGAGTAAACCACAGTGTATTCGTATTAAATACGAGTTGATTATGAATTAATTACATTATATGGATCGTTATATGCAAAATGATTTTATGGAATTGATATTTGTTTTAAATTGAATGAACTTGATCGACTACGGTTCATTGGTAAGTAAAATGATTTTAATATAAAAATGATTTTCAAAGGGTTTTACGATCAATGACTATAGTTGGTATTAGTGGACTATTCCTGAGTGGATGTCTACGTATATATATATATATATATTTACGTGAAATATATAATGTGAGTGTGCAATTGGGTGAATGTATTATGTTATGAATTTATCATATATGTGTTTATGTGAGTGGTGTGATGTGTGGTTGTGTTGGTATAGAAACCAACGATTGAAGTAAGATCTCACCATTAATGGTGAAAGATCTTACATGTGTGAGGAGAGGATCTCGCCTAAGTGGTGAAAGGGATCCTTCTGGCAAGTATGTCGGGACCAAGCCTTTGGCCGGGTGATTGGTCACGATCAGTTAGAGCTCTAGTCTGTTTGCCTTGTGAGATTTGTAGGGGAATGACGTTGGTCAGTGCGCCTCTAGTCTTACTCTTTTGATTGATTGTACATCGTGAATTTTATAATATACGTGCTTTCCTTTGTTGATTTAATTATTTTTATCATGAACTTGTTGTTTTACTCACACGAGCTTTGAAAGCTTACCGGGTTCGTTGTTTACAACCCGGTGCACCAATTGATGGTGTAGGGGTTAGACCTGCAGGTGAGGACCAGAAGCCAGGGAGCGGCATCTGAGTCGCACGGCTAGTAGGTGTAGGCTTTGGTCTAGCTTGTAATTATCTTTTTGGGTTAGAGAGTAATAGTGAGAGACTCTTTTCTTACATCTATTTTGTTAATGATGTAATATTTTGAATGTATCGAGCCACACACTTAAACTCTGTTGTTTTACTTGGTTATTGTATGATAACTTTCAAGTGATTGAGTTTATTTGTAAATTTTAACATTGTCGAATTTGAATTTTATTATTCAAAATTCGGAGTGTTACAATTACTGACAGAAGCAAAAACATCTCTTTCAATATAAACCACCAAGCTATCATTCAACCATTGATTTCCCATTTTGTTGCGCAAGGGTGTTTTCACAATATTCATAGCAGAAAATGCTCTTTCCACCGAAGCAGTTGCAACTGGTAAAACCAAAGCCAGTGTAATAAGCAAATACACATAATTGTATATTCAACTCCTCCTCGTGCTCACTAACTTCTCTGCAAGCTCACCAATGGTTGTCAATGATGAAAACTCATGACTTGCTTTCATATCAATAATATAAGGGAAAAAGACTATTTGCACAAAAAAGAGTTAAAACTTGACCATTCTAATGTTACCTACCCACTCCAATGAATCTTATTAAAAATACATAAATACCCTATACTAAACCCTAATATCTTCTTTCTCCTTTTCCTCTCTCTCTCTCTCTCTAGCCGACAATCTCCAGAGCTCTCTCTCTCTCTCTCTAGCCGACGATCTCTAGAGCATAAGCTTCACCTCCACAATCAAACCGCGGCCACCGAATCCAAACGCAGCACAAGCTCCAGCTCTGAAGCCACCACCCTCACCGCCTCTAGCTCCTCCTCTGCCAACATCGCCTCTCTCATCTCCTCTAAGCCCTCACACGCCTCCTCCGACCCCTTGTGGTCCACCATCCACAAGATCCTATATGAGTCCCTGACCCGCAATCTTCCTCTTAGATCTCTGTTGAAGCACTAAGAAATCGATTACTATTGACGGCGGGTCCTCCTCCTCCTCCAACATTAGGGTTTTGATCGAATTGGAAATACTATTACTGGGGGTCAGTAATCGATTACTGGGGGTCAGTAATCGATTACTAGGGGTCAGTAACGGGGTCAGTAACATGGTTACTGAAAAATATGGAATCTGTAACCTGATTACTGGGGGTCAGTAATCGATTACTGGGGGTAAGTAACTTGATTACTATGGATCAATAACTCCAGTAACCTGATTACTAGGGGTCAGTAACCTGATTACTGGGGGTCAGTAATCGATTACTGAAAATCTGTAATCTGTAAATTATTTACTGAGGGTCAGTAACCATCGTCCAATAACCTGATTATAAAAAAAAAAAATTAAATAAAAAAAAAATTAAAAATCTGGGAAAAAAAAAAATTTCCTGCGAAAAATAAAATTTGGTGACCGGAATCCGGCGACTAGGCTCCGGCGACCGGCCATGGGAGGCCGGAGGAGTAGAGTGATATTTGGGCAAAGTTCGTTTTTTTATCTTCCACTTTCTCAGCACATTATAATTCAAAAATATGTTAGATAAGACAAAAGGACAAAAAAGGAAGAAAAAAAATTAAATTTGTACTAGAATTGAAAAAGATTTGTTTAAATGGGCAATAGAGTTGTTACCTTATGTTGAATAAGAGAGAAAAATAAGATGGTCATTGAAATGGGTAATGAGGGGGCCCTTTTTATACTAAATGGGCATTTTCCCATAATATAAAGGTCAAGTTGATCTTTAAGCTTCAAAAAATCTATATCTTTGAATTCTTGAGGATAAAATGTAGCAAACTTAAGAACTTTCTCTTTGTCAAAGTGTGCAAACCTCATTTCAGGGCTGAAGCATGCCATACATAAAAGCAACTCCGTGTTTTGCTCATTGAAGCGATTATCCAATTCCGTTCTTTGTTGGTCAATTACATGAAAGAAGAGATCCACTCGGTAATGATGAAGGTTTGAAAGTTGTTGACCTCGACGCCGCACTCTTCCTTTATGAAATAAATCATCCATACTAGGAACATCAATATCATGTTGCCCACAAAAGGTTGATACTTCCTTAAGCAATTCATCAAAACCATCATCTCTCACACTTTGTAGCCTTAGCTTGCATACTCCAACCAATCTCATTGCATTCACAATATCTTGATCTTTCCTTTGTAGTGCTTTAGACAAGTCATTTGTGATGCCCAACACAAGTCTCATGAAAAGTAGGTGAAACACAAAGTCAAAAGTTGTTATTTCTTCAAATAACCTATTTGCTTCACCTAGATGATCCGGGTTACCATCATCAACAATCCATTCAAGCACACTAATCACGGCTTTAAATAACACAATAATACTAGCCAAAGTATCATAGTTAGAGCTCCAACGTGTATCACAAGGGCGAGTGAGATTAGTTTCTTGGTTTAACTCTCGCCCTGTTTGCAAATCACCAATATCAAGAGCTCTCTTAATAGCTTCTTGATGTCCCTCTCTTAATGCATCACGACGTTTACACGATACTCCAATAGTATTAACCAAACTATTACAAGTTGTGAAGAACGTGGCAATATTTTCATTTCCCTTTGCCACGGCAATAAGTGCTAGTTGAAGTTGATGTGCAAAACAATGGACATAATATGCTTGAGGAAAATCTTGCTGAATAATTGTTTTAAGACCATTGAGATGACCCCTCATGTTAATTACTAGCTCCATCATAACCTTGGCCTCTTATATTTTCCATGCTCAAATTTATCTTCTCCATCAAATTTTCAATGGCGTGTCTTAGTGTGCTACTAGTGGTCTCGGATACATATTCAACACCCACAAATCTTTCAATAACTTTCCCTCTTTTGTTCACATAACGCAAAACCACCGCCATTTGCTCTTTAATGGACACATCCCTCGATTCATCAACCAATAGAGAAAAGAATGTACCATCCATATCTTGAGTGATTGCATTAATGACTTCAATTGCACAAGCATTGGCAATATCTTTTTGAATTTCAGGGGAAGTATACTTGAGATTTCCTTTAGCATTTTCAAACACAACGGCTCTAACTTTCTTATCATGATCGGCAAGAAATCGCATCAACTCCAAATAATTACCCTTATTGCTAGACAATGCACTTTCATCATGGCCACGAAAAGCAAGACCTTGTTTCAACAACCATCTAGTGCAATCAACTGCAGCAGTCAATAAAGTGCGATAATCAATAGCTTCTTGCTGTGTTGTTTTGATCACAAGGGTTTCAATGTGTTGCTTCCCATTCATTAAATCTAGACAATGTTGTGTGGCTTTGTTGTGAAGACTTCCAACTTTCCCGGCATGTTCCCGAAGCTTTGATGGTCCCTTTGCCCAATTTCTAAACCCCGTTGAAGTGAAAGCATCTTTTCCAAGCATTCCTGATTGATCAAACTCACTTTTGAAAAGATAACAATGAAAGCAAAATGCCGCATCTTTAGCCTTACTATACTTCAACCAACTAAATTCATTATACCATTTGATCCCAAAACGCCGGTTATCCTTCCCTATCAATGTGGTAAGCATTTCTTTCTCACCATTAGGTTGGCAAGGACCTCTTTGTAAATAAGCTCTTCGGATTTCTTCTCGAAAATTCGGCTTATAAGTAATCATGGGAGGTCTAAGTCCGGGGTCTATAGGAAGATTAGCCAAGATTTCATTCAACTCATTGGCCGTACTTGAACTACCCACCGGATTACTTGAACTACGACTTGGATTACTTGAACTACCAACCGGATTACTTGAAGTTGAAGATTGAGTCTCACTATCCGGATTATCCGAAGAAGATTGTGAATGCAATTTCTTAAAGAATCGTTCCATAACTGTATAATTGAATTATAGAAAAGTCTTAGGAACTAACTAACTATAAGTCTATAACTAATTAGCCACAACACACACAACAATCTATACCAAATTAATTGAAGCATAATCTAAATAGGCAATAAACATATATTATTTGAACCATAAATTATACCAAATAAACATAAATAAAATGTATGCCATAACTCAATTTAACCATAGTCTATTATCTATACCAAACAATTATAATCAATATATTTAAACATAACTCAATTTAACCCTAATCTATTACACTCAATTTAATAATTACTACTACTAATACATATCAACAATACAACCACAATTCCATTCAAATCATCAATTTAAACAAATACATATCAACAAATCCAACCACAATTCCATAATTTCCATTCAAATCATCAATTGAAATTTAGGAAATTTAGGGATTTAAAATTTGTTACGTACTTGAGCTTGAATATTGAAGAAGGGAAGCTTGAAAGAACGGAAGGAAGGTGGCTGTGTGGAAGCAAGCAATGGCGGCGGCGGGGAAGAGAGTTTGTGGTGGTTGGCGTCGCAGCTGCTGCTGTGCTGGGCAGTGGGCGGAATGCAGCAGTCAATGAACTCTCTGTATAAAAATGTGGAAGCAGCCAAGCAGGAAAAAACGACGTCAAAAGGGAAAAAAAACGACGCCAGAAGAGAACAAACGACGCCCAGCTGCACTAACCAAAACGCAGCGTTTTGAACAGCACAGATCCGCTCCGCGCCTTTGCCGCTCGCCGCTCTTCAAATTCCGGCCGACATGGGGAGCGGTTGCTGACCACCGCGCTGTGCTGGCTCCGCCACTGCATATACCAAAATAAAAATTATGAAAATTACATATGAAATCTTGAGAAATTTAAATATTGCAGTCGATCACCATTACGTCGAAACGTAGACGCCGGTCCGCGTGTACACTACTGACTGCATACGTATAGTGAAATGAGTAGGTGGTGGTATGACCACCCATACGAATCCTACATACAAATTGACAAGAGTCATGCATACATAAGATTGAGGGTAATCTTGCACCTAAAGGATCGAAGCCGACCAAGGGTAATGCCAAACATGGCCATAATGGCAGACGATCCTTAACGAATAGGTACCATGATTGTGGGTCCGTCAACCAATAACAGAACCAAAAATAGTGGCCAACACCACTTAAATTGGCATGAGATCCAACAAACATTTTGGGCTTGATCCCAGGCCCAAGACCCACCTGGGTCCCAGGCCCACCCGAATCCCAGACCCAGACCCGATCCCAGATCCGGAGCCAGGTCCGACCCGGAACCCAGATTGAAGCCCTCACGGGTCCTTTGCCCAACACCGCCACCTGTTGCCGGAAACCGACATCACCAACGACTGAAAAGATTTCAAGTCGATCGGAAACACGCGTATCAACATCGCCATGCTAGATTTGCTGGATCGGCGAAATCCTAGCTCCCGGAATTCGATCATGGTTGCTCACCCGATCCAATTCGGGTTCAATGATCTCCGATTCCGCACTCTATGTCACCCCCATAGCAGCATGCTTCAAGATCCATGGCCGCTGCATCTTAGAGGCCCATCGTCGTATCTCGAATCCACCGCTAATGTTATCATCTCCTCCCTTCGAAAAGCCAAAGACCCCCGCACTACGTCGATGGGTATTGGCGGACTGAAATCGAGAAGGATGGAGGAAGTTTTCTGCCATGGCAAAGGTTTGGGATATTTGTTCGAACCCTCAAGCCCTAGCGGGGCTAGGGAGAGAGGGGACGATAGGGTCTAGTTAATATAATTTGTGAATGTGTTAACCAAGCTTATGGTTATATATAGTGTAGGCTAAGAATCTTACGATTTTTGAAACCTAGTTTTTTATATTTTTAATTACTTTTCTTAGTCCATGCTATTTTAGCCTCTTTTTTTTTTTTTTTTTTTTTAGAATTAAGAAGTCAATCAATTTTATTAGTCAGCGAACAATACAAAAAATAAAACACCCATGACGGCCGACAGTAAGAATTACTCCCTATGACTACTAAAATTAAACCTAGCTGCACCTAAGAATCTAACAACGAAAAGTACATCCACATTCGGAAGACCGTTTATAGCACCTTTATTTTCACAGACTCTAAGGGCATATGCACCCTATAGCCACCATCACACCACCAATCCATCAATTACTATTCAGTGCAAGTTGCATTTTTGTGCTAGTTTTTATGCAGCGGTGCAGCTCCGTCAATCTGGCAATTACTATTCATCGATTTAATATTTTACATATTAGATTTCATAAATTAATTTCAACCAGTCGCAAAACGACACGTGGCATTACCAGATGTTGTTACCACAGAAATAATGTTATAGGATTTCTGATAGGATTTTTGACCAATCAAAATGGGACACGTGTCATTACCACATATCTTTGTCGGCCAAATAATGTCATTGGATTTCTGATAAGATTTTCGACGAATGACGATTCGACACGTATAAAATCTTATCATCTGAAACTGACCATAAATAAGATTCATCACCAACTATCTATACACTTCAATCTTCACAACTTTCTTCCAAATATTTCAAAACACATTCTCTCAAATAGTTCACCAGATTTCTTCATTTCCCCATCATTACGATGAGTTTTTTGCGCAAATTGTTGAAGTAGAGAGAACAACACAGTCAAGAGGATGCTGAGATGATGGATACGATGATGAATAACGCGGCCATAATGATGACACATCTTGATACTTCAGATGAACCACACGGACGCGGTTCACGTCCTGGTCGCTCTCCCAATCACCCCAGATACAGGTTATCAAGGGGAAAAAATCTCATGGAAGATTACTTCATCGAGCGTCCGATATTCGGACCGGAAGAATTTCGTCGGAGGTACCGGATGCATAGCCATGTGTTCAACCGCATCATGACTGCCCTCTGCAACCACGACCTTTATTGACATCAAAGAGCGGATGCCCTTGGAGTACTAGGGTTGCTGCCATAACAGAAGATGACAGGTGCCCTGCGTATGTTGGCGTACGGCGCAGCTGTTGATCAATGTACTGAGATAACCAGGATGGGGGAATCAACTACGTTAGAGTGCATGAAGAAGTTCTGTCAACAAGTGGAATGTATTTTTGGTCCAGAGTACCTCCGTGCTCCAACAAAGGCTGACCTTCGAAGGCTTCTAGCAAGGGCTGATCACCGGGGATTTCCAGGTATGATTGGAAGCATCGATTGGGCATTGGAAGCCAACGAAGAGTAATCAATTCTGTTATTTTATTGTCATTTTATTTGGTATTGTATTTTTAGTAGATACTGTCACTTTATTTTGTATTATAATTTAATGTATTTGTACTTCAATAATTAACAATGAATAAGGAAGTGAATAACAATAATAGACTTTTTTTATTTCATATAAAAAACTGTATATTAAGGAACATAAAAAAATAACATCAACACAACTAACTAATATTCATCATCAAGGGGAGGAATATAACACCCTTCACTAGTACTAGTACTAGTACTCTCATTCACGCCCCTCATGATCTCCGCTTTCCTCTTTTTGTGCCACGACTTTGTATTTGGGGTCATCATGGTAGTATCCATTGACATAATTCTTGTTTCTTCTAGCAATACATCCATAGCCTCACGTCGTGCCATCCTTTCTTCTTTTCGTTTCTCAAGTTCCAAAGTCTCCTTAGCCAACCGAAGTGTTTCTTCATCTCTTCGCATGTTAGCCTCCAAAAGTGTTTTTTGATTACATTGCATATAATGAAAAATAGCTAAAGACTTCTCATCTTTCTCCGCCATACCTTTTTTTCCCTTCTTCTTCGCTTCCTTGGCCGCTTTTATTCCCATAGGCCTAACTGGGCTAGAGACACGGGATGGGGGCTCTTGGTTGGACGGTGGAGTTGTGAATCCTTCATCATCGTCCTCCAATTCAACAGGTGACTCTGTGTCATAAGTCTCAGGAGAACTTAGGAAATTCCGCTCATAAGGGGTAGGAGTACTATCAACTCTCACAAAATGAGGATGACTCTTCACCGCTTCATAACATGCAAATTTATTAAATTTTTTTTTGATATCCTTGAAATAGTTTGATTGAGCTTGTGTCTCCTAAAAACAAAAAATAAGAACATTACATTTATATGCAAATTTAATTTATGTCAAACAAATAATTACATGAGAAAATAAAACAATATAATAACACAAATTAGATATATGGAAAAATTAAGTGTATGTTAAACAAGAGACTTAAATGATGAAAAAAGGTTAAGGCATATCTCATCTAACAAATTTGTTCCGCTAGCGGCACGATTGCTTGCTTGGCCTAGGCTACTATGCCACTTCAAGAGTAATTTCTTCAAGCGGGGAAAGTGCGATTCCAAACTCATTTTCGAACGAGGTTCGACTATAGGTTCTTCGGGAGCACAATGCCAATTTTGGACGTAATCTACATGGACTCTTTTCCATAAATTATCTTTGGTTTGATATCGGCGGGTGATGGGGCAAGTTGATTGCCGTACCCAAGAAACACACAATTGTAACTCTTCGGAAGGAAGCCAAGTAGCCATTTTTTTCAAAAATCACTCAAAAAATATATTGTGAAGATGGAAGAAGATGAGAGAGGATGGGAGGAGATATTGGGTGGAGATTGTGAAACAAATGAATGAGTATTTATAGGGTAAAAAATTTGAGATTTTTTTAAAATAAAAAAAAAAATTGTCGAAAGAGTTGTTGGTGATGTGGCAGCCCGTGATTGGGTCTACCACAAAATATGACTGATTTTTTTTTTTCAGATTAAAAAAAAAAAAAAAAAGAGGGTGCTAGTGGGTGCCCACGTGCGTGGTCCCCACCAATTGCCTCCATCACAACGGGATGCAATGTTTGCTGGTGCCATTGCATAATTGCAATTTTGTGTGTGGCCCCACATATCTGAGCTGCCTCCCTCTCCTCCGCTGCACGCCACACCACCTGCAATCTGCAAAATAATTTGCAGAATTGCATGATTGCAGCCTCCGCTGCATATGCTCAAATCACTCATGTAGAACCTTGAATAAGGGTAACAAACATATGAGTTGAGTCTGCCCTTGATTCAAAATTAGATCTGACCATGGGCCATAAAGACCTAATCCATCCAAACCCACCTCAATAGGAGAGCTCAACCCAAAAGAGAGCATTTCGGGGCCCAAACGCAGCAGCCCAGTCCACAAGAAACCCTAGGAGCAAAGGAAGGATTGAGTCCACCCAAGTTGGCCACCGTTGCCGGGAAACTTCAACATAGCCACCGACTGGGTGTATTCCAGTCAAACCAATGCTTACGTCCAGCCCCCAGAATTCTCGTTCCAATCCAAACTTGAATTAGAAATTTGAGAGCTGAGGAGTTCCGTGTCCATTCCCGACACTATTTTAGCCTTTTTAAATAATCTTTAGATGTAACGTTGGAATATATTTCTAGAATTTGAAGAATAAAATGTTCTTGATGAATTCATATAATAACTAATCTTTGGTGAAAAATAATAATTACCAATTGATACAAATTTGGGGGCCTCTTTGTCCAAACCAATGACCACTCTAAGATATTGTCTAATTGAACACAATGTAACCACACCTATTGCCCAATTGAACACATCTTCACTAAAACCTAATAAATTAGGACTATTTTTCCCCTAACCCTTATAATCACAAGCATAATCACCAAGCTCCGGTCACTAATAGCCGGACTCCGGTCGCCGGTCACTGGAATCTCGCCAGATTTTTTTTTTAATTTTTTTTTCTTCAGATTTCATCGGTACATCGTCGAACATTGCTGAAACCAAACTCAAGCCTCGTCGGATGTTTTATTAGGGGGCAGTAAACTGTATTATATAATTTACCAACCTCTAGTAACACCCGATAATAAATTACTGACCCTTAATGAACCCAAATACTGACCATTAGTGACCCAAATACCGATACTCAGTAATCTTAATAATATATTACTGACACACAGTAACACCCGATAATAAATTACTGACCCCTAGTGACCTGAATACTGACTCCCAGTAACTTCTAATATCATGTTACTGACACTCAGTAATACCCGATAATAAATTACTGACCTCAAATATTGACCCCTAATAACGCCAACGGGAGAGGGCCTTTTGAATTTAGATCTGAGCATAGAATAACCGATTGAAGAGAATGAGAGAGAGAGAGAGGGTGCCGACATGGTCGATGAGAGAGAGAGAGAGAGAGAGAGAGAGAGAGAGAGAGAGAGAGAGAGAGAGAGAGTTCTTTGTCGTTGAAGCTTCGTGGTCAGTGTCGAGGTTTCGTCGGCATCGTCGGGGATGAGAGATTGAGAGATCTGTCGGAGGATTCAAATCGGCGTCGTCTGCCGTGTTCTCGTCGGCACCAGCATCTGTCTTGTCGTCGGCGTTTGTGTCGGTGTATCTTCGTGGCAGCCATAGCCGAGCTTGATGAGTTCGGTGATATGAGAGTGAGAGAGAGCAGATCTAGAGAGAAAAGGTTTTCAGAATGAAGAGAGGAAATGATATAGTGAATGAGTGATTGATATAAGATTAAGGATAAAAAAGTCTTTTTCCTAAAAATCATTGGAGTGGGTAAGTCCAATTGGAATGTGTAATTTTTGCCTTATTTTTTATTAGATGATCATTTTCCCTTTTAAAATAAAGGACAAAATACTTGTTACCCCCTAAACTCTTTACTTAAAAATAGTTTTGTCCCTCTACTTTCAAATTAAACTAGTAAATCTTTAATCTCCCATATTTCAACAATTTAATCCATTCCGTCAAATAAATCCATTATTGGTAAACTTTAGGTGTTAAAATGACCAAAATACCCCTACTGAAAATCTTTTTTACTTTTCTCATTTTCTTTAAAAAAAAGTTTTGGGTCAAATTAAGTACATCTCTCTATATATAAGTATATAATTATATATATAAACAAAAAGTATAACAATAATATCAAACAAGAAAAGAGTTGATGAACAAAAATAAAAGAGAAAAAAAAAATTGATTTTGAACGGGGTATTTTCGTCATTTTAGAAATTTAACGGAATATTTTGACGTTCATGTAACGGAATAGACTAAATTGTTGAAATATAGGAGATTAAGGATCTACTAGTTTAATTTGAAAACAGAGGGAAAAAACTGTTTTTAGGTTCAGAGTTTAGGGAGTAACAAATATTTACTCCTAAAATAAGCTTACACTATGGGAAATTTGATAAATGACAATATTATGTGTGTGTCATTTCCAACTTGTGCACGTAGACTGCATATTAGACAATCATGAATCATGGTAATTGGGATTCCACAAATACTTTCATGGTGATACGTCTATGATTCGACCAATTCAACTTTGGATCATAACACTCTTTGATCAAACATTGCAATGATGAAGCCAACTCTTGAAAGCTTTAAGCTTCCTTTTCATCATTTTCATTGCGCTCTTATTTTATCACTTCCTCCTAGTCGTGGCAGCCTTCATTCCCAAGCCTTTTCCCTTTTCTTCCTTTTCGATCATCCTCACTCCTTTGCTTTGCTTGGTCCCGTTTTGATTTTAAAAGCTATTACTTTAAACTTTGGCGCCGGATCAAAAGCATATCCTCCTCTACCTTTTCATTAGTGCATCTAATAATTTTATGTGGATAAAAAAGTAAAAATAGTGTTTATGTTGAATTTTTGGGGATTCACTGCTGTTGAAAAGATCATTTGTGAAATATGTGTTTCCCACTTCACTTCTCACTTACTTTTTTCATTTGTCACTTACCTCTAGTATATTTCAGTAAAATATGTACCATTTTTTAGTTTTCAAAATAACAGCCAACAATCATTATACTGCTAACACAGCCGAATATCGGTACTCTAAATATGTAAGATAATGAAAATGCTAAGAGACAACACAAGTTCACAACCTTCTAAAAGTCCCTAATCTTCAAAAGCCTTTAGCACTTAAAAAGTAGCAAGTAAGCAATAAAATAGATGCAACTAGTCTATACTATGGGGACCTAATCTATATTTACTTGTTCTTATTTGCGTCATTTTCAGGAGAATCATACAAAACCAGCTAGTTGAACAAAAGAAAATGAGGAAGTTATTGAGCAAAAATATAATAAAAGCACTCCCAAACAGAGTATAGTACCAGAACCTTAATCGTCACAAAGTCTTAAACCCGACCCACCAGTCCATTTGGGCCCCCACAGGCCTTCAGCAAAACTACTTTTACTGAAAATGTCCATAATACAAATAAAAAAATAAAAAAATAAAAAAATAAGGGGCTTTCAAGGTGGGGGCCCAGTAGCAATTCTGTTTTTCTTCCTCACCTCAGAGCCAATCAGAAGTGACCGCCCGATCTTCCAGATCTTCCTCTCGGCCGTCGGATGAAAACAATTGCCTCATCTTTTCTCTCTCTTCCCTGGTTTGACTGCTTCTACTTCTCACAACAAAACAATTTGAGCTCTGCAATCAAAACCAACCCACACTCCCACATTCACACACTTCTTCTTCTTCTCTCTCTCTCTGAGCTTTGAGATTCTGAGAACCCCTCGGAATTTGTGGCTCCGGCATTTCGGATTTCGAGGCCGGACTTTATATACGATTCACTACTCTTGATCTGTCATAGACCTCACTGCTTTCTCTGACCACTCCGCCACCGACAAGTATTGCTCCGTCGCCGACGCCGTCCAGGCTTCCTTCACCGGCGTCTCCTTCCTCCGCATTACCACTGCTTCACTCCGGCAAGTCAATATTGCTAAAAATTATCGTCTTCAGTTTGTTTCGCTTGAATTTTCGTTCGCTACGGCTTAAATTTGTTTGATTTTCTGCTCGGAATTTTGATGATTCAAAGTCTTTACTGGATTTCCGCGGTGACCGGAAAAGTTTGGCTTAAAATGAAAATGATATAGTTTTTCTTTTCCTTTTGCGGTTTGTTATTTTCGATTGTAAATCTGTAGTTTTATGACTTGTATCTGTTTAATTTTGGTGCCGATTTGATATATAGAGATAGTTTGAAAATGAAATTACTTCCTTTATTGTTATTGTTGTGTTGATAACCAAACTGTTTGGAGATTTTGAAATGTGAAAGCGGCTATGGTTTTAGATAGCTGGCGAGATTTGTCTTTACCGTTAGCTGTGATAACAGACGGTGAGGACTACAGGTCGTTTTTATCTTATCTCACATGTTTTTTTTTTGAAATTGGATCTTGATTCTTGGTGGACCACTAAATTCCTGGCTTTGGATTTCAAGTATTCTTCCCTCTTTGTCTATATACTGGAAGAATTTGTCTTATTGCATCAGATTTCAACTTGGCGCCAAGAGAGTCTGTTTCATTGTGTGTACTATTAGTGTGTGGATTGATACATTATGCAGTTTGCCTAGTTCCTAGTGCAGTTGAGTTGTGTGGTTGCTAAAGTTTAGCAATTTTATGTTGTGAAGTTAAAATTAAATGAACTGAAAGCGAGGTCAAGTTGCCTAGTTGTTTGGCTTGTCGACTTGGTTTTCTTCTTGTGATCATAACATATGAAATATCTGAGAGGTTATTGTCTAGAGTACTTGCATTTGCGAGCTTAGATTTTACACTGGACATATGGGAGTACTTTGTCCTTTACATATGCTTTTTGCCTTTTTGGATGCTGATTTTAGCTACTTTATGGGAGTTGACTGCATTAGTTCATAATCGCAGTGTTATGTTTTTCAGTTATTGTTTGAGTTTCGTCAAAAATATAGGATTTCTGTTGTGAAGGGTTTGTGAACAGCACTTAATGTAACTATAGACTCTTCTAACACTGCTTACCGTGTGAGTGAGAGCCTCCATTTGTTAAAACACTTACTTTTTTGGAGGGGTGTGACTTTATTTCTTTGCTTTTGACTAATGCAAAGTGAAAGTACCAAACTGCCAATGTTGTTAGTGAGAAAAAGAAAAGTTTACTTGGTATGTCTTTGTGCATTTTTCAGTAATGTGCTCATTATTCATTTTAGTTTATCTTTGGAAACTCTTTTTGTAGTATCTCATTTTATTGGGCTTTGCATTCAATTTCTTCCTCATTTCCTTTTCAGATTGGCCTGCTTCTTTGAGAATAAATCCTAATGTGCAGCTGAGTAAGAAACATATGGAGCTTCCTTGTAGCAAGGTTTTCCAGGTACGATAAACAAGGGCATCGCAAATATTATCATGGATGGGCATTTTGAACAGACAAGGAATTCCAACGACCAACAATCTCTAGGAACAAGTGGTAAGACATTGCGCCAAGCCAGCCGGAGTTTGAATCCACAATCCAAATTCAAATCAGAAAAGCCTAGTTTATCCTATGCTGATCTCCATCATGAAATTACCAAAAATGTAAAAGATATCCCACCCATGACTGATGGGAACCAACGAAAGCAACGTATCGATAGAAAGGCAACTGAAGCCGATGAACTTGTCAAGTATATGTCAAAGTTGCCAAGTTATCTTGAGAGAGGAAAAAACCTCCAGGAGAAAGCTCTAAATGTCGGAGTTCTTGACTGGGGGCGCCTAGAAAAATGGCAGTATAGCCATAAACAGATGCCATACAGAAGTAGCGGGTATTCACCGTCCAGTAGTAATACAACCTCATGCTTTTCAACCGATGAATCAACAACACATTCTAGCGGAGGTCACAGCTGTTCTCCTACTCGTCTTAGGATGCAGCGTCCTACCCTCCAATCTCATTTCATGGCTTCTCCATCGGAAGGGCCTTCTGAAGTTGTCAACTCATTTAGAGAAAGTGACGGAGAGTTTCAGGATCTTAAAGCTGACCAGAGTAACAACCTGAATGGACCAGAGAAGTTCGTTAGACCAGATGAGTCTTTCTGCAACAATCATATACACAGCAAGGTGGCTCATGGCAAGAGAAAAGACTCACACCCAAAGACTGAGCCAGGAAAAGGAAATTTGCGGAATGGCTTACAATGTGAGGCGGCAGCAACAAATTTAAGGGTAAAGAAAAGCTCTCAAGATGTTGAGTTTCCGAAGAAAGTAGTTAAGTCCCAGCAGCCTTTTTTAGAAAATTCTGAACAAGATACCCCAGAAGGTTGCAATAAAGTTGTTTTGCTGTTGCCTAGAGATCTTCCTGAAAGTAACTTTTCCAGGTCAGAGCGTTCCAACATATCTGATTCAGAAACACTTCTTGGTCAAAGAGCTGCAGAAATTGCGCGACTAAGCTTGCCAGAGAGACCCAAGGAGGCCTGCCTTGCAGAGCTGAATTCTGGTCTCCCCCACTCATGCCGTTTTTCTTCTGAAGTTGATCGCAAACACTTTAGGGTTAAACATCTCGGCTCCACGGCTGCGGCAAGTTGCAGCTTTCAATCTAATACACTTGGCTCAGCATCGCAGTTGCCTCTAAGATCCTCAACAAGAATGAGCCCATCCAGAGACAGAGTTCCCGAAAACAAAAAAACAGCTGGAGTATCAACATCTTCTACTTCAGATGAGCCTCATAGAGGATCAGATTTAAAGCCTGGCAAAGTAACTGCTGAAAAAGTAAGAAGCTCATCACCTTTCCGCCGATTAAGCATTGCTGTGGGTAAGATGAGTAAAACTTCCAGTTCTAAAGACTCTTCAGATGTACAACAGCCTCGATCAACAACTCTCCAGGCTAGACCTGGTTCGGGGAACAACGTGGCTTCTACTTTCCTGGATACCTCAGACACTGATAAGTCCAATGCCAGTGGCAAAGCCCGGTCCAGCCCGCTGAGGAGGTTACTGGACCCATTGCTGAAGCCAAAGGTAGCCAACTGCCATCAGTCAGTGGAGCCATTGGAGAAGGATCCCATATTGACAAACAAGGCCTGTAAATCATCTGGGGCGCGAGTGGAATCTGTGTTTGATCAGACAGGGAAAGTAAAGCTAGGCATGTCTCGTTGTAGGGAAACTAATGTCAGTGAATTCTCTATGGATAGGAAGACCAGATCATCAGCGGTTCAAGCCCTTCTACGAGTTGCAGAAAAGAATGGCCTGCCCCTGTTCACATTTGCAGTCCAGAATGACATCAACATTCTAGCGGCCACAATGAAGAAGTTGAATACCTCAGGAAATGGTGATTGCAGTTGTATCTACACATTCTTGAGCGTGCGGGAAGCCAAGAAAAAGAATGGAACTTGGCTGAATCATGGAAGCAAAGGCAAAGGTCATGAATACATCCGTAATGTTGTTGCTCAAATGAAGGTTTCTGATTCACAGTTTCCCAGTTTGGTTGGATTGGATCAATTTAGCGTAAGAGAGTTTGTTTTATTTTCAGTAAACCTTAAACAGGCAGATTGTCAAACCTCAGACTTCCAGCCAAATGATGAACTTGCAGCAGCTGTTGTCAAAATCCCGAAAAAGAAGAGTCAGACATCATCTACACATTGGTGTAATAGGGATACTGATAGTGACTTGCCTGCAGTTGGTTCAGAAGAGTGTTTGTCAAAGGTGAGACGTCACTCTTATTCTGTGGCAGATGTACAGAGCAAGCCTTTTTCTGGTAGTCAAGGCCTCATTAGCACAATGGTCATACTTCCTAGTGGTGCCCATAGTCTTCCGAGTAATGGAGGACCATCATCTTTGATTGAACGATGGAGTACAGGTGGGTCGTGTGACTGTGGGGGTTGGGATTTGGGTTGCAAACTACGGATTTTGGACAACCAGAATCAAACTAGTGATAATTTGACTTCACCTAAGGTTTGTTCAATCCCAGATCGGTTCGAGCTTTGCCATCAGGTATGGTCTTCAACTTAAACCAGCTTATTTTAAATTTTCCACATTTTAAACTAAATCTTCAACTGATGTTGCTTTTCTGCTTTACATATCCACAGGGAGGACTACAAGAAAACCAACCTGCTTTAAGTTTGGCCCCATTCAAGGATGGGATATATTCAGTTGAGTTCAATCCTTCACTCTCAGTTTTACAGGCATTCTCCATTTGTATAGCAGTGTTAGATAGTAGGAATCTATGTGAGTTCTCAGAGTTCCGGGAAACCAAAGCAACAGTGCAAGATGATGGAATCATTGACCCGAATCGAACGGAAGGGGAAGTTCCTGCAAGATATGCCTCGTATCCCCCTCATTCACCAGTTGGGCGGGTCTAGTTTTACTGTGACTGCATCTCATATTTACAATATATATCTTCAGTTGATCGGGTTGGCATTGTACAAAATCTGCAGTTGGTGCCTGTACTCGATTTCCTGAGCGAAGCTATATTTAATGCATCGAATGTATTGTAAGAGGAACTGTTTCATCAATTTTAAATGTGCATATAGCGAGTAACTTAGTAGATTATCTCTAAATGACAATATTCATCATGGAGAATAATGAATACAATAACTGGAGAATTGGGTGCAAGCCCCTCCTTTGATATGGAAATATGAGGATCCTGCAATCTATTTATATTGCTTCTTGGTTACTTATTTGATGTGATTTCACCAATTGCATTTTTTTTTTCAGCCTGTATCTAACTAGTTTGGAGGGCTCAGAGTAGCTGTATCTAACTGCCTTTCCTTTGCTGCCCAGGAAAGCAAACTTAGTTTGCTTCTTTTTAAATGCAGTACATGCTTTACTCAAGAGAGCAGACTGAGTTAGCTTTACTCTGAACAAATCTGGAGTTTGTTTGATTTGTTCAGTGAAATCTTAACCTGTTCATAAATAATAATTTTTCTCCCATTCCTTTTTAGGTTGATTCCAAATTATCTAAAATTAGGCTCCCTCACACAAGTTGGCTACCCCATTCGCTTTAGTGAGCTCTTCATTTAGTTTTCGTCTCATCATTATACATTCTTGTGTTGGTTTCTTACGACTAATAAGGCACTGAGGGAATGAAATTGATATCAACGATAGTGACAACTTATTAATCGTCTGCCGTACTAAACAAACTAAGAATCGATAATGATATTTGGTGTAAGATACTTACTTATTTAACATCCATATGCTGAAAGTAGAACTCCAATTTTTATATTGCAATGAAAAAAAATAAAAAAATAGCAAGAAACTCCACTATTTTTCATTTTTTCTCCAGTGCAATGGAAAAAGAAAAAACTATGAGCTCAATCACGTGAACACGTTCCTACTGTGAGCACCAAAACGAGGGGTTTATTTGACACGTCATCACTCATGCACATTGCTGATCTTGTTCGATCGGTTCTTCTTCTTCTTCTTCTTCCTTCCCTAATAAAACTCTCAGAAAAAAAACGAAAAAATCGAAGCCCCACTTTGGAACCTTCCCCAGTCTCCTTGGATTTCCAATTAGGTTGATCAGAATCCAATTCTAAATTCTTCAAAAAAAAAAAAAATCAAAATTTTAATTATTTTTCTGTTGAGAGATGATATGTGTTTGAAATTCGAATATAGAGCGGTTATGTTATATTGGGAGAGCTTTCAATGCTGCTCTGATTGATGACGAGCTCTAACCTCCTTCCCCAAAATGCCGTTCTACTTTGCTCGTGAGGCTCCTAAGGTTCGCTTCTCTCTTTTTTCTTTCTTAATTTGGCGTTTTTCAATTTCAATTCCATCTTGTTTTGATTGATTTTGTTTTGATTATAAGCTGTGGAGAAAAATATGCAATGAGTCGTCGGCTGAAGCCTCGCTTCTTGCTGGCAATTGGAAATTTGTGCTTGCTGGTCTCATTTGTCAGGTTCATTTATCTCTAATTTTATTCAATTTGGATTTATACTCAGTGAATTGGTATCGGAAATTACTTTTATGTACAATGTTCATGGCACACTTGGATTATATGAATTGATGAGTATGTCGGGTTTGAAGTGATTTTCGCTAGGTTGGTGCAAGATGGTTGTGAGAAATAGTACTTGTTGTAGCTGTTATTTTGTATTAAAGGGGTTCTTTGAATTGAATGCCAATGGTTGTATGGGATTATAGCATATATAGGCATTTCCTTGTTCTCAATTTTACTAGCGTGATCCTAAAGTTATCGCCTTTTGGGCACCGAGTGATTTGTTCATTGGATTCGAGTTATTGTAAGTTTGTAACCTTAATTACGTTGATTTTGAATATGGGGACTGAATGCCTAATGAAATGTTCTGCTTGATGTGTGAAGAAAAATTGGTTGACAAGTTTTTCCTTTCTTTCCTTTATTTGTTTGTTTATTTAGTACTACATCAGCCTTTTATGGAATTTGCTAAAATGCTAAAACATAAATGTAGATCTTCGTATGCTTATCTACTCTGTATCAAACAGTATATTCATGGACTAGCTGCGCACGGAATACATTATCTACATCGGCCAGGACCAATACTTCAGGATGCTGGCTTCTTTTTACTCCCGGTGCGTATGCTTTCAAGGGTTAATTGGGATGCATCAATATTTAATGCAGCAGCACTTTCATGTTGTTTATTGTGTATTTTTTTTTCCTGTTATCTTAGGAACTTGGACGAGACAAAAATTATCTGAGTGAGACTCTGTTTGCTGTTGTATTTTTTTCTTTCATAATGGTAAGACTTTCTGGGTACCAATGTTATTATTTGCTTCAAATTTATTATGGACTTCTCTCTCTTCTGTGTGAAGTGCTTATTATTCATTCAGTTTTTTTTTTTATATCCACTTCGAACAAATTACTTGTAGAAGTTTGGTAAATCCTAATTGAGCTTATTTTGTGTCTTTGTATTCTGTTGCAGTGGACATTTCACCCGTTTGTTTTTCAGAGCAAAAAAATTTATACAGTTCTGATATGGTGCCGGGTGTTTGCTTATTTAGCTGTAAGTAAAGACGATATACATATTAATTTTTTCCATTGCTTACTAGATATACTGCACACAACCTATTTGTCTAAACAATGCATCTCCTATGAGTTCTTCCTTATTGCTTTATCTGCTGGCAGTGCGAGCATGAAGCTGCATGTGTCTTGGCCCAATATAGGAAACATTCAATTCTTAACATAAATGTTTTGAATGCTTGACACTGAAACTTTCTTCTTTTGGGTTTTATAGCTCTTATATGGTATCAATTTCATCAGTAGCCATATCGTCGCTACATGCTATTAAATATTCTATAACTACCCATTTTTTCCCATAATAAGCAATAACATATTGATGGCGATGAAAACTTCACGTAATGTCCTTATATGTACTACACATAGTCTTCTGCTGTTTCCAATTTACTTCAGCCTCCTATCTGCTTATGATTCCTTGATTGTGTTACTTGCTTAGGCCATCTTCAGTAGTAGAGGGCTATATTGGGGCCAGAGAGCTATAATTTAGCCCGTGAAAATATTATATTTTATTTATAAAATAGTGACCCATCTCCAACAATGCAGGGCTAAATTTTAGCCATTTCAAATATTTTATAATTTTAATTTTATATATTTAATTTATGCTGTAATTTTATTGTTAAATATATGCTAAATTAATTCTTTACTATATAAGTTTGGATGAGGTATTTATGTGGTATAATTGATGACATTTTCTGTAGGAAGTTTAAGTGCCCACCCCATAAACGGTAATTTACAAATGAATTAAAATTAATTGGAGACCGTTGATACCAATAGCCATTTAAAAATGACCGTTGATTAACATGTTTTGAATCCCATCAACCATTTATTTTGGCACGTGTAACTTTCCCATGGTTTGAAAGCAAACCAATTGTGGTGGTCCCGTCAGGGCAAAAGGGTCACCTACATCATTATATTCAGTTTGGCCCTCTTACTGGAGATGGCCTTATAGGATTGATTCTTAAGCTCGGTAGATTTTTTGAAGCATCTAATTGAGAATCGCACTCATACTCAATAACAAGGATGTCTGATTAAGTGCATTTTCCTACTGTATTTTTTCATCTACGGTTTTTACTTGAACTAAGTCTCCAATTGTATGGGTTTATGGAGTTTAGTTGTATACTATGGTATCTTCTTTTTTTTATATAATTTCTGACAGTAGATTTGTGTATTCATTTTTGTCAGCTGTCTCAGTTTCTGCGGATCATCACCTTCTACTCCACTCAGCTTCCTGGTCCAAACTATCATTGCCGCGAGGTATACTTTATAGAAATTTGTTGTTTTGGTTGTTAGTTGGAGGTATTAAGATTCAGTAATTTGTAATCAAATATGTTTACAATCAGGTACAACTGTCTCTTTCAGGGCTCAGAACTTGCCAGGCTGCCTCCTCCAAAGAGTGCACTTGAAGTTCTCTACTGTTAGTTCAAACACTTCATTTCTCTTAGGCTTTTCTTAATTATCTCGGTAAATTAGAACAGCTTGATACTTATGTTATTTACCTGTTCGTGCAGTTCCCCGAGCTGTTATGTATGGCTGTGGCGATTTGATTTTTTCTTCGCACATGATTTTCATTTTGGTATTTGTGCGCACATTTCAGAGATATGGAACAAGGAGGTAATAACATTTATTAGCAGGTCCTATTATCAGGCCCATCTGATTCTCATTTTGTTATTCAGTCTGAAGTGGGCTTTATTTGCGGAATTGTCGAATGAAAATAATCATTTATTCTCAGGAAGTACGTATCGTCAGTCATTTGATGTCTCAGTTTGGGGTATTTGCTCTTTTGATAAAAATAAAAATCTTATTCTATTGTGGTTTCTCATTTCAGATTCATCAAGCAGTTTGCTTGGTTAATGGCTGTGATTCTGAGTCTCCTAATTATAGCATCTCGTAAACATTATACCGTTGATGTTGTTGTTGCCTGGTAAGATATAGGTTATGTTATGCTCTTGCAAATGTGAATCTAAATTAAATATCTTTCACTTTACGGAGAACATAAACTTGTTTATTCCCATGCAGGTACACTGTAAATTTGGTAGTGTTCTTTCTCGACCAAAAATTGCCAGGTTAGCAAATTGGATCCCATTAATCTTCTCTCCCTCTTCAAAGTGGCTGAAATTTTTTGGTGTGGATTCTCTTTGGTCATATATGATATCTAAAGGCGATGGAGTTGCAATTATATCTAGATCAAAACAGATATTCCTTGGCAAATAATTTCTCGTTTCTTTAGGATACTAAAAACTACATATGCTTTGATCTTTTTTTTTTTTTTTTTACAGAAATGCCTGACCGGTCCTTGGGTTCTACATCTCCACCTTTACTACCAACGAGTACCAAGGATTGGGATGGCAAACACAGAGAAGAGCTTGAAAAATTCCGGAATGGAAATTCTTCTGACACAACATGAGTCTGAAAAGTCAGTAAATATTCTCAATCCCATCCAGTTGTCTCGTCTTTTGGATGCTTTTCTCCAGGTTGTAGGACAGAGAAACCGAAATCTTCGGGATATTAAAATACGTAGCAGTATATGGTAATATATGAATAGCACAAGCTGAAGATGGCTTTGCTGCTGCCTGCTGTTAGTCTTAGGTATGTACTTAAGTTGTTTCAATAGATGCAATCTCTTTGTTGAATGAGGCTGATAAACCTGATACAAAATATTTGTTAATGGAATGGAGTTGTTTTAACACCCCTTAGGAGTCGCACAATTCAGTTTTGAATGTAACATTGTCACCCATATCTTACTGGCGCCGTCCACTTTTTTACATTTACATGTGTCATCATCATTATAATCATTACTGTCATCATCATATTCATCTTGGTGCTTATCATCATCATCTTCATTATCCTCATAATAGAAATGAATCGCCAAGAGATTGTATGCACAGAAATGATTCAAGAAAAGTGGTGGTTATTATGGCTGAGATCCAAGTCATCATCTTGGAGCACCAGGTTGTCATGTTTAGGGATCATTGCTTGAAATTTATCCACAGAAAAGATGTGTGTGGATGATGGCTCAATATGATGAAGGGAATAGTAACTAGAGGAGGGAACATGTAATATCTCCTTAGGCAATTAGGGCTGGCATGATCCAATTATGCCAGATTTAATAATGCCTTCTTGTCTGATGACCCACTTGGACCACCACCCATTTGCTTGAATGCCTTTATTTTTTCCTATGTTATATTCTCTTTTCAGGGGTTTTGTTCATGGAGACACCAATTGTTTATATCACATGCCTCTTTTGGTTTTCTGCACTATCTATCTGAGGAACTGTATGTTTTCATTTTTGCCTAGTAGCCCTACCAATGTCAAAAGTATCCAACAGAAAAATTATGGCATATTTGCCTGGACCTCCATTTTGGGATTCTATTTTGGTATGCAGAAGGCTGCCTCCTGTTCTGAACAACCAGTATCAGTAAAAAAAAGTAGAATGGTAGAACTGTGTTCAACTTTCTTTCTTGAATTTCAAGTTTCATATTGTTTCTTCACATTGTACCGAATTTGAATTGCATAATAATCGGCTAGAGATTCACAGATTGACTACATAATTGTATGCCAAAGTCTCTAGTATAGGAGGGTGTTGCTTGCAGGATAATCTTCCCTCTCCACATGCATCTTCAAACATACAAAAGGAATTGCATTCTTAATTTCTTCTAATTGATGAAATCTTTGACCTACTCCTTATGACTTTATCTTAGTTTAGGTCTAACTAAATCTCTTCTCATCACATTTATATTGTGATCTGAGGTTAGTTTAAGATTATCTTTGAGACCTCACCAACCAAAATAAGAAAATGATAATAGGGAAGTGGATGAATGGTCATAGGTCAAGGCACCTTTCTTGAACATATCATGCATGTGGTCCTCGCACTAACATGGTCATGCATTTTTTTTAAAAAATAAAAAATTAAGTACATAATATAAGGTGCATTTGTTACGCTATAGTATAGGGTTAATTAATATAAGGTGCATTTCATTACTCATAGGAGAAAGAAGTGGCCATCTTCACCTTCATGCTTCCCAAAGCCAAGAACAATATCCTTTTGAGACCCATGTTGAGCAGTTCACATACACACCTTAGCCTCCATGCTGAAACCTTACCATATTAGTATTAAAAACAAAGCCTGAGCATCTATTTTCTTTTAGTAGTTTAAGTTGCATTTTATGCATAAGAGAGCTGGAAAAGTTGGTCAAGAAGATCCTGAGATCTCTGGTTTAATGCGTTCTTCATCATTTGAGGCATGTCCGGCTAAATCACTGCAGTTTCTTTCTTTAGCTTCATAGTTTATGTGCACAGAAACTATCCCCTTTACTTGCATATACTTGATCATCCAACTCATCTAACAGAGGGTGTGATCATATCAACAATAATGCAATATTAAAGCAACGTGTTCAAGAAGAAATGAAAAGTATTTGTAACTAGAATGTGCGACTTCCTGGAAAATTTACGTGTTGCAACTCTATACATCAAATATTAGTTAACGAATCAAATATAATAGTCTAATAGAGTATTACTAGTCAGGTTCAAATATGACATGCTAGTTGCTAACACAGTCACTTATTTTGTTTATTCTCACTGTTGAAGTCTTAGGGATCATGGTTTACGAAAATGACAGAAACTCGCTGTTTTTTTCCTGTTGCTAATTGACAGAACAATCAACTAGTAGAGGATGTAATGCAAGTTTACCAAAGATGTAATATTCGATTAGGAAAGAAGTCTAAGACGGATAGATTGAATTGATAATTTTGCATATATAACTGGAGTTGACCCTTTCATGAGTCCTATTTGTCACGCAATTATGTTTTATAATGAGGCTGTTGAACATGAAGAAAGGGATGAGGCAATCAACCTGTTTGTTTATGGAACTATTGAACAACCCTCAACAGGTGAGACTGATTAGACTGATTATGTAGTTTTCTAAAGTACGACTTGGAGCATCACATTTGTCGTAACTTGACAACTAAACTTCATTACTCAATTACTTTATTTCACCAAATAACAAATAATAATGGATGAACACAACATTAATTAAATTATTATAAATGAGCGATAGATGGTTGAATGACAAATAATCGTGGATGATGATGTATTAAACTCAAATCTCTATTCATTTAAGATTTAAAAAATAATAATAATAATGTTTGTAAAATCTCTAAAAAGACGTTATTAGTGAAAAAACTTCAAATGTAATGAGTTAACAATTCTATTCGCAGAACATTCTAATAGTCGATATAAATAAAATAAAGAACATTTTACATACATAAAGTTTTTGGGTAATTTAACTTGATGTGGTGAGGATTCTCCCAGTTGATTTTACATACATTCCATCTATAAACAAATTATTAATTTGAAGCATGTATAACGGCACAATGTGTTCTAATTCCGGAAAATGTCAATGTCTTTACTTTCTCAAAAATGGAATCTTCATCAGTGTTCGCCTGTAAACCAAAAATGAAAGCAGAAAAAGAACAGATCAAAAGAACCGTTACCAATTCAAAGAAAGAAGAGCAAGAATGCAAAAGGAAAAACGAGGAGCAAACTGCAGAAACGGGGAAAAGAAGAGAGAGAATGGGAGTGACAGAAACAGAAACACAACAGAAAACACTGGATCCAAAAAGTTTAACTTTTCTCTTTTGGGTTTTCTTAAACTAAATTGCCTCTCACTTTCTTTGCTTTCCAACCAAAATTTAAAGCAAAAATGAAGTTAGAAAAAAGAAAACCTCTATTGGTTTCTGTATTTATCTCTCTCCTTCATTTTCCTAATCCTATCTACTACTTCAACTAGTCCTCCAATTCCAAACCCTCTCGTATTCCTCAGCTAGAAGAACAAGAAAGTGACAGAAAAAGCAGCACAAAGCTTTCTAGAGAGAGAAAGCACAGACATTCCAAAAGCCTCTTTCAGCTGTTTCTCTCACTAGAAATTGAGTCTCACTCTTCAGCCAATGGGAGCTCGCTGCTCCAAGCTATCTCTCTGCTTCTGGCCATCCACCCTCAAATCCAATCCCCATGATTCTTCAGATAAAGGTTAAATCTTTGTGTTTAATTTCACTTTTTTTTTTTCTGTTAAACTTGAGCTTCTGTGTGTTAAAGTTCGGATTTTTATGTAGAGAATGGGAAGAAAGACAAGGACTCGCTTCCTGTGTTCGTTGAGTTCAGCTTGGACCAGTTAAAAACCGCCACGTCGGGGTTCTTGTCGGACAACGTGGTCTCCGAGCATGGAGAGAAAGCTCCCAATGTGGTCTACAAGGGTACTCTCGACGACGGCCGTTGGATCGCCGTTAAGCGGTTCAACCGATCGGCTTGGCCAGATTCGCGCCAATTTCTTGTGAGTTGTTTTTGTTGGTTAAAGTTGGTTAACTTTGATTATCTGGGTTTTGGTTTTTGTGTGGTTTTTGTGAAAAGTGGGATTTGGGTCTTGTATAGGAGGAGGCTAGAGCTGTGGGGCAGCTGAGGAATGAGCGTTTGGCGAATTTGATAGGGTGTTGCTGTGAGGGTGATGACAGATTGCTTGTGGCCGAGTTCATGCCTAATGAAACTCTCTCTAAGCATCTATTCCACTGTAAAGTTTCTCTTTTTTATTTTGTTTATGTTGCTGTGTTGGTGTGTTTTCGATTTATTTGAGTTTCAACGAAAATGGGATTTGGTTTAATGCTAGAATTTGAGATGTTTTTGGTTGGGATGATAGTGAATTGGTTGAATTGGTTGCAGGGGAGACTCAGCCGATGAAATGGGCAATGAGGTTGCGGGTGGCTTTGTATCTTGCGCAAGCTTTGGAGTATTGCAGTAATAGTGGGCAGGCACTGTACCATGATCTTAATGCTTATAGGGTTCTGTTTGATCAGGTAATTGGAGAGTTTTTGGTGGTTTGAAAATTGTTAAGGGTGATCTATTGTTGGCCCGTTCCTTAAACTGAGTTGGCACTTTGCAGGATGGAAATCCTAGACTCTCTTGCTTTGGCTTGATGAAGAATAGCAAAGATGGAAAGAGTTATAGTACCAACCTGGCTTTCACCCCTCCAGAATACTTGAGGACAGGTAATTTTGACATTTGGTTCAGCCAATGGCCAACAGCAGTCAATGTTAAAACAATCCCACTAAGTTTGGTGAGGGAGAGTATGGACTGAGGGATAGGTGATGGAAAAGTTAAAAACAATGAACCATTGTTTTCAAGAAGGGATAATGATGAAAGGGCAGTTTTCTTTATAATGTCAGCTATAAATTGCAAATGTCATGCTGTTTTAGAGTGAAATCATGCATTTGTTGTTTCGGGAAGTTCTCTTCTAAACAAGATGGTTGAGGTTAGCTAGCAATATTAATAATTGACTAGGCCTGCCATAGTAGCGGCCTTTTGAGCTACAACATTTGAGTTTCTGGACTCACCAATCATGCTCCCCTTTGCATTCTCAAAAAACGAAAACAAGAAAAAAAGATTCATGCTCCCCTTTGCATGCTTCTTGATTCCATTAACCAAATGTCATTAGCTAAGGTGTTTAGTGCTTCTGTCCCTTAATGCATGATTTTTTTTTAACTCATCATGTTGCGATAATTTCTTTAGTTGTGCTACGGTATTCATTGCTACCTTTTAGGTAAGTTTCTTGATTACTGTTAGAATGGATTGCTGCTTTTTGTCAATCCATTGTAATGTTATTCTTTTCTACTGACGATGATTAAATGCGTTAAAAGGGACTCCAGACTAACTAGTAGAGGTCTTGAGTGGTACTCTCATTTGCAAAAGAGAATGCTTTAGTATTTGTATGGATGAGGTTTAAACACATATATTGATTTGATAAAGTTTCAGTTGATCTAAATGTTAATGTCTTTTCACTGTCAGGAAGAGTGATCCCAGAAAGTTTGGTATACAGCTTTGGGACCTTATTGCTCGATCTGCTCAGTGGCAAACATATCCCCCCAAGCCATGTAACTTCTCTTTTCTTTCACATGTTTGGTGGAAAACTTTCAGAGTAAAATTACTGGACATCAAGTTGGAAATAGTAGCCTACAAGAGTAACATGTGTCCTTAAATCTGCTTTAAATTTAACCTAGTTGACAAAATTTGATTTCAATCCGTTTAAACCTGATTGTCATATTATGTTGGTTACTAAGTACTTTTAAATTTTCTCCTAAAAGGCACTTGACCTGATACGCGGCAAAAACTTTTTAATGCTGATGGACTCATGCTTGGAAGGTCATTTCTCAAATGATGATGGAACTGAATTGGTGCGGTTAGCATCACGGTGTTTGCAGTATGAACCTCGTGAGAGACCAAATGCCAAGTCTCTTGTGGCTGCCCTTGTTCCTCTTCAAAAGGATACAGAGGTGCACCCAACTTTTTTTGTTCTGTAATGATTAGTGTTAGTTTAATACTTTTTTGTTTGGTGTGCTATGTTTTCAAAGCTGATTTACATTAATGCTGAAAATACATGAAGGTATTACATCATCTGATCTACTGCTTCACAGCAGGTTCCATCATACGGTTTGCTTGGTATTCCGCATGGAAATGTGCCTGCAAATCAGACATCGTTGTCACCTCTTGGTGATGCTTGCTCAAGATTAGATCTTACTGCCATACATGAAATCCTGGAGAAGGTTGCTTACAAGGATGACGAGGGTGTTGCAAATGACGTTAGTGATCCTCTTTTCTACTTCTCTTAATATTAATTTTCGGACATCTAGAAATGGCGGAAAAACCTGATGTTGTGCCTCTCATTTGTTACTGTTTATTTCCTGGGGCCATCCTTTTATACTTGGCATATTCTTATGAAAAAAATTTCTACATCTAATTAATGCTTAAAGGACTGCCCTTACTTTTGATGTTACCTTGCAGCTTTCTTTCCAAATGTGGACAAATCAAATACAAGAGACATTGAATTCCAAGAAACATGGGGATGCTGCATTTCGAGCAAAAGATTTCGCTACTGCCATAGAGTCTTACACAGAAGTAAGGCACTCATGAGAAACACAAACTTTTTTGTCTAAGCTCTTTGAAAAAACCCAGATAGAGAAAAAAAAATGCTTCTAGACTATACATTAGTCAATAACTGTAGTGGTAGGTATTAGAAGCATTTGAGTTTTCTGTCCTCATTTGATTAACTGATCATCCTTTAGCTTTGCCAGCCTAGTAATCTGGATACGGCAGAGAGATAAAATGTGACCAAAAAAAGAAAGACAAATAGATAAATTTGATATGCTTATCATCTTACTCCTTGGCGGATCTTGTTGCTTTCAATTGCAGTTCATTGATGGTGGGACCATGATATCTCCGACTGTGTTTGCTAGACGTTGTTTGTGCTATTTGATGAATGATATGGCACAGGAAGCTCTTGGAGATGCTATGCAAGCCCTAGTAATAAACCCTGAATGGCCGACTGCCTTCTACCTTCAAGCGGCTGCCCTAAAGTTTCTAGGAATGGACAATGATGCACAGGAAACTCTTAAAGATGGCGCATCCTTGGAAGAAAAAAAAGATAAAAACTGAATGTGTATAGGTGTTTTTCCCCTTCCTTTATTTAAAACTGTATCTAGTTTTGTTAATTCCCTCTTTTGTATTTGAGTTCCGCTCTGCATCACCAAAAGATTCATTGTAACAATCTCTACGTTTGTCTTGGTGTATCTTTTCATTTATCTTCATCTATAGGATCCCAATCTGCGGTACTTAGAAGCAAAGTTATTGTCTGTTTTTCTTTTCTTTTCTTTTCTTTTCTGATATGATCATATAGCATGCCCTGGTTCCCATATGATTTCGAAAGTTATGGCAACAACCTTGGAATGAATGATACTGATAGTTGTCTTGATGCTTCAACATACGGAAGTCTAATTTAGGACATTTTCATAATCGTGGAGAAAATTATGGCTTTGATACCTTGATCATACGGCTTCCTCAGGCATAGACAGTAGACACTACTGAAAAGTAATCCTTGTAGACTATAGATTTAAAAATAAAATAAAATTAAGATACCAAAGGCATATAAATGATATTTAATTATTATAAAACGGACCAAATCATTAATAAATTGAATTAATCTAAATTTGTATCTAAACTGTTTACTAAACGGATTAACTGATCAAATTTTATAATAAATTCGATAAAAACCACGGATCTTAAATGAATAAATCAAAATCTCGTCCATTTATAGGTCTAACAGTAGCATATTCAGGCACCAAATTCAAAGATTAGAATATCTCCTCTTCAAAGTCATTTTAAACAACTTTCAAGGTGAAAGACGAGCAAGGTCTTTGCACATTCTTGTTTTATGATAACAAAATACAATCAAATTAGTGATCTGTTATAGTTAAGTGCTATAGGAAGCACCAAACATGTGCACGAAGTAACTGATATTCAACTAAAAAAAGTGGTGGATACATTTTAAAAATGCATTACCTTCTCACTGTAAAAATGAATCTAGAAAGACATCGTCAAATGTCCACTCTCATGAATATCAGATACTGATCACTCTCCCGAAAGAAAGTTTAATCAGCACCACACCTAAATATTCGACTTACGATTTAAAGCATCCCATGATCCCCAGCTTGTTAGTGAGTGTTAGAGGCTGACCTCCCAAAACAATCCTTGCATATTCGGCTTCTGTCGGAACTGTTTCCCCAATTGGCAGGTTTTTCTGAGACCGTACTACTTCCTCATGTACAACAACCTGAATAGACAAAACTTTTCTTCTGATACCCTTCAGCTAGATAAATGAAACATAAAAATAGAAAATAGGATTAAATTCTTTTACCCTATGTGCAAAATCATTTTCAATCCCATGGATATTTCATTCACCCATTTAACAAATCTCCTCATTGAATAATCTCAAAATTCTCAGCATCAGAGTTAGATTTTTGTGTTTTCTGCAACAATCAATGAAGTAGCAGCAATATTGAATAACAAAAGTAGAATAAAGGATATAATGCTTACATTGGGTTCATTATCAACTTTGAAATCAGAAGTGATATTTTCATTTTTTTTTAATTGAGTAGTTATTTGTTCCTGAAGATGCAATCGATATCCTATAGACATAAGATCAGAGTAATTACTATTACAATAAGAGTGATTTCAGTAGAGAAAAAAAATGTAGAAAGTCGTTTTACTTGTGTCTATATTTTGCTTTCAAGGTCTTACCGCACTATATCTTTGTTCAAATAATTGAAATATTTTCGACCATTCAGAGAACAAGATAAATTCTGACATACCCAATATTTGGTGTTTAACTGATCTCCAATCCCTAAAATTCTTATGTAACTCCCTAGATTATCTAGGAGTTCCTTCAATCAATATCATATCAGAATTCATTCACGTTCTGCAATTGATAATGAAATTAAAATGAACACTAGCCTTAGCACATTCTTGTTTATTGATACCAAAACACAATCAAATTGTCAAACGGTGACAAGCGTACTGATACTGTCTCAACTTAGCCACCTTAAAAGTATTGAGTTTTAATCACAAAAAACCTCGGTACGATTGAGTATTATCCACCTACTTATAAGTTATATTATATTTATCACTTTTCTGATCTCTCCTCTCCAACACGCCCCCTCATGTGCAACCTAATTTTAAGTCTGCACGTGAAACATAGTAACAAACCAAACAAACCAAAGCCTGCCTCCAACGGACACTCGGTGACAAATTCAGTCGGAACTGAAAGAACTAAATTAATTTGTCATACTTGAGCCCACGGCAGATTGGAAACGCAACTGGAGAGGGACTCGCTCTGATACTATGTCAAACGGTGACAAGCGTGGCCCGTAGATCAACTGTACTGATACGGTCCTAACTTAGCCACCTTAACGGTATTAAGTTTTAGAGAAAATGGCTAGAAAGGTCACTAAAGTATGCCACATTCTAAACTTTGCTCACTAATGTATGTCAAATATCACTTTGCTCACTTTGAGTGAGCAAAGTGAGAAAAAGTGTCATACTTTGAGTAAGCAAAGTGATAAAAAGTGTCATACATGAGTGAGCAAAGTGAAAAGAAAAGTGATTAAAGTGAGTGAAAGTGTAATTCGATAGTGAGCAAAGTGATATTTGGCATACATTAGTGAGCAAAGTTTAGAATGGGGCATACTTTAGTGACCTTTCCAGCCATTTTCCCTAAGTTTTAATCACAAAAGGTCTCGGTACAATTGAGTATTATCCACCTACTTATAAGTTGTATTATATTTATCACTTTTCTGATGTGGGATCTCTCATCTCCAACAGAAATTAGCAATCTGTTATACACCCTAAGATATGCACAAAGTAACTGATATTCAAGCAGGTAAATTTGTTGATACATTGTAGAAATGCATCGCCAAATGGTCACTGTCCCGAGATCTGAAAGTTTAAGCAGCGCCACACCAAATAATCGACTAGTGATTAAAAGGATTCCAAGGTCCCCAACTTGTTATTGAGTATGCGAGCGGTTGACCTCCCAAAACACCTTTGGCATATTGAGCTTTTGGAGGAGCTGCTTCCCCTACTGACAGGCTTTTCTGAGACCGTATGACTTCCACCCATTGAGCAACTCTTCTATGGGTAGGGAGAAACAGTCCGAAAACACCATCAAAGCCCTTAACAGAAGAGTTGGATTTATGTGCTTTTGCAACAATTACTGAAGTAAGAATGTCAAATAACTATGCAGTAGCAACAACAATGAATAACAAAATTAGAATGAAGCTAGTATATCTTACGTGATCAGTTTCCACTTTGTAATCATAAGTGGTATTTCCGTTCTTCAATTGAGTAGTAAGCGACAATGACGAATAATAAAAGTAGAATAAAGACTATGATCATTACGTTGGGTTCAGTGTCAACTTTGAAAATATATATATATATATATATATATATATATATATATACAGTGCTTCTCAGGTGCGGACGTCCGCACACACTGTTCATGGTGCGGACGTCCGCACCTGAAAAAAATTATATATATATATATATATATATATTTTTTTTTTTTTCGTTCTTCAACATAGTAACACCAGCCAAAAAGTGCTCATTGTTCTTTGTTTTTGATGATGTGATCGATATAAGATCAGAGTAATTACTATCACAATGAGAGTGATTCAGTAGCAAAACAAATCTAGAAGGTCGTTTTATCTATGTCTATCTTTTGCTTGCAAGTTCTTACCGCACTATATATTTGTTCAAATAATATAAATATTTTCGACCTTTTAGAGATCAAGATAAATTATAAGATACCCAAATGTTTGGAGTTTAATTGTTCTCAATTTCTTAAAATTTTCATGTAACTCCACAGACAATGGAAAAAAAAAACAATTTTGATCACTCAATTTTCACATGATTGACACTATGGTCACTCAAGTTTTTAAAATGTCACTTTGCACTACCAGAAAAAACACTTTTCCCGACGAAAAAAAAAACAGCCGACGACCTAAAATTTTCGTCGGCTATTCTCAAGAATGGCCGACGATTTTTATTTTCGTCGGTAAAAAAAAACAATCGTCGGCTATTCCCATAGAATGGCCGACGATTTTTTTTTTCGTTGGTAAACAAAAAAAATCGTCGGCTATTCCCATGGAATAGTCTACGATTTGTATTTTCGTCAGCCTTTCTCTGAAACTTTAGCCGACGAAAACTTTTGAAAGTTTGGCCGACGAAATTGGCATTTTCGTCGGCTATAAGTCTATATAGCCGACGAGTACTAGGTTTAATTTCGTCGGCTATGATTAAAATTAAATTTTATTTAAGTGAATGTATAGTTTCAAATAGTTACTATACGTACACTCTTCAAATGCAAATATGTCGTCAAATAAGATATGACCGAAATAATGAAATACGTCTACGGTTGAAGAATGACGAGATTTCGACAAAATCTGTGTGCCGTCTTTTCGGGTTTTCGAGTTCGTTTAGGGCCTCAAAACGGCAGTTTAATATGTTTTCATAGAATAGCCGACGAAATATTGTAAATCGTCGCCTATTCTGTAAGTTTAGCCGACGAAAATTATATTTCGTCGGCTAAACTCCTTCGATCCGCTTATTGTCCGCCGTTGGATAGCTCAGATCCAACGGCTGCTGATTTTCCAAAGCATAGCCGACGAAATATAATTTTCGTCGGCTAAACTCTTGCGATCCGCGCCTTTTCATTGTCCGTCGTTGGATGGTTCAGATCCGACGGCTGTTGATTTTCCAAAGTATAGCCGACGAAATATATTAAATCGTCGGCTATTCTCCTTCTAAATCTTTTAAATCGCTTCTTCCCGCCCTTTTTTTATCTCCTCCTTCCCCTCCTCCTCCTTCTCCTCCTCCTCCTCCTCCTTCCCCTCCTCCTCCTCCTCCTTCCCCTCCTCCTTCTCCTCCTCCTCCTCCTTCCCCTCCTTCCCCTCCTCCTCCGGCCTCCTCCTCCGATCCGGTATTTTTTTTTTGCCCAAAATGCAGTTATAGCCGACGAAATTGACATTATTTCGTCGGCTATAACTTTAAAATATTAATATATTCCGACGAAATAGCCGACGAAATAGCCCAAATCGTCGGCTATACTTCAGAACAAATAGCCGACGAAACCAAATTTCGTCGGCTATAACTTTAAAATATTAATATACTCGAAAATAGCCGACGAATTTCGTCGAATATTTGACCAAGCTTTGGTCGACGAAATCATTTTCGTCGGCCATAATTCGTCGGCCAAGGTTGGAATGGCCGACGATGTCGTTTTTTTCGTCGGCCATTACTTTTACCGACGGGCTTTTACCGACGAATTATAGCCGACGAAATTTTCGTCGGTAGAAGGAATAGCCGACGAAAATTTGGAATAGCCGACGAAAAAAATTTCGTCGGCTATTCTGTCAAAGCTGGTAGTGTTGGTCACTCAAATTTTTCTCCGGCTATCACTTTGGTGAAACAAAAAGATTAGAACTTGCAATAAATGAGTTGTTCCAAAATTTTGAGCATAGACATTGTGTAAGACACTTGTATAATAACTTCAATGGTAAAAAAAATTGATATTGAACCACTTCCATAAGAACATAATTAAGTGATCAAAGTGATAGTTGGAGGCAAACTTGAGTGACCAAAGTGACATTTTCGAAACTTGAGTGACCAAAGTATCGATCAGTTAAAACTTAAATGATCAATACTGTAATTTTTCCTAGATTATGTAAAAGTTCTTTCACTCAATCTCATAGTAGATTGGATTCATGTTCTATAACAGTTAGTGGAATTAAAATCAACCACTACAAACCCTTTTAAGCGAAAAACTTTGCAAATGGCTGCAAAAGTTAGTCTTAAGCAACTGAAAAATAGGTAGTCGCTTTAAAGGCTCTTAAGCGACTACACTTATGCGGCTGACAGGTAGAAGGCTATGAAAATACACACACATGCATATGAGTTATGCAAAACTTCTCTTTTCTGCAGAACTTCTCCTTCTCTAACTCATTCTTATTGTCCCATCAAGACATTAGATCCACAAAATACCATCGAGGATACCTTATGAGGTCAATAGAGGGCAGGATGGAGAGGGGATTTCAGCACAAATGCTTAAATCCTCACAAGTTTCATCTGAAATGCACAAATCCTGAATTTTCATTCACAAATTCTGCTTTAGTCCGCTCTCACCACAAGCCCATCCTCAGACACTTAAATCCCTCTCTAACAAATCCTGGATTTCCATTGTCCAGCTCAGAATTAGTCTCTTCACACTCTAATCCCTTTTATAAACCCATCTCCATGCCTCACCATTGCCCTCTCTTCTATCATCCAATTCTCTCCTGAGAAAAAAAAAAACAAGAAGAAAGAAAGCTCTCCATAGAAAAAGAACAAGAAAAGAACCACATCATCGCTCCGCCTGAAATCACCGACATTGTAACACTCCGAATTTTGAATAATAAAATTCAAATTCGATAATGTTAAAATTTACAAATAAACTCAATCACTTGAAAGTTATCATACAATAACCAAGTAAAACAACAGAGTTTAAGTGTGTGGCTCGATACATTCAAAATATTACATCATTAACAAAATAGATGTAAGAAAAGAGTCTCTCACTATTACTCTCTAACCCAAAAAGATAATTACATGCTAGACCAAGACTTACACCTACTAGCCGTGTGACTCAGATGCCGCTCCCTGGCTTCTGGTCCTCACCTGCAGGTCTAACCCCTACACCATCAATTGGTGCACCGGGTTGTAAACAACGAACCCGGTAAGCTTTCAAAGCTCGTGTGAGTAAAACAAACAAGTTCATGATAAAAATAATTAAATCAACAAAGGAAAACACGTATATTATAAAATTCACTATGCACAATCAACCAAAAGAGTAAGACTAGGGGCGCACTGACCAACGTCATTCCCCTACAAATCTCACAAGGCAAACAGACTAGAGCTCTAATTGATCGTGACCAATCACCCGGCCAAAGACTTGGTCCCGACATACTTGCCAGAAGGATCCCTTTCACCACTTAGGCGAGATCCTCTCCTCACACATGTAAGATCTTTCACCATTATTGGTGAGATCTTACTTCAATCGTTGGTTTCTATACCAACACAACCACACATCACACCACTCACATAATCACATATATGATAAATTCATAACATAATACATTCACCCAATTGCACACTCACATTATATATTTCACGTAAATATATATATATACGTAGACATTCACTCAGGAATAGTCCACTAATACCAACTATAGTCATTGATCGTAAAACCCTTTGAAAATCATTTTTATATTAAAATCATTTTACTTACCAATGAACCGTAGTCGATCAAGTTCATTCAATTTAAAACAAATATCAATTCCATAAAATCATTTTGCATATAACGATCCATATACTGTAATTAATTCATAATCAACTCGTATTTAATACGAATACACTGTGGTTTACTCACCTTAATTCACCAAAAATGGTAAATACCCGTTTCGCGTCGGGCCTCGGAGAGAACGGGTCGAATCGGGCTGAAATAGCGTCGGGTCGGATCGCTACAGTACCGGTCAACGTCAGTCAACGATGGTCAACGCAGTCAACGCCAGTCAACGGTCAACGTTGACCGGGTCGGGTCAACTCCGGGTCGGGTCTGAAGCGGGTCGGGTCGAACCGGATCTGAACTGCTGAAACGGGTCGGGTCGACCCGATCGGAGACGTTTCTCGATCCGGTCACAGCGGCTTGAAACGGCGACAACCACCTACACCAAGAGGACCGCAACGAGAAGACGAACCGATTGGTGGGTGGCACGAGCTCCGGTTCCGCCGGACGCGGTCGCAGCTTCGCCGTGTACGGCGGCAGTCGCTTCCTCCGCTTGCTGCGCCGAGCACAGCCACTTTCCGGTGCCGATTCTTAGCTCAAACGGAAGAGGACGTCGAGATGAACAATTTGACAGGTCGCACGCCTCGATTGGTGGCCGGATGAGGGAGATCTACGCGAAAGAAGCTCCGGATTCGAATTGAGACGATGAACAGTAAATCGCGATAATTCCAGATAATTTCAGAATTTTCTAATTTTTTCTGAAATTAAATTACTATTTATAGAAATTTCATATTTTTGGAATAACTTCAACAGGTCATAACTTTTTCATACGACGTCCGTTTCAAGCGTGCCGCGTGTCTACGAACTCGTATCGTCGAGCTCTACGATTGTCATGAAGGAAACTTTTCGAAATTCTCAACGAATCAAAAAGTCAACTTTTGGACCCTTCAAACTTAGCGTTTTTTGACTTTTAATTATCGAACACACTCTCGACATCGCGTAACGACTTGACCAACGCGTACAAGCATTTCATTACTCGTAAAACATGTTTCCAATAATTACAATAAATTTAATATAATTAACACGATTAAAAATCGGGTTATTACATCTCTCCTCCCGATTTTAATCGACGCCCCTCTCTGACCACAACGAGGTACCTCGCTGCACTCTACGTCCTTTAAGCTTTACGATTATGGACTTTTTAGAATTATACGTAACAATTTTAGGTTATGAACGGAAATAAAGTCATCACCTTTATTGAAAACCCAACGGTCATTTTTTATGTTCGTTGGATGTTAAATATACATATAAATGACCGTTGGGTTTTCAATAAAGGTGATGACTTTATTTCCGTCCATAAAAAACCCACTATTACATGCATCACAAAACTATCACAAGAAACTCCATCCGGTTCCCAAGACAATGCAGGAGAAAACAAAACCCCCAACTTTTCTCTTCCTCTATCACAACCCAAACAAACCAAAACCCACACATTATTACCCTTCATAGTCATCAATAAACCCCTCTCTGGTTCTCATAAAAACCAAACACCCATAACGAAAAACAACCGAGATAGATTGTTGGGCGAAACCCAAATGAAAAGTATGAGTAGCAAGATAACAATAAACAAAAAAATTACACATATAAAAATGTCCACTTTTATCTAATTTCATCAGAACAACTCAGATCCCAAATTGTCCCCAGCCCGTCGCGGAGTAAGATTTTCGGAGGGTGGCGGTCAAAGGGTATTTGTGTGGCCAAAGTGCATTTTTTTTTCGGTTATCCCGACGATCGGACGGCCAAACGACGCTCGTTCCATCCCGAATTTTATCCGCGTACCATAATATACGTACATTTTACATCCAACAGCCAGCTAGTTCAAAGGGATTACTTTGTTAATTAAAAACCCAAGTATCCCCCTATGTTGCTTAACATTTATAGTAGGTTAACAAAAAAGTTGTTACTTCTTGAAGGCGCTATTTGGAGAGGACCTCCGTTGGCAAAATTGACCGTTGGATGTGACATGTATGAGGGGACTAATTCTGAACTGAACAATCGAAATCCAGGATTTGTTAGGCGAAACACCCTCTCTGGTTCTCATAAAAACCAAACACCCATGACGAAAAACAACCTAAGAACCCGTATTTTATAGTAACCGAGATAGATTGTTGGGCGAAACCCAAATGAAAAGTATGAGTAACAAGATAACAATAAACAAAAATATTACACATATAAAAATGTCCACTCTTATCTAATTTTATCAAAACAACTCAGATCCCAAATTGTCTCTGCCAAACCCTAAACCGTCATAGAAAATAAATCAATAAAAAATTCATCGAAACCCTAACCAAAAATGTCTAAAGTATTAATGAAATCAATTCATCGATATTCTAAATCAAAACCTAAAATTGTTACGTATAATTCTAAAGAGTCCATAATCGTAAAGCTTAAAGGACGTAGAGTGTGCAGCGAGGTACCTCGCTGTGGTCAGAGAGGGGCGTCGATTAAAATCGGGAGGAGAGACAATGTCGGTGATTTCAGGCGGAGCGATGATGTGGTTCTTTTCTTGTTCTTTTTCTATGGAGAGCTTTCTTTCTTCTTGTTTTTTTTTTTTTTCTCAGGAGAGAATTGGATGATAGAAGAGAGGGCAATGGAGAGGCATGGAGATGGGTTTATAAAAGGGATTAGAGTGTGAAGAGACTAATTCTGAGCTGGACAATGGAAATCAAAGATTTGTTAGAGAGGGATTTAAGTGTTTGGGGACGGACTTGGGGTGAGAGCGGACTAAAGCAGAATGTCTGAATGAAAATCCATGATTTGTGCATTTGCCATGAAATTTGTGATGATTTGAGCATTTACGCTGAAATCCCCTCTCCATCCTACCCTCTATTGACCTCATAAGGTATCCACGATGGTATTTTGTGGATCCAATGTCTAGATGAGACAATAAGAATGAGTTAGAGAATGAGAAGTTCTGCATAAAGGAGAAGTTTTGCATAACTCATATGCATGTGTGTGTATTTTCATAGCCTTCTACCTGTCAGTCGCATAAGTGTAGTCGCTTAAGAGCCTTTAAAGCGACTACCTATTTTTCAGTTGCTTAAAAAGCTCTTAAGCGACTAACTTTTGCAGCCATTTGCAAAATTTGTCACTTAAAAGGGTTTATGGCGTTGTGCCAAGTCATCACCTTTATTTCCTTCCATAAAAAACCTACTATTCATGCATCACAAAACTATCACAAGAAACTCCATCTGGTTCCCAAGACAATGCAGGAGAAAAGAGAACCCCCAACTTTTCTCTTCCTCTATCACAACCCCAACAAACCAAAACTCACAAATTATAACCCTTCATAGTCATCAACAAGGCTAAAACCCCTCTCTGGTTCTCATAAAAACCAAACACCCATAACAAAAAACAAACCAAGAACCCGTCTTTTATAGTAACTGAGATAAATTGTTGGGCAAATCCCAAATGAAAAGTATGAGTAGCAAGATAACAATAAATAAAAAGATTACACATATAAAAATGTTCACTTTTATTTAATTTCATCAAAACAACTCAGATCCCAAATTGTCCCTAGCGCGTCGCGAAGTAAGATTTTTAGAGGGCGGCGGTCAAAGGGTATTTGTGTGGTCAAAGTGCGTTTTTTTTCTTCAGTTATTCCGACGATCGAACGGCAAAAGGACGCTCGTTCCTTCCCAAATTTTAACCGCATACCATAATATACGTACATTTGACATCTAACGGTCAATTAGTCTAAAGGGATTAATTTGCTAATTGAAAACCCAAGTATCCCCCTATATTACTTAACCCTAGATTAACAAAGAAGTTGTTACTTCTTGAATGCGCTATTTGGAGTGGACCTCCGTTAGTAAAATGGACCGTTGGATGTAACATGTATGTAAAATAAGGGGCATGGTTAAAATTTGGGTCGGAACAGGCGTCGTTCGGTTGTTCAATCATTGGAAAAGCCGAAAACACCACTGATATGTCCTATAGGTGGACCCCATCCCGGGGGTGGGGTTACCACATTCCCGACCCTGTAGTCATACCCTTTTACCGCCCCCAGCCCGTCGCGGAGGAAGGCTTTTAGAGGATGGCGGTCAAAGGGTATTTATGTGGTGAAAGTGTCTTTTTTTTCGGTTATCATGACGATTGGACGACCAAACGGCGCCTGTTCCATCCCTAATTTTAACCGCGCACCATAATATATGAACATTTGACATCCAACGGTTAGTTAGTCTAAAGGGATTACTTTGTTAATTGAAAACTCAAGTCTCTCTTTTAATTTTAGTTCGCTGCTTAAGAAGGTTTATGCGACTAACTTCCGCAATCGCATAAGTCTAGTCGCTTAAGAGCATTTAAAGCGACTCTACTTGTCAGTTGCATAAGTGTAGTCGCGTAAGAGCCTGTAAAGTGACTAGACACGTCAGTCGCTTAAGAGCTTTTAAAGCGACTACATATATCAGTCGGATAAGTGTAGTCACTTAAAAGCTTCTTACGCGACTAAGTTTCGTTTTTATGCGACTACCTATTTTTCAGTCTTTTAAGATCTTCAGCTTCTTAAGCGACTGACTTTTGCAGCCATTTGCAAAGTCTGTCGCTTAAAAGGGTTTATGGCGTAGTGTATAGGCATTGGGTATCGGCACAAGGAACACGTGTGACGGATATACAAGCGTAAGCTGCAGGAGTAAGCTCATTGCTGTTACAATTAACGAAACTATAGTATATTGAAGTTTCAATGCATTCTGAAGGGAAAATGGCTGAATTGATCACTGAAGTATGCCCCATTCTAAACTTTGCTCACTGAAGTTTGTCCAATATCACTTTGCTCACTATCGAATTACACTTGTGTTCACTTTGATCACTCCGTCTAAATCAACCGTTAAAATTCAAAAAATTTGTAAACGATCGTTAACAGTAAGGGTATTTTAGTCATATCACTTTGTTCACTATCTCTTTTGCCTGACCCGAAGAGAGAGAAAGAGAGAGAGAGGGGCAACCACCGCCGATGGTGGCGATTGACCCACCATTCGAAAGCTCTCACTTAGCCCAATAATCTATCCAACTACACCAATGCTCCTGTAGCTGCAATGCAAACTCGAGGTTCCAGAGAACATCTCCCATTGACGGCCTGTCAATACACTAGCACCAGTATGGAGATAGTGTAAACCACGAGCAGCCCCAATGCAAATCTCAAGCCTTTGCGTCCATGGTAGAGGAGGCTTTTGGGTCTTGTACAAATGCTCCCTCAGGGTTCCAAAAGCCATGTAATCATACACAAGAATCATCTCAGAGTTATCCTCACAATAGCCAATCAGTGAAACAAGATGACGATGACGAAGCTTTGAGAGCATTTCAATCTCAGTCTGGAATTCATGCACACCTTGATCAGAGAGAGGGTTTCCACGCTTGATGGCTACTTTGGTCGTTCCACCATCAATTTCACCCTTGTACACTTTCCCAAAACCTCCCACACCAAGGAGTCGAGCCTCTTCGAAGTTGTTAGTGGCAGCTTTGATCTCAGCAAATGAGAAGTGACGACAAAGGTTTGAGGGGAGGGAGGAAGCACAACTTCGTGTTGTGTTTGTCTTGGCAGAACTTGCAGATTGTGAATACAAAGACAGAGGGAGCCAACCAGATGGTCCTTCACTTGTACTTGAGTCCTTAGGTTGTCTACGGCGGCGTGACACACACATAGCAAAGAAACCAAGGACAAGTGCCAAGACAACTCCACCACTAACTCCCCCGGCAATCAGTGCTTTATGGTTATTGTTCTTACCCTTGCCAAGTCTTGACCTAGCCTTAGATGGATCAATGTTGACCTGCTTGGGACGGGGTATAGGATTAGGCCCTCCCAGATTGCCAGTAGTATCATTGATCTTGAAAATCTCGACTCCATTAAGGATTGCATCGTAGTACTGTGGCTTAGTATTAGCATTTGGATGCAGTGCGAGCCACAAATCCTCCTGCGGGCTCCCATTTGGAACCATTACTACATAATCTCTGTATAGTGGAACTAAATTCTTTCCTGTGAGTCCAGCAACATCAAAACCAGACTCAGCAGTTTGGTTATTGATATAGATATCAAACACTCTCTGATTCACACTTCTCCGGCAACCTCGTCTCCGATCGAACCCACCGATCGATAGGGGACGCCGAGCCGCGTCGAACACGCCACGTCACGAGGTCGGAGGTGGCCGGAGCGACGGCGATCGCCTCTGCCCCTCTCTCTCTCTTTCTCTCTCTTCGGGTCTATCCCCATAAGCCACAACCAGTAAACACAAAAACACCAAACTCCACATCCTACCCATGGCCATATCAACCAGTCCACAATGCCACCGACATAAATTTCAACCCCAAAAATCCAAAAAACAGAGCATAATAACCAAAACCCAGATCCAGTAATGCAGAGAAGGATTCAGAACCTGAGATTTTAAGCTGAGCAGAGCAAAAACCAGATGGGAATTCCGACACCAATTGTCCAGCAAAGCACACTAATATGACTCCATTATTTGCAAGATTCAGAAACAGTTGAAAGAAAATGAAAGGCCTAATTGTAATAATAAGTCTCAAGTGCTAACCACCCAGAATGAGAAAGTGAAAGTTGAACAACACAATCCTCTCGCTTTCTTCACTTTTCTAACAAAAAGCCAGAGTCGGTCTATTTGTGGTGGGTCGGCTAATTACTGTTGCTTAGAAATCAGTGGACAATGTCGATGACGAGGGAGTAAACTAATGAAATTCCCAAAATGTCCTTAAAATTTGCACAAAAGTGGCACGTGTCACTGTTTTTAACGGTAGAATTTGAATTTTAACGGCTGATTTAGACGGAGTGATCAAAGTGAACACAAGTGTAATTCGATAGTGAGCAAAGTGATATTGGACAAACTTCAGTGAGCAAAGTTTAGAATGGGGCATACTTCAGTGATCAATTCAGCCATTTTCCCCATTCTGAATGATACGACCCGAATCTCGAATTACCTCATGACAGTTTTATCTTTTATTTTTACGTTCCGGGAATTGTTTTTATAATTCGAAAATTCTAAAAGTTGACTTTTTTATAATTTGACCCGACCGAGAATTTTATTTCATGACGAGATAGAAGATGTTGAAACGAGTTCGTGGACACGTAGCACGTTTAATTTAGAGTTCGTATGAAAAAGTTATAATGTAAAAGGACAAGTATAAATAGTCGGGAATGAAATTTCCCGAAACGAAAATTCCTTTTCCTTTTTCTTTTTCTTTCCCTTTTTTCTTTCTCGTTTCTCCTTCTCTCTCCCAGCGCGACCCTGATCGACCGACTGCAGCGCCGACCTCCGTTCCCCCCCCCCCCCCCCCGTCGGGCCACCAAACGGCGCGCCACCGGTCGCGTTCGACTCGTCTCTCCTCCCTCTTCAAGTCTGTGTTGGTGGTTCAAGGCGAATCGCCGCCGTTTGGCCGTGCGACACCCGAGAAGGTTCGACACAATCGAACAGGAACTCCCTCCTCCGGCCACAGTTCGGTCCAATTTATCATGGTACACTCTCGTCTTCTCCTTGTAAATCCACCAAAGAACAGAGTATACTCTGTGAATAAAATTTTTCATAATGTGTAATCTCCTCTACATGTTGCATGGGTGCTCCTATTTAAAGAGGTAGCATAAAACCCCTAATAAATGCTAATACATTTTAAACCACACTTTGTCTTCTAATACATGTTTCTAGAATATTCACTTTCAAATCCAACATTACACCATGAATAGTCTCCCAAGACATTCAACAACTCTAGTAAATAGATATAATTTAAAATATAAATAAACTAGATAATTTCAAATAAGACTCCTTGAAACTCCAAATGATTTATTGGAGCTAGACCCCCCATGCACTGCATCAATCTCCCCGGGTGAGAAATAACTCGTCCACGAGTTCGCATGATTGAAATCGGATTCATCCAAGTGCTCATAAAGTCGCCAACTATCTTCTTGGTTCTTTTTGTTTCCTTCGTCTTGTTGACAAGTAACATCTCGGCATAATAAGAACATAATTCGCTCATTTCAAGAAACTCTTGTGATGCACAAATATGATTAGAAAATGAATGAAGCTCCAAAGTTATCAATAACCTCTTCTTCTTCTTGATTGAAGCTTGTATAAAATCATACCAAAATGGATCATGATATTGAAATTCAAATATAATAGAGGTTTGTGATGCATGTAAAGCCACACCACCATCCTCACAAACCAATAAGGCCTCATGACTCACATCTTGTTCATGGGATAAAAGTTTCTCTTCCAAACCACTAATAGTGAATGAATTCTCCGGGCATGTGACGGCCTTATTTGAAAACGCGAACTCTTGGTTTTCTTTTTTGCATGAATCATCCAAATTGGTAACATGAAGAGAATCACCAATATCCTCTTTTGTTGGCTCAAGAACTTCAACATCAAGATACTCATCGTAGATGGGTGGAGAATTCCAATCAACCTCAAGTTTATCTTCATGCTAAATTTCTAATTCAAAAGGAAACAAATAACATACCTCTTCACTTGAATCCTCATTGATTTCTATAGGTTCCTTTGATTCCGGGATATAGAATGATTGTCGATTGCCACCACTAAAATTACTTCAACCGTCTTGAGCGGGGAGCCGCCTCAAGATCTCTTCCATCATTCTATGCAAATTCTCATTGGACCGCTTCAACTCATCTATCTCATCACGTTGACGAACATCATCAATTGGAGCTGGTCGTCTTCCACGCCCTCACGCCATGATAGCTACGTATAAGGAAAATTCACCCACCAGCAATAGGCAACGGATAACCTGCTCTGGTACCACTTAATGCAGCGAAAATATAAAGGGTTTAATATGAGATGGGGTTTGATTTGGGAATCACTCAACCAGAAGATAGGGTTTGGGAATCACTCACCAAAGAACAGAGTATACTCTGCGAATAAAATTTTCCATAATGTCTAATCTACTCTACATGTTGCATGAGTACTCCTATTTAAAGAGCTAGCATAAAACCCCTAATAAATGCTAATACATTTTAAACCACACTTTGTCTTCTAATACATGTTTCTAGAATATCAACTTCCCAATCCAACATTACACCATGCATAGTCTCCCAAGACATTCAACAACTCTAGTAAATAGACATAATTTAAAATATAAATAAACTAGCTAATTTCAAATAAGACTCCTTGAAACTCCAAATGATTTATTGGAGCTAGACCCCCCATGCACTGCATCACATGCTTTGACTAGCTGTTTGAATTTTGAAAAGCAAAATGTCTAGAAAGATATAACCTACATAAGTAAGATAAATGCAGAGCTTTCAAGATCATTTTGACGTAAACCCGGAACTGCATGAAAACTCAGGATAGGAATCACTTCTGCTTTCCTCTGTGAAAAACACATAATATGCACATGCATGATTTTACCTGAGTTGTCATAAGATTGTGTTGAGCCTTTTACTTGACTTGGTTTTTTGACTTCACTTGATTGGACTTGATAACTCAACCAGACTATGTTTTGTTCAATAGAGGATTGCCAATATTTTTATACTTACACATTCCCTAATATCACGTCAGTCCTCTACATGTAATCGGGATCATCCTCAAAACAACCCAATCTGGCGACAGTCACGTCCACTATTATGATATGTACAGGCAGCTCGGGGACGGCTATTCTTACCATGTTAAATATTGAAACCAGTAATGTATCACGCTCCCACGGAGGGACACCCATGGTGTCTAGTTCCTCAATCAAAAGCCATCTATCCTCAACCATGTGTTTCTAAAGAGGGAGATAGATCGATGATTCCCTTCTAGTTTTCAGGCTTGGTTCACGGTAAGTGTCGACTCCTGTATCTTTATTGCAAACCACAGTTTGCTCTGAGAGAGAGAATATAATCGGCATGTCTCTTTTCCAGTAGTTCTTTACTACTGGTCGTGGGGTTCTTGGGATTTGCGATCTAATTTGCAATGCTTCGCAACAGAACAGATGGTTCCTGAATGACATACTAACAAGAAAACGTACACTGTTAGCTAGCTAGTCCTCAGATGCATCATACATGCATGGACTATATATAAAGGCAATAACCTAATTTGTCCTAAATCAAGAATAAAGAGCCCCACTCTTCTTCTCTGAATAGGATAATTAAAGTTAAAGCGTGTGTTTGGCCATCTCAATTATTGAACCTTCCCAGCCCAAAAGTCAATATTATTTGTATGGACTATGAAGTCGATTTTATAAGTTGTCAAAATCATTTTAAAATCGTTGTGACCTTCCAAATCCTTCTAAGTTTTCCCTTTTTGTGTATCCCGTTGGGGGATTCTTCTTGTTCTTTTCTCGTCACTAATCGTCAATAATATTAACTTTTGGGCTCTATTTTACGGTCGATCAGTTTATTCATCTCCATGCTTAATTTTAAACCATAGTGGAAGTTTCTCTATCATTCATGGTAGATATCAAAGCGTGATATGGTAGCCCCAAGGATTAAAATGTCGATATCGGTAGAGACATCGGTCGGCCGAAAAAAAGAGATATCGGAGATATTCGGAAAGAAATTTTTTTTTTATTTAAATATGAAATTTATTCATTTTACACATAAAATCATAAATACATACAAATAATAGATTCATTTAGTACCAGAAAGAGACTCTAGGTGCTTCAAATTCCCCACGTTGATCCACGAAAGTACAATAATCTGACCAAGACATTTGACCCATATAGTATGAATTGTAGTGAGTAATATGATAATCATATATCTCTTTGGAACTGCCGACAATATCCCCTATAATGGGATAATAAAGATGAATCCAACTATATGATTGGTCATGCACTTCTCCATATTGACCATATTCAAAAATATTATAACCAAATTGATTGTTGCCTTCATGCAATTCATTTGACGTCCCACTACGCTCTGTGCCTAAACTGATAGAATCAAAACTTAAGGCAACTGAAGCAACATCTGATGGGGTACTTTGATCATCAATTACACATATAGTCCTGTTGCCATGTCGATTCTGCTTTTGCGCACCATGACGAGCTTCTCTAGATCTGTGGTCTTCATCTTGGGTAACATGATCAAAATTACTTTCATATGTAAACTGGTTTATGTCTCCACCCAAAGAAGATTGCCCATATTGGAACCATGTATCTCCACCACTTTTTCCGCTTCCACCATTAACATCATCTGAACTATCCGGAGTTGCAGTGCCCCCCCCATGCAGCATCACTATTAGAATGATCTCCTTGGTTTCCAACATCTTCATATAATACCTTATTCACATTAATTCCGCTGTCAGTTGTAGTTTCTACCACTTGTGGACAATGGTTGTCATCTTCATCATTGAGGTGTGCAAGCATAATCCAATCATGAAATGGATCAATGCCATTTTCCAGTGGTTTACTAGCAATATGAAGAAGATCGATGTAGTTGTTTTCATTTATCACACTCTCTGCTTGTTTAACACGTACTCGTAACTTCATGTTGTAGTAGCAATATACAAGCTTTTCCAACTTCTTATATACAAGACGGTTTCTTTGCTTCGTATGAATAAGAGCAAATGTACTCCAGTTTCTTTCACAAGCTGAAGAAGAGGTCGTCTGTGCTAAAATACGAATTGCAATTTTTGATATGTTTAGTGCAGAATAGCCCCATTGTGCCCACTAATCAGCTGTAAATAAACTAAAAGAGTTAGTTTTGTAGCTCGTCAACCGTGTCTAATAATAAATGTTCATATAAACTACAAACCTGAACTTCTAGTCTCTCTTGTTTGCTTTGCAATGCTAGAGCCAAATGATCCTTTTGCTTCTCTAAAGCATACAATCTGAATGAACCGTTTAAATATTAATCGTATATAATGCCAAACATTCTTAAAAAAAATGTCAACAATTTACCTCATCTACAAAAGTATCCACATCAGCAATGCTTCCGTCAGTTGTGTTGAATTGTTCGAACACTACTCCAATTGCTTGTGAAATTTTTTTGTTATGACCAACCCCAGGTCGATATTGAAAATTTGGGTTTAAGAAATATGCTACAAACAAGAAACCAACAAATTATATAGTTATATACCAACTTAATAATGAGAGTATTAGACAATATAAATATTGGTAGATATATAAGAATAGTACAAACCTGCTGCATGCAACGGTTGACTTAGTGTTTTGTCCCATCGATCATTGATGATATCAAGCACCCATTTTTTTCCATTCATCTGTGATACTTGTTGTTTCATTCTTTGAAACATATCATAAAATATGGGCATAGTCGGTTGAATTTTTGTATCAACAATTCGAAGAATCTCATACAGTGGGTTGTAAATTTGATGGACTGTTTCCATGCCTTCCCAAAAACTGGAGTCTAAGATTATTCTTTCTACCCCGTTGCCTTCTCTAGTTCGACTTGCTGCATTATGATTCCATGCGCTGCTTGTAAACAATCTTCTCAGATTTGCTTTATTTTTCAGTATGCTATTGATGGCGATGTGATTTGTTGCAAATCGAGTTTTGTCAGGTCGAACTAAATCCCCATGAGTGATGCTCCTCATTTCTGCAAGTACCCAACTATGATTGTAGATATAGTTAGTTACAAATTGAGCTAGGGGTGGGCGTTTCAGTTTGAGCAAGTACCCGAAAGCCCGGCCTGAAAAACCCGAAAAAGCCCTAAACGGGCCAGGCTTTGATTTCTGAAGGACTGAACCCGAAAAAGCCCGAACCGAATACAAGTTGACCCGAACGGGCTCGTGCCCAGTTTTTCGTCAAACCGAAAGCCCGACCCGGCCCGATCTCTTTAAATGGTTGCCATGTGTCAAGCTCTGATTGGTCTAAAATAAATTAAAAAAAAAACCTACTGACTCTCTTTCTCTCTTTCTCATCGAGCTCTCTTCCTCTTCGCCTTCGTCTTCCACCCACAGTCCTTCACTTCCTCAGCCTCGCCCAGCCCTCGCCGTCGCTCAGCCGTCGCTCAGCCGTCGCCCAGCCCAGCCCTCGCTCTCGCCCAGCTCTCGCCCTCGCCCTCGCCCTCGCCCTCGCCTCTCCTTTCCTCTGCCTCGCCTCTCCTCTCGTCTGCCTCCCCATCGCCTCTCCTCTCCTCAGCCCTCAACCTCGCCTCCGATCTGCACGATCTCAGCCCACAACCTTTCTTTCTCAGCCCTCAGCCTCTCTCTCTCGGCATAAGGCCTCACCTCGCGTCGCCTCCTCCCTCAGCCCTCAATCTCACCTCCGATCTGCAGGATCTCTCTCAGCCTCTCGCTCGCCTCTGCCCTCAGCCTCTCTCTCTCTCAGCCTAAGGCCTCATCTCGCCTCGCCTCCGGCCCTCCGCCCTCAGCCTCGCCTTCGTCTGCGATCTCTCTGTTTTGGGCCCGAGAAAAGCCCGAACCGGCCCGAACGGGCTTTGGGTCGGTCCCTAAAGTTCTGAAAGCCCGACCCGGCCCGAACCCGATATTTCGGGCTTTGGATCGGGTTCACTAAAAAATCGGCCCGGCCCGTGCTTAGCCCTAGTTTGAGCCATTTTAATTGTACTGCACACTGATTTTCTCTTCCCAATATCTTCAAATATCAAATCAATGCAGTGACCAGCACATGAAATCCAAAACAGGGGGTATTTTTTCTCCAAGTCTCTTCCGGCCTTTTTAAATGCTGATGCATTGTTAGTGACAATTTGAACAACATTTTCTTCTCCAATATCTTGGATAATCTCATCTAACAGACCATATATGTACTGAGCAGATTTTTTTACATGGGAAGCATCTACAGATTTCAGAAACACAGTTGCACCTTTCGAATACACCATAAAATTTATAATAGATAATTTCGTTGGCCTAGTCCATCCATCACACATAATAGTGCATCCAAATAATTTCCAAGATTCTCTATGCTTATCCACATACCTTTGCATTTATGTGTACTCTGCCTCCAGACAAGGACCTTGAATTTCATATGGGGTTGGAGACTTTATGCCAGGACCTATAAACAAGAAACGATATATTTAATAAAATTGGTCAGTATGCATATTCTACAACAAGTGCATTAAAGTATTAAATATTTACCACAATCTCCTGCGACAGAAAGCATCTCCTTAAAATGTGGGGAGTTTGCCTTGTTTGCAGCAATACCAGTATATATGAAAAATCTTACAGTCGATTTTAGTAAAGTTTCTCTCGCACCTTTAAATATTCCTTTAACTGTGCTTTACTTTGATCGACTACCCTTGTATGACATTTCTACTGGAGGTTCAGGAAATTGATACTGATGACTATGAGGTTTTGATCGATCAAATTGCTGAGTTTGACGATTGCTACTACCACCCTTCGATCTTCTTGGAAATCTCAAACTTGCACTCTTTGTAAATTGAGAGTTATCACGATCTACGGTTGATCGTCTTATTGCTTCCCGATAATCTCTTTGTTCAGAACGACGCATGTCTTGAGGATATTGATATCCATCACCGCCATCACTCCCATCATCTTCATTGAGATTTTGTTCACTCCCAATATATTCATTTCGGAGTTCTTCTCTGATATCTTCTTCCACAGCTGCCTTTCCTTGTTTGATAGCATATTTTCTCTTAATCCATGATATCACCTCTTGCTTCACATCTGGTGGCACCTTATCACATTTTTTATCACCCATGTGTGGATCATAACCTGATAAATGACTCTTCAATCTTGTAATTCCCCCACTTTGAAATCTACTAAAACAAAATTTGCAGATTATGCCACTTTTATTTCCTTCAATAACAGTTGCATACTTCCATGCTGGATCATTTCCACGTCCACTACCACTTGCCATTATTGATCTAGCACATAATAATACTCAACATCAGTTAAACATTTAGTATAAGTGTAGTAGGTAATAAGTAATAACTATAAAATTAAAGAGAAAATTTTTCTTATAAGGAGATTTAGTTACCTGAATTCTACAACTACTTTTCGTAAAGAGAAGAAGAATGCAAATATGCTTGCATATGCTTGCATGTTGAAGTACCTACGCATGCGATCTCTTATATAGATTCATCACCAGTCTTGGGTCATCAATAGTTCGATACTTTGCCATGTATCTTCATTATTTTGTTGAATAAAGTGAATGACATTACGTGTGTTTTGTTTGGGTCGGGCTAAAAATAAGTTTACTTTTTGCATTTTTGGGCTCTTCCTATAATTGAAGGAAAGAGGAAAACACTAGTTGACTTGTCTTATGTTGAATGAATTGAATGATAATACACAACTTTATTTTTGTCGGGCTAAAAACAAGCCTATGTTTTGCATTATTAGCTTTTTCTTACTAGTTACTAGTCCTAGCCGATAATAGACATTAATCACCTTCCAATCTGCTCGAGGGCATCTTCAATATGCTCGGAGGCATCTTCGAATCTCATCAAGGTCTCTAGTTGTTCTCATACAATTGCGAAACAACACGCTAAGATCATCATTGATCTCTTCGACATCCACATTTTCTCTTTTCTTTGTAATCCAACTATTGATTTTATTTGTGTTATTTGATCAATTATGAGTAGCTAAACTCTTTTGTTAAGAGGATGGACTTACTACATTCATTCAATATTGTTGCGTCCACTATCGATTATTGATCACGGTTTTTCTGTTCTATCACTTCTATGACTTCCATCAAGAATTAATTATATTAGAACAAGTTGTTGATTGATCGTTCATCACAACTTTTGCATATGTCTTTATTGTTTTGTGGAACCAAGTAATATTGTCGGGCTAAAACAAGCCTTATTTTTTCTTCGAACACTCTAGGCGATTACTTATTCCAGAACTCGATGTGATTACTAATTTGAGAACTCGAGGCGATTACTTATTCCAGAACTCGATGTGATTACTAATTCGAGAACTCGAGGCGATTACTTTTTCGAGAACTCGAAGCGATTACTAATTATGAGTCCATGAGACGATTGCTTTTTCAAGAACTCGATGAGATTACTTATTCGAGCACTCGAGGAAATCACTTATTCGAGAACTCGAGGCGGTTACTTATTCGAGCAATCGAGGCGATTACTTATTCGAGAACTCGAGGCGATTACTTATTCAAGAACTCGAGGCGATTACTTATTTGAGCAATCGAGGTTATTACTTTTTTCATACTTTCTTACATATTCCTCGAGGAGAACACTCCTCACCAATATTTATCAAGACTGTCTGCCACTTCTCTCATCCGGATATCCTTTGAAGAGAATCCGGAGTACTCATTTTTTTTTATATCCCTCGAGGTGATCACTGATTACTTATTCAATTACTCTTCTCTTAAACATCCTCGAATCTCGAAAAAAAAATTAAATTTTTTTTTTTACAGATATTTCGTTAAAATATCAGAGATATTTTAAGTTATCGGAGATATATCATAGATACGGGAAAAGAGAAGATATTTACCTCAAAGATATATCGGTCGGTCGAAAAAAAAAAAGATATCGATAGAGATATCAGATATATCGCAGATATTTTAAACCCTGGATAGCCCTAGCGCGTAAGACTACTTTGACTTCTGTATGATCGATGGAGACCTTGCATGAGTGGAGCCGTGGAGGAAGGTCTCCCTTGACTTTGGATGTGCTTCTGCGTTTCGAACTCTGAACCTTCCTACTAAACTTGCACGTAGAAATTTCCAGGCATTTGCCAAAGCCCTTAAACCATATCACTTAGATTTTTTTGTCTTAGTGCGAGTTGCAAGAGAGCCAGAGGTTTTTTTAGAGATAGAAAATGGGTGCCGGATTCTCTCTTTGCTTCCGGCCATCAAATACGATATTTAATCTCAACGACTCGTCGGAATTAGGTGAGTCGTTATTTACTGTTCTGTTTTGTTCTTTTCAGTTCTTTCCCTTTACAGTTTCATGAACTATTTTGACTTGTTGTAACGTGCAGAGAACATAAATAAGGAAACTTACTCGCTGCCTGAGTTTAGCTTGAACCAACTGAAAGCTGCCACGGAGGGATTCTTGCCGGAGAACATTGTTTCCGATGACGGAGAGAAAGCTCCAAATGTTGTCTACAGAGGCATGCTCGAAGATGGCCGTTGGATCGCCATTAAGCGCTTCAAGTACTCGGCTTGGCCTGATCCCCTCCAATTTCTTGTACGTATATTTGTTGGCTAAATGTAACTTCTTGTTCTTACAGAAAGTTCAATGTGTAAATTTTGTATGAGAGAGTTAAGCGTTCGGTTATATAAATAGGCTGAGGCTAGAGCTGTGGGACAGCTGAGGAACAAACGTTTGGCGAATTTGATAGGGTATTGCTGTGAAGGAAATGAGAGAGTGCTTGTGGCTGAGTTTATGCCTAATCAAACTCTCTCTAAGCATCTTTTCCATAGTAAGCTCATCGATCTCCACTATCAAACTGAATTAATTTGGCTTTAAGTATGTAACTTTGAACTGGTAGCTAGCATCATGTGTGTGATGAAAATGGTGTTGATTAACTTAGATATGTTGAGATAATTTTCTTGAAGTAACCAAGCTAGCTTTTAAATTTGTGTAGGGGAGTCCCACCCCATGAAAGGGGCTATGAGGTTGCGAGTGGCTCTGTATCTGGCACATGCTTTGGTGTATTGCAGCAGCAAAGGTCGGCCATTGTACCATGATCTTAATGCTTCTAGAGTCCTGTTTGATCAGGTAATTGGGGCGATCTCTTTTGGGTGTAGACTTTTAGAGTTGTATAGCTAGCTTAGCCTTGTAAGTAGTCTTTTGTTCGCCACATTTTCCTCACAGTCTGCACTTGACAGAATGGAAATCCCAGACTGTCCTGCTTTGGCCTTATGAAGAGTAGCAAAGATGGCAAGAGCTACAGCTCCAACCTGGCTTACCCTCCAGAATACACCAGGACAGGTATATTAGTGATGAGTTGTGGAGGCTTATTAAGATGCATTTTCATCTAAGTGATCAGCGTCATGTGACCGATCCTCCTCTAGTTTCACCTGTTGGGATGCATACATGTTTACCTAGCTCAGTCATGATATTGTTCATCTTCCTAAGCTAGTAGGACCAAATTGCATTTGAATGTCACTCTCAAAGTGAGGTCGGAGTAGCATACTGATTGCAAATGGCTTGATCTTTCATATTCTCATGCACAGGTTCTAACACATTTATCAAGGCAGTAGTCTTTTCTGACTAAACATATATATGTCATTTTCTTTGGTAGGAAGAGTGATACCAGAGAGCTCGATTTATAGCTTTGGGACCTTATTGCTTGATCTGCTCAGTGGCAGGCATACCCACCCAAGCCATGTAACTCTCCTTCTCCTTTAAGCTATTTGGTTCTTTCTCAGTTTCAGCATTTCATGATTAAATATGTTTGATTACAATTCCATTCAAATGTACCAGTTTATCATATGAAGAAGCTAGCTAATTACTTTTCATATTTCTATCTGGAAGGCAGTAGAACTCATACGCGACAAAGGTTTCCTGATGCTTATGGAGTCATGCTTGGTGGGTCATTTCTCAAAAGATGATGGAACTGAGCTCTTGTGTTTAGCTTCACAATGCTTGCAGTTTGATCCTTGTAAAAGACCAAATCCTAAGTCTCTTGTGAATGCCCTCAGTCCTCTTCAGAAAGAAACAGAGGTATGCCAACTTTATTTATTCTGTAATGATCGTTCTCCAGATCGTGCTTTAGTGATGAAGGACCGATCTTGACCGATCGTCCAAACTTGGCGAACTGAGTCCACCGCGTCGAATGAGGAACACGAGTTGCTGGCAATGACACGGAAACACTGGGTTGTAATATGGACGACTTACCTTTTGAGGGTAATCAATTTACGTGGATGGCAAATAATGACATCAAAGAGAGGCTTGATAGAGGAGTGATAAATATGGATTGGACAAAACTATTTCTATATTTCAGGTTGACATCTTACAGATGAAATATTCTCATATCACATTTATATATATTAGTAGAAGGGGAAAAAAACAAGTGAATGCCCTAATATGGAGTTAGTTTCTCACTTGGTTTCTACTAACATAGAAAGTAATGTGAAAATATTCCATCTGTAAGATATGATACCTGAAATGTGGAAATAAGTTTTTCCAATCCATATAGTGGCCAATCAAACATGTACTTGATGCCATTATTGCCCGGCCCGTCCATGTATATTCATTACCTTCGAAAGTTGAGCCATCATCCTAATCACAATTAGAAGCGAATCAAAGAACTCATCACGAGAAGAGGCCATGGCCCTGCAAGCAAATCAACTAAAACTTGATGATCCAATTAGAATTTGTGTGTAGTGAGGACTGTAAGGGAGGCCGGGTATATATAAGAGTAGAATGTACCTCGCTCAGTTAACCTTCTCCTCATAGGATTAGGGATTAGGATTCTATACTCCAAAAAGCATTAGGATTCTGTATCCCAACATTATTAATATTACCAGTGAGAGCCCTCTAGTTCCACACCTTCTCAATATTTACTTATTCCTTTATTTATTCAGTAATTTGTTATTTGTGTGGGTATAAAGTTCAAATTTAGTGGAAAATTAGAGGACAAGTTCATTTGTCGATAAATCTTGTTCCCTAAAGGTGTGTATATATATCTGATGTAGAGGTTTTGTAGCAGGTTCCATCATTCGTTTTGATGGATATTCCACACCGAAATGTGGCTCCGAATCAATTGTCACCTCTAGGTGAAGCTTGCTCGAGATTGGATCTTACTGCAATACATAAACTGCTGGAGACGGCTGGATACAAGGCTGATGTTGAATCTGAGGCTGAAAAGGAAGTTAGTCACTCTCTATCCTAACACTACTATATTCTGTATTCTTGATCTATTTTGCTCATTTGGGGTCTACAATGTTATGTCTCATTTTCTTTGCATTGCACTGCCCTTACATTTAAGTTACCTTGCAGCCTTCCTTCGACATGTGGACAGATCCAATGCGAGAAGCACTGAATTGCAGAGGGCAGGGGGATGCTGCATTTAGAGCTAAAGACTTTACTTCAGCAATAGGTTTCTACACAAAAGTAAGGATCACTAATTCAGAAAAGAACTGTGTTCCTCACAGCTAGGATCTGCCATCAAATGCATTCATATAGTTGAAATCATTGCTGATACAATCTTTTGTCATAGCTATCCTACAAATAGGAAGTTATGGCTTCTCATAACTCAGTTCTCTAAGAATTAGTAGTGGTACTTCCTTCGAACTTATTAGCTTAACCAGCTGACTGCTATGCCTATGACACAGATTGGAAGTAGGAATGAATATATTTACCCTATTTTCTGTTTTGATTGTCTTTCTTGCTTTTCACTTCAGTTCATTACAAGTGGCAGCTTGGAGTCGCGAACTGTGTTTGTTAGACGTTGCTTGTGTTACTTGATGACTGATAGGGCAGAAGAAGCTCTTAAAGACAGTATGAATGCTCTAAAACTACACCATATATGGTCCACTGCCTTCTATCTTCAAGCTGCTGCCCTAAAGATCCTAGGGATGGATAATGACGCGCAGGAAATTCTGAAAGAAGGGGCATCTTTGGAAGCCATGAAAAACCAAAAAGCTCCAAGTGTATAGGTCTAAATTCCCCTTCTTTCCTTCAAACTAGTTCGCCAATTTTCTCTTATATATTTGTATAACGAATTCCCAATACTTGTTTTGCTTCCACTTGTATATTCATATAACATAAGGTACAATATGGTTTAGGTTTCTGAGTTTCTCATATGGCCTTTAGATCATATCACTTTCTGAACTATAGATTTGATGCATCAATATACCCATTAGTGCTTAATTATTGAGTTATGCCAAGAATGATGAACACAAAGAGATGAACATGAACTGTTAGAATGTTAATTTTGTATACCTCAGTAGCTAATTAGCATGAAAAGAATGGAAGAGGAAGGCATAAGCAAGTATGTTTTCCTCGTTTAGTATTTCAACAACGTTTATATGGCAAGAGAAACTTTTGGAGATGCTATGAATGCCCAAACTATGTACTACAGCACCAGCCTGAGTAGGCAACTGCCTTCTGCCCTGGATGGTGATAGTAATTGGTATGTATATGATGACAATGTAACTTGCTAACCCCCTACTTTGTGGAAGAAACAGATCATTCAGACTATTCGATTTTCCGAGTACTTTATTTTTTTTCAAGTAATGAAACCTGCAGCTAAATTTTTGGCGGATTAAGTTTTGATGAAGCATTGTAAAGGCCAGCTATTGTACTTAATCAGCCGGCTGGCAGAATATTCTTTGCATTTCTTTTCCAGCCGGAAGGCGACTCCACACTGTAAGACAAAGCCCTAGTGTGACCATAGTTGTCTCCGAAGCTCCAACTACACGAACCAAGTTGACATCGTACTAAACTATGAAACTCACAAGAAGGGATAGCCTCTCTTCCACGGCCAAAACAAGAAAATATAGAAGACATGAGAAACATCGGACTTCATTTTCCTATAAATTTCGACATTGATCTTTCTTATATGATATCACAAGCCGAAGAAGTAGATAAGGAGAGAAGTCTACATACCGAAGATGTCGAAGGCAGAGGTTACTCTTTTGGACTGTTGGGTTAGCCCTTTCTGCATGAGGGTGAAAATTGCTTTGGAAGAAAAGGGTGTTGCATACGAAAGCCAGGCTGAGGATTTGTTTGGAGGCAAGAGTGAACTTCTACTTACATCAAACCCCCACGGCAAGGTGCCTGTGTTGCTCCACAATGATAAACCAGTGTGCGAGTCCGCCATCATAGTTGCCTACATTGATGAAACCTGGACATCTTCCTCATTTCTCCCACCTTGTGCCTACGGCCGAGCTCAGGCAAGGTTTTGGGCTGACTATATTGACAAAAAGGTTCGTTTTCATTCTTTTACAAGGTTTCAGCATGTTTAACAAGTCTAAAAGTGCTTTTATTTGTAACTAAATGCAGTTTTTGTATTGAGTTTATCTGTTTGAAAATAGATGATAAGTTATTCTTCATCGAGGTCATTAACTTGAGCTAGATTATAGTCTTAGATTGTTTGTTTCATGGTTATATGTCTAATTTCAAGAAGTGTACTTGTCTACATGAAGGTGTTTGACGCGGGCAAAGCCATCTTTTTGGGGAAAGGAGAAGAAGTAGAGGCTGGTGTTAAGGACTTCATTGAGGTTATAAAGACTCTAGAGAAGGCCCTGGGGGATAAGGATTTCTTCGGTGGCGAGACCTTCGGTTTCGTCGACATCATAGGCATTGCCATGACGAGTTGGTTCCCTGCTTATGAGAAATACGGGTGCTTCAAGCTTGAAGATCACTGCCCCAAATTCTCTGCTTGGATCAAGAGGAGCTCGCAGAGGGAGAGTGTAGCCAAGGTCATTCCAGAGGCCGAGAAGGTCCTCGGATTTGTGGCCATGTTTAGGCAGATGATGGGAGTAGAAGGCTGTTGAAAGGCCTGGTTCTTTCAAGTGAGTTTCAACACCATGTCTAGGCTAGTACTGTCAGGTACTGTGTCCCCTTTTCTCTTCCAGCACTTGCTTTTGTCTTCATGAAGGGTCTCAGGCCTTTGTTTACGAGGAATAAGAATAAGAGTTAACAATCGTTTTCTTGAAAAAATAATTTTTCAAGAAAAGGTATGTGTTTTGGTGACATTGTTCCCAGCTAAATAAATTTCATTATGCAACGATGATATTGTAATTTCTGGTCATTTCAAAATATCGGGTTTTACAAGAACCAGCAATAACATATCAAAATGTTTCGGATTGAAGGGTTCAAAAAAGGAAATGTTTCATTTCTTTATGTATGGTATGATGCTTGGATTTCTATATGCTTTCAGTGCTCCTAATGACATTGTTTGGATGAGAAGAATAGGACCTCAATAACTTGACGGACCAATACAAAGAACATGACAGTTATAATAGTTCTATGGTCTTGACAATGCAACTCTAAAACACTGAATGACGTAGTAAATGATAAGAAATGCCATGTCGGATGTATGATAAATGACTCGGTGCCTATTACCAAAATGAAAATATCAAGGCAAGTTTTGTTTTTACCTAATCAGTTTTCCCAGGAGCACAAATTTGATTCATTTCATTTGAATACTTGGACCCCATTACATTTAAGGGTCTATATGAGATAAAGGGGAGAGCCATATAAAAAATAAGTTGGTATCCTAATAGCAATACAGCAAATGATTATTGACTACAAACTTGGATAAGCAGGTTTGAACCATTAACAATCTAGAATAAGTCTACGTACTACTTTATTGCTGCCAAAATTGTAGCAGCATCCAAACACTTTAAGGTGCAACATGCAAGTCAAATACAATGACAATTGTTCAAGGAAACAGAAGACTAATTTCCAATTCTATCATGGAACTGAACGGCAGCATATATCAAAAACTGCCCCGACAACAAAAGAGATGTAACAAGAGATCAATTACAGTCCCACATACCCCAATCCAACAGCAATTATCGAATGAAGAGTGAGTCTTTAGTAGACTAAGTCCAAATCTTACATAGGAGGTTTACCAGCACCAAGCAGCTGGCCGACTAGATTAGTCACCTGCAAACATCAAAAGTTTTTTTTTTTTTTTTTACACTTGAAACTGAGCTTATATTTGTGGAAAAGGAATATAGATGCAGCACCAAAAAGTGTGGTGTATGAAGAAAATATGTGCAGGGGGGACTTTCTTTTGTGGCAGAATTCTCAATCTAAAGAATCACTTGATTAAAACAAAAACCAAAAAACAAAACACCACAGTCATGATTAAAACACTTTTACTACAACAGTTAATGGTGTGCACGTAACACGTTTTTGTAACTTCACCCAATTTAAACCATAAAAATAAATCCATAAGACAACATTTCAATAGATTACCTGCCAGTACTTTGAGACACAGCGATCAATGCAACTGTTTTCACCCATATTTAGCTCAGACTCCTTGTACCTGGTTGTATTTTTTATCAGTGTCAGTATGAACTGATTGTCCAAAACAAGATATGATGAAACTTTTCAGAAACATCCATAAAATGAGGAGAAAAGAACGAAGTTCCCATACTTCTTCTCAATACACTTGTTGAAGCATGTGTGGGTAAGCCTGAAACGAAGAAAATAAGCAAATGCATAAGCAAAACCTGGTTAACAGCAAGAGCAAAAACCGGTAGAAATTGAAAAAGTTTCCGCCAATGAAAAACAAAAAAGTAAGCGCTTAGTACAAGTATATAACAGAACAGCGAAAAAGGAAAGCATCGCTCACAGACTGATCCAATGATGCTAAAATTGTAGGTACAGAAAGTATTATTCAAGCACATTGTGTGTTGTCCAATGATCCTAGCAAAGAAGCGCCCGAACTACTTGCTCATACTATTGGAGCTGAATAAACTGAATTCAAAGACTACCTTGCAAAGAACCCCGTACTAGTTTGTGACATAAACTAAAATACAGCGCAGAAAACTTACTTGTTGAACAACTCAACCCTGTACTCCATCTCCTTCTCTGCCATACCAAAAATCTGCACATATTAAAAACAAAATTCCAAATCTTTAGACACTATGATAACACAAATTCACATAAATCACAGGTTTTCAAATACCCACTAAGAATTTTCAATAAAAAAATCCCAAAACTTGCCCAAAAACCAACCTTTGGCACACATAAAAATCCAATCTTTCACACACTGAATTCATGTTCACATTCGAAGATACAGAAACTAGAAGCAATGAAGAAAAGGGTATGTACCGCTTCCTTGTCCACACCCGTAGGAACATTGTTAGCAGCCATTGGACCCTGCAAAACAAAACCCCAAATTAATTTACACAAAGTCCTTCGAGACAAACCCAAAATTGAACAGAATGGATGGCAGAAAAGGGTTTTAGCAGTCTTACTGAGTGAGATGGAATATCAAGTGTTGTGATTGGTGTCTCTGGATTTAGAGGGGTTTGGATTTCTGATTCGTACTCTGCAGCCAAAGCGTTTTAATTGAGGTATATGCACGATTTAGGGTTTTAGGAGATAATCTAGTGTGTATATGAGATAGACGGGAAAGCAAGCCACTGATATATTTTTTTTTATTATTTACTCCTCACTTTTTTTTTTTTTCTTTTTGGTACAATAGCAATGACTAATTGCACAGAGGCCCACATGAATTATCATCTTGTGTGTTCCAATTCCTTCTTCTTTTTTATTCTTTGTGTGTGTTAAGATTCATGCCTCTTACTGATATGCTCAGCTTCACGGTAAATATGAGTAATATTTTTCCTACAGAATTTTATATACATCCCAATAAGTGTCTCAATCTTGTGAGTTATGTATGATGGGTGACTTGAGGAATTAACATTATATGTACAGACAAGGTTAACATTATATGCACAAACTATTTGCTAGACGAAATTTCCTTGAGCTCATCATGGAAGAAATGATGATGGAGAACAGGTTCTTAGCCTCTTACCCACTTATCCAAAACTAACATAACTTGTTATTAGATAGTCAAGCAGGACCCTTTACATTACAGATGAGAACCAACAAATTTGGAACTGACCTTCAAAACATGAATGTAGGGCCAAGTAGGGATGGGTACAGACTACAGAGACAAGTAGAAGTACAAGCACCAAGAGATATGGAGCACTAACTTATACAGAGAAAAGCCTTTTCTTTTTCCCTAGTGGTGTTCCTTATAGTACTTTGAAGTGGAACAGCCATGAAATTACAAAGGCAATGATCATGCAAGCAAGCAGGAAATTCATAATGCGACGGCCATGCCACATGGTTCGAGTTTCCACCATGATCACAGATGCTGCTGCTGGTGTTGAAGGGGATGTTGGAGCGATGGCTCCATTTCCCTCATTGATCTGCTCACCAACTATGTTGAATGCAACGACACCACAGATCTCACAGATACTGGAAAATAAACAGAGTCAAAAATAGAAGCTAAACAATGTAGGATATGAATTCAATGGAGGCAGGAATGCGATGTAGCAAGAATGTGAACTCAATTTGAGTCAGGTATGCCATGTAGAAAGAATTCACCTACCAAAACAAGACCAACTTGGATAAGAAAGCAAGTTTAGAGGATATTTTATGGTGACTTGTACAAATACTATAAGAGTGATCCAACGTGAAGAAACTATCAATGTGCTGTCATCAACATGTCAGTCCATTAGCATTCTGGAGGGCCAAACTGAACAAAAAGTGGCAGGCCTTATCTGCATATCCATAACAGATACAATGCCTAATAAAGCAAGTCTTAACCTTCTCCATTTAAAGGTTTACCTTTTGGTGTTTTCAAGTAATGCAAGCTTATTAAACTACATTTCCTATTATCAGAATTCTGACATTTTCTCTCTTTCATCAAGTCGGCACATTAAAAGTAGTATTCTCTTGTTTGTCAGCAGTTCATGTACGTTGAGCTCTTCAGTTTGGTTCCTTTACCAAATAGTGCCTCCCTCTCTTCTGGGAGATGATAGGATGAAAGATCCAAGTGTTTCAGCAAAGTATCTCTTCCAAAGTTATAACTAAGAAAGGCAAAAGGGGAACTCCACACATAGCTATATCTTCATTGTCATAAGCAAACTCAACTTGTGGATATCAATGCATCATGCCATCTAGTTCTTAATAAGAAACATGGATAGACCAGTACAAGCAGAAGCTTTTAAACTCAAACACAGAGTTATGTGAGCAAAGCATCCTTGACAACTAATGGAACTCTACTCTAGCAACTATGGACAAGTCAATAAGTTTGCATTGGACCCCATACTCTCCAGTCTGCACTAAAACTAATCCCACATCACACGTGACTATGAAAAACTACACATACTGTACCATATCTTTAGGATTAAATGGATTTACAAATAGTGACCACATGATTCTTCGTCTTCTACATAGCTATTATATATTTATATGCCTTCTATTTTTCATGTGTTTCATCTCATTCAACACACTAGTAAGAACCAAAACTCCATAAGAACAAGAACGATGGTAACTACTGCATTTAAGGAAAGGAACTACTAGACTAGTATGCATTTGAATAAGCTAAATTCAGAGAAGACAAACAAAGTTCTGATCTTTTATGTATTATTCTTAAAAACTTAAGATGATTGTTTTGTAAGTACATGCACAATGCAGAGAGTACTGAGAATTCAGCTGAGCAAATCTAAATATAGTTCTCAAGTTCATGATTGAGAAAAATTTCACCAAAAACAAGCCAAATCCTCCATTAGGGGCAAATGGGTGTGTAGAACTAGCAACATAAACACCAAAAACAAAAAATTTAACATAAAGGATAAGAACTTTACTCACGTATCACCCTTGATCTTGAACCAAGTCTCAGCGCATTGCTTATGAGCAGCACCCAGATCACCTTTGCAAGAACAGCCCAAGTCAATTGGAAGCCCAGAAGAGTCCAACCCACCACCCTCAAAACCCAAGTGGCAAATCCTGCAAATCCTCTCAACCTTACTCAACTGGACTACCAGCTGCTTCTTCTGCTCCAAAACCCCACTCTCCAAATCCACACCCTCCGAAGAGCAGCAATCCGACCCGCATGAATCAAACGTGGACTCATCCGAAACCGACACGTCACTCACAGAATGCCTATGACTCTGCGCAGCTTCAACAACAGCCAACATCATCATTGGTAAAAAAAAAAAAAAAAAAACAACAGACAGATAATCTCAGTGGAAGAAGCAGTAGTAGAAGAAGAATGAGAAGAAAAGCATTTGGGGTTTTGTAGAGAATAATGTGGGTGGGATTAAGGAGTAGGTGGCATTTGAGTTCTGTGTCTTAATTTAAAAATCAATGTCTGTGTCTCTAAGTGTCTCGATCTGAAACCTCGATCACTGTCTTGGTGTGTGTTTATGTGTGTCAGTTTATAAGCAATGTTGTTGTTGAAAGTAGAAAGATGCAAGAAACAAAGAAAAGAAGAGGTGACTGGTTAGCTGAAAAAGAGAAGAGAGGCGAATTATGAGGAGGCTGGTAGGGTAGAGATCAGAGTACCCAGGGAAAATATTAAAGGACTCATCAAACAATAAGAGACTTGCAAGGTCTTTTAATGGCTTCCAGTTGTGGGCACAGTGACAGAGACAACAAGGAAAGAAAGAGCTTTGTGTTACTTTCCAAAATATATGGTTACAGATTTTGTAGCACTTTCCTCTCCCATGCATGTTGTTACAAGACCAACTTTAATTCCTTCTACAAACAAGATAGTGATATATCTAAAGTTCTTAACTTAGCAAAATAACATGCATGTTTGTTGTAACCGATTGATAAGTGAAGGTTTTGGAAAGTGCTGCAAACATGCATGTTATCTTTGAATCAATTATACAAACAAGATAATGATATATCTTCAGTTCTTAACTTAACAAAAATACATCTACATAAAACAAGAACCAGAGGAAAAACCTAGAAAGCTTTTGTCTATTTGACATGATAGAACTGGAATTTTAGCATTTGGAACAAGAACCTCCTTCTTCTTCTTTTTTTTCCTACCATTATTGGCTTAGTACAGATGATAATGCTCTTCGAGTTATAATCACAATTAAGACTGAGTACCATCTTCTACAATTGAATATTTCCTTGAATGCTTTTATAGGCGTTAGATAAGCTGGCGTCAATGCCTGATGGGTTGGTCTGCTTTCAAGTTATATAGGTAGACAGGGACCAAACAAATCTGCAGAGATTTAAATGAGAACCTATCGAGTATTGAAGTGTCCATTAAAATGAAGCTCATCAAAGAAGGAAATGTATACAGTTTATCCTTGCAGCAGAAACATCATCCATCACCAATAATAGACACTTCTGTTTTAAGAATCTTCTAGCTGTATATTCCTTCACAATCTCGTTTTCATTTGGTATATGTCAAAACAAGCAAGCACATAAAATTAACACGATTAGAGCCTCGAGGGATAGTCCCATGAAGGAAAGCATGACATGATCAGTAGTGCTGATTCAGTATTATGAACTTTTGCTTAGAAAGATGAAAATGACAGTATTTGAACTATTAGAAGTTACTGCCCAGCACGAGCAGCCACCTAGGATTACAATCATCCTACACAATCTCATCCAAAATCCGAAAACGACAGTGTGCAAATTTTGACAGATTGCATCAATACTCAAAGTTACAATCCACTTCTAGCATAAGCAGCCACCCTAAATAGAATCATCTACCTATGCATATATGAAGTCCCAAAAGGAAGCTCCTAATTGTGGTAGAAGGAAAGCAACAGAATCCCACATGATTGCAGCAAAGAACTGAAATTCTGGTTCTGTTAATTCACACCCATCATTCGACATCAGCAACAACGCTATCCGAAATTGAAACTTACCAAACTGAATAAACTGGTGTCCCTGTCATATTGATGCTGAAAGATAGAAGCAAGTTTATAGAATAGGTTTCTGCTTCTTCACTAGTCCGTCAAATGAGTTAGTGTATGCCACTGACATGACTCACATCACACCATACCATAATCTCCCCATGCCAATTTGTTATATATGAACACAACTATCAATACAATACAGGCTTCAATTTCAAAAGATATATTATACACCATCCTAGCTGGATATATACCATAAGAAGAAAATTTCCTCCTTAGAAAAGGGGATGGGTGGAGTATTGCCAAAAGAACAACTTCCAGAATCAAAGATGCTACTATGGTTTTGACAAAACAACCACTCTGACATGCAAGAAGAATTTTCTAATAATATGCAACAAGAATATGACCAGGGAACACAGAAAGCAAACTAAATCATGTTCACTCTCTTGATAAACATTCCATTTGAATTACTATAAAGCCCAAAACCGAAAAATTTATTCTAACTTCAATACAAAAGGATGTTACAGCGGCGTATCAAATCTATTTAAAATGATTTCTGGGAATAAGAACCTAGCATATAAGAACAAAATTCTCTCAATGGAGGTAGAACTAAGAAATCAAAATAACATCAGAGAATTACAAATCAGGTAACACAATCCCTAAAAAGGAGGAAATGCATCAAGCTGATTGAACTTCAGGTGTTGCTGGAGCAGTTTCGGTTGGTTTAGTCATACTTGGAATACTCTCAGTCGAGTTGGATGAGCTTGGAATGTACCTCCAACAACGCTTGTGGACTCCACTTATTTTCTTGGGAGCATCTGCTGCGGGCAAGCCTGCAACAAATTCTACTATATTAACTTCACATCGAAGACCAACCCAGAAACCACAAGTCCACAATAGAACATTATCTGAGCTTTTTTGAATTGTCACAACTCATGTTCACACAAAGTTATAAATAGTTAGCCATCACTCGGGACAAATGACAAAGAAATAACAAATCAAGACTCTAACCAGAAGGAACCTTTTATCTATGTGTATGTGGAGTACATATATATATGTTCAAGCACTTAGGGAGGTAAAGAGACCGTCAATATAACCAGGGAAAGAGCCAGGATTTCAAATTAACCCTTAGTAAAGGTTCTGAAGAAAAAATTATGTTTTCTTTAACTACCACAAAGAGAAGAGAATAAATCCTTTCGTTTTTCTTTTGATTGACTTACTGACCCATGTTTCTCTAGACTGGATGAAGCAGAACAATCAAATTCTTTGTTCTTGCCAATGAGATATTCAGACTGATTAATGAATTTAATCGATAAACAAACCAAACACATTGATTTTAAAGACTGGCTGAGGCTGAGGCTATTTTTATTAAAAGGGTGGGGTGTTCGCTTAATAAACCTATATGTTATGGATGAAAGAAAAAAAGCGGCAGCCAGCCCTCTTAATCCTCATTTATGAATATCACCTTTCCAATTACAAAGTTTTTATACTCTAACCAGGAGATGCATGCTGATTTGCTTATGCAAGTCTTTCCAACCAGTTTCCTAGAAAATTATTTGGAACGCAACCTAGAGGCACCAATTCTCATTTATTCAGGGTACGTTCCAACTCGACATAAATATGTTCATCAACATAAGAGATATCACGCGTCAATTATCAAAATTCAGCTACCACAAACTGTACATATAGAATCGTAATGACACAAACAACCCATCAAAACAAACACTGATCATAGTAAGCCCAATGGAGTAGACCCTGGTACTTCGACTAACAAAACCAACCTACTATCAGACCGTCTCAACTCTTTTTAAGTCACTTCTCACATTAGAAACTTACAAAGGAAATAAGCATCGAAAACAAATAACAAACCAAGTATCAGTAATGCAAATGAAACTAAAACTGCGCATATGTAGAACTGACCTTCCTTATGAACAACTCCCCATGCCTTTCCATGCCTTCCATCCTGTCAAAATTGAAAACCCATCATAAACCCTAAACCCTTAACCAATCAATAAATTCCAAAATGAACTCACATTACACACAAGGAAATCAGAACATTCAAAACAATCACAAATTTAATTTTCAAACCTTGTAAAGATTGATCTTGGTGATCTGATAAGACACGCCGATCCAGTGGCTCTTGGCCATGTGGTACCCAAGTCCCCAATTGGGCAGATACTGCGCCACCTCGAACAGGTTCTTCTTCTTTCTCTTCTTTGGTTTAGTGGCCACCGGAGAAGCAGCGTCGGCGGCGGCGGCGTCGGTAGGGTTTGAGGAAGCGGCACTGAAGTTTCTGACGAAGGTCGATGTGAACCTTAACAAGCCTCGATCGGCTATTGCTCTGTGAGCGAGACTGTGAGCCATATTCGAGTTGGGCTCCTCTCTCACTCTGTAGCTCTGTGACTGGTACGGCTCCTAGCTTGGTGGGGAGGCCAAAATGGGTTTTTTAAGGGGTTTTGTGTTATTTCGGAATGACCCCGTGAGTTTTCTTATATTGGTTTTGGCCCCCTATGTTATTATTTGTGTACACAAGTATCACTAACTAAGATACTTGTGTAATTGTCTTCACCATAACAAAACAGATATTTGCATTTGTGATGAGTAATTACAGAATGTGGACCAAATTTGTTTATTCAAGTGTTCTTTGTGTCACATCTGCTTTTCCTATCATTATTGACATTCTCAATCCATCATATTTTCCTATTATTATCGTCATTTTTCAATGAACATTAGATGTCTAGGTAGAAGTTCACCTCTATTATTTTTAGTCTAGGATGTAATTGATATTTATTAACAAACCAAGTATCAGTAATGCACTCTACTTCTGTTGCCAGATGGCAAAAATGCTCTCCTATTATTATTCTCTTCGTAATTTTTTGTTTCTTTTCATTGTATTAATTTTCTCCATCGAAAAAAATACTTCCTAACGTACAAAAATATTAGAAAAAATTAATTACATGCAGACGTTAGGCGGGCTCATAGGCTGTCTAGATGTATAGAAGTGCAAATCGAATGTTAGGCGGAAGCTAGAGGGGCGCCTAGAGCTAGAAGTGCAAACCAAATGAAAAATGAAAAATATAGAGAGATATAGAGAGATATACCTTAAGAAAAATGAAAAATATAAGAAACATGGTATTGAAATGCCTCAATTTGGCATTGATGATCAATACTTAATCATTGGATCCGCCAACATAATCATAGATCAACGGACGATTGGACAGCGCCGGGGACACTGCGATTGCCATGGGGCTTACCAGCCCGGCGACAACTCCTCAGAATGGCATTATGGTATGAACACGGGAGTCTCAACTTTGTAGGGTTTGCGATTTCGCCATTGGTGTGATTGCAGTATGTTCAATAGATTTTAAACAGAACCAGTAGACTATCTTCTCACCACATTAGATTAGGGAAGACTGCAGAGAGAGGGAGTAAAGAAGCAAGTTATTTTGATTTTACCTAAGGAGTAAACAAATCATATCAAAGAGCAGAGACGAGAAGAATTGTAAATTAGCACACAATTCATAATACCACTTCCCCAAATGAGGAGCAAACCAGAAATATCAAAGCTGCTAGATAGGCAAATCTCAATACCACAATGTCTAAATAAGCAAGTTACAGCAGAAGCAGCAACTGGAAGTTGATGTTCAAAGTTGTCCTCTCAACTAAACCAGCGTTCATTCGCATACTAAACAACAGATTACTACTAGAAGTTTGATATTAAAAGAAGGGCCTTGATATTATTACACATCCTCCTCATAGTCTCCCTGTTCATCTTCATACTCGTCCTCATCAGCGGTGGCATCCTGGTACTGCTGATACTCTGACACCAGATCATTCATGTTGCTCTCAGCCTCAGTGAATTCCATCTCGTCCATGCCTTCACCAGTGTACCAATGCAAGAAAGCCTTCCTCCTGAACATAGCAGTGAACTGCTCACTCACCCTCCTGAACATCTCTTGAATGGATGTGGAGTTTCCAATGAAAGTTGAAGCCATCTTGAGACCAGTTGGTGGGATGTCACAGACTGTTGACTTGACATTGTTGGGGATCCACTCAACAAAGTAGGAAGAGTTTTTGTTCTGCACATTCATCATCTGGTCATCCACTTCCTTGGTGCTCATCTTTCCACGGAACATGGCAGATGCTGTGAGGTATCTTCCGTGTCGGGGATCAGCAGCACACATCATGTTCTTGGAGTCCCACATTTGCTGGGTGAGTTCTGGAACAGTCAAAGCTCTGTACTGCTGAGACCCTCTTGAGGTCAGGGGAGCAAAACCAACCATGAAAAAGTGAAGACGAGGGAAGGGGATGAGGTTAACAGCAAGCTTGCGCAAGTCAGAGTTGAGCTGTCCAGGGAACCTCAGACAGCATGTAACTCCAGACATTGTTGCGGAGATCAAGTGATTCAAATCACCGACTGTAATTGACATTAAAGAGAAATGTTGTCAACAAATATTCCTTTCAAGATACCAACACTAGAATATTCAACAGAAATTTCCACAACTATAATCATACACACATTATACTCAACCATTCATGCTTCCAGAAGACCAAAAAAAAAAGAAGACCAGTTTCCTGTTCAAACTTCAAAAGCACTAGTACAACCACAAACTCAACCAGCCATCATCAGAAAAAGAGCAAAAGACGAACACTCATCAGAGGACCACATAACCAACCATTCATTTAGACAAAACTTATTTTGACTCGGAAAGAAAACAACACTTTTAGCTTCAGTAGAGACAGATGACTGTTGAATCAAAGCACACAAAACTACTAGTCTCTCCTGAAAAATACGAAAAATGAATCCTACATGAACTGTTAAAAGAGACCAATAAAAACTCAATAACAATTAAAATCACTATCAGATCCCAATTCAATAAATATTATCATCACAATTGAGTACAGAGTTTAACAAACAAAATCAACAGTCGAAAACCTTCAGATTCACAGAGTTTATCAAACAAATCAATGGTCACACAACGTCAACTTCACAATGAATAACATACAAATAGTTCCAGAATAATGAACCACAACTTAAGATTGAGAAAATAACTTACAGCTGGGGGTGGTGAGTTTAAGGGTGCGGAAGCAAATATCATAGAGAGCCTCGTTGTCAAGAACCATGCACTCATCAGCATTCTCAACGAGCTGATGAACCGACAAAGTAGCATTGTAAGGCTCCACAACAGTGTCTGAGACCTTGGGAGATGGGAACACAGAGAAAGTCATCATCATCCGATCCGGGTACTCCTCCCTAATCTTTGAAATCAGAAGTGTTCCCATTCCAGATCCAGTACCACCACCCAAAGAATGGCACACCTGAAATCCTGCACCAAGTCAACACACACTTTTATCATCAGATCCACAATACATCACTTCATTTCCACTTAAATCCATCAAAATGAGCAACAAACTAACCACACGAACACTTCACTACACAGATCCACATGGTTTCACTTCATTTTTACTCTATTTCAATGTAAAAGGATAATTACAGTTCATTTTTACTTAACTTTGACGAAAAATTACTGAAATCAACTAGTGAAAGACTTCAATTAACAGATCTACGAAATTTCACCGCATATTGATTAAGTCACTACTTCATTTCACTGAAATTAGGGTTTTCTTGAGTCATCATCCACCAAAACTCAATAATATATCAAATCCAACTCGATTTACAAGTAAACTATGAGGGTTACGTTTACCTTGCAAGCAGTCACAGTTCTCGGCCTCCTTCCTGACCACATCAAGAACCGAGTCGATCAACTCAGCCCCCTCGGTGTAGTGACCTTTCGCCCAGTTGTTTCCGGCGCCGGACTGACCGAAGACGAAGTTATCAGGCCTGAAGATCTGGCCGTACAGCCCAGATCTGACGCTGTCCATGGTCCCAGGTTCCAGATCCATAAGGACGGCGCGTGGTACATACCTCCCGCCGCTGGCCTCGTTGTAGTAGACGTTGACGCGCTCAAGCTGAAGCTCGGAGTCGCCGGTGTACCTTCCGGTGGGGTCGATGCCGTGCTCGGCGCAGACGACCTCCCAGAACTTGGCTCCGATCTGGTTGCCGCATTGGCCTCCCTGAATGTGAAGAATCTCACGCATTTTCAGAGATCGGAGAGAAAACCCTAGAGAGAGAAAGTTGAAGGTTTTTTAGAGAGAGAAATAGGGCGAGAAAAATGTGAGTAGGGTCGTAGAGAGGAAGAGGGGGTTTATATAGCGAGGGGACTGAGCTGTAACCCTATAACGGCTCCATTTGAATTTTCTAATTTTAAGGGTTTTTTGTTTTTTGTTCTAATTTGAAATGCCAGGGGATAGTCGACGGTTGGATGGCTGCCACGTCAGGATGGGGGAGTGGGGTTTTTGAAATTTTTAGAATTAACGGAGACAGTTGGACTCGATTTGACGGAGTGGACTGCGATCCGGAACGGGGGATTGGGGAGAGAAAGACGGAAATGCCCCCGCCGATCTGGTTTTGGGAGGAAAAATCAAAAGCCTGTACATGCCTCGTGCTCCGTTGGGGAAAAAGCGTGACTTGTGATCTGGTACAGCGCAGCAGGACAGGGGGTCTTGCGTACAGGTCGCATTCTATAAAAGATTCTGTAACCCCAATTTGTAAAAAAAATCTAATTTCCAGTCTCATCATGGTAAGAAATCCAACGATTTGAGGTTTATTCGGGTAAAAATGAGGTCCAAAGGTCGATATGCAAAACGAAAATGTGTAATTTTTAAACAATTTTCATTTGGTCGGTAACGGTCGTCAAATTTAGACCATACTGACTCGATATGTAAAGTCGGAAATAAGAAATGTTCATCTGGGTCTGTAACCGACCAAATGAGTTATCTTAGTTACTTTAGATTTACATCTAAAAGTAGAAAGTAAAACATTTATACTAAAAAAAAAATTCATATTCGAATTTATATGAGCGGAATTTTGAGCGATATTGATAGCGTAATTTCTCTAATAACTTACTGACCAGATGAACACCACTATTTTCGGAGGTTTCAAGAAAAATCCAGGCACTCATTGTTCTCATATTAGATTAAGCATTTGGTGGGAGGATTTGTTCGTATTATTACTCCTCAATCGGAATAGATCCTGAACGAGTCACTCTCAGTACACTTTGACTCAACAATAATATCTAACATAAGATACGATAGTGCCTCCCTCACCAATTGTATCACCTTCAATTCCACGCCGGCAAGTGCACGTTGTACTTGTTAAATTAGTAGGGACTTATCAGATTATTGAACCAGAGTGTACTAGTGACTAGTGAGCAAGTCAATTGGAGGGTTTAAATACCTCCCCTTTGTGTAAAAAGTAAAAAGTGCAAGAGGTAAAAAATAATTTTAAAAAGAAAAATCATTTATTTATAGAAGTATACGGCCATAGGCCACAATTACATCATTCTCTTTTTTTTTGGAGAAAGCAATTATATCATTCTCATACATACACATAGAGATACAGATCATAGAATGATTGAAATAAAGCTGCGGCTGAAGAGCGGGCCTAGAATTGAAAGGGATGAAGTTTCCAAGATAAGAAACAAGCACAGCTGAACCTTCTCATTACAGCTCGCCAAGACCAGCCGAGACCCACAGACACCCTTGAAGATTAAGCTAGCACTTGCAAAAACAGTAAGCAATCCATGCATTGACGTTAACAGGAAGCAATCAATCACTCACTATCTCCACCAAACCCTAGTAACCCATGTTATCTGCATACCTATGTATTTCCTTTGTTCATTGCTAATAAATTATCTTTATAGGTTTAAGATCTCTACCCCTCACCCCTCTATGCCGCTTCACCCCAAACTTATCTAATAATCTAGTGTTCAGCATATTTCGTTTCCTTCAGTATTGTTCCTAGTAGAGTGATCACAAAATGTTCTTCTCATTTGGACTATCGACCGGCCCGTCATTATGAGCCATCAAGGATTTAATTTTCCATAGGGTTTATCTCCTATACTAACATTATTTTAACAATTTAATAATTGGCTGATAATTAAACTGCTTGGATCATGAAACATTAGTCCCAGGTCTACAGATACACACCATAAAATAAATAAATAAAATTTAAAAATGAACCAAGACCACAAAAGCCGTTAAACAGAATATCATAATCAGAGTTTCCGAATTTCCATCCAACATCAATAAAGCCTCATTCATAATAACACTATGAATATTAAAAAATAAAAAAAAACAATCACCATCAAGATGAGCAATATATATTACAAGCAGCAAGAAAATGATTCGAACCCAGATTCTATTGTTAAATCAGATTTTACACATAAATTTGAGATCTTGATATATGTATCACTCTTAGATAAGTGCTTCTTTTAAAACTCCAAGGCAAAGTTTATACCCATTATTATTATCATGTTGTTTGAAGAAATTTACCATCTTATATTAGAAACAAGTGGCTTCATAAATTTTTTGAGTTTATCACAAAAAAACTGTAACATTGGAGATCCAGATTTCATCGCCCATTCTTTCTTAATATCCAAGGCATTGATAATCTAGAGTGCAGGAATGGTTAGATCCAGGTGTTGTTTTATATCATTCAAGACGTTAATAATCAAGAAGACGGATTGCATAGTCCAAGATAGTGAATTTGCAGTCAAAGCAAAGAACACGAGATTGCATATAAGTCAATTTAAAGACAGTCATAGAGACGTATCCAAGCAACAAAAACAATGGAATGGAACTAATCCAAGAAAAATGGCCTTCAAGCACTCACTACATCAACGTGTTACACCTATCTTGATTCGTAACCATCGAAGACAACCTAAAAATCAGACCTATCACTTCTCAAAGCTAGTATCTAGTATGACAGGTGATGAGAGACGGCCAAGTTAAAAGCCTACTGGGTTTTCAAGATTATCCTAGAACAAGATGGAAAGCAGTATACTCAATCATAAATATGTAGAAATGGATGGAATCCCCAACATATCACCAAGTAGTAAAATCAATACTGACAAACAAATTCAGTAACAAATTCCGTAGATTGGAAACAATCTTACCACATAAAAAACAGATGACAGAGTAAACCTTTCTGCTAACTTTCTGCCCTTATGAAGTCTGCTTCGCCGATAAAAGATAGGTCGATTTGAAAAGATCTATTAATAAAAAAAAAAAAAAAAGTGCACCAATAAAATAAATTAACCATAAAACCGATGATAGAATCTTAAACATGATATGACAGTGTTATGAAATTGATGCTCAAGTCATTAAGAAAGGCAAATACCATTAACATAAAAATAGGACGTCTTTCACTTATGTAGACCTAATAACTTCCCACTTACGAGTGAGAAGCAGGGGGGATCTACAAGGAGCAGCTAACAGATTTGGTTTGAGTTTTATTTAGTTTGGCTTCACGTTTCAGCCGAGTTTTATTTGTCTTGGTTTATTTTTATGTTTTATGTTATTATGCTCCTACTTTGTTTGAATGGCCATGAGATGGCCATGTGAGGACTGATATTAAATAATCCTTATGCTAGGATGCAAGGGTTGCTAAACCCTAGTACATACATAACCTGTAAATCATATTGCAAGTTTTCTTTGTCATATCACTCTTTTGACAACAGCCTAACTTTGATCCTATTGTTTTCTATCTGACTTTTGTTTATGCATCCTTAGGGCTCGGACAGAAGGCTGTCCAGAAAACCAAATTTCTTTGCCCTATAATTCTTCTATGAACGGCCTACCTTTGATCCTATTGCTTTCTCTCTTTTTCCTGTCTACATATGTGACTCTTTTACTAATTAGAGCAACCAGACACAGTTTATATGTCTGCCCTACAAGACGTAGAATTTATTACCCCTATATTGAAGGGCACCCTCCACATCCAATATCTCTAAGCTGAAGAATTATTTATCATTCACGGTTTATATAGATGAATTGTATTCATCATCTGCAGATATGTAGACCCAATATTTGTTTTTGTTAGTACAATTTGCACAACCAAAATGTTGATTCACAAGCTACTGATTAGATGACAAAATGAAATACAATGCAAGTGAAAATCAGGAAGCTATCTGTTACAACACGTGGGGAATAGGCGTGCAAAATTCCCTACAATCTACATCATTTAGATGTTCTCCAATGATTGCCTTTGCAACAACTCCATACTAGATACTGAAAATTATTAGTAGCCGACTTTTATCCACTTTACAGCATTTCTTTCTCTCTTCCATAACAATATAACATGACTAACAACTAAACTATTTAAGATCACTTCTATTTAGAGAAATCAAATACCAAATATCAAGTAGATTAACTAAATCTCTATTATATCTCTACCTACAATATCCATGACACTAAAGCTGCACTTCCAAAACTTGATAGGGGCGATGTCTAAGCTACGTACATTAAAGGAAGTCTTAATGTTCGGCAATAATGCCTAGCATCTGCATAGTTATCATGCTAAGTATTCATGGATTCATGACAGGTTTTACAATCTTCCCATTGTTACATACTTCGAATTCTCATTAAAGTCAAAGGTCATGAATATACCAGAATCCACTCATTCATAAAATCATTATGTTATGAAGATTTCCAATATTTTCAACATAATAACTGTATTAAACAGAAGAAACAGATTGATAAACGAGATTGACAAAAAGAAAGATGCCAATAAGTTGATAGTCTCACCAACATTTTCTTTATGAAACAAGAATGAACAATTATGTGGGATGTTTATTCCAGTGTAATATAAAAGCTCCGACTTTGAAATTAAAAAAAAAAAAAAAAACTTGGTTTACAATGGGATGCAAAAGTGTATGTAGATAGAAGTATGGGCTCCCCAATTGAGACAAGCTCCTAATAGTCGGTTGAACGTCATTAGAGTAAAAAACAATGGCAGTATTATGACCACTGATGATTCTAAACCTAGAAGAAAACCACTAGCTAAGCCAAGTTGAGAAGAAATTAATAAATAAAAACAAGCGACATCTTTGGTTGCCTTAAACACCTGAATGAACTTAGCATATAGATGATGTAAATTATAGATCTAAAACTCTACAAATCAAATGCCATCTCAACCATCATATGGAAAGAAAGTAACAGTAATATGAAACTTCTGAATTTATAATGCTAATGTCAACAAAAACAATACTACTGATAATATAGGATTGGAAGTCAAAAACCAAACAAACTTAACTGCCATTGAACTTCAGTTCCAAATACCATCTCCATTAACATGGCAGCAACCTGAAAGGACAAAGCTAGCATAAACCACCCCGAAAGAAGAGAAAAGAGGCATGGAAGGGTGCATCACCTATATTGCTATCGCAATAAAACCAAAGATTCTAACTGGATCCCACTCGAATGCAACCAAGGAGATCCAGGCTGCAATGCAACACACCATCATCAATCAAGACTCTTCACTTTGCTCTCAATACTGGAAATCTTTGACTTGGTCACATCTTCTACTGAGGACTGATCACCAGAGGTTCTGCAAGATACAGCAAAACAATATTAGAGAGAGAGAGAGAGAGAAATACAATTAACAAGTGAAAAATAGATGCATAGAAAGCTTACAGTTTCCGCTTTTTGGCATTCTGCTTGATACTTTGTACCATTTCCATAGCCATTCTCTGGTGCTCCCTTGTTTGTGAATGCACGTCCAAGCCCTCAACTGTTTCACAGTCAACTTTACAAATACGACACCATCCCATGCTAACTGGCTTCCTTTTCCTTGAGTGATCAAAAGATTCCAGCTCTCCCTGATGATATCATTGCATCAAAATATTGAAGCAAAAAGAAAATATAATACAACCAATGACAATTTAAATACATACAATTTCCTAATATAAATACAGACGTGTATTACTACGCAAAATAACATTCAAAACACACCAATGACATTAAGTAAATACTTAACTGCATAAGTTCCATCATTTAGAAATCTCTGAAGTGAAAAGCTGCTCCTGAATCCAGGCTCACCAAGACGTGGATGACTTGCCCTGTTGCCAATAAATGATTCAAAGCTCCCAGGCCCTGCACGTCGAGGATGGACACCAAAACCGACATGCTCTCGCATATGCAAATGATCGGGCAAGTTATGAGGACCCAAATGCTCTCCCCTCCGAAGTTGACCTGGGTGACCAACTTGACCAATTAAATCATTCCTCATATGATCATCCATTCGCATATTACCAGCACTCTCAAACTCTCCCCTACGAAACTGACTCTGTGGAAACCTATTATCATGGAATTCCCTGCCAAGCGGATCACCAAATCGATGGAATTCCCTGCCATCAAAATCATCAGGGCCAAATCCCCTAAATCCACGAGATGGGATGCCAGGGTAATCTCTGATTGGACTTCGTCGGGCCAAACCGTCCATCAGGCGTCGTCCACCAAAATCTGGGTAACCAACCGTATCATTGGCATGAATTAATCCAGCATGACCGTAGGGAGACGGGAACCTTGGAGCAGAGCCAGCGGCAGGATCTATATTTAGACGAGTATCAGTATTGACTCCAAGAGGTCTCCTATCAAAAGCTCTAGACGAGTAATTCCCTAATTTTGGAAGAGGCTCAGAATCCAAAAAAGAAGCCCTAGGGAAATGCTTGAGATCGTCTTCAAACCCTAATCGAGTGATCACACGAGTTGGGTCTCCTGGGAAGGTATTCAACCTCCCATCCGGCAAAGCTCTGAATCTTTCATCCCTCAACCCCAGAGTTGATGAGGGCTCGAAGCCTAGATTTCCATTCATTCTGAGCATGTTTGACTGTCCAGTTGCCCCCTGTTCCATCTGAAAAGCCGGCCGCTGCTGACCCACCTGACCTTCATGGCCATGGGGTGCTGCTCGGGTCATTATACCCACATGAGAATCAAAAGCACTAGGGGGTGGTGCAAATGGTGGACCTCTGGGTGCCCCTGAATGAGGAGGTGCATGACTTTGGTTATAAGGGCCGAGCTGACTTGCACTTGCAGATGATGCTGCAAATCCCAGGTTTCCTCTAAGTGATTGGAAATGCTCAGATAGATGAGACGGCTGCCCAGGCACATGCCCAGGTCCCTGAGGCCTTAAATGAGCTAAGGGTAGCCCAGAACCCAGTATATGATGTGGAGGCCCGGAAGAAGGTACTTGTAACAAAGGAGGTGCAGTTGGTCTTTGTAGTATAGCAGAACCAGGATGTGAAGGTTGCATCAAGCCGCCACTTTGCACCTGACCTATAGGACCTGACATAGAAACAGTTTGAGAACCCTCCTCCGTGCTACTAGCATCTTTTTGCAATTTTTTATCCTTTACTCCATGAAGTAGAGCTTCTTCTGGTGGCATTTCTTTATGCTCACCTTGTTTCATGCCACGGCTGGGAACATCTTTTGCACCTTCAGCTACAAGTTCAGCCGATTTACTGCTGTTTGAATCCTGCAAAGTACTATCTACACCCTCTTCCTGCAATGTTGGCTTACTTTCGGACTCTCCATTCACCTCCAACATTCCCCTAGACTCTGGAATCTCTTTGGTACCCTGATAACTTCTATCTTCAGAAGACGGTTTATTTCCATCATCAGTGGACTTAATATTCACCTCAGTTTTAACTTCAGAATCAGCAACTACAGCAGACGAGACACCCAAATCCGGTGCACCATTTTTAGTAGATAACTCGGCTTCTTTCGCTGCTGGCTTTCCGGTCATTGGTGGTCGTGAATTTGCTCCCAGTTGCACTTGGTTATTGGTTCTGCCTATAGTATTCTGATTTAAAGGTTGATGGTGTTGAGCAGGATACATTGGCCTTGGCAGACCTCCTACTGTTGTTGCATATGGCTGAGGTAGTACTCCATGACTTGGCATCATAGGCCGTCCCACAAGATTTGATGACTGAATATGTTGCATGCCCTGCGATAATCCAACATTTTGCTGAGACTGGTTTGAGGCACGTATATGTTGTGGGAATGACTGAGAGTGGCCCTGGGGACGTAATTGCGACAATGTGGGGGGTGTCTGTTGTACAAAGGACTGATTCTGAAAATACTGCTGAGGATTTAGCTGTTGAACTGGCTGCATTAAAGGGCGCTGGAGAGAAGGAATTCCAGGTTGTTGAGCAAAGGAGTGAACTGGAGGCTGTTGTGCAGAGATGATGTTGGGTGAAGGCAACAAGGCCGTCTGCTGCTGGTTTGGAATTGTTGTTTGAAATGGGGGAGGTTGCAAAAGTGGGGGTTGCTGAGGGAACTGAATCTGAGTCTGAAAATGGTTTTGTGACTGAGAATTAAGCACTCCTTGAGATTGAAAATGCATAGTACGTTGTTGGGGGGCTGCTGAGACCAGTGGTTGATGAGGGTGAGATTGAGAGAACAAATGATGGCCAGCTGATGCATTAGATGATGGGAGCTGTGTCTGAGACTGGACTGTAGCATTCATGGGCTGAGATGAGTGAAGTTGAGGATTCAGTTGAAGCTGGGTCTGTGTAATCTGCTGAACCTGGGGCTGCTGATATTGAGGCATTTGGGCTTGGAAATATGCTTGAGGCGGAAGTTGAGCTTGCCCATGAGCTACTGGGTAAGTCTGTGCTTGAAGTTGTGAATATGGTGCTCCAGCAGGCTGGAGTTGAAGCTGTTGGTTGACTGATGTCTGGCTTTGAGTTTGCGCAGCCATAGGAGCCTGCACAAGTGGGGGCTGAACTTGTGGTTGCGTTTGAGCTTGAGATTGAGATTGTTGGGTCTGTAGTTGAGGTTGAGGTAGGAGAGGAGGTTGCAGGTATGCCTGCGGTTGAGGCTGAACAGTCCCGTAGGGTGCATTAGCCTGCAAAGGCTGCTGCGTTTGTGGAATTGCAGGCTGCTGCGTTTGTGGAATTGCTGGCTGCTGATAAGGATAGTACTGCTGATACTGTTGTTGATATGGATCATATCCAGGATACTGCTGGTAGTACTGCTGATATTGTTGCTGATACCACTGGTCAGCAGTCGGAGCAGCAGCCTGAACAACAGCTTGAGCTTGAGAATTCGGATCAGCTCCAGGTATTGTAGTGCTTGCGGTTTGGGAAGCCTGTGACTGAGACGTCGCTGTAACTGTCTGAGTGATAGCCTGGGTCTGATCGGCAGTAGCAGCTGTGCCAGAGGCTGAGGTGGCTGGAACACCTTCTGCCTGCTGTACTTGGGGCACACCCTATCATTCAGAAATAAACAAAATTAATATTAAAAGTCCAAATTTTAAGATAACAACTCATATCTTCAATAAGAAACTTGAAACAAAAAAGGAAAAGAAGGAATACTCACAGGGCAACTTTGTGCGTGTTCCTGCACTTGACGATGCACAATTTGGACTCCGCACCTGTTGCACACTACAGGAGAATTTCCAAAAGCACAACTTGAACAATGAGATGTGCAATCAGATAAAGGCCCCTGCCATGGGCACCCACTCCTGTGATACAGGCAATGAACTGCTATCTTCCCTATGGTTTCAGCGAGCGTCTTATTTGATTCAACAAGGGGCTGCAGAATCAAGTCACAGTAAAAACGTATCAACAACAACACAACATACATCAAAGGTTTTAGTTACGACCACAGTTGTACATCACACAACCTTGGCATCTGCCTCTGTCACCAAGTAGCCATCATATGGACATGCTCGGGTAGTGCTCACAACATATGTCAAACAAGGCTTACAATACAGATGAGTGCACTGTGACTGTAATGCTTCATTCGGGTACACGAGAAGACGACAAACCGGGCAAAAGTACTCTCCGGCAAGAGACTGGATATTCAATATGCACTCGTTATCAAATCCCATGCTTAGTGCAGCAATGCAATCCACCTAAGCACTCTGCATAACATTTTGAAACAATCATATTCAAAATGGCATTTGTGAAACAATTACCAGATAAAAGCTAACAAACCCTTAAGAAAAAAAAAATTACCAACCGCATTGAAAATTACCACCCACAAAACAAATAGAAGACGCTATCCTTCCAATTTATTACCAAGGAAAAAAAATCAAACTCAATGTTCGTTCTTGAAATCAGATTGGTACAATTTCAACGATCAATCAAATTCAATTCCTTTTGAATCCTCACAATTCTGAACAATCAAACATTGCTAAATCAAGGGGAAAAGATATCAGTTTTGGGTACCTGGGAATTACTCTAATATCTGCCAATCCGATTGCAGACACTAAACCCTAGCTCACCTTAAACCTGTAAGAAAGATTAAAACTTTGACAGATAATCTTAGGGTTTTGCAGCGAAAGATATGATTTTGAGTGAAGAGTCACAAGTATAACAAAATTTGAGGGGGGACTGATTACAGTATTGCTCGGATTGCTTGAGAAACGCAAAGAATCTCTCGGCCAGAGAGAGATGCTACAAGTCTGAACAAACCCACAACCCAGAAGCAACAATGGTGTTTATATAACACGTTGAACAAGAAACGACAGCGTTTTGCTGCTATGACCCATCTTTGGCTCTTTTTTTTTTTTTTCTTTTTTTTTTTTTTTGGGAATTTTTCGGTGGGTTTATGACTTTATATATGTTGTCGGTGTGTATCAGTGTATCAAAAGAAAGAAAAGAATGAAGAATGCAAGTGTGAGAGCTCAACTTAAGTGTTGCAAGGAATGTTGGCTTTCCAAATACAGGCTCAATCTTATACCTAAGTTGTTGGTTTTGTGACCATTAAAAATAGTTAGTGAGTTCTTTTTAATGTTGGATGGATCTTGAGATAGTAAAAAGAAGAAACATTTATAATGAGAATTTTAAGTTGAAATGTTATTACTTCTATATTTTGTATCCCTCTTTTTTTTAGTTTTTTCTTTTTGTGTCTTTTGTACAAGAGGATCTCATCTATCCAGCTATGCAGGGTAGGTTTTGTTTTCCATCCCCTTTTCCTTTTTTCATGAAAAACGATAATTAGGCATGCTCTAACAGGCCAAAGCTAAAAATCCATGAGTCTCTCTCGACTCCTCCCAAACCCTATAGCCTCAATGGCAGGGATCTCCCTAACCCTAGTCTTTATGGTAGGGATCTCTATCAGCGGCAATCGCCAATCGGCGTTGATGCCAAGCAGATCTCCCTTCTCTGCATCCAAATTTCTTCTTGCAACAATTCATCGTCAATTTTGTTTGACAAATTCATCGCAGGCTTTCAATGGTGGTAAACTTCCTATGGCTAGACCTCCATCGTCTTCACAAACTGTGTCTCAACGATCATTTATTGGGGCAAATCGAGACAGACCTCGTCAGGAGTATGCTTGAGTTGATGGTTGTGCGGTGGTGCTTCCAAGCTGGTTTAGCGTCGAGCTACAACCATGGCTGCCAAGGATATGCTGTAAATCTGCTACAGCGTTGAAGAATCTGAATGGAGGTCTCACACATCCTCCCGAATACAGAGATCTTGCAAGCGACTGGCTTTATTTAGATCTCGATGAACTGAACAAGGGTAGTGGAGATATTGCCTTCAATTTGTTTCAGGTGAAGGTTTGCCGATCGGCGTCAACATTTTGGACGGCGGCAGCAACACGTTGCTGGTGGCTAGGGCAACATTTTCTTTTTGGGCCCTATGGGTTGCTAATTGGGCCTAGAGCTTTCTGTGTAATTTTTTTACCTAATTTTCTTGGGTCCAAAACTTTTAGCTAGTTTTATTTAAATTAGCCTATTACAATGTTTTGTCATGCATTGGTAGTAGGCTCGCTTCAATAAGTGAGCATGAGTACCATCAAATGATTAGGCGTAGTTCTATGTATCGTTGTGATTTGTCCCACAAACTTTTTATCTACCCTTAGTCGGTAGATGGATGATATGTAATGGTCTTTTATGACTTGAGAATTAATACAATCAACTTGATTTCTTCAAAAAAAAAAATCTATCCAACTATGCAATGATGCACTTGATTTTTAATTTTTTTTTTACCCTTGCAATGCAAGAAACTCTAATGCATTTCATCAAAATATTTTCCGAGTGTTTTAATATTTCATTGTCGATTATAGAAATAAGATAAGATTAAAGCTATAGATTGTTACGATTAACATGGTGATGGGCTGTGTCGAAACAGTAAAATACTCTTTTCTAGTGAGTGGTGAACCGAGAGGAGTTGTGATTCCGGAGAGGGGACTCAGACAGGGAGATTCAATTTCACCATACTTGTTCTTGTTGTGTGTCGAGGCGCTCTCCAAACTGATTTCAAGGGCAGTGGAGGCTGGTAGTATTCATGGAGTATCAATCTGCACAGGTGCCCCAGTTCTTAGCCACTTGTTTTTTGTGGATGACTCATTCATGTTCTTTAGAGCAGAGGTCAATGAGTGTCGAGTGATGAAGAGAATGTTGCAGAGCTATGCGAGAGCCTCTGGCCAACATATCAACTTCCAGAAAAGCTACATCTCTTTCAGCAGAAACATTCCACTCTTAGTCCAATATGAGTTGGCTGACTTTCTTGGAGTTCAGTCGGTTCCCAAACACGACAAATACCTTGGATTGCCTACCGAGCTGAGTTATTCAAAGGAGGAAGCATTCCGCCATATTTCAGAGGAGGTTGAAAAGAGAAAACATGGTTGGCGAGATAAGACTCTTAGTGCATGTTTGGTAGGGAGGACTAATAAGGACCTCCTTATTTTTTAAGGCTCCCTTACCTTAAGTTCCCTTACCTTAAGTTTCACTAACTCTGTCCCATGTTTGATGTTGCCTTACCTTAAGTTTCACTAACTTTGTCCTATATTTGGTGTTACCTCAGTCCACATTTCCTTGACATTTTCCAGAACCATGTTGCAGTGCCGATCAAATGCTCTCACTGTGCCAAAAAGCTTTTTGTTGTTGCTGCAATTGATGAGGACCTGCATTCACAATGGAAAACCAATTTCAATCAAAATAAATACAATAGATATGTAAAGCATCAATGTACAGAAACTTGAGAGAAAAACATTACCTGTGTTTGGTTCTTGACACTCATCATCATAATAGAGAGTGGTCCTGAGCTGAAATCCACTTCTTCATTCTTGGCACCCTGCAGCAGTCAAAGAATAAGTAAGCAACACTGCAGCAATAGTCCCACTTCTTCATTCTTGGCACCCTGCAGCAATGTTCTCATCCCAGTAACCAAATAACAAATATATGTTTTGTCCAGAATCAAATTACCTTCCACATTCCACAGCATAACACAACTCAGAAACCAAAACTCTGTGTCACAAAAAAACAAAGACTCGATCTTTCATAACCATGCACATAGAGACATGAATTCACAAAAAAAAATCAAATGATCACACAGAACCCAAAATCGGATACTAAGATCGAAGGAAGAGAACACTGATTCCAAGAGGACAAACATAAACCACAAGGCCATAGATCACTGACAAACATCTATAAAATTTTCAGAGAAGAGAAAAATGAATCAAAGAGATGTACCTACGATCTGGAGAGAAAAGCTAGGGGCTGCGCTGGGAGGAGGAGAAAAGCTCGGGGCAGCGCTGGGAGGAGGAGAAAATCTCGGGGCTGCGTTGGGAGGAGGAAAAAAGCTCGGGGTTGCGCTGAGGAGGAGAATTCAGTCGGGGCTCCGCTGCCTTAGATAAGGGAGAGGAAATCACGACCCTTATGTAAGGGGAGTTAAGGAGGTGAAACAGAAAACACGGGCCTTATCTAAGGTCATTAAACTTAGTACTCAATCACACCAAACGTGGGACTGCCTAATATTTAGGCCTTATGTAAGGCAATACTAGTTAGTACCCTATACCAAACATGCACTTAGTGTTGCCGGTAAGGAAACTCTCATTAAAGCAGTCTTACAGTCGATCCCTAATTATGTTATGGGCTGCTTCGAATTACCAAAACACTTGTTGAAAACATCAACACTACATAATCTTCAATAACTGTAATGAACAATAACCATGTAAACACAAAATCAAAACCAAGAATAGAATTATACCTGTTATATTGAAACTGATTGCCATTGCTTGCTGCTAAAGATACTCCGGTCTTCTAGCTTTAGTCTTCTGTTCTCTCTAACTATTGCTCCTATCCCATTGTCTTCTAGCTTTAGTCTTCTGTTCTCTCTCACTATTGCTCCTTGAATGGGATAGGATACTAGATGCGTTGACGATTAGACCAAGGACTAATGTTCATGTATATATAGTGATCAACTAGTGTCTTGCCCATTAAAGAGTCCTAATTGATCTCAATATTGTTTGCTTAATGACATGAGATTCATATCAGATTCTGTATTGGATTCTTACTCAATATACTGATTATGTGTTATCAATATATCACAAAGATTACATTCCTTATTCAACTCTTATTACTTAGATAATGTTTAATCAATTGCTTAATACTCAAGACATATAATTATTGTATAAGTCCAATTTATTCTTTCAATCTCCCACTGGACTGTACAATGATTCAAATGTAAGCAAAAAAACCAAAACATAAAATAAGCAATAAACTTAAGGCATGCGTGAGTTGCATAAAATGTATAAATCCAAAAACAAACAGCTCAGTCACTTCACATTAACAAATGCAGAACCTAAGATCTAACAGATTCATCAGAAAATGCAGATTGAAGATCACTGCAAGAGTTCCTGCAAAGCACAAGAGTTCTAAATATGAACTATAGTAGAGCTAATGACATTTTCACACATACATAACTGCATTGTCAAAAATCTCTTGTCCTCTGTTTTGTTTTAGACAAAAACTCCAAAATCACAAGTAACTTAACACCAGTGGATATGAATATACTTGTTAACTCAAAAGACAAACATGTACAGAACATATACTGCACATAAGCATCCACTTGAACTTCTTAATAACTTGAAAAATAAAATTGAAAACATAAACTGAATTTCGAAATTTAAATATATAGTACTAAAAACAATATAAATGGAATTCCTTAATTTTATTTGATAATAAAATCAAGTTTACATAACCAAAACATAAATACAAGAGCAAAACAAAATATTGAAAAATCTGTAACTGAAATTTGAATGCTCCCACTAAACTCCATAACCTAGCTTCTCAAGAACACTTAGTTTAGCACAATGCTTCTTAAAAGTCTCAACTGGTAATGGCTTGGTAAAAGAATCTGCTAACTGCTTTTCTGTAGCAATATTCAAAATCTTGACTTCACCATCCTTGACTCTTTTTCTCACACCATAATATTTAAGATCAATGTGCTTAGAATTAGTTGATCTCTTACTGTTCTTGCAGAAAAATACTGCAGCCTCATTATCACAATACACACCCAGCTTATTTGGAATGACATGACTCAAAATTTTGGTCTCTATCAGAAAAATTTCGGATCCAAAGACCTTCACATACACCTTCATAAACAGCTATGACTTCTGCTTGTATAGTACAAGCTGCAACTATAGTCTGTTTCATGGTTTTCCATGCAACAGCACCTCCAGCTAACATATACACATGACCACAAGTATATTTATCCGAATTTGGATAATTTCCAGCAAAGTCAGAATCTGTAAAGCCTTCTAGAGCTAAATTTTTCACTTTTCTATAAACAAACAAATGGTTTTTAGGTCTCTGAAGATATCTTAGAACTTTCTTATCTGCATTCCAATGTTGAATTGATGGATTACTTTGAAACCTAGAAAGCATGCCAACTGCAAATGCTAAGTCTGGTCTAGTGCATACCTGAGCATACATCAAACTACCAACTAACCTAGCATATGACTTTGAATCCATATCAGCTTTCTTTTCTGCAGACATAGGTAATTTGTTTTTATACAATTTATCTCCCTTAGACACAGGGACTTCACCATAACTGCAAGTTTCCATTCCAAAACGTTTCAGAATTTTTGTAATGTAACTTGCTTGTGACAAACATAATAAGCAACGTTTTCTATCCCTTTTTATATCAATGCCTAAGACAAAAGATGTTTCCCCCAAATCTTTCATGTCAAATTTCTTTGACAGAAAGATTTTAGTGTCTTTAAGTAATTTTACATTACTGCTTGCCAAGAGAATATTATCAACATATAAAATGAGAAAAATAAAATTATTTCCCACAGTCTTGAGATAAATGCATTCATCAACAATATTTTCTGTAAAACCAATATCACTGAATCAAATTTCCTATACCACTATCTAGATGCTTATTTTAATCCATAAATTGATTTCTTAAGTTTACAAACCATTTCCTCTTTCCCTGGAACAACGAAACCATCAGGTTGTTTCATAAAAACTATTTCTTCAAGCTCACCATTTAGGAAAGCAGTTTTGACATCCATTTGATGTAGCTCCGTATCAAAATGAGCCACAAATGTCATGATTATTCTAAAAGAGTATTTTGTAGACACATGAGAAAATGTTTCAGTAAAATCAATTCATTCTTGTTGAGTGAAACCCTTAGCAACTAACCTAGCTTTAAACCTCTCTAAATTTCACTTAGCAACTCTTTTAGTTTTATAAACCCACTTACAACCTATTACCTTTTGATTTTCATCTGCCTTAACCAAATTCCAGACTTCATTATTCTTCATAGACTCAATTTATGCATCAATGGCTTCTTGTCATTTAGCTGAGTCTTCACTTTTAATAGCTGCATTAAAAGTGACTGGATCAGTGTCATCATCTAATGCATTATCAATTTCTTGAGAAAACACTAGATATTCACTTTGACCTCCAAAAGTGGGAATTCTTTCCCTATGAGATCTTCTACGTTTAGGACTTGGCTCAAGCTCTTCTTGAGGCTCTAGTGGTATTATATTTTCTTGAGGTTTTGTACTCTCTACAAGTTGATCAATTTCCATATTTTTCTTAAAAACGTTCATTTATTGGCTCTGTGACTAATTCTTCCCCCAAAACTCTAGTTTTAGATTAATTTTGATTTTCTGTATTCATATCTGAAAATAATGGTGAAGAATTATGATTTTGTAAGTTAAGTGAATTTTCTGAATTTTCTACAATTTCTTCAAAGTCTGTAGATAAATCTACATACTCTGCATTGCATGAAGACTCTCCTAATAATTTAGCTTGATGAGTCTCAAATATTCTTGGAGTATGTTTACTCGAGTAGAGTTTATACCCCTTGGATTTTTCACAGTAACCTATAAAATAACAACTAACAGACCTTGGCTCAAGCTTTTCTAAATTAGGATTATAAATCCTAGCTTCTGCGTTGCAGCCCCAGACATGAATATGATGCCGGCTTGGCTGATTCCCATGCCAAAGTTCATAGGGTATTTTATCTACTGATTTGCTTAGTGCTCTATTGCAAATGTAATTTGCAGTTTTTAAAGCTTCTCTCCAAAGATATAAAGGCAAACCAGATGTACACATCATGTTCCTAACTATGCCTAGAAGAGTTCTATTCTTTCTTTCTTTCTGCCACTTCATTTTGTTGGGGATTATGTGGAGTGGTATACTGTGCTTTAATGCCATGCTCCTTAAGAAACCTAGCAAATGACCCTTTATGTTGATCAGTTTCAGTATATCTACCATAAAATTCTCCTCCCCTATCTGATCTCACAGTTTTTATTTTCATGCCTAGTTGAAGTTCAACTTCAGCTTTGAAAGCCTTAAAACCTTCTATAGACTGTGCTGTTTCAGATAACAACTGAATGTGACAAAAACGTGAGAAATCATCTATAAATGTAATGAACTAGACGTTTCCATAGATAGTTTTATGACTTATTGGTCCACAAATGTCTGTATGAATTAACTCTAATAGACTAGTAGCTCTATATGCACCATTTCTGTTTAAGTTAGTCATTTTTTCCTTATAGCATTCCACACATTCATTCAAGTCAGAAAAATCTAATTCTGGTAACATTTTGTTCTTAACAAGAGTTTTAATTTAATCGTTATTTTGATATATGACCTTGTTTCTGCACAAACCCGTAGGCCTGGTAGATACGGATGAATCCAAGCGTGATCTCCTGTAAACCTGCTTACTAAGGGGAATACCGGGCGGGCCGATCTTCTCCTCTCCGATGCCTAAGTTAGTATGGTTGGAATAGATAACTTAAGCACGTAGTATAAACAGTAGGAAAGATCAGTTACCTATTAATGAGGGTAGTTGAGGCCCTTATATAGGTGGCCGAGCGTGAGGTCTGGCCTCACTCTTCGATGTGAGACTGGTTTCCTTCTGTTCGCACACCAAAGGGTAGCTCTGGTGACCTCTTTGGCAGGTTGGCGCCCCCGGTCCCCGGGCCCCTGGTCGCAAGGTAGACTGCTGGACCTCGGGTCCGGGTGCTGGTGATCCGGTCTCGGGCCCTAGGCCGGCCCCGGGTACACTGGCTGCGGGTCTGTGGGCCTGCTGTAGCCCCTCTGTGGCTACTGTCAACAAGTCTCCCAAGTTCCCGGTCAAGTGCAATCTTGAATGGGGACTTAAATCTGTCTTGCTCTTGTACCGCAGACCCGCAGGGCTACCAACCCAACGGTGCCCAGTCCCCCAAGTCCGTATTGAAGATAGGGCGTGACCGGGCGTTCGGTCAGAGGAGGCGTGGTGAGTACCTATTAATGATGATGTGCGACAGTTATGAGTATGTTTGCAATACAAGTGGTATTGTGCTTAAGTGTTGTCGTGCCATGAGCATGGAGCGGGGTAAAACCCGGAGAGTGCATGGGATGATAATGGGGCGTTGTGATCCGCCATGCAATAGATATGTGCATGGGATGATAATGGGCGTTGAAATCCGACATGCAATAGATATGTGCATGGGATGATAATGGGCGTTGAAATCCGCCATGCAATAGATATGCATGGGATCTCGACCGGGCGTTCTGCCATATCATAACGATTCGGAGAGTGCATGGGATCTCGACCGGGCGTTCTGCCAAATCGGAACGAGTCCCCCAAGATGAAATTGTGCATTGGATCTCGACCGGGCGTTCTGCCATATCGGAACGAGTCCGAGAGTGCATGGGATCTCGACCGGGCGTTCTGCCAAATCTGAACGAGTCCCCCAAGTCCCCAAGATGAAATTGTACATTGGATCTCGACCGGGCGTTCTGCCATATCGGAACGAGTTCGAGAGTGCATGGGATCTCGACCGAGCGTTCTGCCAAATCGGAACGAGTCCCCCAAGTCCCCAAGATGAAATTGTGCATTGGATCTCGACCAGACGTTCTGCCATATCGGAACGAGTCCGAGAGTTCATGGGATCTTGACCGGGCGTTCTACCAAATCGGAACGAGTCCCCCAAGTCCCCAAGATGAAATTGTGCATTGGATCTCGACCGGGCGTTCTGCCATATCGGAACGAGTCCCCCAAGTCCCCAAGATGAAACTGTGCATTGGATCTCGACCGGGCGTTCTGCCATATCGGAACGAGTCCAAGAGTGCATGGGATCTCAACCGGGCATTCTGCCAAATCAGAACGAGTCCCCCAAGTCCCCAAGATGAAATTGTGCATTGGATCTCGACCGGGCGTTCTGCCATATCGGAACGAGTCCGAGAGTGCATGGGATCTCGACCGGGCGTTCTGCCAAATCGGAACGAGTCCGTATTGCTAGCCTGCGGGGAGGGGGCCCCGATGTTGCGGTCATGTTGAAGCACCGGTTAACACTTACTAGTTCTTCTCAGCTTGTGTTGGAATAAGCGTTGAGATAATGTGCAGGTTTGTTAGCCTGCGGGGAGACTTGTTCTGTGTTAGAGAAACAATCTGCCCGATGGGGTGGCGTTGAGGTGACAAGTCTCGCCGTGGAGCCCCACATTGATCGTAGTTCAGTGCGATGCAGGGTTTTTATCCTGCTGGACAAGAGTATATGTGTTAGATGTAAACTCACCCGGGTGTATAAAGCCCATGCCGGTTGAATGTTCTCATAACCGGTGTCATGCCATGGAGCCGGTTGTCTGATACCTAACCGGTGAGATGCCATGGAGCCAGATGGATGTCTCATACCTGGTAAAATGCTCTAGAGCCGGTTGCATGATTCCTAACCGGTGAGATGGTCTCGAGCCGGTTGAATGCTACCTAACCGGTGAGATGCCATGCAGCCGGTTGAATGATACCTAACGGGTGAACTACCATGGAGCCGGTTGAAAGATCATAACCGGTGTCATGCCGTGGTGATGCCATGCAACCGGTTGAATGATACCTAACCGGTGAACTGTCATGGAGCCGGTTGGATACTACATAACCGGTGAGAAGCCTTCAAGCCGGCTGAAATATCATAACCGGTGAACTGCAGTGAAGATGCCATGCAGCCGGTTGAATGATACCTAACCGGTGAACTGCAGTGAAGATGTCATGCAGCCGGTTGAATGATACCTAACCGGTGAACTGCCATGGAGCCGGTTGAAAGATCATAACCGGTGAACTGCGGTGAAGATGCCATGGAGCCTGGGGAAGTGGGGGGAGCCTTACGCCTCGGTTCCCGCTCCTATCTCCCTTACATGTCGCTCGTAGGCGGGACAAGTGGCTGACATGCATTTAAGGAGGAATCCCATCAGTCCCGTCAGTTATGATGGCGTGGGAAGTTTACCAATGCTGGGACACGTGCCAGTAGGGAGCGATCTGAGATGGAGGGTCTGGATTCGCAGGCGTTTGAGTTGCCCTGATTGCGTGTTTTGGGGGGACTACAAGCGCCTAGGGCATCGGACCCTTCTATAAAAAGGCTTCCTCTGCCTTCATAAGTTCTGTTTTGCTCCTTGCTTAGAGAGAACAAGAGAAGGCTAGAGAGAAATCCGGCGAAAGCTTTGTGGAGGTGCCCCGCGACATCCGTTGCCTCAAGCGCTCTTGTTCTTTGCTACCATTGCTCGTTGCTTTCGTAGGACGGACTTTCCTCGGTTGTGCATAATAATCGATAAGTCTTGCTTTCTTTGCCTGGTGTTTTTCTTTTTCTTTTTTTTTTGTTGGCGTTTTGCGCCGGGGGGGGGGGGGGGGGGGGGGCTCTGTCATCGACTGAGTTGTTTTAAGCGGGGCGTCTGCGGCAAACTTGGGGAGGAGCCGCAGAGGGCGCTGTTCTAGCCTGTTGCTGACCAGCGGTGGGGTTTTGTTTTCTTCCCCTTAGGTTAAAAATGTCTTCTGCAAGTTCTGATGGGGCTTCCGAATCGGCCGTCAGGCGTCCCGTCGTGGACGATGAGGAGAGACTGGAGGATTGGCTCGGTTCGGAACCCCCGGAGTCTGAAGCCGCTGACCGCTCCCGGAGCGGGGCTTCGTCTTCTGAGTCCTCGGGATCTGAGGAAATCCCGCACGGGGTGCGCCTTTCTGGCACTCTACCCGTGAGCTACACCATCGGGAGTGGGGAAGAGGCCGTGGTCTGTGATGAGCCGGAGGGTAGTATGAACCCCGGAGAGATTGCTGCCTTCCGGAAGACGTGGAGTACCCCCGATGAGGTGGCGTTACGGCCGCTGAATCCCGGAGAGTCGGCCTGCAACCCGGAGGCGGGTTGGGTTGCCGTGCATCTAGACCAATTTCGCCACGGGTTTTCGCTCCCGCTGCCAGATTTCGTGCAGTACACGCTCAGTGCTCTGCAAGTGTCTCCCGAGCAGCTGCCCGGGAACCAGTGGAGGCGGCTGCTGAGTCTCGGTTGTCTGTACGAGTTGTCCGGGATGAGTATGCCAATGGTGAACGAGTTCCGGGCACTGTACAGGATTTCCTTCTCGAAGAAGCGAGGGTACCGAGGTTGTCTGACTTTTAGCGCCCGGTGCTTCCAACCTATCATCACCCATCTGCCTTCTTGAGTGGATAATAGCTGGAGGAAAAAGGTGGTGATGGCGGGCGGAAAGTGGCAGAAGAGGAGGAAGATGTACCGGGTTCCTGGTGCCTTCCAGCCCCTGAGCGATCAGTCGTTCGAACTATCCGAGTTGGAGCGGGAGAGGATCACGACTATACTCGGATGCTGGGACGATCTTGAACGAAGCTCTTACAACTTCATCCGGCGGAAGGTGTTGGAGTATTGCTGTCTCGGACGAGATCCCGGTGCGTAGCAAGTTTTAGCGGTGACACTTCTGCTAACCGAGTTTTAAATACTAACCTTTTGCTTGTCCTGCATGTGCATCTTCCCGGGCGGTCATCAAACCCGACAACACATTATCCATGGACGGTGAAGACCTCCTCTCAAGGCTGAAGGAGAAAAGGGAGGCCGTTTCGCGGACCTCGGTGGACGAGGAGTCCGGTCGGCTTACCGTCTATGTCGAACCGAGGGCCATGGATGTTGAGGACGACGCCTATATTCTAAGGCGTGTGAAGAGTCACCCTGCTGCGTCCAAGGCGGGACCTGGCAAGGGCAAGACCACCGGGAGGCCACCAAAGGTTCCTGGTGGGGTGAGCCGGATCCCGTACCGGCCGGGATCAGCCCCGCTCGTCACCAGAGTGGCCCGGTTAGGCGCACAATCTTCTTCACCGGACGGCCAAGGTGAGAAGAGGCGGAGGGTCATGGACGTTCTGCCCTCCACGCTGGTGACGCTGACCGGCCGGTCGTCAGGCGAGAACCTGGCCAAGTGGCTCAAGGTGATCAGCGGTGCTTCCAGTTCCGCTGGGGAGAAGTCTGCTGCTGCTCCAAACTCTGCCGGTCAGCAGAGTAGCCCCGCTTTTGCTGAGGCACAGAGGGGGAGCCCGGAGAGTGCGTTCATCCGGCAGCTGGCGGCAGACGTGGCTGGCCTTGGTCTGGACAGACCTGGGGTCACCGGAACCTTGGTGGGGGAGAACCGCCAAAAGTGCAAGGAGTCGGTCCTCCGGGTAAGAATTGCTTAGTGCCATGGCACCGCTCATAACTCATTACTTTTGCTGCTTGCCTAATGGGCTCCCTGTTGTTGTGTAGTTGTTGTACAATCTGTATCAGCCGGATCCGAGTGAGGAGCTGCTGGAGCTGAAGAGGCAGGTGGCCGCTCTGACAGAAGCCCGAGAGCGCCTGGAAGTAGAGAAGACCAGGCTGGAGCGGGAGAAGGGCAGACTGGAGGAGAGGGCCAAGAAGGAGGTGGCCAAGCTGGAAGAGCAGGTCCGGAGCCTGGAGAAGGAGAAGGAGAAGGAGCTGGCTGAGGAGGAGAGGGCCAAGCTGGAGGCCAAAGTGGATGAGCTCCAGGTGGGAGCTGCCGCTGTGCGCGCCGCCTCTACCGCTGCGGCTGGAGAAGAGGACCCAGAGCTTTACGAGCGGGTTGTTCTCAAATATCATGAGAGCGATCAGTTCCTTAAGTTCCTGGAGAAGGCCAGGGAATCGGGCATTGCGGACGCCTACGAGGAGTGGGAAGAGAAGGGGTACCTGGATACCTCTCGAATGCCGAAGGCCGGAGCTGCTGAGGATATCCATGAGCAGTCGGATATCCATGAGCAGTCGGATATCCATGAGCAGTCGGCAGAGGAGCAACCGGAAGGGGAGGGCGGGCCTCAAATTGCTGGAGAAGGCGCTGCGGCTTCATCTGGAGAAGCTGGTGGATTGCCCGCTGAGGAGGGAGGCGTGGCTCCTTAAGATTTTGCTTTTGCTCTTTTTGTAAACCCGCTGGAACGGTTTCTGCTTGTATTACTCCTTGAATATAAACACACTTGGACTGGTGGAACCGGTGGAATTTTTTCTCAAAATAATTTGCATACATATCTTGTGATGTTAGAGCGGTTGAACCGATGATATGCCAAACTAACTGCTTGGAGGTTGTCTGACTTTTAGCGCCCGGTGCTTCCAACCTATCATCACCCATCTGCCTTCTTGAGTGGATAATAGCTGGAGGAAAAAGGTGGTGATGGCGGGCGGAAAGTGGCAGAAGAGGAGGAAGATGTACCGGGTTCCTGGTGCCTTCCAGCCCCTGAGCGATCAGTCGTTCGAACTATCCGAGTTGGAGCGGGAGAGGATCACGACTATACTCGGATGCCCGTGCAGTCGGGGTGATGACTCCATCCTCGAATGAAGCGTGTGGTTGGCAGGACCGTGCCGGCCGGGGACTCTGCTCGTTCGGGGTCACTGGGCCTTCCGCCCGATGACTGTCCCGCTTCAAACCGCTGAGATCGGCCTGGAGGGGGTGCCTGTGCCCTGGTCATAGCGTCGTTGCGCTGTTGTCCTCTCTCCAGGGCGGCTACCAGGGCAGCGTTCACCGCCTCCATATCCTCATACCGGGCATTGGATTTTGCTATATCCCGGTCGCCCTCCTCGCGCAGGCGACCGACTTCCGCTGCCATCGCCCGTATCTCCCCCGCCATATCGGGCCGGTCGGGGCTGTACGTGGTCTCCCGGTCACTGTTACCGAGAGGGCTCTCCTCCCGATCGCTCGGATCGTCTGAGAACGTCAGCGAAAAGCCCCGGTGCGCTGGTCTGTCGCCCTCTACCGGGCCTTTCCCGCGCGAGCTATCATGGTATGGCCCCGGCGTGCCGGTCGGCCTCCCACAGCTCCCGTCTTCCTGATTGCCCTGGTCGCCGCGCTGCTCTTGCGCGACGACCGGGGTGGAGATGAGCGTTTGCACCGGTGCAACACGCTGTTCCTCGATGGTATTTCTTTCCTGGCCTGCTTCTGAGCTTTCTGTCATTGGTAATGCTTACGTGGTTTTTCGTCCAAGCTTCCCACAGACGGCGCCAATTGTTTCTTCACAAACCCGTAGGCCTGGTAGATACGGATGAATCCAAGCGTGATCTCCTGTAAACCTGCTTACTAAGGGGAATACCGGGCGGGCCGGTCTTCTCCTCTCCAATGCCTAAGTTAGTACGGTTGGAATAGATAACTTAAGCACGTAGTATAAGCAGTAGGAACGATCAGTTACCTATTAATGAGGGTAGTTGAGGCCCTTATATAAGTGGCCGAGCTTGAGGTCTGGCCTCACTCTTCGATGTGGGACTGGTTTCCTTCTGTTCGCACACCAAAGGGTAGCTCTGGTGACCTCTTTGGCAGGCTGGCGCCCCCGGTCCCCGAGCCCCTGGTCGCAAGGTAGACTGCTGGACCCCGGGTCCGGGTGCTGGTGATCCGGTCTCGGGCCCTTGGTCGGCCCCGGGTACACTGGCTGTGGGTCTGTGGGCTTGCTGTAGCCCCTCTGTGGCTACTGTCAACAGGTCTAGTCTTCTATGCCAAAGATAGGCTGACTTTTCATTGAACATGGTTCTTTTAACACCAGAAACAGTGTTATTACTGGATGTTGCATTTAAATTTGAGTTCTCAATGGAATAAACTGTCTGAGAATTTTCAATGCTACATTGTATATGTAAATATCCAATCAAACGCAAAGCAGAACTAACACATAATGAATTCTTAATAAACTTTATCCCATTAATGTCATAAAGAAAACTATAGCCAAGCTAAACTAAAAGATCCCAAGAGATTAAATTTCTCTTCATTGAGGGTACAAAATAAAAATTATCCAAAAAAAGATAATTTCCTAAACTTAAACATAGTACTAAACTGCCTATGGCCTTCACTAAGACTTTCATCTCATTCCCTACTCGAATGTGAGCTTTATCACTTATTGGTTTCCTCCTCTTTGTGAAGCCCTTCATGGAATTACATATGTGTAAGGGAGAGCCAGAATCAAGCCAAAAAGTATTTGGCTCTACATTTTTTAAATCAACTTCTAGAAAATAAAGAGATGGAAAGTTATAAGTTTTAGACAGGTTTAGGTTCTCACCCTTCTTAATCATCCAAGCCTTAAAGCCACTGCAATCCTTCTTTTTATGGTCAGGCTTCTTGCAGAAGTAACACTTGAACTTAAAAGTTACTGTGTTGGATGTCCCTGCACCCTTAGCTGAATGAGGCTTAAAGTTAGTCTTCTTAGCTCCTAGCTTCTTCTTCTACTTGTTCTTGCCTACCATATTGACTGTTGTGTCCGAGTTGGAAGCCTTAATGACACCATGAGCTGGATCATCAGCTTTGATCTGAGTCTCTTCTTCAATTGCTATAGCAAGGAGTTCATTAAGTCCCCACCTTTTCTTCTAAGCATGGTAGCTCGACTTCAGCTGATTGAAACTTGGAGGAAGAGAATGAAGTACTGTGTGCAGTACATACTCATCAGGGAGCACCAAATTGAGATTCTTAAGTTTATTGACTATATTCTCAATTTTCAGAATGTGATCCCTAACCCCTTCTACACCATTATACTTAAGGGTGCTTAGTGTCAGAGACAATGCACATGCCTCTGACTTGTCAGTCTTCTTAAACTTTTATTGCACATACTCCATCAGATCATATGCATACTCCATCTCTGGGATAGTCCCAGCTATAGTCTCAGTCAAGGTGGCTCTAGTGATATTCCTGCAGATGTGTTCTTCCTATGCCATAAGGTCTCATAATCATAAGCTGCAGGGAATTCATCTATGTCCCTATCTTCTATGTGTGCTTAGTGACAGTCATCTAGCTCATTATTGAGAGAAAAATACATGTCAAGCTGCCTCCTCCATGTTATGTAATTGGCACCAGTTAAAAGCTCAATATGGTTAAGAATAACCACTTGGACACCTAGAGAGTAAATAAAAAAGATTTTTCAATTAAAATTCTTGTTATATATTTATTTGTTTGTAAAGTCTAGGGTTTTGTTAAGTGTCTTCTGTGTTTTTAATGAAATCCATCAAGTAAAAACAATCACATAAACACAGAAAGCTTAAAACAAACACATATACCAAAAACATACTTCACAAATCAATCTCAATATCCCAACTGTAACACATGGTTAACTACACTTATATAGCAGTAGATTAAACACATAACTAAAGTTTCTGAATCCACAAACCACAGTAATTAAACTCAAATTTTATAAAAGAATCAGTCAACACCTATATGGTAGAAGAAAAGCTTCAAGCATAACCAAATATGAGATTAGAAACAATGTATGCAGCTGTTCTAGTTTTTTAAGCAATGCATTGATACTTCTATGGAAGACAAAATATGCATGTTTTAAAAATCTAGAAACACAAGTTTTCAAGTTTTTATGCTTAATTGATTGTCTGCAATCATGAAGAGTTTTGCTATGTGCAATATACAATTCACAAAAGCAGAAAACCAAAAAACTCAAGGAATTTCTATATGTTCTTACTGAAATTAAGTTAAACCAAATCATGATCAAAACCATTCATTTCTTTTGTAAGTTTCTTGTTATGATAAAAGTTAAACATGGGAGACCAAATCACAACAATAACCAAAAGAAAATTTTACAGATTTTATGCAGATAGCTTAAGTCAATCTAGATGTTAAAAATTTTCGATTCACCAAATTGACATACCTTAACCACTGCTACAGTGCTGCATGGTTAATTAAAGCAAACAACAATACCATATACAACATACAAGTCGAATCGAAACAATCAAGAACACACACAGAGAATCATGCAAAAATCACAAATTTCATTCGGTCCCCATCTAACTTAACCTATGTGCATGCCGGGAATGCTTTTAGGGTTCTCTAGTTGTTCTTAATCTAACCTGAATTGCGAGCTGCGGGTCTTAAATCTCATCGACTTCATGAATGAAGTCGCGCGCCTTCCTCCCAGCTCGGACCAGAACCCAGAAACTAGTCATTGTGAAATAATGACTAGTTTTCTCAATCTTTGCAGAGTGATTCTGGATCGGGTCGCGGGTTGGGTAGCACGGCTCACAGGCCCAAGTTGTTTCTCTGAAGGCTTTTTTTTTGTTGCGGAAAAGTTTTTGTAAAAACTCTTAATACTAAATTTGATTTTTCTTAATCAATTTACATGCACGGTTCAAACTAGCTCATGATACCAATTGAAAAGATCAACACTGAATAATCTTCAATAACTGTAATGAACAATAACCATGTTAACACAAAATCAAAACCAAGAATAGAATTATACCTGCTGCATTGAAACTGATTGCCATTGCTTGCTGCTAAAGATACTCCGGTCTTCTAGCTTTAGTCTTATGTTCTCTCTCACTATTGCTCCTTGAATGGGATAGGATACTAGATGCGTTGACGATGAGACCAGGGACTAATGCTCATGTATATATAGTGATCAACTAGTGCCTTGCCCATTAAAGAGTCCTAGTTGATCTCAATATTGTTTACTTAATGACATGAGATTCATATCAGATTTTATATTGGATTCTTACTCAATAAACTGATTATGTATTATCAATATATCACAAAGATTACATTCCTTATTCAACTCTTATTACTTAGATAATGTTTAATCAATTGCTTAATACTCAAGTCATAAAATTATTGTACAAGTCCAATTTATTCTTTCACTAGTGGCATGCAATGCATGGCTCAGTTTTGGTGGGGTGATAAGGAGGGAGAGACAAAAATACACCGGATGTCTTGGAAGAAGCTGTGTACGCCCAAATGTGAAGGTGGAGTCGGGTTTCGAGACATGGTGTTATTTAATAAGGCACTCCAGGCCAAACAAGGTTGGAGACTACTAAAGAGACCAGAATCATTGGTGGCTCGTCTTCTGAAAGCAAAGTACTTCTCCACATGCTCTTTTATGCAGGCAACGTCGAGTCAAAAGATAGTTCGGAAGTGCTGAGCAGAGGAACAAGATATATAGTGGGAGATGGAACACAGCTTTCAATTTGGGAGGATAGGTGGCTGCCAACTCCACACAGCCACACAGGTTTAAACCTTTCTCTGCTCCCATGATGGTTTCCGACTTGATTGACCCGGATAGTGGTGAATGGATGACCCAGCTTTTGAGTGAGTTATTTACTAAGGAGGAGGCTGATCTCATTGCAAGTATCCGTTTGAGCATTCGGCAACAGGATGACAAGTTAGTCTGGCACTATGATAAAAGAGGTACGTACAATGTCAAGAGTGGGTATCACCTTCTTCGCACCTCCCCTCACTTCTCAAATCATGCTTCTTCCTCTGGAAGCAATGGGAATGGGGTCGGTAGATATTGGAGTAGAGTATGGCGTGCAAATGTCCCACCGAAGGTACGTACTTTTACATGGAGGTTGTGCAAAAATATTTTACCTACAAGATATGAGTTTCGTAAGAAAATTTCTCTGCCGAGCATGGATTGTGTTTTATGTCAAGACAGCCCTGAAATGCCTCTGCATTTGTTTAAATAATGTCGGGTCATGAAATGCTTCTGGATGCACAGTCCTTTGAGATGGAATAGCATGGAAATTCCAGGTCAGGATGTGTTGAGTTGGATGATGAATGTGATTGATTGCTTTACCTCTGATCAACTTGATATTTTGTTATGTCCTTGTGGGCGATATGGTGTGAGAGCAGGGCCGTCTCAAACTTTTTGGCGGCCCTGTGCGAAAATTAAAATGCGACCCTTTAAACTTTACTCTATATGAAAAAAAAAATTAATAAACAGACAATATAAACTCAAATGTAATCAATAAAACATCAAATTACCATTAGATATTCTTGCAAAAGATGCTAAATATTCAAGGAAAAAATTCACCATTGGTACCCAAACTTACCTCGCTATATAAGAAAGGTACCCGAACTTGAAAAACGATCACCATAGTACCCAAAGTTTTAAATCCTATTATAGAGGTACCTAGCGTGTTTTGACCGGCTGGCTTTCCGGTTTTGGATGACGTGGCAGTTCGCATTTTGATTTCGAGGGGCAAATCTGTCATTCCATGTAAATCCTATTATAGAGGAATTAGTTAACCCCAGCCACAAACTAATCTGGATCTGATAAAATTCTCAATTCTAACCCAAACTGAGAGACAGAAGACTCATCGGAACCATAGAGAGATGGACGATCTGAAGAGAGAGATAGAGGCGAAGCGGCAGAGGCTGGCGGAGGAGACCGGCGGCAAGAAGCGATACTTCAACCGCGCCGAGATGGTTGTTGTGTATTAAGGTGCCACCGCCACACTCAACCCACCCTTCTGGACTCGATGAGACCCAGCAGTGAAGCCTAACCGGAAAAAATAACGAGCAGAAGAATATGGGCAAGTACATGAGGAAGGCCAAGCCCAGCTGTGACGTGGCAGTGATGGAAGTCTCGCATGCCGGGGTTCGAACCAGAGCCAAAACCCTAGCTCTCCAGCGCTCCACCTCCTCCTATCTCCAGCTCCGTAGTCGCCGTCTCGAGAAGCCCCCCATTCTCGTCCCCAAGAGACACCACCCCAAGCCACAACCCTCCACCGCCGCCGTGACCTCGCCGCCCAAGCCCGACAAAGAGGAGCAGGAGGGCAATAATAATGACGCCGACGAAAACGGTGCCACTGAAGAAGCTTCGTTCGGCGAGAATGTGCTCGAGTTTGAAGGTAGAGAGAGGTGGGTTCATTTTTCTTCTTCAATTTCTAATTTTTTCTTAAATTTGGGAAGAAATGGATGAAATTGGGGATTTGGGGTTTCAGAGTTGTGGTCAAGTTTGGATTTTTTTTTTTTTTTTTATGAACTCAAGTGTTGGGTGGTGTTTTGGTTTCGAACCTTTTTGGTTCAATTTTGGGTTTTTTGCTTCAAGCTCTTATCAAATTGGTGAGAAATTGAAGTGAATGGTGCAGTTCAAGATTTGGCAAGAAGCGATCTTGTAACTCTAGTTGGTAAGACTCTTTGTTACTACCAAAGGGGCTATGGCTTGTTTGATGATCTTGAAGTAACGAGCTGCTTGATAAATTGTAAATCACTTGAGAAAAAAAAATTGTTTTGTAAAAATCCAGATGTAAATTATTGAATATAGTTTCTCGCAGTAGCTTATTTTTAAGAACCTCAAGTCCAAATTTGTAGCTTATTATTTTCCTGCAGGGGCACATACCATTGGCCAAACAGACTGCTTATTTTTAAGGTACCGCCTCTACAACTTCACAGCTACTGGAAATTCTGATCCAACCATAAGCCAAGCATCACTAGCACAACTCAAGATTATAATGTTATGAAGTGTTTTTGTTGGTTTGCATGGAATGGAATTAGGAATGTATGTTGGAATGTAATGCTCAATATTTTAGACATGATTGATCTTACATTTAAGGGTTTTGTAAGGGTTTACGTGAGCATGTATATGCCCATAGCAGAACCCAGAATTTCGATATTAGGATTAAGTAGAACCAAACCACAATTCAAGACAAGGATGTTGTTAGAGACGACTTCGGTAATATGGACTTAAGATATGTATTTCATGCTGTCATTGCTTTGTAGAGAGTTGGTTCGGTAGGTTGCCTTACGCTCAGCTACATTCCAGGGTCTAAATGTAGCAGAGAAGCTGTACATAATTTATCTGTTACTTTTTATGCTTCTTGATCCTGCTAGCATCCTGCTGGTCTGTTACTTTTTCATCTTCTTGATCCTTCTAGTATCCTGCCATTTGTGGTTATAATTGCTAGTACACGATTTATGAATAGGAAGACATCATTCAATTTGTATATTCTTGCATGTTCTTCCGGATGATATTCGTCGAGCGTTGATGGTGGTGGTTGATTGCTGCATGAAGCGAGACTACCTAGCTGCAATGGACCAGTACATTAAGATGGCTATTGGGAATGCACCATGGCCAATTGGTGTCACTATGGTTGGTATCCACGAACATTCAGCTCGCGAGAAGATTTACACCAACAATGTGGCTCATCTTATGAATGATGAGACAACTCGAAAATACTTGCAGTCTGTTATAATTGCTCATATTTAAAGGTTTAGCTTTGACCTTGTGAGTTTCTTGTCTTTTTTTTCTTGAAAACCAAGGGTTTGCCCAAGGCAAAGCTTATATGTAAGATGATACTGCAAGAAATCTGGGTTCTTCATGGAAGGGCCATCTTTAATTCCCTATAGATAAAATTTCTTATTTTGCAGTCAAACACAAAGTATTGCTGCTAAACAATTCATGCAATTTGATTGCATACTGGAACAGTTGCAGATAAACTGAATGGAAGAGCTTCGGAATTCCATTTTCGTCAAGCGTAACATATTTTGTTTGGTATGGTACAAATGAATGCATGGCGATCGTTTTTCAAGTTCGGGTACCTTTCTTGTATAGCGAGGTAAGTTTGGGTACCTTGGGTGAATTTAATCCGGGTTATAATGGACATTTGCCCCTCGAAATCAAAATGCGAACTGCCACGTCATCCAAAACCGGAAAGCCAGCCGGTCAAAACACGCTAGGTACCTCTATAATAGGATTTAAAACTTTGGGTACTATGGTGATCGTTTTTCAAGTTCGGGTACCTTTCTTATATAGCGAGGTAAGTTTGGGTACCAATGGTGAATTTAATCCAATATTCAATACACAGTTAAAATAATTACAAAAAGATGCTTTATTGAAAACCTCTCACATTCTCAGCATCACCTATGCTCATTTGAAAATCCATCTCCTTGCCTTCTTAGCAGCAAAATCATCAATCAGTTTATCACAATTGAATTTCTCAAGATAATCATTCTCAATCGAAATCAAAGCAAGTCCATTTAATCTTTCTTGTGACATAGTTGATCGCAAATAAGACTTTAATAGCTTTAACTTGGAAAAACTTCTCTCAGCTGAAGCAACAGTAACAGGAACAGTTAACAATATTCGATATGCAAGTCTGACAACTGGGCAAGTATTCCTCTCTTGTAAGAAATTCAATATATCACAAGCTGTCATCCTTACTCTAGGTAATATCTCCCTCAAGAGTTTCAGCTCTCTGAACAAGTCTTCCCCATCAATATCTGAACTCTTTCCATGTCTCAAAACATCCTCAAGATGAATGCAAGCAGCTCTTAAATTAATATCATCTAAGGAATTCAAAGTTTCTGAAGTAAATAAAAATCCAAAGATATCATCATATTGTTGATATTGTTCAAACCTCTCTGCAATGATCCCTTAGCTTGGTCAACAAGGTATAAGAAATAATGCACTCTAAAATATTCTTCACCGGAAGATGATGGTAATGGCTCGCTGGCTCTTTCATCAAAAAATTTCTTACTACGAATTATACGCTTTTCCGGAAAAACTTGAGCAACATTTAAGGTAGCAGCAATTTCCTTTGTGGTAATGATTGCATCTTTGAAGCCATTTTCTCTAAATCTATCTAGCCAAGCAATTAGACCTTTTACCTCACCAATAGCAACACTTATTTGCATGTCATCAGATTGTAGCATTTTGCTAATCTTATTAAAAGCAAACAAGATTTCATACCAGATCACCATGCCTAGCAAGAACTCAAAGTCACCTAGCTCATTAGTGGCAATTGACTTTGCACCACTTTTTATTTTGGGATCCTTGTCAGCTTCAGCCAGTTGAAGTAATGCTTCTTTTATTTCAATAGCATTGAATCGCAGAGGCTTCACACTCTCAATCCGACTCTCCCAACGCGTAGTGGATAATGATTTCAGATTGAACCCTTTAACATTGTCTTTTAGGAACTGCCATCTCTTTGTAGAACCTGCAAATCAAATATCAACACATTATATATCTCTAAAAAACACTAACTGATTTTCTGTAAAAAAAAAAAAAATTTTGCTACATCATAAAGAGTTAAGTTAGACAAACCTGCAAATAGGGTATAAAGACGTTGTAACACTCCAAAAAAATCAACTGCTTTTGTACAAGAATTTGCCACATCACAAAGGGTTAGGTTCAAACAATGACAACCACACAGAGTGTATAAAGCTCTAGAATTGATATCTAGCAACTTTTTTTGCACCCCTTGGTGTTTTCCTTTCATGTTTGACCCGTTATCATACCCTTGTCCTCTTACATTATTGATATCAAGATCTAGTGACTGTATCACAGCTAGTAACTCTTCAAATAGCCCTTGACCAGAAGTGTCATGAACATTTAAGAATTCTAAAAAAAACTCTTCAATTTGTATTGGACTTTTTGAAACATTGACACATCTAAGTATCAATGACATTTGCTCTTGATGACTAATATCTGGTGTGCAATCAAGAATCACAGAGAAATATTCAGCATCTTTGATTGTCTGTATAATTTTAGCTTTGATCTCAATAGCTATCATTTGCAACAATTCATTCTGAATGTTGTGTCCAAGATAATGATGATGAATTTCAGCATTAATAATTCGCCGACAATGCTCCTCCATTACTTCATCAAATTCTGCCCCCATTTCAACCAGGCCTAAAAAGAGACCATTATCAGGTTGATAAAGCCTCTCATTAGTTCCACGAAAAGCTAAGTTATGTTTAGCAAGAAATTTCACAATTGCAATTATCCTTTTCAATACATTCCTCCAATGTTCTTTCTCTTTTCTAATTTGGTCTTGGTAAGCTTTATCAATAGGTTCATGCCTTTGTAATCTAATACGCAAATCAGTCCAAGTATTTGCAGTAATGAGATGATCAGTGCTCATTTCATGCTCTTTAAGTCTTCAACTAAGATGACCCCAATCATTGTACCCATCATTTGCTAGTTGACCTCTCATTGGCCCCCTTTTAAACAACTTGCAACAAAAACAGAAAACCTTATCAAGTTCTTTTGAGTACACAAGCTGAGAGGACCCGTCCCGGAAATTCCCCTCGGAAACATCCGGAACAGCTCCTAAATATCCCAAATCCAAAAATATACTTTCTTTGTTCCCAAACCGCCAACACCCACCCACTGGGAACAAAGTTCGACCAATTCTTTGGTCGCTAATTTTTTTGTTAATAATTTCTTACTCGCTAAATACTCGATTTTTCTATATACGCATTCTAAATATAACGATAAAAATATTCACACATATACTCGTAGCTTATAATAATATCAGGAGATTTACTCACCTTAATTTACCAGAAATGGTAAATACTCACAAGAAATCGAACCGGACCGCTGAAGGATCGCATCGGAGCAAAACGCCACGATTCTGGAATCCGGTCAACGCCGGTCAACGCCGGTCGTCGCCGGTCAACGCCGGTCAAAAGCCGGTCAACGGCGGGTCAAAGTCGTCAGCGGTCAACGTTGGTCAACGTTGACTGGTCAACGTTGGTCAACGTTGACTGGTCAACGGCTGGTCAACGTTGACTAGTCAACGCTGACTGGGCCGGATTGAGTCTGGGCCGGGCCGGGTCGAAATACACTGGGCCGGGTCGTAACTACTGAAACCGGGTCGGATCGACCCGATCGGGGTCGATTTTTCCCGGCGTCGATCCGGCCGCCTCGGCTGGAACTGGTCGTCGCCACCACACCAGAAAGAACCGGCATGAAGAACCCCACCGATCGGTGGGTGGCGCACCCTCGTTCGCCGCCTGCAGCGCCGCCACCCACGGTGGCCGATCCTCGCGTCTCCGCCGCTCTCTCCTCCGTGCTCTACCGGTGCCGATCTATGGCTCGAAATGACGAGGAGAGGGAGCTGAGCCCGATGCGGGGTGGCTCGCGTGCCGCCTTGGCCGGACGGCGGAGATCGGGGCAATTTCGGGATGAACAGTAAATCGGGGGAGAGAGGGATGAACAGTAACTCGAAGAGCTACAGTAAAATGCTACAGTAATTAGTAACATCCCGAAATGGAAAGTTCCCCTTTTTCTGAAACTACCCCCCCTATTTATAGTAACTTTCCAAAACAGTAAAATGACTTCCTCAGGTCGTAACTTTCTCACACGACGTCCGTTCCACGCGTGCCGCGTGTCCACGAACTCGTATCGTCGCGCTCTACAACTTTCGTGAAGAAAACTTTTCCAAAATTCCGAAAGATCACAAAGTCAACTTTTCCCCCATTAAAACTTAAAACATTTTCAAATTAAATCTCCGAAATTACTTCTGACATCGCGTGACAATTAAAATAAAGCGTACGAAATTTCAAATACTCAATATTCAGATAAATTGGGTTCGGGATGTGTCAATTCCTCCCCCCTTATAAAATTTCGTCCTCGAAATTTGAATAACCGAAGTCGCAGAAAATTCTGCGGAAAAATCGGACAGAGTTTCCGCTATAATTAGGAAACCCAAAACCTGCAAGTATTCAAAATACACTTCTATATCCACAATAACATTTCCAACCTATACCGCGAGCCACCACTGCTCATTCGGATTTCTTTACCAACACGGATTCAAAATACTTACTATAAACAAATTCAAGAACTCAAATCCAACAATTTCATAATTTCTAAAATAATAGATTAAAACAATTTCAGAACTGAAACAAATAATCAATTAAAGATAAGTCTAATACTCAAGATAAACAATTTAAATAACCATCTGTACGATCCCCGACCGTACATCCGAGGCTTATACTCATAAAGATGCTTAAATATCAATCCAGCCTCGTATAAATTAAATGCAATCCACATATCTCAATTATCATGATTTCAGAATATTTCAAATCATATAATATATGAAAATTCCATTTTTCCGATCAAATATTAATATACGCATACTCCCATAGATAACAATTTAATCCAATTTAAATGATAAACCAATTTAAAATCGGCAGGAAGCAATCATTAATTCAAACAACTTTATAACTTTTCGATAATTCAACACACTAACAACATAATCATCTCAACTAATTAAATCCCCATAAAACCCAATATTTACGCATGCATCACTTTTAAAACAAAGGTCCACTCACTGGTTTAAAGCATAAAATTTTGTTTTTCAACTTTGAAAACCACTATATATGCATATATATATATATAAAATGTAGGTATATTTTATGAAAATCTCATTTAAAATACATCAGCCTCGCTGATAATTCAAATAAACAAATATTTCTTTGTTTGAACTTTATACTCAAAATCATATTTCTTTGAAATCAAATCATAAAATCTCTTGACCATTCTCATTGGTCATAGAAAAAATCTCAAACTCGCTAGTTCGGGAATCTATTAAAAGCTGAAAATCTCATAGAGGAAATATTCCCGAAACTAGATAATAATATAAAATATAAAAATCTTAATCCACTGCTTCGGGAATCTATCAAAAGCTGAAAATCTCATAAATGAAATATTCCCGAAGCCACATCATATAATCGTACAAAATCTCAATCAAATCATATCATGATACAAAAGTTCAATCAACTGATGCGGGAATTTAATAAAACTGAAAACCTCACTGAGGAAATATTCCCGCCATCACAGTGAAAACATCCTCATGACCAAACCCCGTTGGCCATGCAACAGGGAAATGTCTACCCACCACTGGAGCTGATCAGACTCCGGCCCGAGAACCCTAATGGCTCCCCCCGTGTCTAAGTCTACTACCTAGACACGTAATCCGCCTCAATATACACAACCCTACGTCGACCACCGAGCGTGAATCTGACCTATATGGTCAAGTCGTCACCTCGCGTGGGATGAGGCACCGCTAGCTAGCATCCATATCAATATCATAATCACGTGGGCCATTGTGGTGAAAACAAATCTCGAAATACATTTCCCTGTTAAATCGACATGCCGAAAATCCACAAATACCCGGCAAATCACTATGCCGTCAAATCACAAATACTCGGCAATCTCCATGCCGTCAAATCACAAATACTCGGCAATCTCCATGCCGTCAAATCATAAACACTCGGCAATCATCATGCCGTCAAATCATAAACACCCGGCAATCACTATGCCGTCAAATCAGAAATACTTAAATCCCAAAATCATATCAAAAGAAGTAATCACCATCGGCATGTCGAGAAATTCCAAATAACTAAACTCAACAAAATCCCCGGAATCCCCAGTTCCGGTCTATCGAGTAAATATTCAAATATTTCGAAATTAAGAAATCTCATGGAAACCCATTTCTCAGAGAAATATCAAAGTCCAATAAAACAGCACTGCTGTCACGATCAAATCAAAACTAGATATTTCCTCAAATATCTCATAAAATTTCAAAAATTCCTCAAAATTCTTTTCGAAAATATGAATTCCCATAGAAATCTCGTTCTCAAAGAATTATCAAAATCCATAATGACAGCATTACTTCCAATCAAATCCGTTTAGCAATCAATCAATGAAATATATTCGAAAGAAATCATCGATCTTTGATAATAAAATCATCCTCAAAATAATTCAATGAATATATAAAAATCCCCAAAACTGTATCTTTGCTTTACTCTTATCACTTTTCATTTCAATAAAACACTCCTCAATTCAGATTTATTAAACACATAATTATTCATACTTCATAGCAATTAGAAGTCAAGAAAGAAAAAGAAAAAAAAAAAAAAAAAAAAAAAAAAAAAAAAAAATTAAAGTATATGAAATCTCCCCAATGACACACATACTAAAACACACAGGTCAGAGGATCATGCTCTGATACCATTTGAGAGGACCCGTCCCGGAAATTCCCCTCGGAAACATCCGGAACAGCTCCTAAATATCCCAAATCCAAAAATATACTTTCTTTGTTCCCAAACCGCCAACACCCACCCACTGGGAACAAAGTTCGACCAATTCTTTGGTCGCTAATTTTTTTGTTAATAATTTCTTACTCGCTAAATACTCGATTTTTCTATATACGCATTCTAAATATAACGATAAAAATATTCACACATATACTCGTAGCTTATAATAATATCAGGAGATTTACTCACCTTAATTTACCAGAAATGGTAAATACTCACAAGAAATCGAACCGGACCGCTGAAGGATCGCATCGGAGCAAAACGCCACGATTCTGGAATCCGGTCAACGCCGGTCAACGCCGGTCGTCGCCGGTCAACGCCGGTCAAAAGCCGGTCAACGGCGGGTCAAAGTCGTCAGCGGTCAACGTTGGTCAACGTTGACTGGTCAACGTTGGTCAACGTTGACTGGTCAACGGCTGGTCAACGTTGACTAGTCAACGCTGACTGGGCCGGATTGAGTCTGGGCCGGGCCGGGTCGAAATACACTGGGCCGGGTCGTAACTACTGAAACCGGGTCGGATCGACCCGATCGGGGTCGATTTTTCCCGGCGTCGATCCGGCCGCCTCGGCTGGAACTGGTCGTCGCCACCACACCAGAAAGAACCGGCATGAAGAACCCCACCGATCGGTGGGTGGCGCACCCTCGTTCGCCGCCTGCAGCGCCGCCACCCACGGTGGCCGATCCTCGCGTCTCCGCCGCTCTCTCCTCCGTGCTCTACCGGTGCCGATCTATGGCTCGAAATGACGAGGAGAGGGAGCTGAGCCCGATGCGGGGTGGCTCGCGTGCCGCCTTGGCCGGACGGCGGAGATCGGGGCAATTTCGGGATGAACAGTAAATCGGGGGAGAGAGGGATGAACAGTAACTCGAAGAGCTACAGTAAAATGCTACAGTAATTAGTAACATCCCGAAATGGAAAGTTCCCCTTTTTCTGAAACTACCCCCCCTATTTATAGTAACTTTCCAAAACAGTAAAATGACTTCCTCAGGTCGTAACTTTCTCACACGACGTCCGTTCCACGCGTGCCGCGTGTCCACGAACTCGTATCGTCGCGCTCTACAACTTTCGTGAAGAAAACTTTTCCAAAATTCCGAAAGATCACAAAGTCAACTTTTCCCCCATTAAAACTTAAAACATTTTCAAATTAAATCTCCGAAATTACTTCTGACATCGCGTGACAATTAAAATAAAGCGTACGAAATTTCAAATACTCAATATTCAGATAAATTGGGTTCGGGATGTGTCACAAGCCACTCTCTATCACACTTCTCTCCATTCCCTAAATACCGAGTGTAGAATCTTGAACTGAAACGTCTATTGAACTTGTCTGGTGGACCACTCTCTACAGAAAGATCTCTAAGAGGCCCCTTTTCTACCAACAAATCTACTAGCTTTTTATCCAAGGCATCCCAAACTCTAGGATCAAAAATATTCACTGAAGTCTCATTTGCATGATTTACATTATCATTATGCTCTGCATCATTCTCAGTTGCATCATGACCCAAATCATCTACAAGTTCATTGCCATCAGTGTGTTCTTCCACAGTATCTTCCATGTGCTCTTCTGATTGTTCATTAACCAAAGATTCACCTGGACCTTTTGATTTTCTTTTCATGAATGTATCAATACGGGGCAAAGACTTAACTAACTTGACTTCTTTTTTCTTCTTCATGCGTTTTGCATAGCCAGATAAATCTTTTCTTTTAGGAGGCATGTTTCTAAATAACTAAATTCAAGAACTCTGTTTGAATAAGAAAACCTGATTCACTCACAGCTGCTGCAGTTCCCAAATTCCAATTGCCTCAATTCTCAAAAATTTTGACCACCAGACCACCACAACCTTGCAAATTGAAATTCCAAATGCAAACAATTAATAACCAGTACTTGTGCAAATATCGATCAATATGTAAATACAATCAAGTAGAACGACATATCTTACCTGAATCGATGAGTGATAATGATTGACTTGTAGTCAGTGACATTTGAGATTTGAGAATTGAAGGATGCAGCGCAGTCGCAGAGAAGTAAGAGAGAGAAGAGGGCAAGAGACAGATGAAAAGTTAAAAGAGGAACCGAGGTATGAGAAAGCAATAAAAAAAAATTGTCCTATATGCCATCTGCCTCCACTAGTCTAACCCTGAATATAATTGTTTATTCAATTGGACAATTAGTCCATAAAAGAAACGGAGATATGAAGTTTACTTGGTCAAACTTATGGAAAAGAGGCCCCATTTATTGTATTTTTTTAGTATTATTATTTAATAAAAAAAATGGGAAAAAAAAATATGAGGCCCTAAAAATTTGTGGCCCTGTGCAGTCGAGCTCCTTGCACATGTGCAGAGCCGGCTCTGTGTGAGAGAAATAACTTGGTTTTCAATGGTGGGGATTGTAATCCATTTAATATGGGAGAATGGGCATGGCAGCTGTTAGAAGATTATAGATCTATGAGAATTGCAGATGTACATAGCGAAACATAGTGACGATTACGACGAGCGTCTCATGAGGAGAAATTTCCATCGATGGTTCTTAAGATATGTACGAAAATTAATTTTTTTTTCTTGTACAAAGATCCTAAACCCTAAATAGTATAACACTAACACCATCTATTTTTCAGGCAAAGAACCTGTATGATGCTCAAGACCTTAATTTTAACAGGGCAATATGGTCATTAGCTCAAGGTCCGCAATTCACCCGGATTTATATGGCGTGCTATGTGAACGGTATCAAGTATGTCTCATTCGATAGAGATCAAAGGCTCGTGACTCAAAATAGCGGGGTGATGTTAAGCACGAAAGTTGGAAACCTGTCCCAACACTTCTATGGCCATCTTGATTATGTAGTCGAGGTATGTTATCCAGACAATATGTCGGTCGTGTTGTTCAAAGGTATATGGTATAACACCACTGACGATCTGGATGCCGAAGAAATTGACACCGTCAAGGTAGATCATGGTCTGATATCAATGGATACAAACACTAGTTACTATGAGAATTCACCATTTTGTCTTGCTATCAAGACAAAACAAGTGTTCTACTTGGACGATCCTGCGGCGGGTGGTACTTGGAAGGTGGTGCAAGAAATGTCGCACCGAAATGTATACAATGCCGAAGTACTGGCAACAGAAGATAAAATGTCTCTTTCACGGAATCAAATCACAGAGCCTTACCAAGAGGAGACACTAAGTTCAATTGAACAATTTCACCATATTGATGCATCTAATCTCCAACTCGATTTAGAAGTACACGAAGAGAATGAAGAATCAAGCGGTGATGACCGAGATGATATCGACGTCGATGAATTTGATGAGGAAGAGGAAGATGAAGGCAATGATGGCGGAGACGACGAAGAGGAAAACTACTAGTTATTATATTATATGTTGTAATATGATGATGATGATGATATATATTTCATGTTGTGATTTTGAACAATATTTACAATATTCTAATGTAATAAAAACATATACAATTAGGCATAACCAATCTGTGAGTTCAATTCAAGCGACGAATATTGGTCAATCTTTGTCGCTTTAACACTTAAGCGACGAAGTTTGTACAAACTTCGTCGCTTCAGATCATGTGAAGCGACGAAGTTAAAACACACAAGGTAACCTAGTGAGTTTAAACTTCGTCGCTTCACATGATCGGAAGCGACGAAGTTAAAACACTCAACGTAACCTAGTGAGTTTAAATTTCGTTGCTTCATGTTATGTGAAGTGACAAAGTTGGACTCACTAGGTTATGTAGTGTGTTTTAACTTCGTCGCTTCACTATTTGAAGCAACGAACTTTGTTATTGTCGTCGCTAACTTAAACATTTGAAGCGACGAGTTTTGACAATGTTCGTCGCTAACTTATACACTTAAAGCGACAGTATTTACAAATGTTTGTCGCTTCACGTGATCTTAAGCGACGAGTTTTGCCAGTATTCATCGCTTCAGATAGATGATTATATTCAAGCGACGTATTTTGCCAATATTCGTCGCTTCAGATAGATGATTATATGAACCCATACTCGGGTTCTTCTTCCTCATTCAGGCATTTCCTCCCTCTGTGTTCTCCTTAAACCCAGACGCCCTAATCTCTTCAATTCACCCCAATACCTTCGATTTAGCCCTAAACCCTAATCTTTCTTCACCAAAAACCCCCAAATTTGAAACCCCTAATCTCCCTCCTTCAATTTCAACCCCGAAACCCCTAAATTTGAAACCCCCAAACTCTATATTCGAAACCCCAACTCTTAGAAATCATCAATGGCACCAGGTCCTAGTGCCCAGAAGAGGAAGAAGGAGCTCGAGGCGAGAAGGGAGAAGAAGGCGGCCGAAGCTGCATCGAGATTGGCTGACGTGGCGACGAATGCGACAGCAAGACCAGAGGCGGCAGTGGAGTCGGCGGCGGCCAGACCAGAGACGGGCGCGCAGGTACCAATCCCGTCGTTGGAAGATACCAACCCTTCGGGCTTGGGGGCTGCTGGAGGTGGCGCTGACAGTGGCGCTGGCGGTGGCGCTGGCGCTTCAGATGACGGTCCTCCAATCAGTATTACGACCAAGAAGGGTCCTCAGGAGCCGGGTAACGATTTTTGCATAAGTTTTACTTTGCTGTTCTTTGTGGCCTTTTTGGTGTTCTGGTGAAATTTTATGATACTGTGATTGATGCCTTGGGGATACGTTTGGTTTGCAAATTAGATTAGTTATTGTTTATCCCATTTCTGATATGTTCTTGCTGATATACATTGGTTTCTTGTTTTGGTTTGCAACTTTAAAGTTATCTGGAATTCTGTACAGAAGCTTAATTAGAATATGGGGTGAGACTTAGTTGGCTATCTTTTTTTTTTTTTTTTTTTTTCATCTTTCTTATATGAATTATGCATTTGTAAGCTTATCTCAAATAATATTCATCATTTGGAAATTAGCATTGTGGGCTTGGTGCATTGTTTGGGGAGGAGCCTGGAAGGGGTCCACTTCTTGACTTTGACTGGTACTAACAACTTGTTTCTCTCTGTTAGAGGGAAGCTACAAAATGACTTCCATAGGTTTGTGTTAACATTGAGACTTTGTTGTGGATTGCCTTGGCTAAATTTTGAGCATAATCACCGCATCTTTTTTGATTTGGAGGATAAATTTGAGGTAGTCCTGAAATTGATTGTGTGCAGGAAACTTAAAGTCAGATGATGTTTTATCCAAGTAGATATGTTCCCTTGCTCTTGGCTGCAGAGAATTGTCCCTTATCTTTGATGATCTATTCAATGTATCATTGGATATCTTGGATATGTTTTGTCTAAATGTCAATGTATCATTGGTATCAGAATCTGTTTTGTCTTGGATATGTTTTATCTAAATGTCAATGTAGATAGTTATGTGAATATGATTTGGTTGATATGGCAGAGGTGGTTGATATGGCAACGGGGAAGAAGGTGAAGGGGCGGAACCCTGAGAAGCGCGACATCGTCACGGGCACAAAGACGCAATATCTGAAGATGATGAACAACAACCAGCCTCTGAAGGTTGAGTACGCCGAAGAACACAAGGGTCCCAAAGATTTGAAGTGGAGGACTTTGATGTCCCGAGACATCGGGAGCGCCGTCTGGAGCAAAGTTCCGATGCTTGCGCCTTCCTTTGCTGAGCTGGATGAGGAGTACCAAGATGCATTGACCACTTATATAGAGGTAAAACATTATTTTAGAATAATTTCGAAAAACTATTTTTCAGTCACATCATATTGAAATATGATATTCTATTTCGTTTGACTTTTTTGAATTGTTTTTTACTAGATGTTCTATGACCTCCCTCCCACCGAGACAGGAATGTGGAAATATATCGACGAGACCACTGCAAAGATTTACAAGGATTGGAAACACGACTGTCATACTCATTACGTTGAAGTATCAAAGGCGACGCCCGAAGAGTTCATCCACCGACCTGAGCAGTGGGAGTACCTCAAATCTCACTTTGAGGACGACGGTTATAAGGTAATGAAAATTAATTATCAGTTTTTGCATTTCATATAATAACTTCACACATTCTCATATGAAATATGTTAATTATATATTCGTACTTCTTTTTGCAGGCGATGTGTGCCCAGAACGCCGCTAACCGGAACAAGGGAAAAGATAAGGGATATGTAATCAACCATCATTCTGGCACCACTCCCTACAGCTACCGGGTCGCTGCAAATGAGTAGAAATGGCATCCAACGCCTTTACTCCAGACAATCTGCGATGTTTATCAACCATCCCAGAATGCGAAGGAGAAAGTGGTGAGTGACATTGTTTTAGATGCGAATTGGTTTTTGGCTTGTGATTTTGGTTTTTTAGAATTAAAAAGTATAATAACACAAATCTATTGGACTTTTTTTTTTTGCAGGTAGCGGTGAAGAGGAAGATGGATGATCTGTGTGCTAGTCGAGTGAGTGATGAAGCGGGCAAGAGTAACATGACGGGCCTCGTTGCTGTCGAGGAGCAGATGGCTGTAATCGAGAAGGAGCTGGGTGGGAAGCCGGGGACGAGGGTCCGAGGTATACTATAAATTTATGGTTTATCTTTTACATTTTGTCTTGTGTTGTGTTTTAGTTTTTAGATACGAAATAGTTTTTTAATTTGACTATTTTTTTTCTTTTACCATTTTTGTAGGACTAGGGGGTGCATTAAGACGCCCGCCAAAACCAAGAGGTGGAAATTACTAGCAGACGTCACCGAGCAGTGCAAAGCCTCAAAATCGAGAAAGAAGAGATGAAGCAACGGATGACAAGGATGGAGACTGCCCTCAATGATGTCATCTCGGCCCAAGGCAATCCGGGTGTCAATGTCGCCGCAGCAACTCCGTCTATCGCCGATAAATCCTCATGTGCTTCATTAGGTATTCCCGAGGATGACCTTGATTAGGATCCTTCCTTTTCCTTGTAATTGTATTATCGTACATTGTTGTTCTGGAACATATTGTAGCTTTGGATGAAATCTACATATTTATAAAATGTAGTGTGTTTGTGTTATGTTGGATGTGTGTTTTATGTTATTTGAATATGTGTTTTGTGTTATTTGGATGCGAATGAAATTGGTTCAAACCAGACCCAGAAACCTGTTTTTCTTCTCTATAACACTGCATGAAGCAACGAACATTGATTAATATTCGTCGCATGAAAATCTAAGAGACGATCAAATTTCATCGCTTCATGACATTACGGGACGAATTTTGAACCAAAATTTGTCGCTAGAAATCTTAAGCGACGACCCAAACTTCGTCGCATAAAATTCCAAGAGACGACTCAAAATTCGTCGCTTCAAATTTGAGCGACGAATTTTGGTTTCGTCGCTTTAAATATCTATGCAATGAAGTTTGGTTCAAAATTTGTTGCTTGAAATCGAAGCGACAAGAATGAAGCGACGACTTGTTGTCGCTTCGGTATTGAAGCAACGCATTCGGTGCTGAAGCGATGACATTTGCGACGACAAAATGTCGTCGCTTCGAATTTTTGCTGGAGTGGTGAGAAAGGCTCATCCCAATACCATCAAGAAGAGTAAAAGACAGAAGACTAAATGGGTCTTTCCCCCAAGTGGCAGACTCAAACTCAACGTTGATGGGGCGTTTGTTGCTGACAGTGGTAAGGGAGGAATAGGAGTGGTGGCTAGAGATGATGCAGGAGTGTGTATGGCTGCCTTGTCTCGTCACCTGGCGTTCTCATGCTCGACTGTTCATACAGAAGCTGAGGCAATTAGGGCTGGTCTTATAATAGCAATTCATCAACAATGGCGGGAGATTGAGCTTCAAAGTGATAATGATGTGGTGCTAGCAGCCCTAGCAAGAGAGGATGCAGACTTGTCTGAGATTGGGGTGATTCTTGCGGATTGCAGGTATTATATGCAAGCTTTTGATTTCATTAGTCTTAGATATGTTTATCGAGAAGCGATGTGGGTAGCACATGGATTAATTAGCTACATTTGCTAGTAAGTCTACTTTAGGCGAGTTTTGGATAGATGATACACCTGACTTTATTCAGGATGTTCTAATAGAAGACGGTTGCATGACATTACGAGGTATAGGTAATATGTCCCCCTCGGTGTACTATCCAAACGATATGAATAATGAAATAGGTGGGGGAATACTCCAACCTAACGGAATCCTTGCCCGTTTTCAAAAAGAAAAAAATAAAAAGTTATAGATTGTTTTAAATAGTTGTTATAAATCTTAATACGTATTCATTAAATTACAAATTATAAACATGTTATTTCCATTTGATTCAATATACAAGTGGGTTCCGAGTTTTCGGCATATTGAATATGTAATTATGTGTTGATTCAACAATACGTAACATTTAGATATTCAAATGTAGTCATCATAGGAAAATGATTTTGGGCCTCAATGAGGCTTTGGATTTGTGGCCTCAATTCTATGTAGCATGCAATGTCATCAGTACATATCACTAATTAGAAATGTCATGTCAAATCATTCTAACGTAAATAGACAATCATATCCCTATCGATCCAACGATTCTCCATCATTATATAATTTTTAATAAAAAAAATTATATTTATAATTTTTTTTCTCTTTTATTTTTTATCGCAATAATACTTATTTTTAAACTTCAAAATATAGTTTGAATATTGAATATTTTTGAAAGTATACTTTTTTTTATGTAAACTGAAAGTGTGTGTATATATATATATATATATATATATATATATATAAATATATGTACATATACATGCATTCTTGGCTAAGGATGTTCGCACCAATCTTTATGGTAGGAATTTGATATTTTGACTAATTTTTCGATTGAATTTTTACATTTTCACCGTCTAGTCTTTAGGTACTCATGTATAGATCATCTCTGCAACTTTTCAGCCAATTTGATAACCATTAGCATATCAAACTAGATTAAAACAAATAAACATACTGCATTTTGTCAAAACTGAATCGTTCATGTTATGATAGAAAATCGCACTTTTGAATGCCTTAACGATTATCAAATTGGCTGAAAATTTACAGAGATGATCTATACATAAGTACCTAAAGACTAGACGGTAGAGATGTAAAAATTTAATCGAAAAGTTAGTTAAAATATCAAATATGCACCAATCCTTATGGTGCGGACGTCCTTAGCCAAGAAAATTATATATATATATATATATATATATATATATATATATAATTAGTTCCAAGAAAAAATAAATTCGTCTAACAAAATCAAATATATACATATATAATTCGTCCAAAATAAATTCGATTTAGATTTACTTGTTTCTTTTTAGTTTTTTGTTGGAAAAAAAATATAATTTGATAGAGAATATATGTTATATACATCATAGCTAACACATTAAAGTATTGATGGAGACGGAATTAAGAAATTAATTGTATTAAAAGTCAAGAATTAAATATAAAAGTTAAGAATTTTAACTTCCTCATTGATAAATTAAAACAGATTTTTTTTTTAGTAAATATCGTATATATAACCCTTAAATAGATTTAATATAGTTCATGTAAGGTAACTAATTCTTCTCAATGATTTTATTTTTTTATTAAAAAATATATAATGATGAAAAACTATTGGATCGAGAGGGATATAATTATCTATTTATTTAAGAATAATTTGACATGACTTTTCAAATTAGTAACGTGTACCGACATAACACATATGATTGATGCCCACAAATTCAAGTGCCCGTCGTCATATCATGAGCTATGTTATTGTTGTCTTTTGAAGTCAAAACTTATGAAGCAGACACACGTTACTCCATGAGCAATGTTATATGTTTCACCAACATTCACTTTTCGTTATTGAAATTCGGATTATCCTTCATATATTTTACTCCTACACATAGAAACTGAGTTTTCTTCTGGAAATCTCCAACGTTCTTAGAGATGCTGAAGATGATGTTGAGGTGCCCAGCGTCTCCTGGTTATTCTTATTGTAGCAGCACCACCACCACAAGAGGTATGCTATTTCTTCACTCCACTTGCGCCGTTGCCCTGCTTCATTCCCAACCCCAACCCCAACCCCAACCAAATCCCATCTTCTGAAGCCCAAAGTAGTGAGCAATGTCGAGGATGCCTTGAAGGTGTTCGATGAAATGCTTCACTCGCGTCCTCTGCCGAGTGTTGTCCGTTTCAATAAAATCATGACTCAACTTGTCAAATTCAAACAATTTGAAGTAGTCCTCTCATTGAAGAGACAAATGGGTGTCGTGGGAGTCGCTTTTGATGTTTATACTCTCAACATAACCATCAATTGCTACTCTCATTTGAACCGTATGGGGTATGCCTTGTCTTTCTTGGGCCATTTCTTCAAATTGGGTCTTCAACCTGATGTGGCAACCTTCAACACTCTTATGTCTCTTATCAATGGCTTTGTTCTCCGAAATCGAGTGGTTGATGCAGCACGACTTTTCAGCAGAATGTTGCAGGGAGGTCATTGTCAGCCCAATGTGGTTACTTTCAAGTTCAACACACTCATAAAGGGCTTTTGCGCGATCGGAAACAACACTGCGGCTATTCAATTACTCGGCAAGATGGAAGAACATGGATGCCAGCCTGATAGAGTTACCTATAGCACCATCGTCGACAGCCTGGGCAAAGATGCACTAATTGACCAAGCAAAGAACCTCTTCTCCGAAATGATTAGAAGAGGTATTGCTCCTAACGTTATTACTTACAACTCTTTAATTCAAGGAGTTTGCAATATATGCGACTGGAAAGAAGCTGCAAGGTTGTTAAATGAAATGGTGAGTCAAGGTATTTTTCCAGATGTATTCACCTTCAGTATACTGGTTGATGCACTTTGTAAGGACAAGAAGGTTGCGGAAGCCAAAACTGTGATTGAGGTGATGATTCAAAGAGGAATTGAACCTAACACCATTACATACAACTCGCTTATGGACGGTTACTGTTTGCAAGGAGAAATGGACAATGCGAAACAAGTGTTTGATCTAATGCTGAGCAAGGGCTCCTTGGTTGGTTGACATTCAGAGTTGTAACATATTGATTAACGGATATTGCAAGGGTAAAATGATCGATAAGGCTTATGAGATTTTCAAGGAAATGCTTCTTAGGGGACTTGTTCCTAATACCGTTACTTATAACACTCTTATTGATGGTTTTGGTAAAGCGGGGAGACTACAAGAGGCAGAGAAGATGTTCTCCATGATGCAGGCTTCGGGCCAACTTCCAGATGTTCAAACTTATGCTGTTATACTTGATGGCCTATGTAGCAACCAACAACTTTCTAAGGCGATAGAATTGCTTAGAGAGATGAAGGACAAGAAGTTGGAATTGAATATTGTAATTTACAATATCATCATTGAAGGTTTGTGCAAAGCGGGGGATATTGAATCTGCATCAAAGGTCATCTCTGGTTTGTCATCAAAAGGAGTTCAGCCTGATGTGTGGACATACAATATAATGATCAAGGGACTTTGTCACGGTGGCCTCTTAGTTGAAGCAGAAAAGTTGTTTAAAGAAATGAAACAGAAAGGCTGTTCTGCTGATGAATGCACCTATGACACAAGTATCCGCGGGTTTATCAATAATAATGAGATATCGAGGGCTACCGTACTTATTGATGAAATGCGTGGGAGGGGCTTCTATGGAGATGCATAAACTATGAAAATGATTGTTGATTTGTTGTCAAAGGGTACAGTAGAACCTAGATTATTAGCATGGCTTAAAGATTCAGTACGAAGTTAATTGAATATTTGAAATAAATATTTTTAAATATCACTATAAATTTGATACTGCTGTGGTGCTGCTCCTTTAGCGACCTTGAATGTTTTGGTGAATCCTGTTTGTAATACCATCATTGAAACATGGCTTATTTAGTTTCTATATCCTTATGTAAAGATGTGCGCGCACGACTGGATATTAGTTACTGGCAATAAGTATTTCTGAAGAAGTATTTTCATTCAACCGGTAAGATAACGATAAATGACATTGGCAATTACTCCTCTTTTGAAGTTCTGTTGTGTTTAATATCTATAAAATAAACTAGTGAATTATCCACAGTTCAATTATTAACTGATTCTTGCAAATGATCTCTCCTACTGTATCTTTTGGGTAATATATTGTTGTGGCTACTGTATCTTCTGGGTAATATCTTCTAGTAGCTTTGATCTTTTAGCAGGGATAGTGAGAAATGCTATAAGTTTGGAAGGAAAGTTTTATGCTGCTGCCACTAGCCAGGTATACTTGAATCTTGGAGTCCTAATTTTTTCATGCCGCATGTAATCATATTGTGTAATCTAACTTTTTTTTTTTTGAATGATCTAACTCTCATGTTGATCTGTATTTCTAGTTGGACTATCTACCGAAAATTTCTCAGGAGTTGCTCACAGTTGTGACCAAGCCACAGAACACAACATCCAATTCTCTAACTACTGAGTAGGGTCTTCTGGCATGCAATCCCAATTCACCGATCAAGGACTATCAGTCTTTATGTCATTGCCTGCCATTCAGTCCCAAACAAGGCAAGAATTCGTACCACAGAACATCCTCAAAGGAAACAGTTGAGCTATCAAAGTTGTGTTGAGTTACCATCTGCACTTCCTCCTACCATGAGCTATCAAAGTAAACAATTTGTGTCACAAAATATTCAGAATAACATTCTGCCTGCTGGAGTTCAAAGTTCTACTGGCTTATCATCTGCACCATCTCGTACCGTGAACTATCATCTGTGTTGCCTCCAACCCTCTGCCCCCGGTCAATATATTCCCGGCTTATCATATGCACTGCCTCTGCCACAGGTTCTGCATATGTCGTCCGTGCTACTTGCCTCTAATCTGGCTGGCTTTTCGCCGCAGCATCTATTTTGCAACCTTCATCACTGCACTCACATTCCCTAGGCTTCAACACAATCAACAATCAACTATTCCCCACACCACACATTCCATGCTTCAGCAACCAGCAGTGGTACAACAGCATCAACAACACCAGTTAACAGGTTCTAAACCACTCAGTTCTTATAAATTTCTTATCTCCATCATTTGTTGTTTTCATATTATGTTTGGATGACTGTTGATAAATGCAACAATTTCATGCATACAAAATTTCTTTATTCTTTAGGATTAGCTTTAACTATATGTTGTCTAATGGTTACAAAGAGGAAAAAAAAAGGTGAGTTAAAAATTAATGGTGGGCTTATCCTCATAACTAGGAACCATCCAACTTGTACCTATATTTTATCTGAGGTAGCTTTCATCCTTTTGGTTGTGTGACACTCACGGTTATTAATTCTTGATTTTGATATATTAGTTTACAGATCAAGACTTTTCAGTGAAGCGCTCATGCTTCAAGGTCTGGTTGTCATGTACTATCATTCTTGCTCATGGCTTTATTATCTATAATCTTATGGTTTTATGCACCAAAATTCTGTGAGGGTTTTCAACAGCTCAGCAGGACAAGATGAATCCATCACAATCGATTGCAGGACTATTAACCACAATAAAGAATTCAATGCAGCAGGTCCCTGTGCAAATGCAACAGATGAATCAACAACTACAACAGCTACAGCATAGACAGTTGCAGACGCACTAAATGCCACAGCTTCCTCAAATCAGAGCTGTTGATGCAAACATGAATGCCTTGTCATCACAGACACAGAGTGCGAATAATATGCTGCAGGCAAACATTGTTTCTCCTCCAAATTCTTGTACTGTTGATTACCAGCATCTGAAGCAAGAACAGGAGCACAAAATGTTTTTAAGGATCAACTCCAATAACCATATCAACAGCTACGGATGTAGCAGCAATGGACGCAGAAGCCGCAGATGCTCCAAGAAAAGGAACAACAGAAGATACAGAACTAGAGCAGCATGCAAAGCACCAGCTGCATCATATTTATTTCATCTGTCTCATCTTCCTTACCATTTTGATGGGTGCTTTGTTCATCGGGACTGGGCCATTGATGTATTGAGATTAAAAAGACATTTTGATGGGTGCTTTCTTATGTTATGCATGACAACTTTATTTACCTCATCAAAGCCAGAAAATGACATTTGTACTAAAACCGGGTAAAAAAGAAATATCTGAAATAAAAAAGAATATAGGCACATGTAGGAGGGTGGCAACAGCACCGTATTGTAGAAAACCCAATGACATAGGCCCAAAACCCATTAAGCATAGGAAACTTGTATTTATACTTCTTTAGCGCGGCCAGTCTCTATCGCTGAGCTTTCTTGGGCACCTGGATTACATACAAGAGTAAGAAAGCCAAGTCAGTCCACCCAGATCAAAACCATATATACATCATATTTGCTCAAGCACATTGCAAGAAATTTCTGGGCAAAAATTTATGTCAAGCTAGTTGGTTCTTGTTATAGTGATCGTTCCAATTCAAAATTCTTTATTGCAAGTTTTTCTGATTATTGAAGTTCTTCATATCGATCGTCAAGCCTCCATTTTTTCATATGCAATGGATCACCAAAAGCAGTGGTATCAATCTCAAAGAACCCTTCCCGACAGTTCAACAAGTATGTTTTTCTTTTTTTTAATGGTCAACTGTTCTGTTCCGGAGAATCTTCCTCTTTGATTAATCACAAGGAAATTTTCTGTCTATATTCCACAGCACATACAAACGGAGGTGATTGGCAAGAGGAGGTCTACCAAAAGGTGAGGTGTCTGACTTGTTCTTCATCACTTCTCATTTAAATTTGGTATTTGCTATATTACAAAGAAAATGCAGGTTTGGTTTTGGGTAACATAAAATTGGTTCAGTGAAAGAACAAGAAGAATGAAACGAAGAAATCGTGTGATACTATAGTCTGTAAAATCATTTAGGTGCAACAAACATGTTAGTAATCATCTTTGTCTTGCTCACTTTAATATACAGATCATACTCATGAAGGAGATGTACTTGCCTGAACTGAGCGAAATATACGGGAAAATTGCAAATAAACTTCGGCAGGTCTGTTATCACATTTTCCTCATGTAATTTGTTACTTAATTTAGCCATTGAGCAGATGTAGGCTTCAAGTTTAAGGTTATGCCGTTATGGCGATGGTAGCCTGTCTTAGATTGATCACCTTCTCAATTACTGCAGTCGTGTAACCTGTCTACATGGCATTGTTACGACAATGCTAAATATAGCTGGCTTCAACGTATTCTCACCTGCTGGTCTTTGCCTTACTCTTGTCTTATGTTTTATGCTTGTTTGGTAGCATGAGTCTCTTCCAGGACAGACAACTTCAGACCAGCTTGAGAAGCTGAAAATGTTTAAGACCATGTTGGAGCGCCTCATTACAGTGTTGCAGCTTTCCAAAAGTAGCATTTCACCTGGTTTGAAGGAGAAGTTGAGTTTATATGAGAAGCAGATAATAAATTTTATTAATACAAATAGACCCAGGAAACCTGTTTCTTCTCTACATCTTCCCCCATCTGAGATGCACAATGCACACCTGGTGCAACAACCCAAGGTGGAGCAACAGGATTCAAATGGTAGCCTTCTTTTATTAATGTTCTGCAAGTAATTACAAGTTTTTTTATGTGTTCTGTGCAATTAATAATGTCCATGTTTGTAGATCATGATTTCATATCCCAAACTAATGATTCAAGTGGAGCTGATTGGCAAGAGGAGGTCTATCAAAAGGTAATGTGCTTAAGTTGTTTCCCATTAAATGGTATTTGTATATGATTGAAGATTACAAAGAAATTGAAGGTTCAGTTGTGGGTTTGGTCCATTCTGTGAGCTATACCTTTTTTAGCAGTACAAACCAGAACAGTACAAATGCTCTGCACTTTTTACACTATAGAATCAAATTATACTAGTTGCAGAAAAAGAATGATACTGAAAATGTAGAATACCTTTTTTTCTTGATATTTTGTGTTTGTAAGTTATTTCTAAAATATCTAAAAAATGAGATAAATGATGAAAGTTACTACTGAGTCCAATGCAATGTGATTTGTATCCAACGAAAAATAATATACCCATCACCACTTGGAGTTCAATTAAATCTCATTTACATATAATGAAATGAAAGCATACATATGGATATATGCTTTCTGGATGCATGGTCAATAGACCGCAAGCGCAATTTTTCTCTCCACACTGGCTTTCAAGTTTCAAAGCATCAAGCTCAATCAGTAATGGGAACATGCAACTCTTGTGGTACTGGTCTATAAAAGCATGTAGGTCTATCTAACCATCTTTATCTGGCTCACTTTGATTTGCAGATCAAAGTCATGAAGGAGACTTACTTGCCTGAACTGAGTAAAATGTACCAGAAAATCGCTAGTAAACTTCATGAGGTATGTCTCTCAATTTTTCTCATTTTATATGATTATATCTTGCCAAGTTTAAGTCCTCAAGCAGCCTTTCTCTTCAAGGTTCTGGTAGTGGAAATCTGGCATCGACGACTCCTAACAATTAGATCATCTTTTCAATCACCACAGCCATGTAGTCAGTGTACATGGCATTGTAATAACAATGCTAACAAATGGCTACTTCTTCCGCTGTCGTAATGTGTCTGTCTTGTCTCTGCTGTTCTTTATGTTTGCTAGCAAGAGCCTCTTCTGCGACCCCCACATATGCTTGAGAAGCTGAAAATGTTTAAGACCATGTTGGAGCGCCTCATTACAGTGTTACAGCTTTCCAAAAGTAGCATTTCACCTGGTTTGAAGAAGAAGTTGAGTTTATATGAGAAGCAGATAATAAATTTTATTAATACAAATAGACCCAGAAAGCCTGTTTCTTCTCTACATCTTCCCCCATCTGAGATGCAACTTCCCAAGGTGGAGCAACAAGATCAGAGTGCATCTAACTTAGTACCGACTGAAGGACAGAAGTGTCAACCTCATCCATCACAGAAAAAATATTTTCCAATCCAATTTCAGCTTGGACATATGCAGCAACACCAGTTGAGCTTGCAACAACAGTCAAACCCAGTACATCATATGCAGCAAAGGGTACAAGCATCAGGTCAGGTATCTGGAGCCATACTTCAACCACCAAATACAATGGAGTTGCAAAATCAGTTATATCAATCACATAGATCCCTTCTGGAGAACTCATCAAGTATGTTGCTCTGAAGTTCTGCCTTTTCCATTCTCTGTGTTACTTTTTATTTGGGTGCGTTTGTCAAACTGAGTTCTGATCAACAGCATTATATTATTATTATTTGAACTTATCTAACTGTGAAATATAAAGGAGCCTCCTTTTTTTTATTTGTGAATTCTTATTTTGCTACCATTTTGTTTCTACAACTTCGTGAAAGTTTTATGTTCTTTACTTGCCATTGAGCCTAATCTACACAGTCATATATTGTTATTTCCTGGATTGTTAATATTTGTTTTTCTCACCCCAAATGTTTATGCAAATACTCACCTGTAGTTTTTTGCTATTGTGCAGCATCTCTAGATTCCCCTGCCCAGATTGGACATACAGATTGGCAAGAAGAGACCTATCAAAAGGTGATATTCCTGACTGTTTGCTCATTAAATGGAATTTAAAATCACAATCTTTCGGATTTGGACCATTTTGTGGCTGTAGGGATTATACACAAGCTGATCTGGAGCTAATTAGTTGCTGAAGTAATAATATAAAAGAATTAAGACATTGTTGTATTGTGTCAGAATTTAAGAGTTCACTCAACACTGTTTAGTAGAAGAAGAAATGATAACAGATGTATATGGGAAGACAATGTTCACAGGGAAATGCTGATCACTTTTGATATAGGTTTGAAAGAACATTGAAGACATTGTTTTGTGTCTGGTCATTTTGGTTATTGAACGGAGACTATATGTAGATGCTTGTGGCTGCTGTAATAAACTAATAATCAAGGCATGCTTATTTACCAAAAGAGAACAGAAAACCTTGGAGTTTACCATGTTATTTGCGGGTAGATTACCATTTTCTTTGTTTTCAAATAAAAAAGGTTGAAGAGAGGTTTGGGCTTGGGAGGGATTGCAAAAAATCTTGAATATATGCATTCTATATGCTTGGCAGGGACAAGCTCTTTTCCTCTTGCAACTGTCTTTTTAAAGTATCAATCACTATCTCTAATAGGTTCATTTTTGAGTAATGAGCAAGAACTAACAAAAAGATATCACCTTCTAATCTTGAATAGGCTGCACTCTTTTCAGAGATGCAACAAATATTGTTCTAATCTTCCTTGTCTTCCTCAATTTGTTTTTGCAGATCCTGGTCATGAAGCATTTGTACTTTGCTGAACTAAGTGAAATGTACTGGAAGATAGCCACTAAACTTCAGCTGGTATGTAATCTGTAATCATAAATCCACAGGTGACAGATTTCTCCTGATATCTGAAGCATGGTTCCAACATCACTGCCTCATTTCAGTCCTCATATTGCTTCGCTCATTCCGCTGTTCTTTCTGTTTGCTAATAGGATTCTCATCTACAACAGCAAACATGCGATCAGCATAAGAAGCTGAGCATGTTTAAGAACAAGCTGGAGGGCCTTATGACAGTCTTGCACCATTCGAAAACTGAAATTTCACTTGACTTGAAGGAGAAGTTGTTTTCATACGAGAAGCAGATAACAGATATCATTAATACAAATAAACTCAGGTTGCCTGTAGCTCCCTTCACCTCATATGCACTCAGATAGTCTCTTGGTTAATCTACCTTTGTGCCTTCATGGTTTTTGCCAGATGTTATGCTTTATGGTTAGAAACCTTGATATGTTTGATACTGTTCTTTTTAAACTCGGAGGCATGTTAGTTGTTGCATGACATTAATGATAGCAAGTAGCCTTGCTGTTTCATGGTTTGTTGTTATGGTCGAAGACGGGCAATATCATATACCCTTAAGATCAGTATACGTTCTGAAACAGCATCTTGTTAATGCTAATTTTGGCTGGCATTAGTACTGTAAGTTCTGAAACAATACATAGAGAAAAGATGGTTGTACTTTTCTATTCCATTAGAATGATTGTTACTGTTTTTGTTCAATCTTACTTGAAGCAGAATAGGCATCTTTCGCCTAGGAAATTTAATTAGCTCCAATTTTGCGAAATTGTTTAGTGCGAAATATTGTAAAGCCATGCTCTCAACCCCCATACAAATTCTTCATGCAACCATTGTCGGATGGGATTGAATGACTACAGGCAAGCCTAGTAATTATTCCACTAGGAAATGTTAATATCCCCCCGTCAACTAATTGCCCCCACAAATAATTGTTGTAAAGGAGAAAATACTAATGAAGATAGCTGATATACACAAGATTTGAATACTAGAGTGATTTGATACCGTATTCACATAGATCGAGTTTGAAGATGATGAAAAGAACCGACACTAAAGTGTATTCTTTTTATTACAACTTCAAATCCTGTTTGGAAGGAAAGATGAAAACAAGTGAAGTTATATGGAATTATATATAGCATATGCTACAAAAGAACCTGTAAACACAACATTAATAATTGCTCATGTAATCATGTACAAGTAATACAAGTTACAGAGAAGATCAAGAATCCTAAGAGCCTATCATAGTGCGGATATACGAGTCGTTCAAAGTTCTTCTCCTCTGTTCCATTTTTCATTTGCAATCTGTAACCATTCAAATTATCTACAATAAATTAAATTTGATGAACTATTATTGTGATCGAGTCGTTTCGTCTTCTAAAAATTAGTATAAATTGGGGATTATGTATCGAAGAAGAGAAGTACTCTACGTTGTTTGGAATATATCTGGTCTTGTCACTCAGGTCCTTATACTGTTCAAGCTTTTTTTTATGTCTTGAATATGTAACATGCAGTTGTTATATTTTGTCCTTAATTTAACTTTTAGTTTTTTTTCTTTTTTCCTTTGGAGGTGTTGGACTTAATTATCTAAGACTCATATGCTTGTGGTTATTCAACTTATTTGTCCTTTTTATACAGGGTTGCTGAAGGTGATTCTGTTCTTACAATTCATGGATAGTATTAGCTTGAAGGCCTTGGTGGACAAGGGGAACAACAAAGTTATATTTATCGAAGATTCTGATGATTTTATCGATATTCTTTTTAGCTTCTTGACAGTACCTATTGGAAGAATTATGAGGCTTGCTCCTGAGGGTTTATTATCAATGAATTTTCATGGCATGCACAATTTGTACCGAAGTGTCGAGAACAATATTGATAAAGGAATTTATAGTCCATGGAAACGTTTTTTAGATCCCTACTATTTGGCTGCATCACACCTTAAGAACCTAAAACTGAAGATTCAAGATAGGCAGAGTCCATATGGTTCGTACCTTTTCTGTCCTAGCAATTGCAATCTATCCCATAGGGTGTTTGGATTGTTTGGAGATATTAGGTCATACCATTACCCTACCACAGAAGCTACCTGCTGTCAATGTAAAGGGAAATTACAGGAAGAGGATTTATGTACATGGGGTGGAGGTGTCTTTATAAAAATGTTCGCTGGACTTACAGTTACTGATGATTTACAAGTGATGCCCCCTTTGGTCGGAGTGAGCTCTCCTTTGTTTACTAAGTTTGGAGTCATGGTTGGGAATTGTGATACTGCTCAGATGACTTTCAATGTAGGATTACGTGAGGTAATTTTTTTTGTTTGGCCTCGTCTTTTTCTCTCATCATTTGCCTCTGCCTGTTAGTAAAATAGCTGTTGCTTGTAAATTTCCAGGTTTGGCATGTGATCATGTGCTCATTTTTGTCGAAGTCTCCTTTGACAGATACTCTGCTGAAGAAAAATCCAGTAAAACATCTGAGCATTAATGATTTTAATCTAGGAAAGTGGAAGAATGCTCAAACAGTCTCACAGAACAAGGAGGGAAACTTTTCGGTCAAGCTTGTGATTAGCAAATCGAAGAAGATGGTTTGTTATGCAGAGGCTGGGAAAGATTTTGTCGACTTACTCTGTAGTTTCTTATTGGTTCCATTTGGCTATATAGTTAAAAGAATTCAAGATGGTTCCCTGGAAGGATGCATTGGTCAGTTATGCAAAAGTGTCCAGGATCATGATGATCAATACTGGAAATCGAACAACCACAGGGAAATGCTACTGACACCAAAACTTGATACCAACTTAAACTTCAATTCTCCTCAACGTTCTGATCTGTTCATAATAACTGACAGTCTGACCATAAGTCCTGCATCAGCAACCCATGCCTTCTCTCTTTTGAACAGTTTTAAGGTGCCTTATACCGACTTTGAGGAGAAAATTGTGCATGTTGGCAAAGACGAGGTTAGGTTTGATCCAGCTCTATTGTAAGATTCTGTTGGGTCTTTTCAATATAATCAATTTGTGCATGGTTGACACTTGATTTCTTCTGTTTTGCAGGTCTCTCATCTTTTGGTGACTTCTTTTCTGTGTGATTCTGTTTTCACAAATGTCTTCGTTGGTACCCAAAAGGATGAACCATGATGAACGGGGGCTTGGTCTGCAGACTCCTTTAATAATCTTTGAAAGAGGATCATATTATGATTATTATCAGAAACAATATTGAAGCATATGTGTGTATTTCAGTTAAATCATCATGTGGTAATTTCAAATTGATTTGTTTTATGCCTTCTATTTTGGAATTCAACTTACTTCAGTTGGTGGATTTTTATCATGTAGAATAATTAGTGATGTGTGGGTTTACTTTCCTTTGCTTTGCTGTTTGTAATTGCAATCAAGCCGATCTGTATGAAAATATGGTTTGTTATGCATATGCGCAAGCATCATTTCCGGCTATAGTACTGTTCACATTTCTGGCTATTAGTATCATTAAGACTAATTTTGTGCTTAGCTGAATAAATGGAAGAACTAGATCGAGTCATAGCAATTCATTTCATCATTTTAAACTGTCCACAACCGTTAATAAAAGTTCAGAAATTACACCAAATTAATCCGAAAAACAAAACAAATTTCATCTAGAAGTTTAAATTATTAATCCTCATTCTCAGCGACTTCTTCAAATGCAAGATAAGTGGAGACGTTGATGTCCTCATGTGGATTTAGAAGCATACTATGGTTCTCGACGCTAGACAGATGTTTTACCATCATGAAACTCAGGCATGGGAAGATTAGCGATTGGAATGGTTACTGAAGCGTACGACTTAGGTCTCGGAGTCGCGCCCTCAGCCAAGCACGGCCATGGACAAAGGGGCGCTGATCTGTCATGACGAAGGAGGGAATTGAAAATCTATGAAGAACGATCTACAAGAGACCCGTGCGAACTCATTTTTTGACGGCAACTAGTTGTCAGCCCCCAGCTCGTCCCTACAGACAAATCAACAGTCGAAAACTGTTGTGCGGAAGCGTTCAATGGTCTCACACACACAGATCTAATAATACCGATATCCCCCCCCCCCCCCCATTTAGGGGTTAGGGGTTACGGGTTTTAACACAAAAGGTCTCGGTATTAGTCTGTGTGGTACTGGTTCTTATAACCCATTTAAGCCAATAAATTTCTAACAATCTCCACCTCTGCGTGATTCGAGTCATCACCAATTGTCTCACGATCTGAATACCAATAGCTCCACTTCAACCACAAGCATCCAAATCCAAATCTTGTGATCTCAATCCAAACGTGAGCTCCACCAAATTCGATCGTACGAGACACCAAGTCCCAAGCATAACTTGGGCTCTGATACCAATTGTTGTGCAAAAGCGTTCAATGGTCTCACACACGGATCCAATAATGCCGATATTTCCCCCACTTTAGCCACCCGCAGAAGCTCGGCTATAGGGTTTTAACACAAAAGGCCTCTGCATTAGTGTGTGGTACTGGTCCTTATAACCCAATAATAACTCTTCACTTTTCCAATGTGAGATTCCAAATGGCTATAATCTAAGCCAATAAATTTCTAACAAAAACTTCAGACCAATCCCACAAAAGCAAAGCGCGGCGGCGTTAACCATCGAAAGAGTGGGGCATATGATTTGCTCAAACGGCAGACTGGTGACTCGCACAAACCCTAGCCTTGTGAGAGCAACCGCTTATGGTTGTGGAACCTCAAAGGTGGCAGGAACCATCGACTTCTTGAAGAATCTAGAAGCACCTAGGTCAAAGTCGAGAGAGAAGTTGACGGCTCGTAGCTTGATATAAGTGAGAACGCGAACTCCGTTTGTGATTTCGGCGGCGAAGTTGGTGGCTTGTTCTTTGATGTGGTTGGGATTTTGGAATTTGGGGCTCAAGTTAAGAGAGCGGGAAATCACTGCGGTAAGGGAGTCGTTGACGCTGTTCCATAATTTTCGAACGTCGAGTTCTACGTACACCGGCTGCTTTGACCTCTGGCTTCGACGGAGAAAGAAGCCAAGCTTTCCTTCCGATTTCAGACTCTGTATAAATTGCTCTACATTTTCTTCAGGGTAGTTGAAGGCAATGTTTTTAATTAAAACGTTAAGGCGTACCCTAAGGCTTTTTTATGAGAGTCTTGAGCCTTGAGGCTTAAGGCGCAAAAGGCGTAAGTCTTACGACATAAAACTATTAGTCATTATTTGTGTAAATATGTTATTAGTTACATAAAAAAACAACATTAATACATGAGAATTCACTAATATTGCATTTAGATATATATAAGATTCATATTTCAAACTTAATAGATTGTATTCATAATTTCAAAATCCGCTTATTGTTGTAGGAGAAACAATATAGATGCAAAGCGTTACTTTATTGATAGATAAGGAGGCCTTTATATAGGCATTACATCAAGTATCCCAAGTAATCAGGGATTCCCTATCTACTAAGGTAACTACTATTCTAGTCTAATTAGGTCAAGACACACAACGGAAGTTACGGAATTAACCTTCCTTGAACACTCCCCCTTGTGTCGCGTACCTAATGTGACACGGTGCATAACATGTTGCCTCGCTAAAACCTTGCCAAGCAAAACAAAACCTCTTGGGTAAAAATAAAAAGCTTGGTCGAAGGGAAAAGAGCACAACGCACCAACTACAATTGAAGATTACATGTGAGGTAGACTCCCCCTGATGTCTACAAGACAACTCCCCCTGATTGGTAACTCAATCTTGGAGTTCAGATTAATGGCGTATACAAACGCTCCTCACAAGCTTCAAAAGTAGGTGTGGCCAATGATCGAGTCATTGAATACAGCCACATTATCCTTGTATTAGACCAGCTACACTTAGCTTTACTTGGTCTTAAGGAAGAAGGTCGCTTAACAACTCAAAACTAGAGTTCGCGTTGAAAATCAGATTCACGCGCAGCATGACCTTCGTGTACTTAAATAGTCATAACTCCTTCGATACAGTAGGTATGAACGAACCGTAAAATGTTCTGGAAACTAGACACCCATATCTTTCCAGTGATATAAAGTACACAACGTGGTTCGTTCTGAGCTGATCACAAAGCTCTGTCGAAGGTGACTGATCTGCAAATTACTGGACAGATTCGTCCTACTTTGCTAAAACAGCCATAACTCACTCAATATGATAGCTATGATCAAATGGTTAGTGTCCCTGGAAAGTAGACACATAGAGCTTTCCAACGGTACTAAGTTTACCATTTTCCGATGAGTGAGTTGTCATGTAGGTCACGGGGAAGTTGACGTACAGAACTAGGCAGAATCTGGAATTGCCTATTGATATGTCTTTCATGATGGGATCGAATGAGCCTAAACCTTTCTCTCTTAAAAGAAAGTACCGCCATATACCATGGCATTGCGTGGGCGCGTCTAGCCATCACTTTGGCTTTATAAGTTTATAGCGAATGAGATGTCGAGTCGAGCATATTATGACAAGCACATGATTGCGCACATGATACTTAGATAGAGAGTTTCATCTCCCAAGACTTCTCGTCACATAGACGAAACGAGTCTTCTCAAGACATCGACTAATCATGGGAAACATATAGGCTTTGGTTTATCGTCCATTAGTTTGCCATAAGCCGATAGATGAACAAGTTCATCACTAACGGTTCTCACATTTGAGACCAAGTATTCCCAAGATCTTTTCATTCTTAACATTGGATTAGTGATACTTCAATCACAATTCATCCGTAGTTTACACGCAAATAGGCATGATTCATTACATTTCATCTCCAATCAAGTAGTTGCTCAACCGCGTTATACAATATCCAACCAGAAGATTTGAACCCATATAGAGAACATCCTAATCTGATAGCATACGCACTTCGAGGTTTTTGCTTACTTGACTTGGGTGAAAACTGATCCGTTCATGATATTTATGTACATCTCTTTACTTAGTCCCAATAGAGATGATACAAGCTGCATGATCAGTTTTTCGGAACTACCTAACTGACAAGGTAGTGGAGTGTGATATGACTCCATTACGAGAGCATATGTCATCGTAGTCGATTGCAGGGCGTTTGTGAGAGACCTTGCGCCACAAGGTGAGTCTAGGCTCTTTTTCTCACTACGCTTTCAATCAAAGATTATCGATAGGGTTTACACTTGCGGTGTCGGCATCACCTGACCAAGGACCTATCTCTTTGTATAAACTGGATCGCATATCTTTCCGTGTAGGCCAATTCACAACGTTGGTATTTGCTTCAACGAAGTGAGTGTATTCGATATCTAACTCATAGACCACGTACTCATGTACACTAGTGTAATTCGCATTTGTAGAGATCTCTATATGGATTGGCTTCTCATTGAGGCGTCCCCCAATAATAACCTTAATCCAGAAAATCCATGAGACGAATGAGTTGTCATTGATCCGAGGATCAAGTTGTGCCATACTCGCATTCGGCGAGTGTATATCGAACAAAGTGCCCTCTCTACACTTCTTGTGAGAGTCACGGCCTAGTGACACCAGCTACCACTTTTGTGGAGTCACCATGTCACCATTTATGAATGACAATATGTCCATTGATTTGGACATCAATCCTTACAGGCATGTTGATACAAGAGTACTATTCCGATCTTTTCCTTGAAAGACCAATAGTTTGCTCTTTGCAGCATGTATATCAAATCTCGTCACTTTGATTTATGGGACTTTGGGAACATGATGAGGCACAGTGGGGACAAACCACGGCAATGCCAAGTCGTTCTACTTGAACAAACTTGTTCTTCTCTCCCCCTAACGACGGGGAGACTGGCTCATCAAAAAGTGACATAAACGAGATCGCCTGTTAAGGTTTATATATAGCGGACGATAGGTGGAAGCTGACGTCTTATTCAAAGACGTTATTCATAATCAAATAACCCATCATTGAGCGCTTGTGGTAGCGCAATATGGCACATAAAGTATGTGGACGGTATAGGGTATTGATCGTTAACACTTATACGTTAACAAGATGCATTCCGTTACAAAATGTAACATGCATGTATGCTTCCTGAAACGTTTCACTATGTTCCGGAACACCAAATGCCACCAAATTTTAACAGTAGGTAGGCACATGTGTTAGGATTCCAACGCCGCCGGCCTCATTGCCGGAACCGGTCGGAAACATACCGAACCGGTCGGAATAGTCGCCGGAGGTCAGTGAACGTTTGTGTCGAATGGTTCAGCACCTTCCAGGTGTCCAATGGCTCTGAAATTTTATGAGCAGGTAGCCATGGATGTTAGGAATCGGTGGACCAAATTTCACCTCAAGAACCGGCCTAAAAGTAGGTAAACCGGTCCTCACAATGACGAGTCCGCGAGCTAAAAAACCAGAAATTTTAGGTTTTTGCTACTTTTCTATCATTGTGAAGGTGCTTCATAACATCTAAGTGTTATGGCTTGAGTTTAACCATGAGGTATATCACCATAGTATCATTGTATCTCAAATTGAACTATGAGAAGGCATCAAAGCCATCGTCTTATGTATCATTGCCTTTAGCGTAGGAGGGCGTTACTCCAAAACTTTGCTAAAGATTAAGCTTCCATATGTTGAGCATAGCTAATGAGGGATCATAACGGGGGATCATATGCACGTTTAAATGCATAGATGGTGCTTCCATTAACTTGGAGGAAGACTTGGGTGACGTTAATGCCATCCTTGAGCCTTGAGCATTGCTCATGACGCTACCAAATTCTTTTGGTAATCTTTGATCCCAATAGCTTCTTTGCTCAAAAGAAACGATGTCCATAGCTTTCTTGCATATATGGATCATCAAAACATGTCCAAAATTCCGGACTATGTATGGAAGAGTCTACATGAGTCGTCGATTCAAAGAATCCGAATCATAGTATACGTGAAATACATTCACAATATTGACTCATAAGTTGTGCGCATTCATTAGAAGCGATACATAAGAAATCAATTCAATTTTCACAATGAGTTTCAAGGTGATAAACGTTGGCACCAATATCTTTAAGTGGTGAGCAAGGTTCGATGTAGATTAGCTACACACTCATTGTCTCTATGATACATTCATAAGAGTGTAGAGACAAGGGTTTTATGCCAAGACATATAAACCGGAATATATACTCAATTCCTATAGAGTGTGCAACATGGCGTGTAGTATCACAAGATAAAACATAGGCATGCTTAAAGGCGTACTAGATACATCCGTTAACGCTCAAAAATAGAGCCGGAAAACAACCAGAATGAGCCAACATCGATACTATAGAGACATAAATGTCTAAACCAAGTATCCAGGACCGAGGCCATGAGCTAGCTATCCGAGGCCGAGGCCAAGCTAGAATGGGAGCCAAGCCGAAACAAGGCAAGGAAGGGCCATGGTCAAGCATAGGCGCGTGCTAGGCTAGCCAAGGCCGAAGCCGAGGTGGTGCACGGGCAGGCCGAGGCCGAGCAAATGTCAAGGCATGCCAAGGCCGAAACCAAGGCGTGTCGAGGCAAAAGCAAAGGCTTTTGGGGCCGAGGCTTGATGTTGGAGTCAAGGTCATGCGAGTTGCCGATGGATAGCCTAGGCCGAAGCGAAGGCTTACCGAGGCATAAAACAAGGACCTGACGAGGCCGATGCCATGCTAAAGAGCCAAAGGCATGCCGAGGCCGAAGCCAAGACGTGCCGGAGTGAGTGCATGGGCTTATAAGGCCGAGATGGCTGCTGGCCGGGCCGTGTTCAGGCCAACGCCGAGGCCGAGGCCGGGGCGCTGCTAGGCGGGCCGTGTGCGTGCCAAGGTCCGGAGACCGAGGGGGCGGCAGCATGTGGTTGTGGCGGAGCTGTAGTCCAAGCAACGCGTAAGCTAAGCCAAGGCCGAAACCGAGGCTAGGCAAGGCGGGCTTTGGTGGGCGCAAGAGTGCCGAGGCCGAGGCCGGGCAATGCGCATGCATCCGCTTATGTACGCAAGCATGTCAATTTGTTTCTTGACGAGTGAGGCCTGGCGAATCGCAGCCAAGCTGGCGAGTGGCCATGGCAAGTGAGGCCTGGCGAATCGCAGCCAAGTTGGCGGATGGCCATGGCGAGCGAGGCCTGGCGGATCGCGACCAAGTTGGCGGATGGCCATGGCGAGCGAGGCCTGGCGGATCGCGGCCAAGTTGGCGGATGGCCATGGCGAGCGAGGCCTGGCGGATCGCGACCAAGTTGGCGGATGGCCATGGCGAGCGAGGCCTGGCGGATCGCGGCCAAGTTGGCGGATGGCCATGGCGAGCGAGGCCTGGCGGATGGCCATGGCGAGCGAGGCCTGGCGGATCGCGGCCAAGTTGGCGGATCGCAGTTTCTCGCGAGTCACTCATTTTGTCTCTTGTGATTTTTCGAGTTAACATCACCAATTAGGTTGGTGAACTCAATCAACATGCCATGTAAATGTGTAATGCGATTCATTGCATTCACATATAGCTTTTTAGGGAATCGAACCATATATGCATCAAAATGCCAACGGTTATATCGAGATCTTGACCATAAAGAGTGTATCGACTAAGTAGCATTAGTCACACATGTGAGGTCTATGCCTGCACAAAATCAACGGATTTGTAGTCACTTTGACTATGAAATTGAAGTCATATGCTTCATATTTATTGCAAATTATCTTTTGCTGTTGAAATCCGTAATCATGAGGATATACTCTCATCTTCTTCCATGTATCTCTTGTGTACATTGACCATATGATTGCAATTTTGCAATTAGTGAACCGATAGAACCATATCCATGACATGATTCTCTCTTTGTTTCAATGGCCATTCTCTAGGCGCATTTTATGGTCAATTGTTCTTTATATCAAAAGAACAAGAGGGAAGGAATTGAATGGTCGAGACCAAGATTCTGGTTACTCAATTCAATTTGTTGTGACAATTTCCGTCACATATCGATGTTACAGTGACAATTTCCGTCACACATCATGAGTTTGTCCCCTTTGTGACTCCCTTAGGATCGTCACAAGCATCGACAATATTATGTCGGAATCGTGATTAAATATTCACGAAGAGTTGTGGTTCACAGTGACATCACAGCCACAAGCACAACTTTGGACGGTAACATCACAGTTACCCCATAAATACTGTGATACGCAGGGGTGGGTGGGGCCCCTTTGTATCGTCCTGAAAAACACACAAGTTCCAACACATATACACAAGTTCAAATAATTGAAATTGCGAAAAACGGGAACTTTTATTAAATCATACTTGCTAGTTCGCCAAATGAACTGCGTTTAAAAATTGCGCTTAAGGACTCGGTTATGATCCTTGTGCAATTTTGAGATGCTCTTCCATGTACGTGCAACGAAATAATCCTCGCAATTACATCGCGATGCGTCGTGCAATAAGTTTCATGGAAAAGAAAAACATATGGTTAGTCATATTCACCATATATGGAGCAGTAAAACTAATAAAAGAATTACTACAGTAACTGTTTTTAACCCGTAGGGTAAAAACTTTTTAACTGAGGTAAGTACAATTACCGTTTTGCCCCTTGCACAGTAGAATTCGTTTAACAGCCGAATCGGGTCGGGTTGGACACGGGTCGAGCAGATCCGGGTCGAAGCTGAGGCGTGCGGATCCGAGTCGCCCGAACGAGCGGAGGACGAGGGTGCACCGTCGTCGAGAGGCAGATATCGTCGGTGCTAGGCTGGGGTGCACTGGGCCTCCGTCGAAACGGCGAGGAGGGGTGCCTTTGGAGCTGCATGGGCTCGATGGGTTTGGGGCGGCCGAATTTAGGGCGGCGCTGGCTTGCTTCGCGGAGGGGCGTAGTCGAGCAAGGCTCGACCATCGTTGAGGAAGGACACCGGAGCGGGAGGAGGCAGCGTCCTCGGGGCGGAGCAGTAGGTGGGTGCCCAGATCAATTTCTTCAGTCTCTGCCGACAAATATGTCGTCGGCAGAGTTCGGCAGTATATCTTTTGCCGACAAATAGTTCCTGGGGGCTTCTTAGTTTTTCCGACAAAGAGTTGTCGGTAGAACCTGGTGCCCTGGGATTGTTTTCTTTCTTCCGACGAAGGGGTTGCCGGCAGAAAGTGATTTCTGGGGAGGGCCTTCTTTGCCGACAAGTAGGTTGCCGGCAGAAAAGAGAATTTAGGGTTTCTGAATTTTTTTTTTCAGATTGGAACCCTAGGGTTTATGAATTTTTCATGGCTATTAGACGAAGGCTAGAGCCACGTGCTGATAACGTGTTGTAGGAGAAACAATATAGATGCAAAGCGTTACTTTATTGATAGATAAGGAGGCCTTTATATAGGCATTACATCAAGTATCCCAAGTAATCAGGGATTCCCTATCTACTAAGGTAACTACTATTCTAGTCTAATTAGGTCAAGACACACAACGGAAGTTACGGAATTAACCTTCCTTGAACACTTATATATTTATTCAACACTTAATTGTTCATTCTCTAGGCGTAACAAAAAGCGTAAAAAAAAACGTGAAAAACGTAACTAAATATGTGAAAGACGTAAATTTTTTAAGCCTCACTGTCTAGACACTAAAACGGAGGCAATATGTAAGTAGTTTTGAGCCTTTTGAGCCTCGAGCCTTGAGGCGAGTTTTTTAAAACATTGGTCGAATGGAAGCCATGGTGGCCTGGTTTCTGTGGGCCTAGTTTGTTGAGATTCGGGTACTTAATTCGGAAGGCTATGTGAGTGAAAATGAATGTTGTTACGATGATGGAATTGCAGGGTTAAAGGGCCGAGAGATCAAAGCCAAGAGTCCATGGTCAATAAAATAAAAAAACTCGCAAGAAACGAGAGGTCAAATGTCAGAAGTTCCCGTAAGGCAATTTTGCCAAACCTCTGCCTCTTTACTTGTATAGTTGTATGTTATTTAAACCTATGCATTGAACAATTAACTATTAGCTTATCTCATTTTAATTCGAATAAATTTTGTACGTCTTATGTAGACATGATCGATTAGGAAGACTTTTAAGAGATGATGAAGTAATGTTAAGAGTGTGTGTGGATGAGGAAAAATTCGGAGAAATTTAATTAAAAGTGATGATTTCATAATTCTTAAAAGCCAATTCTGCTTTTTGACATTATCAAATAGGAAATCCTAAATTCGGTGGAAAAGAAAAACGAAAGAATTAATTGTTTAAATTTTTCTCTTAAATTGCTTACAAAATATATGTCATTTACAAATTCTTTTGCAGTATTTAATTATCTTTCTAAAATAAGACTTTTGTCAAAGGAAAATACCATTTATGTGCCTTCGTCAAGGTAATGACGATAGTAACTTAGAAAATTAGTAATCAATAAGATGTAACGTTTCAATCAGTGATTATGATCATAAATGTAATTGTTATTACCATTGTAATCGTCACCCTATATAAAGGGATTCTCTAATAAAATGAGGAGACCAATTCAGTTTTCCTATTACACGTTATCAGACACGTCACTTTAATCCCTGAGTTTTTGGCCAAGAAAAAAAAAAAACTTGACACAGAAAAAAAAAAAAAAAAAGAACAAACCCTAGTTTTTTCCCCCATCCCCCTCCTCCGCCGCCGCCCCTAAGCCTGCCCGGCGCATATTCCTGCCCAGGCCAACGCCTCGACCCAGGAGCCCAGCCGAGCGCCGACGACGCCAGCCCAGACGATCTCCGTCGATTCCAGCCTCGATCGACAATCGGATCACCCTCGATTCCATATCGCTCCCCGACGCTCCAGGTCGGACCACTCCGATCTCGACCTCACCACCACTGCTCGGCCATCAACCCCTGCACCAGATCGGACCTTGCGCTCCCCGATCCGGTCCTTCCCTTCGATCCATCGACGCCAGTCTAGCAGCCCCGATCCAGCAAACCTGCACCAGCAGCCCGGACCCCTTGACCCGAGACTGGAGCCCTCGACGTCCAGCACCCTCCTGTGCCGACCCAGATGACACCAACCTCCAGATCAGACCTCGACCGTCGACCCAGCAGTCTTAGCTGACGACGCGAACAGCCCCAGGTCGGACCCTCTACCCGGTTGCAGCTCGACCCATTTGCAACCCTACCCGATTCCAACTAGACCCGACCTGCGAAACAGGAAACAGATATTTACTATTTCTGGTAAATTAAGATGACTGATCCAACTCGACCCGAATTTGAAATACTGGACTCAAAAGGAATTGAGTACCACCGTTGGGTTTCAGATGTGGAAACTGCATTTCTTGGAAATGACTATACTTTCACTATCACACCCTCCACCAACCCTGAAGACGAAGAACCGTCTGCGAAAGTCAAAGCAAACGCCCTAATGTTTTTGAGGTGACATATTGACCCTAGCTTACGCTGAGAGTACATTCAGTTAAAAACACCCAAAGAACTGTGGGATGCCCTAAAGGGACGTTTTGGGAATATTGATGACACTTTACTTCCATAACTGAATGCTCAGTGCAATGAAATCCGCTTACTTGACTACAAAAGGGTTAATGAATTCAACAAGGACATGTTGCGCCTTAAAGCACGTCTAAATTTTCGTGGCAAGGAACTCACAGAAGATGATATGATCCAGAAGTCTCTTTCCACTTTTCCTACTTCAGCACTTATACTAGCGAACCAGTATAGGTTGGAGTATGACAAGAAAAATATCACAACCTTCAACAAATTGATCAACATGCTGCAAGTGGCTGAGCGGCATGATCAAGTTCTTATAAATAATAATGTCAGGCCTGTTGGACAAAGAAAATTCCTAAGGTTAACTATGGCAATATAAAAAGTGGAAAGAACCTTAAAGAAAATGGGGTTGGACGTGCTGAGCCCTACCCACGTGGACACAATGCACCACGTGGAAAGACACCTATGGGCCATGGCATGGGCCGTGGAGGCCCTCCTAATGTATGGCGCAGAGAAGGTGGTGCTGGTCCTAGTGGCCATGGTGGTGCTAGGGCAAAGGTGCAAAAAGCACCCAAGAACCCTCCAGTCAAAAGGGAAAGAGTTGGAAATGAACCTTGTTATAGGTGTGGAGCTACTGAGCATTGGTATAAGAACTGTCAGGCAAGTAACAAGTAGCAGCCAATTACAAGAGGTATAGGGAGTCTAGAGAACAAGAGGCTCACTGTATGGAAGACAGAGGCGATGACGCTGATGTCAACCTCACAATTGCAGACTTCAATGGCAACATGAACCCTGCTCAGTCTATGGATGTTCCAGACTTTGATTGATCTGCTTTATTTATTTATTTTTTCCAAGAATGCTATGAACGTGACATGCCTTATTTTAATTAGACTATTGTTTTGGTCTTAAAGTTTTTTGAATAATGGTTTGTTGAATTGGATTTTGATGTCCAAGACTTTGATTTGATTATCGTTGGCTTATTAACAAATTTCGGATTTTATTATAAAGTATTGAATTTTATTCGATTTTGTTCCCTATATATACATGGTTCGAAAATAGCACTATTACGATGTAAAGCAATACATCTAGCAAATAAATGAAAAATAATATTAGAATGACAAGAATATCATTCTACCTCAATCGAAATACTCTAAAGAATATGAGATATATTTTTTGACTTTATTTAATAATTCCATCCAATTTAATTGTAGGAATGTATCGTGGATAAATAGAGTGCTTAGCTGATAGTGGGACTACTCACACTATCTTAAGAAATCGACAATTATTTATTGAATTAATTCCTTATAACACATCTGTGACTATGTTAGAGGGATCATCCCAAGTAATAAAGGGGCAAGGAAATGCCTCATTTTTTATGCCTAACGGCACAATGATAAAAATCACAAACGCCCTATATGCACTTAGAGGCAATCGAACCATGTTAAGTTTCAAAGATATTCGTGCCAACAATTATCATTTGCAAACTTACTGTGAGAATGAAATTGAATATTTGAATATTACTTCTTATGAATGTGGAAGGAAACGCATTTTAGAAAAACTAATGCGTCAAGATAATAGATTATATCTCACTACCATCCGGATTATTGAATCTTATGCTGTCACCAACAAAGAAATTTGGGACACTGACGCATACAGGCTTTGGCATGACCGATTAGGACACCCTGGTCGCGACATGATGGTTCAATTTTTAAAGAACTCACACGGACATCCCTTCTTCCGAGGAAGAAATAAAATGGGACAAAAATTCGACACAATACAAAGTACCGGTCTTAGTGTTGCTTCAACACATCCATTACATTCTGAAGCACCAGATGCGTTATGTCCTTCTGCCTCATTGACTATTTCAAAGGCACATCACTCGTTTTGTAAAGCCTGCTCTTTAGCAAAAACAGGACCGTGACCTTCCTATGCTAAAGATATGAAACAAAATATTTCATTCTTACAAAGGATACAAGGTGATATATGTGGACCTATCCATCCAGAATGCGAGTCATTCAAGTACTTTTTGGTTCTGGTAGATGCTTCGACACGCTGGTCACATGTCGCATTATTGACCACAAGAAATGCTGCATTTGCAAAACTCTTAGCACAAATTATACGTTTAAGGGCTCACCACCCTGATCACTCTATCAAGTCTATAAGGCTTGACAACGCTGGAGAGTTCACATCAAAAGTATTTGATGATTATTTCATGTCAATTGGGATCGATGTAGAGCATCTTGTACCACATGTGCATATACAAAATGGTCTCGCAGAGGCCACCATCAAAAGGCTACAGATGGTGGCTAGGGCACTGGTTATGCGCACCAACATGCCTATATCTGCTTGGGGTTATACAATATTGCACGCAACTTTACTTATTCGTTTCAAACCCAATGCTAGCCAACCATTTTCTGCGTACCAGTTGGTTACTGGATATGAGCCTGATATTTCACACTTATGCATATTTGGTTGTGCAGTATATGTGCCTATTGCGCCCCCACAACGCACTAAAATGGGTCCTCAGAGACGATTAAGTATTTATGTTGGATATGAATCCCCAACTATTATCCGCTATTTGGAACCTTTGACAGGCGATCTTTTTACCGCTAGATTTGCAGATTATCACTTTGATGAGACAGTCTTCCCGTCGTTAGGGGGAGATAAGAAAAAGGATTTTCTAAGGGAACGACATGAATTGTCGTGGTATGTCCCCACTCAGTCTCATTTTGATCCCCGCACTTCACAATGTGAAAGTGAAGTGAAAAGAATAATCAATCTTCATAACGTAGCTGATTCGATGCCTGATGCGTTTTCTGATATTGTTAAAGTGACAAGATCACATATACCAGCTGCAAATGTACCTGCAAGGTTAGAAGTCTCCAAAAAGGGGCACAATGCCGCAGATAGAGGCATTGTTACCACACTTAGTGGAGGTGTGGTTGAGGCCGTGGCTCCCCAAAGGAAGAGGGGAAGACCACTTGGTTCGACTGACACTCACCCAAGAAAAAAGAGGGCGAGTAAGGCACAACCCGATCCATTAATCATCAATGTAGAGAAGCCCTCCCATGAGATTGTCTCTGACTATAGTTATGTCCATGAATCAATACTGGAGGACGCTCCGATGTTTAAAATGATTCTAGAGAACAAAGAAATCTCAATGGATTATGAGGATGCATACGAGTTTATGGAAAGATCTTCCATGTATATTGATGACGTATTTGCATACACTGTTGCTCAAGAAATCATAGAGCACGATGATATCAAACCACGCTCTGTTGTAGACTATGAAGCACGAATACGAGTACGTGTGTCCGTATTCGACACAATACGATACGCGGACACGCCAATATATTTTTTTTTGAATACGGACACGTGGTTGACACGTTAACTAAATTTTATTTTAAATATTATATATATGCATAACAAAAATATGTGAAATGTAAATAAATTAGTTTATAAAATTAAAATTTAATCAATCCAAATCTAAATCTAAATCCAAATATTCCCATTACACGAGTTGTCACATAACTCCATTCTGAGCCGAGGAGCTTTGCTAGGCCAAAGTCAGATACTTTAGAATTCCTACAAGAAACTCTCAAGTATATTACTGCAAAGACTATAAATAAGCAAGCCATATATATAGTTTTACTGAACCGTAGAAAACAATGAATATGAGACAAGATATCAAAACCAAAGACCACTATGCCTGTGAGCACCTTCAGCACAGTAGCCAAGCAACCTCATCAAATTGTTATGGCGAACACGGCCAATTGCTTCAACTTCAACCTTGAACTCCTCCTCAGCTTGTCCCCTGTACTAACACAACTAAAATCATCAAACTTTCTCACACCTAGCAGCCATTATAACACACAAGTCCCTATTTTTTCGAACAAAAACTCAAACTTCCCAACTGGGTTCATACAGAACATGCTAAAGATCATAACTTTACATCAAATGCACCCCAAAAAAGAAGAAGGAAAGAATAAGAAACATCATCATCAACAACATTTTGTTGTAGAATGTAGAGTCTAAAACATAGTATGACAGCAACAATACACACCAGAAAATCTATCACAGCAAGAATTGAACTCAATAAACAACACCTAATCTCTTTCACACACACACGTATTTAATTGACTCAGAAAAATCAAGAACCAAAAACCCTTAGCTGCAATGAGATCATTATATTCATCTCAATCCTGTAAGAAACATGATCATCAACAACATTTTGCTGATGGATAAGTGGATAGATAAGAATATACAGAACAGAGAGAGGCATGAATCGAAGAATGGAGGGTATCTGGCTTTTACTGAAGCCCATAAGTATTCATAGATAGAGTTACATCCAGTAAGGGAACATACCTGATGAGACGACGATGGCGCGACGGCAATGGATCAATGCGATGGCGCGATGCGATATCCCCTTTATGATTTCTCTTACCAGTAAGCGAAGGACGAACGCCTGATGCGATGGCGGGACGGCGATGGCGCAATGGCGGGACGACGATGGCGCGATGGCGCGACAGCGGTGGCAATGCGATGGTCTCTGACCTAGAGCGAAGGAAGAAGGAAGAAGTCTCGTTCCAGCGAAGGAAGAACATGTGAGGACGTGAGGTATTGGGAATTTGTGTTATTTTTGCTAAATATTCATTCTACCCCACGTATCCTTCTTATTTGTGTGTCCACCCAAATACGTACGTGTCTAAGCAAAAATATACCGTGTCCATATCGTGTCTAATTAGAACACGCGTGTACGACCGTGTTTCACCGTATTTAGACGTATCGTATGCGTATCCGTGCCTTATACGCAATACGACACATTTGGCACGTGTCCGTGCATCATAGGTTGCAGAATGTCAATAAAGAACAGATTGGCCTCAATGGAAAGAAGTAATCCAGGCATAACTAGATTCTCTGATAAAGAGACATGTATTTGGTCCGGTAGTGCTAACCCCACCAAGTGTAAATCCTGTAGGACATAAATGATTTTTTGTCAGTAAGCGTAACGAGAAGAATGAAGTCCTAAGGTACAAGGCTCTCCTTGTGGCGCAAGGTTTCTCACAACGCCCTGAAATTGACTATAAGGAGACTTACTCTCCCGTAATAGACGTTATAACGTTCCGCTACTTAGTTAGCTTAGTAGTTTCTGAAGGACTGGAAATGCAACTCATGAATGTGGTTACAGCATATCTCTATGGGGATCTTGATTCATATATATATATATATATATATATATATATATATATATGAAAGTGCTTGATGGCCTTCCATTGCCCAAGTCAAGTGACTCTAAACCACGGAGTGCGTTTGCAATCAGATTGAAAAGCTCACTTTAAGGATTGAAACAATCCGGGCGGATGTGATATACCCGTCTAAGTGACTACTTGATTGGGAAGGGATATAAGAATAATGAACTATGCCCCTGTATATTCATAAAGAAAACGAGTTCCGGATTTGCAATTGTAACTGTATATGTCGTTGATATGAACATAATAGGTACTCTTAATGAAATAAGAGAAACCGCGAGCTACTTGAAATCTGAGTTTGAGATGAAAGATCTTGAGAAAACTCGGTTTTGTCTAGGTCTTGAACTAGAACACCGAGCTTGTGGAATACTTATCCACCAGTCTGCGTATGTCCAAAAGATACTCAGGCCATTTAACATGGACAAAGCGCATACTGTTAGCACTCCCATGATCGGTCGAAGTTTAGATATAAAGAAAAATCAATTTCGCCCAAAGGAAGATAACTAAGAGCTATTGGGAGTTGAAATTCCCTACTTAAGTGCAATAGGCGCATTATTGTATCTAGCTCAATGTACTCGACCATATATTGCATTCTCAGTGAACTTGTTATCTAGATTTAGCTCAGCGCCAACGCATCGTCATTGAAATAGTATTAAGAACATATTTCGATACCTAAATGGAACCATTGACTTGGGTCTATTCTATCCCTACACAAAGACAAGAGGGACCATAAATGGAAATGCAACCCCTAAAGAAAATGTCGATAGAGAAAGTACAACCCCTACACTGAAACCCCAAATAATGTTTTGGTTGGGTTTGCTGATGCTGGGTATACCTCTCTGACCCACATAAATGTCGTTCTCAAACTGGTTATGTATTTACCATTGGGAACACGACGATATCTTGGAGATCAACCAAGCAAAACCTTGTGGCTACCTCCTCGAACCACTCTGAGATCATTGCTCTACATGAGGCAGTTCGTGAGTGTATATGGCTAAGGTCCATCATTACACATGTTAGAGGGACTAGTGGTTTAAGTTCTACCACTGAAGAGCCTACTTGCATTTATGAAGATAATGCAGCTTGCATCGAACAGATGAAGCTAGGGTATATCCAGGGTGATAATACAAAACACATATCGCCAACGTTTTTCTATAATCAGCAACAACAAGCTCTCCTCAAGATTCAAGTGAATCAAGTAAGGTCTGAGAAGAATGTGGCATATTTGTTTACCAAATCATTACCCAAAACAATATTTGAGGAACATGTGAAAAACATAGGAATGCGAAAGCTTTCAAAGCTTCCTTGATTGATGTAAGGATCAGGGGGGGGGGGGGGGGTGTAGACTTCAGGGGGAGTCTAATACACACACACACACACCATCCTTAAAGGTTAAAGGTGCGTTGTGCTCTTTTTTCCTTCGACCAAGTTTTATTTTGTCCCATTGGGTTTTGTTACTTGGCAAGGTTTTTAATGAGACAACGATTGATGCACCATTTCGCTTTTGACTCGGCACAAAGGAGAGTGTTAAAAGAAAATACCATTTGTGTACCTTTGTCAAAGTAATGACGATAGTAAATTAGGAAATTAGTGATCAATAAGATGTAACGTTTCAATCAGTAATTATGATCATAAATGTAATTGTTATTACCATTGTAATCGTCACCCTATATAAATGGATTCTCTAATGAAATGAGGAGACCAATTCAGTTTTCCTATTACAACTTTTTATATTTTATTTTTTTATTAATTTTTTAAAAACTTTCTTAATGTAAACACACTTCAAATTCCATATAAATATAACCAAACAATAGAAATTTCAATTTATGAACTTCAAATTGATAGAGTTCAAGATGCCATCAATTATAAATTCTCATGGATTTCATAATATTCTAATCCAAACACACCGGAAGTGTTTATGCTTCAGAAATTACTCTTTGCATGTGATCGAAAATTGCCAGTAACTTGTTGCGCGCTCAATTAATTTGTTTAATTTGTTGAAGCTGTTTATGTTAAAAACTTAAAATAGGGCTATGAAGCTGTAGTTACCTTTCATCGTATTTGATTCCTTCTATTTCTCGGCATTGCAGGTTTATTTGGTTTATACTAGCTAGTAGCCTAATCGAACAACCTCACGATTAATTAAGCAATTTCTTTAGAACTCGTGGTCGAATACGATGGCAATTATAGATTTGTATATATAAAGAAACCAATTGGACACATAATTGGAGCATGGTAATGTGACTAATAATCATAATCGATGTACTTTCTTGTAGCAGATCGAGCGACTCATATGGCAAACTGCGCTTTCATTCTTTGAATCTTCTGGACTTGTTATTTATCAAATTGTACACTTGTACAAAGACTAAACGGTTTTTGTTGCAATTGATTTCTTTTCATGCATGGGCATCTATAATTAGCAAATCCGATCAACTTTTAAAGCAAGAACGTACAGCAAAATTTGGATTGTACGTACTACTACATTCATTTTCATCAAATTAGCTAATTAAACATTAAAAACCCTCGAGAACAAAGTCCAAACTACATCAAAGGAAACGATCATAAGCAGAGAAAGACATAGAAAGACACACAGAAACACGGCAAAATAAAAAGTTAAAAACAGACAAACCAAACCGACAACTACTCAACACAAAGTGTAATCGATTATTTCTCTTGATTACTAGAAGCAGCGCCCTTCACCGCCTCAGAGACAGCCACAACTGCTCCAGCAGCCGCCGCAACAGGACCCATAACTGGGGCAGAAAATGGCAGCACTGTCATTATCACTGGGGAAGCTTTTGTTATACTAGCTGCAACAGCCCCAACAGTCGGTTCGGCCGCGATCACCCCATCATGAACGGCCTTGTGAACAACCGGTGCAGCAGCCACAACTCCGTCATGAATGGTCTTGTAAACCACCGGCGCAGCAGCTACTGCAGCGGCCACACCCTCATGAACAACATTGTGAACATGAGAGAATGACTCGATAAATTGAGACCAAGACATAGTGGTCGCTTGCAGATTGATATATATAATTTTCACCTCTAACGTAATGGTAGTGTTGCAGGGTTGTAACTTGTGAGAATGTACCTCTATTTATACAAACTTGAAGGATCTGATGAACCTAACCTGTTCAGTTTCTGACTTCGATCTAATATAAGATTTCAATGTGCGCATGCGCATTGAGCACGGCGATCAATGACAATTACAAAAGGAGCTACAAGTGTCACTCATGCAGCATGCATGCATGCATGCCTGGTCAGTGGGCAAGAGTGCAAGACTAGTCCTAATTACGAAATCTTTAACAACTAGTCCTAAACTCTAATTACGAAAATTAGAAATGATTTTCAGTTTACACTAGATTAGACTACTAGAGAGAGAAAAGAAGATCTTAGATTTCATTGAAAAAAAAAAATCTCAGATAAGAAAGTTCCGCATGCTGACTAACCAAAGATCGTAGCTACATACTGGCTTTGGTTCAATCAAAGGACAGAAGACAAGACATTTCTGACGATAAAACCATGAAATAAATTATTTGTTGATAGATGAGGGATTGAGAAGCTCAAGTCTCCGCACCCCCGAGTCGTTATTCTATAGTTACAACCTCACACGAAAGCCAGATCGAAGCTCATTAGTGTTCAAGGGGATGTATGACATATATATTTAGGATTTTAGAAAATGTTAGGGATTTATTTTTATGAACTGGTGTATGTATGGAGTCTTTATCTCTCTCATGAATCATGAAGACTGATAAAAATTCAAGTGTTTCCTTAATGGTTACAACTACGATCGGTAAAGTTGTCTTGAATTCTTCTATTTACTCGTGAAGTTTGATAAAACTGCAAATGTTCTTGAACAGTTAGACCACGGTAGAATTCTCTAGGATTTTGAATTAATACACATGTTTCTGTACAAACCCGTAGGCCTGACAGAAGCACAATAATAAAGATAAAACATGAACACAAGCAAGTATAGTGGTTCACCGTGCCATCAGAGGGCACGGCTACGTCCACTTGGAATATAGTATGATCGGCCGATAAACCATCGGATGGTGGTTACATGCCCAGAGTAGCAAGTCTCTAAGATCTCTAACTCTAAGGGGGAAGCCTTCTATTTATAGGGAAGGAAGGCTCCCACCTCTACTACTTCTCCAATGTGAGATGTTTATTACATTATTACATATTTCCCTACTCACGAAACTACTTCAGGTGCCCGGTGGCACGCCCTTCGGGTGCGGCACCGGTGACCTCTGACATTGGGAATGTAGCCGGGGTGGCGGTCTACCCGCTGGATACCGGAAGTAGGACCTATAACGCCGGTTGCACGGTCCACGAGGTCGCCGAACATGCTTGGCGGTGTACCATATATACTTCCAACAAGTCCCCCAAGTTCCCGAATAAGAGTGCAATCTTACTTGAGGAGTTAATCATCATGTGCCGCCAAGCGTAGGTGGTGACCGAGTCACCCCTACTACCACCAGTCCCCCAAGTCCCTAAGTGAGATTGGGCTCTTACCGGGCGTTCGAATACTGAGTCTCACCCCTCCGCTCGAGTGCTACTGATGTGCCCCCAGTAGTAGTCCCCCAAGTCCGTGTTGGAGATTTGACTTGGCCGGGAGTGATGAGGTGCCGGGTTCTGATCCTCACCATCTGTGCCGGGTTCTTGAGCGGTGGTGGGTGCCCAGGGAGGATCCAGGTTTGACCGGTCCTAACTCGCTGAAGCTTGATCGGGCAGAGCCGCTGCTGAACAGAGCCGGGCCTGCAGAATCTGGGGTGACCCGCTGGACAGGACCGGGCTTGCTGAACAGGATCGGGTGGTGAGCTGATAGACTGAGCGGCCGAGCTCACGAGGCCGGAGGGTGAGCTGATAGACTGAGCGGTGGTGCAGGGGTCGAGGCTCTGGCGCAGCGGTGCGGAACTGGGATGCCCATGCAATAAATGTGGAGCGGGGTGAAACCCAGATGAGTGCATGGGATGATGATGTAAGGACTCGATCGGTGGACTGCCATGGAGCCGGTAACCGGAGAGATGCCGTGGAGCCGGTAACCGGAGAGATGCCGTGGAGCCGGTAACCGGAGAAATGCCATAGAGCCGGTAACCGGAGAGATGCCATGGAGCCGGTAACCGGAGAGATGCCATGGAGCCGGTTGAACCGGTGGACTGCCATGCCGGAACGAGTCCCTAGTACAATTGCTGCCAACGGTGGGGTAGGCCGGGAGTAGCCCGGTGGCTCGGCCCAGCTTGTGTTGGAATAAGCGTGGGGTAATGTGCAGGTTTGCTAGCCTGCGGGGAGACTTGTTCTGTGTTAGAGAAACAATCTGCCCGGTGGGGTGGCGTGGAGATAACGAGTCTCACCGGGGATCCCCAAATGTATCACAGTTCAGTGTGATGCAGGGTTTTTAGCCTACTGAAAAAGTTTGCATGTGTTAGATGTAAACTCTCCCGGGTTTATAAAGCTCATGCGTTTGCCATGGAGCCGGTTGAATGTTACCTAACCGGTGAGATGCCATGGAGCCAGTTGAATGTTACCTAACCGGTGGAGATGCCATGGAGCCGGTTGAATGGTACATAACCGGTGAGATGCCATGGAGCCGGTGACCGGAGAGATGCCCTGGAGCCGGTAACCGGAGAGATGGCGTTACCGTAATGTGATGCATACTGATGCGCGCACTGAGATGTGATGCATTAGAGTGTGTGCACCGTAGTGCGATGCATACTGATGCGATGCATTGTCATGCCGTGCACTGAAATGCGTGCACCGTAGTGCGATACATTGTAATGCGATGCATACTGATGCGATGGCGATGCATACTGATGCGATGCATTGATGCATAATGATGGCGACGCATACCGCTGCGATGGCGATGCATACTGATGCGGGCACCGTAATGCGATGCATACTGATGCAATGGCGATGCATACTGATGCGATGCATTGATGCATAATGATGGCGATGCATACCGATGCGATGCATTGAAATGCATAATGATATGTGCAGCACTGAGAAACGCATAATGATATGCGATGCATCCTGGACCATGCTCGTACTTTTACCACATGTCTAATTATCAATATTCTCAAACAGATTATGCACAGGTGAAGCATGCGTTGAGTAATAATGAATAAGTCGGGATACTTAGCTTTGGAGAAAGCTGCCCAATTGGTGAAACTGCTGGAGCTTGACTCGGCCCGGCCCGGCCCAACCTGCTGACCCGCTAGGCCCGTTGACCGGGCGGGTTACCCTCCTTTTTTTTTGAATTTTCTTTCCCGCCAATTCCGCCTGCCTTTGTTTTCTTTCCTTCCTTCCTTCCTTCCTCGTCCGGTGTCTCTCCCTCTGCTCTGCTCTCTCCCGGCTCGGTCCATGCCCGGAGACCAACCGGACCGGAGAGCAGCCATCGGTTTTGGAGGTGAGATGTCAGGGCCGACCCGAACCAGAGGAGAATACCGCCCGGACCGGAGAGGAGGAGTTGGAGGGAGCCGCATCTGAGTCCGCCGCAGCGCGAGGTGGAGGGGGATTCCGGAATGGATGGTGATGCCAGTGGGTGCCCAGAGAAAATTCAACCGGGGGTTGACCCGTTGACTGGCCTGCCATGCTGATCGGGCCGGGAAAGCGCCATCATGGCCGGCTGAGGGGTGAAGCCACCAGCGCACAGCGGCGGAGCACGTCCTACCCGCAGCCTCGCGAGCTCTCTGCTGCCTCGTGGAGCGCTGTCGGCGGGACATCGGAGGCCTGGAATAGACCGTGGCGGCGGCAGTGGGTGCACATAGCAAATCTGGGTTTAACCGGTCTTTCCCGCTCTTTTCCTTCTGTTTTGCTTGCTTTCTCTTTCTTTCTGGGCAGAAACTCTTTCTTTCCCGCCCTTTTTTCTTTCTTGCTCCTCTTGTCGTGCCCAGAGGGAGACGACGGGGCGGTGCCCGGAGAGTTGGCCAGCGACATCCGAACTGGAGAGGAATAGACGCACCGACGGCCGGAGAGGGAGAATCGTCCGAACCGGAGGGGCTGTCCAAGAAACGGGGTGCTAGTTCCGGGCGGTGTCGTTGGTGCCGGGGTCGAGGCTGCAGGTTACCGGAGGCGTCGCAGGTGAGTCGCCGGACTGCCGACCGGGGCCATCGCAGGCGAGTTGCTGGCCTGCCGCGGTGCGAGGCGGAGAGGGAGATGGCGGAACGGATCGCCAATCCGTTGGGTGCCCAGAAAGGATTCGTCAGGGTTGACCCGTTGGGCCTGGGAGTGACCCGCTAACCGGGTTGACCGGGGCTGATCAGCTGGACTTGGATGGACCCTCTGACTTGGATGGACCTGCTTGCTTGCTGGGCTGCCTGTTGGCCCATTGACCGGGCTGATGACAGCAGGGTCATTTTTTTTTCTGGCCGGGTACCTGCCCCGGTAGAGCAACACAACCTTTAGAACTGGTTCCCACAGATGGCGCCAATTGTTTCTGCACAAACCCGTAGGCCTGACAGAAGCACAATAATAAAGATAGAATATGAACACAAGCAAGTATAGTGGTTCACCGTGCCATCAGAGGGCACGGCTACGTCCACTTGGAATATAGTATGATCGGCCGATAAACCATCGGATGGTGGTTACATGCCAAGAGTAGCAAGTCTCCAAGATCTCTAACTCTAAGGGGGAAGCCTTCTATTTATAGGGAAGGAAGACTCCCACCTCTACTACTTCTCCAATGTGGGATGCTTATTACACTATTACATATTTCCCTACTCACGAAGCTACTTCAGGTGCCCAGTGGCACGCCCTTCGGGTGCGGCACCGGTGACCTTTGACATTGGGAATGTAGCCGGGGTGGCGGTCTACCCGATGGATGCCGGAAGTAGGACCTATGACGCCGGTTGCACGGTCCACGAGCTCACCGAACATGCTTGGCGGTGTACCATATATACTTCCAACAACACCGTTTTAGAGAGCCTAGCTTGTAAAAAGCTAAAAATTATCAAAATGTCTTCGTAAAATCAAGCAAAAAGTTAAGAAACGGAAATTGAAAGTTCGGGGTCGAAATTTTTGGCCCAAATGCTTCTTTCTTCACCCGAATTTCGAACTAACTTTAACCGTTTTATCTTTTCTTTTTACGTCCCGAGGTATTGTCGTTACGATTTAAAAGTTCTGAATGTTGACTTTCAATTAAGTTGACCCGACGAAGAATTTTATTTCTCGACGAGATAGAAGACATCGGGACGAGTTCGTGGACATGTGGTACATTCAATTTGGAATTCGCATGAACAAATTAAGACGTAAAATCCGAAACTTTCCGTTTTTAGGACGAGTATAAATAGCGGAAATGAAATTTCCCAAAAGGGAAACTTTCTTTTCTTTTTTTTCTTTTTCTCTCCTTTTCTTCTCCTTCTCCCCGTCTAGCCACCCCTCGGCCCGCCGCTGGTCTCGCCTGCTTCGCCTTCTCCTCCTCGTCACGCCGGTGGCAGTGGCACGACGAGGCTCGACCCGGTGTGGCCGTGCGAAGCCCAAGTCAAAAATGCCCCGATCGGACGGAGCTCTCTCCTCCGGCCATGGTTCGGCCCGATTCTGGTCGGGAATCGAAGGCCTTGACCCGCATAACAACTCCACAAAAGGAATTAAGTCGACTCAATCTCGGTAAGTTGAATTTCTAGGGTTTTTGAATTCAAAATTGAGGGTTGTGTATTTGATGTTTCTGGTGGATTTGGAGGTTGAATTTGTGTTTAGGATGTTGTAAGGAGTGGTTTACGGGTTGTTTGATGTTGAATTGGTTGAGTTTTGGAGAAATTCAAGTTTGGGGGATTTCTGCCGCTGTGTCGGCCGCCGTCTGCGGCGGCTGAGGCTGTTTTTGGCGGCGGGGACGAGGTCGTAAGGGACTGGCGACGATGTTGGGAGATTTTACAGTTAATTGGAGGCGTCTCTGGCCTCCTGCGGCGGAGCTGCCGGCGGCTGAGGAAGAAGATGAATAGTAAAAACAGTAAAAGATAATAGTAAAACGGTAAAAAGTGAATAGTAAATGGTAAAAGGGTAAACAGTCAAGGTGAACAGTAAAAGTGAATAGTAAAAAGTCATTTGACTTTCAAAATTACTGTTTGATTATACAAAAATGACTATTTGACCATAAAATACTACTATTGACTTACCGTAAATGAATAAAGGCGGTTTTTAAAAAGGGGTTTTACGACGAATTATCCAGTAAAGAATTAATCGGACCCGGGGTGGGTGTCCTGAGTTATTTCAGACGTAGATTATCGGCATTGAGGCGTAATTCTTATATTGATAACTGAAAAAGGAAAAATTGGAAGTTTCGGGTGAGTGAGGACGTCCGTAGATTTATCGATCATAAATAAATTCCGAGTTTCGTAATAATTAATTACGTCCCTATTACAGGTCGAGAGGTTATTCGATGGGACGAAAGATCGGATTAGCGGCGCGCTCGGCCGTACTGTGAGTCGATTTTTATTTTAAATAAATGCATGCATAATTATTTTAATGAAATGAAGTTTATTTCAAATAAATGATTTGAGAAGCATGAAAATTCATATAGTTAAAATGAAATGATATTTAAAGAAATATGGTTTTGGGGTTATGCTTTTACTACTATTTTAGTAGTACGTGATTTTATCTGGAAACGAGGTGTCTGGAAATAGTATGTTTTAATTATTCATAATTGATCATGCTGAATAAGTTTTAATGGTATTTAAATGAAAGGACCGGAAATGAGATTTCCGGAGATTTTATGCTTTCGGTATTTGTGATTTTTCCGACATGTGAGACATGTCGAAGTTATTTATTCTTTTCGATATTATTTCTATGACATTGAGACATGTCAGATATATATGTTCCTTCGAGGCTATGATTTTATTTGATTATATATATATATATATAAGCCTCAGATGTACGGCCGGGGACCGTACGGATTTATGATATATAAGGGGATACGTGCTTTCGGTTTTGTTTTCGGATTTTCACCATATCAGGGTCGGGATATATGTATATATTGATGCTAGCTAGCTTAGTCGCCTGAGCCCACGCGAGGTGACGACTTGACCACATAGGTCAGATTCACGCTCGGTGGTCGACGTGTACGGACATAGCGTGATGACGCTATTGGGACTCTTGGATATTTGACCCTTAGCCTTAGGGGCTACTATTAAATGGTGGGTATGACGTTTCCCCTATTTTATTATATGATATGACCAATGAGATTGGTCATGATTTTATATCATTTGGGTTTCAGGAATATTTTCTCTATGAGACTTTCTGTTATTTAATACATTCCCGAACTAGCGGGGCTGGATTTTTAATTACAAGAATATTTGGGAATGGGCCAATGGGATTGGTCCAGTTATATTTTATTTGATTATTCGATATACCAGTGGGGCTGAGTTTTTTACTATAAAATGATTTGGGATTCGGCCAATGGGATTGGTCGTGGTATGTTACTATTTGATTTTCAAAGTATTTATTTTGAAAGTATAAAGAAAATATTATTTGTGTATTTGAGATATCAGCGGGACTGATTAATTATTATGATTTTCTTAAACGTGAGACGTTTTACGAAAATGCATGCATAGTGGTTTTCAGTTATAAAATATTGGGGAAGTAATATAATACTTTTTATATAAAGTGTTATACGATATTATTTTATCCACTCACTCTAACGTGTTTTTAAATTACTTTTCCCTGGGCCCTTCAGTTTAAATCGCCCAGTGTGCAGAGTAGTGATCAGATGTCAAGAGTACTCGGAGTCGAGGCATAGTCATCATCATTGTCGCTTCTGCTAGGTAGGATCTGTGATCCCTTATTCTTTTATTTTTATATTATATTTCTTGTTATATTTCCATTTGTGATTCCAGTTCATTTTGTTAGATTGCTCTGATTACCTGTGAGCCAGTTGAATTAGATTTTGTATTTATTTGTGGCGGTTGTTGTAATTTGGGGAGCAGGTGGCTCTAGGTGTTACGGTTGAAACTGAAATTTTATAAGTGTTTTGGTTGTTGCAGGTTTTAGGGTTGTCCATCTTAAGATTGACTTATCGATTTATCGATAGAGTTAGTTTTAAGGTGGTCCCCGTAGGATCTTATCCGGATTTCAGGGTGAAATCCGGGGCGGGTCCTGTCAGTATATGCCTATATGTTCTAATGAGAATGTGGTGAAGAAGCTTTTATTGCAGTCGAATAGAAGGTAAATTCCTCATATGGTACCTGACGTATGACTAACTGAATACTTTGGTACCGAACGTTTCAAAGAGGACAGTTTGGTACATGAAGTTAAGTTTTATGTGACACTTTGGTACTTGTGTTGACTTCTTTGTTAAATGTAAAGGGTAAAATTGACATTTAGATATTATTTATATAAAAAAAATTAAAAACATGAGTGTTATGCATCTAAGACTATTGGTTATTACCTTGATATTCATCATTTTTTCTTTTTAATCTTTTGGGAGAAAATAAATATCATTTAATTTTTTGTCAAAAGAAAAAAATATGAATTAAACTTTTGAGTTCTGTTGAAGGTTTATTGAAATTTTATTTAGGAAATCTAGTATTTGTGATTTGAACACCTACGATAATACTTTTGGTTGATTATATATAGCTCTATAAAGTAGTGTTGTGAGTGTTTATATGACCACGATTGAATTTCTTAACTTATGTTTCCAACATAACTAAAAAATATTTAAAAAATACATGTTTTTAACCCAAAAAATTAAGAAAATGCAAATTTTTATTTTATTTTTATATATTATACTTAAATGTCAATTTTACCCCTTACATTTAATAAAAAAGTCAACATAAGTACCAAAGTGTCACATAAAACTTAACTTCAGGTATCAAACTGTCCTCTTTGAAACGTTGGGTACTAAAATGTCCAATTGACCATACGTTAAGTACCATAGGAGGAATTTACCCAAATAGAGAAAGGAAAACAATGAGAAAATAGAAAACGTGAGATGATATATGAGAATGATGAAAATATCACCCAAAATAAAATAAGAGAAATCTTAGCCTTTCATTCAGGATGAACGGCTGAAATTCACTCATGAGACAATATGAACAGAGATTTATGAGCAGGGGATACTAGTCCCTAAAATCTCGAGTCTCAAAATGAGTTACTGTTAGTTCCTGCAACAAAACTAGGCACATCATACCTCTGTTGTGCTCGGAAGGGTGGTCATCATTTCCGATGGCATGATTCCACATGGTCACTGTGACATGTGTCAAATTGTTCATTGTTCATTGTCCATTTCTTTTTTCAAATTTTGATTTTGAAGAATTAGGTCATACGTACATGATTAATAATCCATTCTTGACTAGAGTGTAGAGCGTGTGAATTCATTTGTCAATTTTGTTGAAGAAATTAAAATATATCAAACATTGCATTTTGATTTATGCAAACCAACTAACGAAATTCGATAATTTTAAAAGATCAAAGAGTTTGTGACCACTTGTAGTGTGATAAATGTTAGGAAACTAATTCCCCACCATGCAAGTAGTAGTAGTCGAGATGAACAGAAAAAATATAAGAGCAAATGCTGCGGTAGTGTAAAAGCATGGGGTAGTGTGAAGAGTGGGTTGAAAAACACATGTAACGGTGGGCTAATTTCATGGGCTAATAATGGGACCCACGTGGGGGCCACCTAACTAGACTAAGACATGGGTTGATCCTTGGACCACAGATTGAGTTGGGGTAATTTCATCGCGGGGCCCACGCCAACTTTCCATATGCAATAGCTGACAGTTTTCAACGGGAAGAAATAAAAAGTCAGATAACGGGCTTAAAATGTGGGCCATTAAATCAAGATCAATGAACCAAATTTAAAGAAAACGGTAACTAACATTTTTATAATTTTACACACAATCCGAGTTCACCAACGAATTATTCCGAAAATTGAGGAAAAAAAATATTTTTAAAATCAACCAAATTTCCTATAAAAATCATACTTCTCTTCATCATTTTTCATCTCTTCCTTTTCCATCATATTTGTTCTTCACTATATCATTCTTCATTCTCCACAAATTTACTTATCTATCTCTCTCTTGTCCAATTTATGTGTTCTTAATTTTCATTCCTCAATCAACAACATGAGAGAGGCCTGTACTACATGGACCAAAGAGGAGGAAATTCAATTGTGTGAATCATGGGCGGCGGTTACCGTAAACCCCATCACCGGCAATGAACAAACCGTTCAACGGTTGTGGCATAAGGTACGTGAGCATTATATTGAAAATTGGACGGGATCAACTGATGTCCGACCGCCTATGGCTCTTCAATCTCATTTTAAGCCTTTGAAAAAGCTTCTCAAGCAATGGCACAATGCGAAAATTCAAGTTAGGAATTTTAGACCAAGCGGCACCAATCAATTGGATGAGGTAATTTTTTTAGTCCATCTCATTAATTTAAATTACTACAATTATGGTAGCTCTTAATTTTATAATGTTTGGATTTTTTTTTTTATAGGAAAGACAAATTGAATTAGAGTTTATAAAGGTGACTAATAAGCAATTCGACCATGCCGCATGTTGGGAAGCGGTGAAAGATCACCCTACTTTCAGAGATCCACCAACTCCTCCGGTTGCTCCTTTTATTTATTCCACGACTAGTGGTTCTCAAACCGAATCACCAATTAATAAGGAGGATGAAGTTGTTTTGGAGAAGCCACCCAGTGCCTTTAGAAGGCCAATGGGACAAAAGGCAGCCAAAGAAGCAAAAAGGAAATGAAAACAAAAGGACGAGGTGAGTGAATCTATGATCCAAGCTTTACTATCCATCACTGAGAGCAACAAAATCACAACTAACTTTCTTAAAAAAAGAGAAGCGGATCGTAAGGCCGAAAGTGAAAAAATGATGAATTTTGAAGAGTCAAAAGAAGATGCAAGAATAATGGCAATGCAAGTCAATGATTTTACCCCTGACTCAAAAGCGTGGTACAAAAAGTTGAAGAGTGACATAAGGAGGAAACCCGAATGCTATAGGCCTCTCTTTGATGAGTCACCCCCACAATAGATTATTTGTATTTCAATTTAACCCTTAAGAATTTTAAGTTCAATTATTTAATGAAATAAAAGTTTATCATTTCCTTTGAACTCTTTAAGACTTTATCACTAATGACCTTTTATTAAAAGGAAATAGAGTAAAAAACACATAATTTTATTAAAGTAATAAAAAAGAAAGCACACATACTGTTGGAAGTATATATGGTACACAGCCAAGCATGTTCGGCGACCTCGTGGACCGTGCAACCGGTGTCATAGGTCCTACTTCCAGCATCCATCGGGTAGACCAGCACCCCGACTACATCTCCATTATTCCACATCACCGGTGCCGCACTCGGAAGCCGTGCCACCGGGCGCCTGAAGTAGCTTCGTGAGTAGGGAAATAGGTAAAAGTGGGTTTGCATCCCACATTGGAAACATTGTAAAGGAGGGAGTCTTCCTTCCCTATAAATAGAAGGCTTCCCCCTTAGAGTTAGAGATCTTGGATACTTGCTACTCTTGGCATGTAACCACCACCCGATGGTTTATCGGCCGATCATACTATATTCCAAGTAGACGTAGCCGTGCCCTCCGATGGCACGGTGAACCACTATACTTACCTGTGTCTTTACCGCTTTATTATTGTGCTTCTGCCAGGCCTACGGGTTTGAGCGGAAACAATTGGCGTCGTCTGTGGGAACCAGTTCGAAAGGCTGTGTTGCTCTACCAGCGGGTTGAGATCGATCATCAACAAGCGATCGAGTCTACTTATCCTTTAATTGTACCATCAGCAAGCTGTCCGGACAGCAAGTCCAAATGGCTAGCAGGCCAGCAATTGTGTTCGGCCTGGCCAGCAGTTGTGTTCGGCCTGGCCAGCAGTTGTGTTCGGCCTGGCCAGCAGTTGTGTTCGGCCTGGCCAGCAGGCAGCCCAATACATGCCAGAAGTCAAGCACACCGCCCGGTCACCCCAAACCGCAGGTTGCCCCAGGCCCAGCATGCAGCCAGGTCAGCGGCCCAGCAAGCCCAGTCAAACAAGACCTTCGTCTCCGCGCAGCCACAGCCGCACCCGCGCCCGTGCAACCACACTCCTCCCCCACCGGCTTTCCTCTCTGGTTCGGAACTTTTGTCTGAGTTGCCCACCTCCGGTGCCGTGCGGACCGGCTCCTCCGGTGGGTGCGGGTGTCCTCCGTTGCGTTGCGGGTCTTCTCCGTCTCCGGACACCGATGGCAGCATCTCCGGGCGGTGCGGGTCAGTTCCTCTCCGGTCGCCTCCCGCTCCAGCAGCCAATGAGCTCCTCTCCTGGACGACCAGTTCCGGTACACTCCAGCAGCCTCTCCGGTCACCGATGGCTCCTCCTCTCCGGGTGCTGGTGCGGTTCGGATCGTCCCCCCTCTGGTACGAATGGTCTCCCCCTCCGGTGCGGGTTCGTACCCTCCAATACAGGTTCCTCTCCTCTCCTCCCCGGACACCGCACCTCTCCATTCCGGACCGATGGCTTCCCTTTCCGGGTTCGACCGGTGGCTCGTCTCTCCAGGCCGGGCAGTCGCTCTCATCTCCTGGCACGACGAGAAAGAGACCAAAAGAAATCGGAGAGGAGAGAAGAAAAAGAAAGCAGAGCAGAGGGAGAGGCACCGGACGAGGAAGGAAGGAAGAAAAGAAAACAAAGGCAGACGAAAAGGGCGGGAAAGAGAATTCAAAAAAAAGAGAGGAGTCAGCGGGTCAGCAGATGGGTCGGGCCGGGTCGGGCTACAGCAGCGGGTCAGCTGTTGGGCTAGTCCTGGTGTGGATCAGTTGTTGGGCCCTAGGCTGGGTACGGGTCAGCAGGGCTGGAAATGAACCAATTTCCTTTGGCCACCCACCAGTCTTGTATGGACACCCCGGCTGTACTCTACACCCGTAGACACTCACCGGGTAACCCGGGAATCATTCCCGCATACTATTCACACACCCGGCGGCCTTCTCCAAAGATAAATACTCTTTTCGTCACTCAACGCATGCTTCACTTGTACATAATCCGTTTGGGAATATTGATAATTAGACATGTGGTAAAAGTATGAGCATGGTCTAGGATGCATCGCATATCATTATGCGTTTCTCAGTGCTGCACATATCATTATGCATCAATGCATCGCATCGGTATGCATCGCCATCTTTATGCATCAATGCATCGCATCGGTATGCATCGCCATCATTATGCATCAATGCATCGGATCGGTATGCATCGCCATCATTATGCATCAATGCATCGCCATCGCATCAGTATGCATCGCACTACGGTGCACGCATTCCAATGCATCGCATCTCAGTGCGCGCATCATTATGCATCGTTTTACGGTAACGCCATCTCACAAGTTATGTAATATTCAACCAGCTCCATGACTCTCACCGGTTAGGTTTCGTTCAACCGGCTCCAAGGCACTCCACCGGTTAGGTTTTATTCAACCGGCTCCATGGCATCTCCACCGGTTAGGCAACATTCAACCGGCTCCATGGCAAACGCATGGGCTTTATAAACCCGAGAGAGTTTACATCTAATACATGTAAACTTTTCCAGAAGGATAAAAACCCTGCATCACACTGAACTGTGATACATTTGAGAATCCATGGCGAGACTCGTTATCTCCACGCCACCCCACCGGGCAGATTGTCTCTCTAACACAGAACAATTCTCCCCGCAGGCTAGAAACCCTGCACTTTACCCCGGGCTACTCCCCGGCCTGCCCCGCCGTTGGCAGCAATCACCGTTGGCAGCAATTGTACTGGGGGACTCGTTCCGACATGGCAATCCACCGGTCGAGTCCTCACAACATCATCCCATGCACTCGTCCGGGTTTCACCCCGCTCCACATTTATTGCATGGGCACCCCGGTTCCGGCTCCACGGCATCTCACCGGTTACCAGCTCCACGGCATCTCTCCGGTTACCGGCTCCACGACATCTCTCCTGTTACCGGCTCCACGGCATCTCTCCGGTTACCGAATGTCTCGACCCCTGCACCACAGCTCACGCCAGCACCTCACCCTTCGGCCTCGTGAGCTCGGCCGCTCAGTCTATCAGCTCACCCTCCAACCCGGTCCTGTTCAGCGCGTCACCCAACCAGCGGGTCACCCCAGATTCAGCAGGCCCGGTCCTGTCCAGCGGGTCACCCAGCCAGCGGGTCACCCCAGATTCAGCAGGCCCGGTCCTGTCCAGCGGGTCACCCCAGCCAGCGGGTCACCCCAGATTCAGCAGGCCTGGCTCTGTTCAGCAGCGGCTCCGCCTGATCAAGCTTCAGCGAGTCAGGACCGGTCAAACCCGGATCCTCCCTAGGCACCCACCGCCGCTCCAGAACCCGGCACAGACGGTGAGGATCAGAACCTGGCACCTCAGTTCACCGGTTATGTGGCATGGAAACATCACTCCCGGCCAAGTCAATTTTCCAGCACGGACTTGGGGGACTGCTACTGGGAGCACATCAGTAACACTCGAGCGGAGGGGTGGGACTCGGCATTCGAACGCCCGGTAAGAGTCCAATCTCACTTAGGGACTTGGGGGACTGGTGGTAGTAGGGGTGACTCGGTCACCACCTACGCTTGGCGGCACATGATGATTAACTCCCAAAGTAAGATTGCACTCTTACTCGGAAACTTGGGGGACTTGTTGGAAGTATATATGGTACACCGCCAAGCATGTTCGGCGACCTCGTGGACCGTGCAACCGGCATCATAGGTCATACTTCCGGCATCCATCGGGTAGACCAGCACCCCGACTACATCTCCATTGTTCCATATCACCGGTGCCGCACTCGGAAGCCGTGCCACCGGGCTCCTAAAGTAGCTTCGTGAGTAGGGAAATGGGTAAAAGTGAGTTTGTATCCCACATTGGAAACATTGTAAAGGAGGGAGCCTTCCTTCCCTATAAATAGAAGGCTTCCCCCTTAGAGTTAGAGATCTTGGATACTTGCTACTCTTGGCATGTAACCACCACCCGATGGTTTATCGGCCGATCATACAATATTCCAAGTGGACGTAGCCGTGCCCTCCGATGGCACGGTGAACCACTATACTTACCTGTGTCTTTACCGCTTTATTATTGTGCTTCTGCCAGGCCTACGGGTTTGAGCGGAAACTCATACTATTTATTTTAAAAAAAAAACACACACACATACATAATATTAAATTTTAAAAAAAAACTCACATACGGGAAATTTAATTCATCTGTTAATATGGATCACCAGATCATCTTGTAGTGCCTTGTGGAGGTAGGCGGATCGTAATTGGAAGTGAGCATCTAAGAATGCTGGTAGTGCTTCTCCGTCCCTCAGAATTGGTTCATGACGAATAACATTACCTTCACGATCCACTGGTCATTCATAGACGCTTGCTAACAATGGATGCAAGTTATCCTCTTCATTAGACTCCTCAAATTCTTCTTCAACGAACTCATCTTCTACAATCATATTGTGAAGAATGATGCAACTTATCATGATAGTACGTAGATCTTCAAGTTTGAACAAGTTAGCACCATGCCAAAGTATGGCCCATCGAGCTTGAAGGATACCAAAACATCGCTCCACATCCTTACGATAAGACTCTTGCATTTTGGTAAAGTGTGCCTCTTTAGCGTCTTTGGGCTTTGATATTGCTTTGACAAAAGTTTGTCACCTTGGGTATATTCCGTCAGCAAGGTAGTATGGTACAGTGTATGTACTATCATTGACTTTGTATGCTACCTCCGGAGCAGTTTCGCTGATAACTCTTTCGAACACGTTGGATGCACCGAGAACGTTGAGGTCATTTTGAGCACCAGGGGTACCGAAGAAAGCATGCCATACATGTGTGTCGTAGGAGGCCACAGTTTCAAGAATGACAGTAAGGTATCCTTTACGGCCTGAAAAAGCTCCCGACCACCCTTTTGAACAGTTTTTCCACTTCCAATGCATGCAGTCGATGCTCCCAATCATGCCGGGAAAGCCACGCTGTTGTCCTCTATGTAGAAGCCTTTGTAGATCTGCGGCATTAGGAGGTCGAAGATACCAACCACCGTACAAATACTCCACTTGCGCACAAAATTTCTTCAGGCACCTCAAGGCAGTTGATGCTCCCATCCTGGTGACTTCATCACATTGATCAGCTCCTGCACCATAAACAAGCATTAGTAGAGCGCCTGTCATTTTTTGTTCCGGGAGCAATCCCAACCTTCCGGTGGCATCTGGTTTTTGCTTACAAAAATCATCAAAATTGCAAAGATCCGTCATGATGCGATTGAATACTGGTTTTGCCATTCTATAACGCTGACGGACATTGTTGTACACTGGACGCTCGACAAAGTAATCCTCCATCATGTTTGCACCTCTTACTTCCCTGTGTCTTTCGACGTTAGGGGCACGACCAGGACGTGAGCCGCGACCTTGAGGAGCTTGATTTTGCATATGTTGATATTGGGCAAGCAAGGTAGCGGTTTGAGCATTGTTGGACTGAATCTGCATAGTGTGCTCTTCATATTCTTCATCCCTACCCCTCAAATAGTTTCTTATACGATCCATAAAAAAATATGAGAAGTGAAATAGATGGCAGAATATGAAATATAAGGAAGAGATGATGAGGTGAATGTGTGAATATAGAGTGAATTTGCAAGCTATTTATTGACATTATTTGGAGACAACATGTTATCATCTACACACGTGGCGTATCGTGATTGGTTTAAAATCCTATCCATAATCGTCTCAATTATTTTAAAAGATAATGAATTCTGAAGAGAACACGTGTGCTTTTAAAATTGGTTTGAAATCCTATCCAAAATCTTCTCAATTATTTCGGAAGATAAAAAATTATAGTTTTAAATTATTTTTATTTTTTATGTATTCAATGAGTATTTTGCGTATAAATAATAATTTAAAAATTTAATATAAAGTATATAAGGCAATAGTCATTTTTTTTAAAAATAAATAAATAAATTTAATGTGAATAGTAATTAGTCCACGGATTAATCTCATTGTTGTATTGTCAAACAAAGAACTAAGGACTGATTTGGGTGAATAGTGGATTAACCCTGACTGGGAATTAGTCCAACCCACCTAAAATGGGTGCATTTGCTCTGAGCAAGATAACGAAGAGACTAAAATTTATCGACATTTGGCCACCATTTTTACTAGTGGATTTAACGAGATATTACACAAGCAATTTTTTACTTCTAGTTTATTATACCCAACCCACATCATTTGTGTCTAAATTTTATTCTTCGCATGTTCACCTGGAGGCAAAATCATGACACTGTTTGGAAGCTCAGTAATTCAGGCGAAAATATCTCATCATTTTATAGCATATTTTTTGGTAATCTCGAAATCGACATAAAAGCCAGCAGCTCATTATGTATAGTCTATGCCTCTACGACTACGAGTATCTCTGTTTCAGTTCTGCCAAATCTCCTTGCGTAAAGCTTGAAAAATCTATTTTGAGCGGTTAAATCAGAGCAGAACTTTGAAGTGACTATGCTGCTATACCTTCTTCCTTCATGAGTTTTTCCAAAGGGGTCCAAATTCATGGTACGAAATAAATTAAATTTCAGCATGGGTGCGGCAACATGTCGGAGATACGACTTTCTAGTTTTTATGGGATTCTGATCCTCTGCTCATATTTATCTGATCATATCGGCTCATGCTACATGTAAGTCATCTAATCTTAATTTTATGATCAGATTTCTTTATATTAGTATTGGTTCTACATTATATGGTTTAAATATAGAGAAAAACATGTTCACATGATTATAATTAGATGGACAAGATTCATTCATGAGGCAATATAAACAGATAAATATGAGCAAAAGATCTCAGTTCGTTTCTATACTGCTTGCTTAGGACCAGTTTGGGACTGCTATGCTGTGATAGGAATTGTTTCTGAAGTTGCTGTAAAAAGAATCACTTTTGATATTGTTGTGAGTAGAATCAGTTGAGGTGTTTGGTAAACTGTTTTAAAAAGTGTTGTGAGAACCAAAAAGCAATTTCGTGTGTTTGGTAAGTTATAAGTAAAAACTGTTTTAGATGGGTATAATGACAAAAATGGACATTGTTATTCTGAGGTTTATCCCACGTAACTCCACTCCTACTGATCCCTCTCTCTGTGTCTTCCCAGTTTGCATCTTCTACCTGGTACTAAACCTTAAAACTTTTCCTAAGATATTCTGAGGTTTACTACTCCCTACTTAGGGTTCATACACAACCCACGAATCACAATTTTATGATAATGAAGGGCTATTAACAACTACCAAAATCTAGCAAACCCAACAACCTAAAATTAATCAAACATAAAATCATATCAAATAGTTATGGAAAAGATGTTTTACCTTTTGGGTTGGGGACGAAATCAATGGTTTGAAACTGGAGTGAAGCGGTGACGAAATCGCTCTCCCAAGATCTCAACAAGGTTCCTTGACTCTTGAGGGTTCTAGACTTGAGTGAGGCAATAAAGAAAGAGATCGGGTGGAGTGAGGTGGTGAAGAAAAAGAGAAAAATCCGATCCGAGTGGATTGAGGCGATGAGAAAGAGAGAAGAAAGAGGGTAGAATAGGTTTACCAAAAATTCATTAAAGGGCTATCTCTGTATTTTTCAACTGATTTCCGCAAAAACATCTCCTTTCCTGATTCTCTAAAATCCACTTTTAAGAGAATCAATTTATCTAAAATCAATTTTATGAGTTGTTACCAAACACTTAAATGACCCCCAAAACAGTTCGAGAATCCCTACCAAACTGGGCCTTACTGTTTTAGAACTTAAACGATTTTGTTTTCGATTTCCTACACATTCTCTGTACTAGCATTTGCTCATGCCACACTGTACGTGTGTGGTTAAGTGGTTTACTGGGTAGTTACTCTGTATGATTATATATAAACCCTAATCCCTATATGTAACCGCACCTGCTTCTTTCATTTCCGTTTTCACCAAATCAGCAGAACCCTTAGCCTTAGCCGGCACCATAGTCCTAACAACAATGGATCCCAAAGAATCTATCACCAGCCAAACCAACGTTGCTCTAGAGTTAACCAAGCATCTGTTTCTGACTGAATTCAATGACAAGAACATGGTGTTCTCCCCGCTTTCCCTCCACATCGTTCTGAGCCTAATCGCTTCAGGGACAAAGGGTCCTTGTCTCGATCAGTTCCTCTCTTTCCTCAAGTCCAGATCCACCCACCACCTCAACTCCCTCGCCCATGACCAGGTCACTTTCGTTTTAGCCAATGGATCACCCAGTGACAGGGACTATATGTACGGTCCTGGTCCTCGTTTGTCATTTGCTAATGGCGTTTGGGTGGACAAGTCTCTTCCTTTCAAGCCCTATTTCAAACATGTAGTTGACACTGCCTATATGGCGACTCTAAAGGAAGTTGATTTCGAGTCCAACCCGGATCAAGTGGGTGTAGAAGTGAACTCTTGGGCTGAGAAAGAGACTAATGGCCTCATCAAAGAGATCCTTCCTCCAAATGCCGTCGACAGCGAAACAAAGCTCATCTTTGCAAATGCTTTGTATTTCAAAGCATATTGGGTTGATAAGTTTAGTAACGCAAGTACAAAAAAGCATAATTTCTACCTTCTGGACGGGAGCTCGGTTAAAGCAGTTCCTTTTATGAGAGGCTATGGCCGTCAGTTTATACGTGCCTTTGAAGGGTTCAAAGTATTGAAGCTTCGTTACCGGAATATTGGAGTTCACCGCCGGTGTTTCTCTATGTACTTTTACCTACCGGATGCACGAGATGGGCTGCCAGCTTTGGTTAAGAGAGTTTGTTCTGAATCCGGATTTTTGGATAGCCATGTTCCTCATGATAAGCTTTATGTGGGTAAAATGTTAGTCCCAAAATTTAAGATTTCTTCTGGTTTTGAAGCTTCAGAAGTAATGAAGAGGTCAGGCCTTTTGCTGCCTTTCACTGTTGATCCTGTTAAAGGAGGAAATGTGACAGAGATGGTGGAGTCTCCTGCCGGTGAGGATCCATTCGTCAAGGCAATATTTCATAAGTCATGTATCGAAATTGATGAAGAAGGTACGGAAGCTTCAGCTGTTACTATGGCTCATATATATGGTGGTGGTGGTCCTCCTCCCGTGGAAATAGACTTTGTGGCGGATCACCCTTTCATGTTTTTCATCAGAGAAGACACTACAGGAACGGTGTTGTTCATGGGGCATGTGCTCAATCCCCTTGCTGGCTGATTCTCGTTCACCCTGCTACGTACTATGTGTGTTGTACGTATGCCATTCCTGCTTTTGTTTGTTGATTTTCGTTTTAATTTCCTGCTTTTATTTGTTGTTTAATTGTCTTTGGTTTGGTGAACTTAATATATGGAATATTAAGTAGTTTCTTTCTGATTATTCTGTTGTTGATGATGTTCGAATTGGTGTTTCTTTTGGTCAAATGAGGTTTGCAAAACACGAGTAAAGGCAAACAGGTGTTACTCATGAAAGTTATTACTAATATTAATTTCTACATAGGGAAAAAAAATGAGTGTTTGGCAGTAACGCTTCAAAGAAGAATGTTAAATGGAAGGTTTTGTTGAACAATGTACATGGGTGCAGTATTTTTGGAATTCTTTGCTGATGCTTTCTTCAGATTCTTGACTATTTTTATGGGAACAAATTGTTAGGCTCTCTCATAATTCTCTATGATTCAAATTGTTTCATGGACAATATGATGGGCCTAGAGCTCTGAATTTCCGATTTAAATCTTAGAAATGAAATGTGTGATCGTTTGTTTATAAGACTCCAAATGTGGAGCGGAATCTCTTTTGGAGAGCCTCAAACTAAAATTTTCAAAGCATGAGAAAGAAAAGTATCTTATGTTTCTCAAATTTGATAGCTGATGGTGTTACTCTTGGATTTTATTTTTGATTTTCCACAAATTTGAAGTAATTCCATGATTAATAATGTTAGCTTTGGCTCGGGGTCATGGATTCAAATACTGTTGAGGAGGTGTCTTTTCCACAAACTAAAATCAACCAATATGCATAGATTACTATTCTGCAAGAGTCGGAGACACATTGAATGATGAAGCCAACGTTACTTTGAAGCTGATATCTAGCAAATCTAAGAATGTGGTTTGCTATGCAGAAGCAGGGGAAGTTTATGTTAATTTGCTTTTCAGCTTCATAGTTCTTCCACTTGTTTTTATGTTAAAACATATGCAGTTTGGCTTTGAAGGGATGCATTGATCACTTGTACAAAAGTGTCCAGGATCTTGATCAGCAGCTCTTGGGGTCTATACACTCCAAGGAAGGGCTAATTAACCCCAAGCTTCCTCCTGGATTCAGCTACCAGAACCATCCCTTAGGAATTGGAACAGCCACATTTCATATTGCGGCTGAAATCGTGGACCCAAAATGCCCTTCCGGTGAAGACAGAAATCAAGGATTCTTAAAAGGACCAGCAATATTTATGGTGACTGATGATCTTTTTTTTAGTCCGGCATCTTCAGTCTTGAGCTCATCTATTCTGAACAAAATGAATGTGTATTTCACTGATATTGAAGTGCAAACAGTGCTTGTAGGCAAGGAAGAGGTGAGTTCTACAACTGTCCATATCCTCTACTCAAATGAATCATTCGCTTTTAATTAATTTGTACCTCTTTGCAATGGTTAAGTCTTTTTTCTATCACTAGAATTTGAGTTATTGTAGAATTCAAGGGAATGTTGCTGCATTGTCTCCCCTTCCCTGCATCAACTCATTATACACCCCCTATCTGACTGAAGATCCACAACCCTGCACCTGTCACTTGCTTCATACACTTATAATTCAAATTTAGTTAAAAGCTAATTTGTTTATTTTTAATATTTTCTTACTGCAGGCTTTCAGTCATTTGGTGGAGTCTTTTGTATGATACTCGGCTCTAGCAACTGTATTACTTGGGAAGATAAAGCAGGTACAATGAAGATCATGATGCTGCATTATTCTGTTGCATTTAGTGCTAGAAACTTGGAACTGTAGTAAGTAGTTCTGTTTATCGCCTTCGTTGTTAGGACAATTGAAAGCAAGCAAGAAACAATGAGCTTCAAGATTAGTTGGTCAGTTATCTCTTCTATTGAGGCACTGTAATTTCCAGAATCAATGAGGTTTAGTACCAACTTACCCGTAATTTAGACATAATTTTGTATCTCCTACTTCTATGCTTACTGTTAAGATTTGGTCAAATCCAATATAAGCACAAAATAGAATACATTAATTAGCAGGTCATACTTTTACTACCTCAAAGGTATATATCCTTAATAACAGGGTCAGATAATCGTATTCTGCTTGTGTAAGACAGGGAAGTTGAAGGATGACATACCTACATATGCACATTGCTCATCTCACCAAATCGCTGCAGTTATGTGGTAAAAGGAAAGTCTCGCAGGGGCGACCTGAGAACACGTGGTTATGTACCCTCACTTTGGATTGTGGTGAGGGTGCACACATGTGGTCTCAGGTCACTCCTGTGGGACTCCTCTACCCTTCACGGCTGGCTTATGCTGGGAACTTGCATACTCCTCTACATTGCTCATCTTATCATTTCATAAGCGCGGTTATGTGATAGAGGAAGTCCCGCAGGGGCGACCTGAGAACACGTGTAGTGCACAATAACACCAGCATTCTCACTCTGGGTTGTGGCGAGAGTGCAAACATGTGATCTCAGGTCGCTCCTGTGAGACTCCTCTACCCTTCTGCCCTTGTGGATTGCTTAGGCTCAGAACTTGGTAATATATGGAGGAGCTGAATATAGTACCCCAGTACTCATTTGAAGAAGTTGTACTACATAGCAGTACACATTACAAGATTAAACCTTAGGGGGATTTTTCTGATTGTCACTGTGATTGCGACCATGACTTTGTACTACATGATTGCTGTCTTTGAATCTGTACTATTGACCTCTAGGTCCTTGTACTACTTCAATTCATGTCTTTTGCATTTGTACTATAGGCATCTAGATCTGGCTCGGCCAAGAACCACGGGATGCTTCACATCAAGATAGGAAAAGAAAGCATGGTAGGGAAGATAAAAATGTTATATCCACCCAAAACGTTGACGACTCCCATTTAGTATCACTTATTTTATTTCTCAATTTAGAAAGAAAATTGCTGACCGGAGGTGGTATTGGTGAGTATAGGGTCTTGTTTTGACCGGAATTCTGCTAGATGGGTTATGACATTTTCAACAATTAAAACTTGGGACGAGCAATTTACCCTTTTGTAACGTCCAAATAACCTAATACGTAGCACCATAGTGATGAACTGATGATGGTCCAATTCTACCCCATTATATATGGCTAAAGAAGCAAAAGAGAGAGAGAGAGAGGGGAAGGAGGAAGATGTCGATTGCTGGTTCGATGAGATCACCAAATAGTTCGGGTAATCAAATTAATAATAGACTCAACTAACAAAGTACTCATCATTTGGGACCCTGAAATTTAAAAGGAGTAGACAAAACTAAATGGGCTAAATTTTGTTTCGTCCATGTACTTCGCATATAGCCATTTCTTTCGTCCCTAAACATCTTACGGGAGAATGTTTTCAGTTGGTTGAGTGGGCCAAATGAGAGCTGAATTTGTTTATAATTTTCATACCTTTAAAAACAGTACTTAGACCTCTCTATTTTTTTTAATTGGTATTGATTTTGTTAACGCATATGAATTTATCAAAAAAATATTTTACCAAATAATTCTCACCTTACAAAAAAAAAATGTCACTTGACCAAAAAAATCGCACCTTACCAAAAAAAAAATCCACATTACTAAAAAAAATAGTGGAAAAACTGTGTTTTAAATAAGCAACATATCACCTGTTTTTTTAAATCGTTGTTTTTTCAACTAAATTTTATAAATAACCACATTATAAAAAACTTACCAAACACTTAATCAACTCATAATGATAATTATAAGTGATTATTTACTCCAAAACCCAATACCAAACTAAGCCTAAATAGTTGTACAGTGATTATGAATAAACAAGTTTCACAGTCTCAACAAATTTAATAATGTATAAGAAAATATGATTATTAGAAGTTCAAAAATTGAAAAAGAACTAATTACAGATTTCCTTTAGAATCTTCTAAAAAGAAAATTTTTCTTAGTTTTTTGGAGCTATAGGTATTTTGGGAAAATAAGGGAGGTCTAAATGATATTTTATTTCGTTAAAAAAGTAAATTGGAGGTCTATAAAGCAAATAGGTCAAAGTACTGTTTTTTTAGGTATGAATAGAAGCTCCTTTCAGTTTTCTTTAAAGAAAATGCTAAAGACACAAAAAAAATTATACAAAATACATTTACCAAATACCACATCATCTTCCTACTCTCAAATATTTTCCAACATGCCTTTATATTAATTTTTTAAATATAAAATACAAAATAAAATCAAAATAAATTTAGAGTCTCTGATATTATGTTTATAAGAAAACAGATGGTATCGATGAATTAACCAAACTCTTATCATGAAAAACTTCTCTGCAAAATTAAACTAATTAGATATGCCTCAAATCATTGTTGAATAATACATGCTATTTCTTCGATGAAGATCGTATCTAGGTTGTAGAGATGTTTATACTCAAATAGCAATATATGAAGATCTGGGCACCTGTAGCCCCATACACTTACTACAATTGAAAATTAAACAAAATGATTACATCTTTACATTCATATAAATATTATCACCCATTGTTGCATTAGTATGCATATGTGAGAACTTGAGGCAAGATTTTTTTTTGCTAATTGTAGATCTAAAATTTAAAGTTCGCTTTAGTAAAACCTTAAGGGCATGTTTGGTACATGAGACTATCATAGCTGAGCTTAATTTCTATGAGATTCTTACCTTCTCCAAGCCTAGCTTATTTCATATTAGTCAAAACCCATGTTTGGTGCTCTTTTGGAGTTTGGACTACTGCTGAAACAGAAGATAGCAGAAGAAAGATACCAAGAGAAGAGATTGCACCAAAAGAAGTTCAATTCCATAATTCTAAACCCATGAATTTGTCTTTCGATTACTTCAACCAAATGGCTTGATCCCAATTTATACCCAACCCAGAATTTTAAACTTTTCTCCATATTCTGCACCTCAACATCAAATAGATCGACGCTTGTTTTTTCTCTAAACCCATATCTATATAATTTCTCAGACAACTATGAATCTCCACAACCCAGCTCCAAGATCTTATCACCACCGCCATATCCAACAATTGCTTACCTTTGCACCTCACAAAGAAAACATGGAAATAATTGAACAGTGTCAGGAAAACATGAAAGATTGTCAGGAAACCCAACACCATAATCATCTCCATTTCTCCATACGGTAAAGATTGACAAAGATGAAAACCCAGAATATAATGATTCATATAACCGATTGGAATAAACACTTTGTGTGAGTGATGAATCCCCAAATTGCTACCCGCCTGAAAATACCTAAGGCCGAAGCCTCCAAATAAACTCCTCAACTGAATCAATCGTAACCCAGACATGAAAACATTTCTTAAAAGAGAAAAACTCAGTCATAAAATTGATCAATTCAACTAGAATCGTTGCTGATATAAGAAAGAATTGCGAAGGGAAGAGGCGATGCCGTGAGGAGAAACGAACAATGACCGAGTTGAGATGGTCTTAGACAGTCCTATGCGAATTGGTGTCTTTGTGTAAGAAGGTGTGGTGGTGGGCCCATGGACTACACAACATCACTTAAATCAATCCATAGTCGGGCCAAACATGAGTTATGTCTCACTTAAGAAAATAAGGTAGTCTAATCCCATGTAGTCTCATGTACCAAACGTCACCTAATGATCATATTGGATCCCATTCATGAGTCTTTCACTCCAATAAGGAAGGTGTTTTATTCGTATAGATATTTACCTTTTTAGGATAATTTGACCTTTTTAGGATAATTTGAATGTAAAAAGAAATTGATATGCTGGAAATTATGTAATATAAAGTGATGACATGGTACGTGCCATGTAGAATGCCATATCATTTTGTATCATTTTTTGGTAAAAAAAAATTGGTGTATGTACCACTAATGAATATTTTGTGGAAAAGCGTCTCAATAATTCTTTATTGATGAAACAAAATAGATATTGATAGGATCAAAGATTTGTTTTTTTTTTTTTGTTGCGAGTTCTTGGATGAACTCATGTTATCGCTATCAGAATAACTTGAATTAAACTCATGAGCTTACCACTTTGAAATGTGAGATTCAAGCCATTAAACCAATTGGTACTGAAAATTGAAATGTTTTCAGTGCCATCAAATTAAAACATTGATCACTAATCAATGAGAACTGAAACGATTGTTGGACATGATCGTATATCTATACAAACCATGTAGGGCACCAACATGTACTCATGTTGATATGAATGAATATGAGTTTAGATTAGGTAACATGTAATATATATGAATAGTTGACTGCGTATATGGTTGTATATAAATGGTTGAGATTGCACCGTATTTAACTGCGTATATAATTGTATATAAATAGTTGAGATTGCACCGCATAGTTATTTATATATTTTATTTATTCATTTTGGTGGTAAAACTAATTGGCTATTTCTTTTATATTTTGGGCAAAATATAACTAAAGCTCGCACAGTCGCACTTCTCTCAGTTCTCTGTTTTGATCTGTGGTTCGTCTCTTTCCCAAGCTCCATTCTCTGCAAGCCGAGAGAGTGAGAAAAAAAATGAAGCAAAAATGAACTCTTGTTCTTTTCTCCCCTGATTTTGGTGATCTGGGTGGCTCTTAGTTCTTACCTATAGGAGAGGAAAAGTACCCAAAAAGTTAAAAGTCCAAAACCCAAATTCCTGAACCCCCTCTTCACTTGGTGTTGGCGTCAAAGTGCAGTCTTTCTTCTTCCCCCTTCCAAAACCTCAAATGGTTGTTCAAAAAGACTAAATCTTTCGCTTGGTAAGCTGCCAAAGTCAAATGGGTCTTACGATTCCTCTTAGCTTATGTTTGTTTAACACAATTTCATTAATGTTTCTAACTTTTTCTGGGTTAAATGAACAGTTTTTCCATGTGGTACTGAAGTGGTTGAAGGAGTTTTTTTTCATCCTGTTGTTTTTGGACTGAAAGGTACCTTTTTTTTTTTTTTTTTTTTTCTTTCTTTCAGTTCTTTTCCTTTAACTGAGTTCATGTTGCTTTGTTGTTCAGCTTTAGGGTTTAGGTCATTTCTGAGTTTATGCTTGATTTATATGAAAAGTGGCTGTCATTGTTCATTTAAATTGGTACATTGTTTTTTCTGTGTTTAGTTTTGTTGTCAATTTGAAAATTATATTTCATGTCGTGTAATATTTCCTGTTGTAAAGCACATCTGCAATTGACCTAATGTAGGCAAGTCATGATCTTTTCTCTGTCACCAAATAGCTTCAAATTTACAACACTCGTACTAATTGTTATATCAGTGATAAAGATCTTCAGCATGTTTAAACTTCTAGGAATATACATTCATACACAGACCCAATGTATTTTTCCCAACTCTTTTCTCCTAGTTGATTTGTATTTTGGATCTCTTTTCATGTTTACTAGGTTGGCTAATTCAGCTCAGACCCTAATCTCCCAATTGTGAACATAGTAAGGAAGCCAAAGTGGAGAGCTTACTTGCAAATCACAATGGCCGATATATCCAAGAGCATTAGCTTGAAAGCCATGGTGGACAAAGCGAGTAACCAAATAATCTTTGTAGAGTCTGATAATGATTTCACTGATGTTATCTTCAGTTTCTTAACAATGCCAATGGGAAAGATTATCAAGCTGGCTCCTAATCAATCAATAGGAATGGGTGTAGGTTGCATGAATAATTTGTATGCAAGTGTTAAGAATATGGATGTGAAGCATTTCCGAACTGAAGCATGTAAAGGCATGTTGTTATCTCCCAAGAGTGTGGCTGAATCTCAATGCAAGAACCTCAAAGTGAAGATTGACAAAGATGAGGCCACACAGTACTTTATGTGCTCACATCACAGAGTCGATTGCAAGTTAAGTTATTGCAAAGTTGCTTGTTGTGCTAGTTGTGGAGGATGCATAAATAAGGAGAAAAATCTTCTAGCAACTGATGGAGGTGTGTTTGTGAAAGGACTATCTCGGCTCGTAATTAGTGATGATTTACAAGTGATTCCACCATTAACTGCAGGTAGCTTGCCTCTTTTTGCAAAGCTTGGGGTCATGGATGGGAATGCTACCGAGGAGGTGACAATCAATATGGGAGTTGATGAGGTAATACGTAATAGAACTATGAACTTTTTTATTTTTAACTTTTAAAACTATACCAGTGATTTCCGATATGAACTTTTTTTATAGGCTTTGAATTTGCTTATGTGCTCATTAAAGTCGAAGACACCTTTGACAGAATCTCTGCTGAAGAATAAACCTAGACGAAAAGGTTGCAGTGAAAATCAAAGAATATATACCGAACCTCAAATGGTAAAAGAGAATACAATTCTTGAAGGAACCATTTCTATCAAGCTTATAGTGAGCAAATCAAAGAGGATGGTTTGTTACGCAGAAGCAGGGCAGGATTTTGTTAATTTGCTCTTAAGTTTCTTAACTATTCCGCTGGGGTTTATTCTTAAACATATGGGGAATTGCTCATTGCAAGGATGCATTGATCAGTTGTACAAGAGTGTCCTGGATCTTGATGATCAATATATGTTGTCAAGCTACCACAAAGAAATGCTACTCACTCCTAAACTTGTCCCTGGTTTTTGCTATGAGAACCATCTATTGGGCACTGAGGAAGCCACATATTATTATTCTGGTTCAACAGGTTTTCTGTCTACTGATAGAGTCCTTCTTGCTACTCAAACTGCACTAGCTACTAAATCTATCAGGTCATACTGCAGTCAAGAAAGTGCTCAAACTTCAATAAGGCCAATTGCTGTTATAGATCCCAAAGCCAACCATCAGCAACAGAAAAGTGCTCAAGTTCAGGGGTATTTAGAAGGACCAGCAATGTTCACCGTGACTGATGATTTGAACATAAGACCTATATCTCTAATCTTCGGCCTGTCTCTTCTGAGCAAATTGGAGGTAACTTTGACTGACATTGAAGTGAAAACTGTGCAGCTGCACAAAGAGGAGGTGAGTTCTTGTTCAGAATTTTCTATCAACTCTTTACTATAACATTAAGTTTCATATCAAACTACTTTATTGATTTACTGTGACTTTAACTTGACTGCTCGTCTATTTATCTAGGCTGATGCTTTAAGTTTCTGAGTGAATCTTCTGACACAAGACTAATTATAATGTGAAACTGCACACTAAACTTAGATACGCACGTTACGTTCAAATGTCAGATGATTGCTCTTTTCTGCACTTAAAGATGCATGCCTTCCTTTCAAAGTATGCAATTCGGTTATAATGCTTCTACTTGGGTTTTCATCTTCAACAAGAACGATATTTCTACGAGCTGGATCAATATCTGTCTAGATAGAAGGTAGAAAATGATTGAAAGAGCCAAAAAAGTTAGTGTGGCTCTCCAACAGAACTAATGTGATTCAGTGAATATCTATGTATGGGGTCTGGTCCAATTTGTTGTGATTGAGTATTTGTTTTCTATTGCAGGCTTTGCGTCTTTTGATAGCTTCTTTTCTTGGTGACTCTGCTCTAACTGATACCTTCATTAGGGAGCCAGAGCAAACCAAAAGGATAAAGCAAGAACAGTGAAGCAGTTGGCATTTATCTTTATGAAGCCAGAGAAAAAACAAAAAGTTAGCAAGTATAACCTAGAACTCTAGAAGGCTAGAACTCCGGTGTGCTTCTGTTAGTTTGATCTTTTATATGCATGTATTTACTATATATGACCTGCATGGCGGGAGGTACTATTATGTTATCTTTAGAATACTTGCATTGTAGGTTTGGTGATGGAAACTTGGAAGTACTATTATGACCAATCGTGTCATCCTTAATGAAACTAACCATTGGCCAAATATTCCCGGAATAGTTGATTCACCATTTTGAAGAAGGTATCTAAAACGTCCTATGCCATTCCTTTCTATATTATTCACGTATCTGGGCACTATTTGATGCTTGAACGTTAATATTGTGGAGAAAATTAATCTTTTTGTATGCATATCTTGTACCAGCTTGTCCAAACAGGGGGTGTTTTGGGTATAGAATTTATTTAAGTGAGGGTAAAATCGGAACTTGAAAAAAAATTGGTGGGTTTTGATTGGACAGTCCCAGGGCCACGTGGTGGGGAGAGTCCCATCTAAGAATTTTCCTCGCCTGATGTCCTCCTTGTATGCTCCAACAGACTCGTCGTGAGAATGTATGTTCACTCTACTGTAGTATTGTTGGCTTTGAAAACATGTCGTGCTATCTTTAACTTTTTGAGAAGGTAAATGGTATGTGGAGTAGTTCCTTTCATGATTAGGTTCATGAATTTCTTTTCGTCTTCCCTCTTGAATGAAGCTAGCTGTAATAGTAAGTTATTAACCATAATGGAATTCATTGTTTCTTTTCACATTCCAAAGAATCAGCTACGTACTTATATATTAGTCATAAGTTCATAACCTGCAACAAAAGTCTAGAGTTCTTGAGGAGAAGCAAAGATGGAAAGAGCCTTTGAGACGCGGTCGAATAGGGTAGAAGGAGATACTCAAGTGTCGACAACAGTGGGGAGGGAACTTGATCTGTTGAAGAAGATGGACCAAATTATGAAAGAGTTCACACATCACATAATTGGCAAGGAGGAGGAGGCTGTACAGGAGAAGAGGTCCAAGACTCTCATAGAAGCAAAGGCACACATGTCTGAATGGTGTGATGTTAGGGGGAAGCAAAGGATTGATGACCTTGTCATGGAGTGTTTGGCCCTTGCTTATCTGAAGAACCCTCATCTCAACGACGAGACCTACGAATGGATTCTATGGACATGGGAAATGAAAGAGAGCCTAGAGAAGGAAACATCTAATGAACTGGTAGGTGAATATGAGAAGGTGGAGAAGGAGATGGCTGCCAGTTCTGGATCTGAGTTGAATTTAGCCGTCAAAGAAAACTACGAGAAGGGAACAATCAACGGTGATGATGAACCTGGTTTGGTGGCTGATCTCCTCCAAGGCCTTAATCTTTGCATGGATGATTATAACAAAATGTTCGAGCCAGGCAGTACTCCTGTTAAGAAAGTTAAGAAGTTGGTTGATTTATATGGTGCTACAGATGTATCTCTAAACTTGGAGGAAGGAAGGCCTAAGAGGACTACCAAAGGTCAAGCCCCAAGTCGCCTGCGAGATTATGTCAGGAAATGAAGTTATCTTGGTCTGATGTTTTGCTTATCAATTGCTATTTCAGTTGCTTCTAGTTTGAACTTTGAAGAAGTACTTTTGTTAATCTGTAGTAGTTAATTGAACTCCTTTAAGTACGACACAAAATTTACTAGCTACCTTAAACTGCAGTATATTTGCAGCTATTAGAGCAAGTCCAACAGATTCCCTATAATAGAGATTTTACTTAAATTTGGAGATTTTGGGCTCTAAATCTCCTCCAACAGATTCTCCATCTCATTCCCTAAAATGGGGATTTGGATGAGAGAGAATATATGCATCCCTATATTTGTAGAGAGAGAAAGAAAAATTTGCAGAATGAAAAATTAATGATCAAATCAATTTGACACAGAAAACTAAAAAGTAATCATTAATTATAGAATTTTATATGGATTTTTATTTAAAATAAATAAATTTATTATTATAGAATAACTTAAAAGTAATCATTAATTACAATTTACAATAAATGTTGAATATTTATTATTGTGTTATAAATGTCAGAATCTGCAAAATAGAGAATCTGTTGGAGTTGGAGTAAAAAATTATAGAGAAAATGAGTTTTATTTCCCCATTTTAGAGAAACTTTTGGAGAAGCTGTTGGACTTGCTCTTAATCTAACAATATAGGACAAGATCTGGGAGCTGATCCACCTGTGAGGATTTTCTAAACAAAAGTTCACACAGTGCAAAGAAAAAAAATGATCTATATAGAAAACAAGGACTCCCTGACTACATTAGCTAGGCTGTTTCACTTTAAGAAGACAATACCTAGCATATATATCGCATTGGTTTGTCAAACAAGAGAAGGCTCTGCACAAAAGAATCCATGGAAGTGGACATCCATTGTTGATTTAGCTCACTTGAAACTTGTCCGGTGTTAGGGTCTACCAATTGCACCCCAGAAGGGTACATCTTGAGCTATCTTCACCACTTTTTCGAAAACCAAGTGGATACCAGATACTTTCTTGCAATGGTATGCTTGCTAATTTAGTCCAGGATTCCACTACACCATACTCTTTCATCATCCACAAGTTGAGCACTTTCTCACAACTCTGAACCAACAAGGCAAGAGACTCCCTGTATCTCATAGTAGAAACATGTGCTATTTCCGATGCCGTTGGTATCATTATCTTGGCAAATCGCTCACTGAACAGATCAAAGGAAACAATATATCTAACTTCGTCTGGAGACCCCTCGGGGCTAGGAATCCAATGTAGAGCTCCATTGACAGAAGCATGTTGGCTTGAGAAGAAAACATCATGTCGTCTAGCCGAACAGTCCAGAGGTCTAAAGTAGGCTGGAACAACACCAGCACTGAGAATTTTCCAAGAGCCTCTAGTTAACGACCAAATCTCACAAGCAGTTCGGTTGCCGTAAAAGTTATTCGCAGTTCTTAAAACCTTATAGTCATTGGTCTGTGAATCAAAGCCAAAGTCGCACCTGGCCCAATAGCCTGGTGTTTCTGGCCTAGGCAAGATCATATACTTTCTGATACAAGGGTTCCAAATCATTGTGATAAATTGAGAAGCAAGGCACACCAGGCCATTACAAGTTCCAGCAACATAGAAATCCCTCTCCTTTCCTAAGTATTTTTTTCTATGTTTGCTTTTGAACAAATCTGTGAGGGGACTTGCGAGCATGGTGTACTCATCGAAATCAGGGTTATCCAAATGCAAGGAGAAACGAAGCTTCTTTTGTTTTGCACATGCAGTTCGTAGAAAGAGGCCATCAGCGTTGGTCTGGCTGCGCATGAGATGGGCACTGAAGGTAGAGCTTCTAATCAGAGATCTCCATGACTTGCACACTCCAGTGCACTGGACTAAAGATTTGATGGGCAACTTCACGAAGATTTCTTCTGTGATTTCTTCAGGAAAGTTTTCGAAGACGTCCGACATTATTTTCTTTCTGCAGGTATATTTGTCTGACATAATAATCTGCCTCCTTTAATTTGACAGTCAGGTATATTTTTCAAGAGCTAAAGTTCTTTCTCCTGATCGTAATTGAATTGCAATAATCCCTTGACCCCGTTGTTTTTTTTACGTAATTACTAAAAACTATAATTTTGAGGTGATATTTATCAATAATAAAATCTACAATTTTTATACCATCAACATAAACAACCAGTAACAACTGTTAATAATTACCCATAAAATACTTATCATACCCTTCCCTTATTCCTTGGTGTTCTCGTACCTTTTGCTCTCTCATTCTCGAAGGAGGCTCCGCTCCGATCTTCAACTCCACTCCTCCAAATCCTAATTTCCAAGCAGACATGACGTCACCACCAGCCGGAAGAAGAAGTCCGTCGCCGAAGCCTCCGGTCAGCTGCGCACTCTTGCTCCTTGGAAACAAGAGGTAGTGCATGTCCTCCTCTCCTGTTTTTTCATCTTCCATCTCCTCCTCCTCCGCCGCCGCAGCGTCGCTCTCGTGGTGGCGCGACGACGACGACGTGGGAGCTTCCCCACCAAAGGCTGTACCCCAGTCAGCTCCCTCTTCCCCCCAAACATATCCTCCAGTGTTGACGTGGCGCCGTCGGACTGAGCAGAGGAGTTGCGAGGGAGCGAGACTCTGAAACGGCGCCGTGTAATGGATAGGCATCCACTGTGTAATGGAATCATAATCCATTCAAGATTAGGAATACAAAATTCTATATATTATTCTTTACGTTTTTCATACCATGTTTCGCTGGTATTTGGTTTCCTATTTCAGGGCGGTTTCTTCTTCTTCTTTTTGCATCAGGTATTCCAATGTTATATAGGAAAGCTGGATTTCTATGCATTGAGTCATATATAGGAAGTTTAGTGAGTTTTTAGTGCAACACAAGTGAGAGTGTTGGAGTCTAGCTCTATTTTCGCTTCTTCTTTTTTTCTCTAGTAGGGATGGAAAACAAGGTTATCCCAGTTCAATCTTCAATACAGGATCGTTTATGTCAGTTAGTTACTCAGTGTAAAGACAAGTTTAGGCCAATACTCTTTGATTTTCGTCGACTGCAAAACCCTGCTTCTGCGGAACTTGTTAAGTCCATAGAAAACTTTATTGTGTCATTCTCACTAAACGCTTCAAACTCTCATGATCATGGCAAAAGCGTTCAAGAGTTCTACAAGAATGCAGAGAACACTGTAAGGAATCATAAGCTGTGGGCTGATCAGGATGTTAACTCTGCAATGGAGGGTTTAGAGAAATATATTATGACAAAATTGTTCTCCCAAACATTTTCTTCTCCAGAGGATGCAGAGATTGACCTTGAAATTTCGCAGAAAATGCACTTGTTGAAGACTTTCTTAACGCCTGAGCATTTGGAAATTTCAGAAGTTTTATGCAATGAAAATTCATTATATTATTCAATAAAGGAATTGCAGAAAATAAAAGCTTTCAAAGCGCCTCGTCGGAAGCTTCTATGTATTATGAATAGTTGCAAGATCATTAACAAGTTGTTGCTTAGTTCTGCATCAAAGTCAGAAACCCGTTCAGCAGTAGGAGCCGATGAATTTCTTCCCGTCCTTATATATGTTGTAATCAAGGCCAATCCTCCTCAGTTGCATTCCAACCTCAAATTTATCGAGTTATATCGGAGGGAGGAAAAACTAGTGTCTGAAGATGCCTATTGCCTCACCCATCTTCTCAGCCAAAACATTCATTTCCGAGTTAGATGCTAAATCTCTCTCTATCGATGAAGTTGAATTTGAAGAGAGCATGCAAGCAGCAAGGTTAAATAATATTTGTGTCCACACTCCCCTTTTGGGTGGTTTAACTACATGTTCTCGTTGCAAGAAACCTCAGACACGTTCTTTTTAAAAGAACTTGCCAGTTGCTGCACTAGTATAATTTCTTAATGTTCTGCCTCACCTATGCAGAAGTTGTACACCATGTACCAGTTGCAAATTTGAAACAAAACCAAGAAACTGTTCCAGACAAAGATCGACGTAGTGATTCCAAACTTCACCAAGACATAAATCTAAAACATAACGATTCATTGGCTTCGGCACAAATGAGCATAATCGGCACCGGCCGAAAGAAAGTATTCTGATCTACCTGCATACATACTAAATTCCAGAGATTTATACGTAGATTAACCAAGCATAATTTGCTAGTCTAGGAACCGGCGTCGGCCACCAAAGGAACACAAATGTGAAGAACACACTCTAAATTCCAGTGTTTTATACTTATCCTTGACCACTTTCTTGTACTAGCAAGATAAATTTAATCAGTAGACCTTTGTTTTGTAGTGATCAATAATGTCATTTCTGGTACTAGATATACTAGTGCAGTAACTATCGTGGTGGAACATGAACGGATCCTCGACCCAGTTGTTGGGCTCGAACTTGGGTCAGTTGGTTGGGTTCCACTGAAGCCCAATCCTGCCGACCCTCATTTGCACCACATACCTTTACAACTTATTCAATCCGTCAAAATTCCAGTGTACGTAATTAGGCTTTGTTGACCACCTACAAAATTGAAAAAGAAGAAGTTGTTTTCACTACTAATCAAGGCTTCAGAACTTGTGTTCGGGTAAGTTTGGAAAACAGAATCGGCTTTAATCATCGTTTTTCTTATTAGATTCTTCTGTTTTTTAAACAGTTTCATAAAGGAGTCTATTGAAGGAAAGAATCTCACCTAATCAGCAATTTGGTTACTCTGATTTAGTTGATTCTGTTAGATAGCTGTATACGAGATTATGCTTGATCTTAGGCATAAAGTGTGGATCTAAATTGTGGTAGGCTGTGTATAAAACATGTAAAACGATTATGTGAATATTAGAAAATTATCTTTCTTCATCACATTGTTTCTCTTTTTAGAGTCGAATATTTCTTAGGTAAATTTCCAGTCTTTGCATTTGATAAGTAGTTTGCTGAGTATATTTATGATCAAGCCTTAAAGAACAGCCTCACTAACCCTTCTTCAAATAATAATAATAATAATAATAAAAATAGGGAAAATGGCCATTTAGTATAAAAAAGGCCCCCTCATTATCTATTTCAATGACCATCTTATTTTTTTCCCTTATTCAACATAAGGTAACAACTCTATTGCTCATTTGAACAAATCTTTTTCAATTCTAGTACAAATTTAATTTTTTTTCTTTCTTTTTTGTCCTTTTGTCTTATCTAACATATTTTTGAATTATAATTTACTGAAAAAGTGGAAGATAAAAAAACGAACTTTGTCGAAATATCACTCAACTCCCTCTGGCCTCCCATGGCCGGTCGCCGGAGCCTGGTTGCCGGATTCCGGTCACCAAATATTTTTTTTTTCGCCGGAATTTTTTTTTTCGCCAGATTTTTAATTTTTTGTTTATTTTTTTTTTATAATCAGGTTATTGGACGATGGTTACTGACCCTCAGTAAATAATTTACAGATTACAGATTTCCAGTAATTGATTACTGACCCCCAGTAATCATGTTACAGATTTCATATTTTCCAGTAATCATGTTACTGACCCCCAATAATCGATTATTGACCCCCAGTAATCAGGTACTGACCCCCAGTAATCAGGTTACTGGAGTTACTGATCCATAGTAATCAAGTTACTTACCCTCAGTAATCGATTACTGACCCCCAGTAATAGTATTCCCAATTTGATCAAAACCCTAATGTTGGAGGAGGAGGAGGACCCGCCGTCAATAGTATTACTGACCTCCAGTAATCGATTTCTTAGTGCTTCAACAGAGATCTAAGAGGAAGATTGCGGGTCAGGGACTCATATAGGATTTTGTGGATGGCGGACCACAAGGGGTCGGAGGAGGCGTGTGAGGGCTTAGAGGAGATGAGAGAGGTGATGCTGACAGAGGAGGAGCAAGAGGCGGTGAGGGTGGTGGCTTCAGAGATGGAGCTTGTGCTGCGTTTGGATACGGTGGCCGCGGTTGTGGTTGTGGAGGTGAAGCTTATGCTCTGGAGATCGTCGGCTAGAGAGAGAGAGAGAGAGAGAGAGAGAGAGCTCTGGAGATCGTCGGCTAGAGAGAGAGAGAGAGAGAGAGAGGAAAAAGAGAAAGAAGATATTAGGGTTTAGTATAGGGTATTTATGTAATTTTAATAAGATTCATTGGAGTGGGATATAAACATTGGAATGAGCAATTTTTAAACCCATTTTGTTCAAATAGTCTTTTTCCCATAAAAATATGCATTTGAGTCATATTTGTTTGTCTAGTGGTGTGCTACCCTTTTAAGTGCTATTGATGCAACAAATGATTCTTGGAAGTTGATTTGTAAATTGAAGCCTTTTTCAGGTTTAAGAAGTTATATTTTACACAGGACATTCTTCATAACAATCCATGGCTGGTACCATAAGCTTGAAGGCCTTGGTGGACATGATAAGCAACAAAGTTATCTTCATTGAGGCAGATAATGATTTTGTGGATGTACTTTTCAGTTTCTTGACAATACCTATGGGAACGATTGTCAAGCTTGCCAGTAAACAATCAGCACCATTGAAAATAGGTAGCATGAACAATTTGTATGAAAGTATTGCGAATATTGATGCTCAACATTTTGAGAATGAAGCATTTAGAGAGATGTTGCTATGTCCCAAGAATGGGGCTGAATCTTATTGCAATAACCTCAAAGTGAAAATTGATAATTTTGTGCCACCAGGCTACTTCCTATGTGAAAGTTGGAATTGCACCATCTTTGAAAATAAGCTAATAAGACTTTATAGAGGTGATCGTTGTCAGTGTGGGAGATGCATGCATGTCAGTTATACTCTTACAGATCCATCCTCCTTGACTGAGCAAGATGAGGGCATCTTTGTAAGAAGATCGGCCAGACTCATGATCACTGATGATTTACATGTGATTTCCTCATCATCTGCAGCAACCTGCAGTTCATCATTAGCGAAACTTGGTGACATGAATGAGGATGGCAAGATTGAACAGTTGACTTTCAACATAGGATTTAATGAGGTATATGATGCTGTGTGCCGTCTTTTCTCTTGTTACACCTGTATGTTGTGGTTTCTGATGAAATGCCTTTTTTCCAGGTTATTGAACTGCTTATGAGCTCTTTAGGATCAAAGACACCTTTGACTGAAATTCTTCTGAGCCATAAACAACAAAAGCTGCACAATGAAAATCTCTGTGATCCAACATGTATGGCGCTGTAAGTATCTGGTGACATGATGGATGAAAATGAAGAAAAGATTTCTGTTAAGCTTACAGTTAGCAAATCAAAGGATATTGTTTGTTATGCAGAGGCGGGAGCAGATTTTGTTAATTTACTGTTCAGTTTCTTGACTGCTCCACTTGGGGTTATATCAAAACATATGCAGGATGTTCCTTGGCATGGATGCATCAATCATTTGTCGAGAAGTGCTTATGATCTTGAGGAGCAGTACTTAAAGTCAAATTACCACAAGGAGATTCTATTGGGTTCCAAGACATATCCTGGTTTTTCGTATGAGAACTCTCTTAGGAAGTGAAGATGGCATTGAGGCACCATATTATTATGCTTATTGGTCTGAGGATCGTTTGAGGGATATTTTGACTACTGATAAATCCCACATCCCTTCCAATGCAGTGACAGTTCCACTGAAATTGAAGAGCAACAAAAGTTCTCAAAAATATCTGAAAGGAGCCACAATGTTCACGATAACTGACAAGCTGATCATAAGACCGCTATCTGCTATCTTGAGCTTTTCTGTTTTAAATGAATTGGATGTTCCTTTGACTGATATAAAGGAGGAAACTGTTCTGGTTGGCAAGGTGGAGGTGAGTTAATAATGATTACAGAATCCTTTAGTTTCTAAGCCGACCCATTCAGGCACTCTGTAATTCTTTAGCTTCCACTTATCCTTCCTGAATTTTTACTTTTGGATTTCTTATTTGTGTTGTCTTATTGCAGGCTTTGCGTCTTTTGGTGGCTTCTTTTGTTTGTGACTCTCCTCTAACAGATGTCTTCATCAGGCAGCTGAAGAAAGAACAATGATGAAAGTCTGCTTCTATAAATGGAACTCCCGAGTATGGATACTTGTATTTTTGCTTTCGTTATGTCAGGGCTCCTTAAATACAGGTTTGCAGTCAGTTAAGTTGTATGCTAATGAGTAGTGAACATCACTGATAAGTTTGATTACTTATGGAAATTTATTACTGCTGAATAATGCACGTTTGTTTTGTTACCCATATAAAAAACTTGCTTTTCCTGGTCAATCTGTTTTCACTAATATCTTCATTAGGATTCTAGGAAGCCAAACACGAAGATCAATTGACTCGTTATCTTTTGGTTGTTGCTTGGATAAAAATGAACTCGTTATGTATTGAAATTCGTCATTTGAAACAAAGAAAGAATACAATAGAACTTATTCATCTATTAAATGTTATGTAGTAACAAAAGAGGATATCCATGACCAGCCAGGAAAGTATAAGCATCACCTATTTTAGTATTCCTTAGATAACTGGTAGAAGCTTGTGCAGCTAGTCATCTGCGTTTTTTTTTTTGGCTAGCAAAAGTTAAGTGTTTCTCTTTGCTTTGTGTGGATGGAGTGTTTCAGGTACTGAGGCAGTGAGAGTCCAAGTATGTTTAATCCTATTTTCATTGTTACTTTAATAGTTTATTTATCTCATTGTCTTCCATAGCAAATATCATTTAGAAGGGATTGGTGGATATTGAGAGAAACACATTATCATCATAGACCAATGTGCTCTTTGGTTTCTTACCATCCCAATGAGAATAATTCTCTGGAAGTCTTCACTTCCAGTCGTTAGAATTGGTTTCATGAGAAATATGTATGAAAGAATTGAGAAACTTGATGGAAAACAGGATTCCAGTCACGTTGTTTTCTTATAAAAAATGCTGCTGAATCTGAATGCAAGAACCTCATATTTGACATTTGCACCTCTAAGCCAATAAGCTGCTCTGCCGTTGTTCTTGTGGTATTGCTCTCCAATCTCTCCTGTCTTTGCAATCACTTGCAGTGAGGAATGGTTTTGTTGTGTTGTGTTCTGTTGGCTGAGGCACAATATGTTCAATGTACATTATCCTGACCTTGAAAAAAGTTCAAAATATTGAAGGTCTGAACATGACGATGACTATTATAATTTTCTTAGAAGTTTTTTTTTTTTTTTTTCAGAGTAGTAGCTTGTAATGATTTTTGGAAGAATATTATAATTACCAGGAATGGCTCATCCTTGATTAGACTGTTTATATTTTATGATCATATGGTTTATATTTTATAACTCTTAATAGAAGTTGCAGTATCTAAACAAAACTCATATTGTTTATTTTTTTATGTTTTTTGAAGTGCTCCTATGAAAAAAGCAAAGTATTTTGTCTTTTGAAAAAGCTAAATTGGTTGCTCATAAAATGCTCCTCTGCAGAATCAACTGCTATTCGCAGTCTTGTTTTACTATCTCTTTGTTTTGACTCATGATCTTCTTCCATTTGAAGCACTCTCAAGTATCCACTCTTTGGTTTTCATCTGCACTTCGGCAGTATTACCCAATAAGATTCCACTTCCAGGTTTGATTTCACATTCCAGTTTCTCATTTGAGTTTCATTGTGATCGTATTGCTTGATATTACTATATAGCTGAAAATTTTGTGTTACTCACTGCAGTCATACTGTCTAAATAAAAGTTACGTAATTATTGAGTAATATCATTCATAAGCAATAAACTCATAGAAATTAATGCACTATTCAAGATTCAGCAGGGTGTAAACTCATTTTGCATAATGAATACAGGATAATGGGGGATATATATGCTTCTGTTTTCTTTTAAAAGAACATTAAAATGTTGAACAAGTCAGGGAATTTACTAGCAGTACGTATATGATGCACACAAAAAAATAAAATAAATTAAAATTAAAAACTGCAGAAACTGATCAGTTCAAAGAGTAATGAATGCAGATTTGCAAGATCACTGGGCAAAGGGTTGTCATTGTTGTGTAGTTACTGGGTTATTAATCATTAGAAGTGACCGATTACAGAAAGTCAGAATCTGAGGATCAAAATTTTAAATGGAATTGTGGTGTTGTCCTTTGGGGTCATTATATATTTGATTATTCTTCATCAATTCGTTTAACAGAGCTAGAGCTTATTTCATTTTCTTCAGTGAAAGGAACATTATTTATTGACTGTTTCGTCGCGGAATACACCCGTCATTTTATTGTTTTAATCAACTTATTTTTAAGCGTATTAGATTTGGATCCTATCTGTTTGTCTACCATGTTCTGTCCTCTTTTTAGGAAAATATTAATGTAACAAATTATCTCTCTTTCCTGGTAGTTAATTTGTAATTTGAAGCTCTTTCTCAGGAAACAAGTTACATCAACAAAGCAGATTCATAATAACATTCATGGCTGGTATCATAAGCTTAAAGGCCTTGGTGGACAAGGGGCGCAACAAAGTTATCTTCATCGAGTCTGAAAATGATTTCGTTGATGTTCTCTTCAGTTTCTTGACAATTCCCATCGGAACAATTGTCAAGCTTACCAGTAAACAGTCAGTACCATTGCAGATAGGTTGCATGAAAAATTTGTATGATAGTGTTGTGAATATTGATGTGCAGCATTTCGAAACTGAAGCATATAGAGACATGCTGCTATGTCCCCAGAATGGGTTTGTTTCTCATTGCAAGAATCTCAAATTGAAAATTGATGATTTTGTGCCAAAAGGCTACTTTCTATGTGAAAGTTGGAATTGCACGTTCTTTGAAAATAGATTATTAAGTCATTATGAAGGTGATCATTGTCAATGTGGAAGACGCATGAATGTCAGTTGTATTGTTACAAGACCATCCTCAGCTGAGCAAGATGGCAGCATCTTTGTAAAAAAATCAGCCAGACTTATGATTACTGATGATTTGCATGTGATGTCCCCATTATCTGCAGCAACTTGTTCTTTATTAAAGAATCTTGGAGTAGGGAACGAGAATAGCAAAGTTGAACAGATGAGCTTCAAAGTAGAAGTTACTCAGGTAGTTGATATTTATGTGCTCCACCCCTTATTTTAGACCCTGTACTGTTATGGCTCTGACCAAATGCCTCTTTTCCAGGTTATGGAATTGCTTATGAGCTCTTTCGCATCAAAGACGCCTTTGACTGAAGTTCTGCTGAGGCATAATCAACAGACACGGAGCAATGAAAATGTTCATGAACGATTATGTATTGGATCGCAAGTGTTTAAAGACGTTGTGAATGATAATGAAGATAAGATCTCTATCAAGCTTACAGTTAGCAAATCGAAGAATATTGTTTGTTATGCAGAAGCAGGGCAGGATTTTGTTAATCTACTCTTCAGTTTCTTGACTCTTCCACTTGGGGTTATGTTAAGACATATGCAAGATGTTCCATGGGATGGCTGCATTGATCATTTGTTCAAAAGTGCTCATGATCTGAATAACCAGTACTTGAAGTCAAATAACCACAAGGAGATTTTATTGGGTTCCAAGACATGTCCTGGTTTTTCCTACGAGAACTATCTCTTAGGAAGTGAAGATGGCTTAGTATCCCCTTATTGTTATGCATTTTGGTGGACTAATGAGCGGCGTGTGAAGGATATTTTGACTACTGATAAATCCCTCATACCTTCTAATGCAGTGATTGTTCCACTGAAATTGAAGAACAATAGAAGTCCTCAAGGATATATTAAAGGAGGCACAATGTTCACGGTAACTGACAAGCTGATCATAAGACCCCTATCTCCTATCTTGGGCTTCTCTGTTTTGAATGAATTGGATGTTCCTTTGACTGATATAAAGGAGGAAACTGTTCAGGTCGGCAAGGTGGAGGTGAGTTACTATTGTTTACAGAATCCTTTATTTTCTGAATCTACCCATTCAAGTACTCTGTACTCCTTCACAGCCATTTTTCTTGGACGCAGTTTTAATTGTAGATGTCTTATTGCAGGCTTTGCATCTTCTAGTGGCTTCGTTTGTTTGCGATTCTGCTTTAACCGATGTCTTCATCAGGCAGCTGAACAAAGATTGTGCTCCAAGTAAGCTTAGCAGTAGTTTCCACTTTTCTTATGTTATTTATAAAAGAAAGAAAGTATTAATTCATTTTATTATTAGATGCAGAATTCTAGCGAAACAAAAAGTGATTTGCAGGACCCCTATTTTGAGAATCTTAGATGCGTGGCAAATTGAACCAGTGATTGTGTTCTTTTCTTCTGTTCAAGCATTGTGGCACTCACCCTGCATAATTTCTTATGAAATCCTGTCACTGCCTCTGTTAATAAAGCTTTGCAAGTTAGCATAGTTTACTCTTGCTAGCAAAACTCAGTCATCCTCCCCCCTTGCACAGGTCTTCTGTGTATTCATCTATAACTCCTTTAACCCTGCATATTTGTGGGCGACGTGTGCTTTAATTAAGAAATGATCCTTGATGAAAGTTTGGTTTCAGTATTATTTATTAGACATGCATACTTATTTGGAATCTTGATTGTGGTGTATGCAAGTTCAAATATGTGCTTTTCTCATCCTGACCCAAAATTTAACCGAGTCTAGTACCAAATGTAACAAGACAATCAAATCATTTTAACCGTAGTTGAATGTCCAATATTTTCTCAATCAATTTAACAAGATTAAGTTTGATTTTTCTTTTTTATGCGTTTGGCCTTCCATCAGTAACCCAGCAATTAAAGAAGCAGTCTCTCTTGGAAACCTAAAGCAGAGGCCCTAGTCCCCAACCCAACTCATAATTAATCTTGCATACGTAGATGAGCTGAACCCCCCATTTTGGATTTGCTTCACCGTGGAACAAGTTTGTTATGATATGGTAAATTGTAATGCACGCTTTCTGTAGCTGAGCCAAGTTTTCATCCACATAAACACATTACTAAAATCATTCAATCTTCAATAATTTCATAAACAAATTGTACAGTGTGTGTCTCTCTTAAGTTCTCAACCTCACTTTCCAGGAACAAAGTTTGTTGCGTATGACCAAGCATTGTTGTTAACAGGGTCAGCCAAGTGATCGGCGAGGTTTTCGATTGGTCCCTTTCCGGTGACAATGGCTTGAACGAAAAATCCGAACATAGAGAACATGGCTAATCTCCCATTCTTTAGCTCCTTCACCTTCAGTTCTGGAAATGCCTCTGGATCTTCAGCAAGTCCTAATGGGTCAAAGCTCCCACCAGGGTACAAAGGGTCAACAACCTCACCGAGCGCCCCACCGGCAATTCTGTAGCCTTCAACTGCACCCATCAAGATCACTTGTGTTGCCCAGATTGCCAAAATGCTTTGTGCATGGACCAAACTAGGGTTTCCCAAGTAGCTAGTCTAGTCCACCCTCGCTGAAGATTTGAGCTCGCCGAACTTGACTCCATTACGAGCCAAGAGTTCGGGGAAAACACAGCCTAGGGCGCCAAGCATGGCCCATCTGGAATGGATGACTTCAAGCTCACGGTTCTTGGCAAAGGTCTCGGGATCGGCTGAGAGCCCAGCAGTGTCCCAGCCGTAGTCACCGGGAAACTCTCCAGTGAGGTAAGACGGGGCTTCGCCGGAGAATGGGCCCAAGTACTTGACACGGTCAGGGCCGTACCACGGGCTGCCGGATGACACAGGTTTGGACTTGGCTGCGGTTTTGCGCACGGTGACTCGGCCCTCACCGAGGAGGTTAGATGTGGAGGGACTGAGCTTCACAGCTTGGCCAGCTAGAGAAGGGGAGGAGAAGGCCATTGCAGAAGAAGCCATTTGAGAGAAAGTAAAACTGTAATGAATCTTCTTAACTAATAGACAAGTGCTGAAGGCTTCTTGTTCTGTTTAGGAAAATGTAGGTAGGTATGCTTTATAGAGGTTTGGTAATGGGGTGGTCATTATCTTTCTCAAATCTTCATCTATCCTCTCATTGGTGAAAATCAAGTTAAAAGATTTTCTCAATGGATCTCTTTCCTTAACCTGATCATATCCATGCTAGGTAGTTGGCTTCACAGATCCACTAGATAATGAGTTTTGGATTTTATATGCTTTCATTTCCGGCCATTAGACTTTGCCCTTAGTACTGTGTGCAATATAAGAGGACTGACTTGCTTCATTTCCAGTTCACCGTTGGCTTTATATGCTCCACTAGGTCTCCCTTCTATGACTAGGAAAAAGAAAAGGAAAATAAAACTATGCAAAGTATCAATATGAAGAAAATAACGTATTCAATCTACTTTTATTTTCCTTTTATATCTTTAGCCAATGAAATTTTCCCACTTGATTTTTGTTGAGGATTTGGGCTACAAAAAATATAAAAACAACCAAAATTTCAACAAAGAGCAGTCATTACTCACTACAGCATTGAGGGATTGAGTCCATGCAGCCTGAATTTTATGGCCCAATTACAAATGTTGGTATCCGTAGATTGGACTTTGGGCCAAGCTTTTGAACCCAAGCTCATTACCTGTTTCGATTATCTACCAACTAGTTATTAAATCTCAATTAAGCCCTCTAACCCAAACAATGACCAGAGTCCTTAGATTCTCAGAGAGTTTGAGAAATCAGAATCTGCAATGCGGCAAGATTCTTCTTCGTTAATCTTAAGTAGTTGCTTTTCTGTAGACCCAAATAGAAAATGCACTTTGTGCCCCATGACATGGATGATGGACCTTTCCAGACTCATGATCTTCTTCTTCAACTTGTATTGCTTTCAGCTGAACCTTGATAGAAATCAATGATTATTGAAAGAAAACGCAGAAAACAGAAAGGAAAACGCAGAGAGAGTTATAGGACTACATTGTGTATTCAATCGTTAGGAGTGAACTGTACATCAAGGTCTACTGATAGTCTAGGGATGATAAGAGAATGCCAAGACTACCCTTACAGACTTAACAAACCTCTCATCATTTCTTGGGAAACTTCACCCAGAAAAGGTTTGATCTTCACATTCCATTTTTTCTTTTTTGAAAATGTCATTGTGAATTAGAGATGTCCACTCTGTTTCAATTGCTATGTTCAATTGTTCCACATATGGAAATGGTTTATTTAATATTGGATGAAGATGCATGTGTAGCTTCATAATCATATTCGCAAGAGCATGTAACACACTGAATTTTCCAGAATGAACAAGTTTATTTTTATTGACTAGCTTAAAGATTAGGAACTCTGATTAGGATAGAGTGGTCATGGTAGCTAAAAAGCAATAGCGGTTTGTTTGTTCATACTGAAATTACAGGTATTCATCTCTACATTGATTCAGGATCAGAGTGTACATTAAGCAAACTCTGCCTAAATTATGAATACTTAATTCTGCTAGTACTTTCTCACTCTTTTGTCACGGTTGTTTTGTGTTTCGAAGCTCCTACATTATATGTTTAACCAGGGTTGTGACTTAACATTCAAGTAGAGTCAAGACTTAAGACTTAAGAGGCTTTGGTTACAGAAGTTTTCAATAAACCATTATATTGTGCAGTTTCCGTGATGAATTTGCACAAAGCAGATAGCAAAAGTGGAACATTTACTTGTGCACTATTTACGGCTGAAAGATCCATGAATAGTATTAGCTTCAAGGCCTTGGTAGACAAGGATAGCAACAAAGTTATCTTCAAACAACCTGATAATGGTTGATGTTCTCTTCAGTTTCTTGACAATATTACCGATTGGAACAATCATCAGACTTGCCCGTAAACATTCATTACCAGTGGAAACAGGCGGCATGAACAATTTATATGCAAGTGCTGAAAATATTGATCACGTATATGTTAGCGTGCGTCATGAAATGTAATTTAGGAATGTAAATCAGGTAGTTAGTACTTACCTATTCTGTGTATGTAGTACGTAGTACGTAGGGTTGTAGTACATCTTGTATCCTCTTTACATAGCCTCCAATGTGAGATGAATAAGATATCATAAGTTCATCCAATTATATTTGAGTGTATATTCCAGGCTGGAGCATGTTAAGAAATGTTGTTGTGGAGTGTCCAGGATCTTGATGATAAAATCTTAAAATCAACTTACGGGAATGAAAGTTTACTTAATCCCAAGCATTACCCTGGTCTTAATTTGTTATGAGAAGTCAGAACCATCTTTTAGGAATTGAGTTCGGCTTGGATACCTCAAATTATCAAGCACGGTACTGGACAGGTGATCCCTTTAGTAATATGGTGACTGCTGATAAAGCCTTTGTTCCTTCCTGTTCTTCTTCTATGCCATCAGTGACTACTGTCCCACTCACACTCATATATTGTGAGACGGCCGACATTGCGTGCAATCACTGACAATCTGATCATAAGGCCCATATCTCCTCAATTTGGCCTTTCAGTTCTAATAAACTGAAGGTATCATTCACTGATTTGAGGAGCAAATTGTGCAGGTTGCAAAGGAGGTCAGTTATTGCTAAGAGTTTTTACTCTCCGTTTCTATATAGTAATGTCAGATTGCATCAAACTCATTTTATGTGCTTGCAACTTCAGACTGTACATTTTACCTCCTGCATTTCCATTTTGAAAATTCAAGTATATATCAAGACTGGATGGGATCTAAATACTGTAATTGTTGTTGTCTGTTGTCGTGTTGCTTCTGCAGCTTTGCGCTGTTTGGAAACATCTTTTCTTTGTGACTCTGCTCTCACCTGCATCTTCCTTGGGCAGCCAAAGAGAAAACGTACGATGACCAAAGTTCAGTTATATAATATAAAGAGTCAGGTAATGCTTTTCATACTGGAACTTGTTGATTGTTATTTTCATAAAGCACCTATGTAGTGGAACTCATGTGCTTTACAACACTAAATACATTGTGCCACTGAATACACTTGCAAGCAAGCCTTACTTTTATATTGTTGTGCAGTATTTAAACTATTGTCTGATGAGAATAAGTGCAATGTATTCTTAAGTGGGATATTCAAATCTACAAGATTTAATAGAAGGTATCAGAGTTCATTGTTCAACTGTGTGACCAAGTATAGCGAATGATAACTGTGGCAGTGCACATCAACCTCAAATATGGATGGGGAAGGATGCATAGACCAATCAATGTGGTTCATTCTTGTTCAGTGCACAGTTCTCATGCTTATTGGTTTTTTATTTCATTTCTTGATGTTGGGTTGTTAAGTATGCATTTAGCTGGTTTTGATAGGACATTTGCTACTAGATGATGTCGCCTAACATTATGATGTTCATATCCTGTGATACTGCATAATCACATTTAGCTCGATGTTCAAATTTTAGGCTCTCCTTGACCCTATCTCAAAATAATTGAACACAGAACACATTGACCAGAAATCCTTCTATCTTGACCATCAGTAGTAAGAAGCACTAGTCTGAGCAGGAAAATGTAGTCAAGAACATATATATTTAATCAGAAATACAGGTCAATCATTTTTTCTTTCTGAAAATGATAGAATTGATCAGAAACTTAGGAGGTTTCCTTTTGATTCTAAAAGCCAGGAACTTCCATTTCCAGAAAATTAGGAGGTTTTCTTGCCTCTGCTATGTGCTTTTGCTTTCAACCTGCAGGACCATAAGTTTATTCCTAGGTAAGTTAAGGATACCTTACTTTCGTAAAGCTAAAATGGTGGACCATAAAATGCACTTCTGCCTCCCAAGTGGCTCTTGCTTTCATGATTTACTTTCATTACTTTCACCTGACCCTGTCTTCTGTTGGAGAAGTCTTGTGTATTCTTTACCTTTGTACGTATAGCATACCTGGATGTTCAAAGCTCAGTCCCTACTTCGATTATCTACTAACTATTTGATTTCATTTATTTGTGTCAATTTGTTCTACTTGTAGAAAGAAACCGCGATGTGCTTTGATCACCAAAACCAAAAACCTAGAGTCCTATATTTCAAGTGAAATCAGAAATCCACAATACTGCAAATTTCTTCTTCATTAAGTATTTGCCCTGTTGCACCCAAAAAAGAAAAGACACTTTCCTTTGAAAAGCTTAAAGCCTTGATGCGGTGAGTTATTAATAAACACGGATAATGGCCCATTCCAGGCTCATGGTCTTCTTCTTCAACTTGTATTAAGAGTGATTCGAGCAGAATTTAGCAAATAAAGTTTTATCATTGCGACTTGCTTGATCATCTCTGCAATACTACTACTTTGTGGCCTTTCTCTTCTAGGTTTCAGAACTTGAAGTACTGCTGCACCCTGGAGAGGAGTGAAGTTTTCGATATTGTTAAAGCTCCCAAACCAGAACTGCGTTTGTGTATGCTATTTGTCTCTTTCTTATAATTGTTTAGTAAAACTCGACTCGATCAGGAGTCCTAATTGTTTCTCTGACCTACATTTTGCATCTGACATTTTGGATTTTGTATATATGTTTTTAGGTGTAGAAATTATGTGTTAGGATTTTGTACCCTAATTAAAATACCATAAGTTTCTCTAGTCCGTCTCTTAATTTTGTACCCTAATCTGATGTAAGGACATAACTTCAGGCTTAACAGAATAGCTGGAAAAGACCCATAAACTCTCGTGCTTTCAATCCCTACGCCCTCATTACTCTTCAACTCACAATCTCTATTTCAATTTCTCTTGTGCACTGCTTGTAGTATCTTATTCTTTTTCCAGAATTTCAGTTTGTTGTTTTGTTTCTGGTGTTGATAGATTTGGTTAATTGGCTTTCAATTCAATCTTTCGTGTTGATATTTGTGGTGCTGCTGGTTAGCCCTGTATTGTCCCTTGTGTATGAGTATGAGTTACAGCTCATTGATTTTGTTTTATTTGGTTGTCAAGTTTTCATTGAGGATTTGGTTCACATTTGAGTTGGAAATTGCTCCTCTAGTTTATTGTACCTGTTTGTTATTCATGTACTTCGAATTAGGAAAACAAGGAGAAACCTGTGCCTACAAGATTAGGATAGAGAAAGGGGCAAAACCTAATGTTTTACATTCTCATTTTGAAATTGCTCTATCTGGATGGTGTTACTTGGTTTTGTAAAGAAAGTTTCTGTGCATGCGCTTCAAGCATCATTATGATTGGTTTCTCGAGTCTGTTTTCTTATTCTGTTCGTGTTGGTAAATACAAAATAGTCCCATTCAACTGTTAGATTTATGTTCTACCTGGTCACTGAATGTGATCCACTTATTATTCTTTAGCATATAGTTATATGCCACTTTGTAGTACAAAGTTACGTTTCCTTGTGAAGTTGTAGGTAGTCCATAATATATGCAGCTTATATTATGCATTTGAGTGTAGATGCTATTAGTTTTCATAGGATGCATTATCTACCAACAATGTCTAGTAAATCTATTGCTCCCAGTTCATTGTGCGCAGTTCTTGAATCACTCGATTTGGTTTTCCATTAGCTAGAAAAGGTGAAGTTACCAAAAGTAAAATCAGGAAGGATTTGGTCACAGTTCCAAGGTATTTATGATCGTGCTTTCATCATTGTATAATTTTCATTTGTAGCACTCAATCTGCATGCAGTTGTTACCTCTACAGATTGTATGATTTGTTTTTACTGAAGATTCTATGGTTCCTAACTTTCTATTTCTCATCAGAAATTAGATAGTAGTTTGCAATTAAATGCAGCATCCAGGGTCTCTTTGGGGTTATAGATTATTCACTTGTTTGGAAAAGAATCATGTAAAATTTCCTATATGTTGTAGGAGAAATAGATTGATAAATCTCTCTCTGTCTATTCATTGATAAGGAGGCCTTTATATAGGCATTACATCAAGTATCTCTGGCGAACAGGGATTCCCTATCTAATAGAGTATCTAGACTACAAGTCTTATTAGGACAAGACACACCACGGAAGTTACGGAGTTAACCTTCCTTGAACACTCCCCCTTGTGTCGCGTCCTCAATGGTGCATGAACCGTTGCCTCGTTAAAACCTTTGCCAGCAAACAAAAACCTCTTGGGCAAAAATAAAAGCATGGTCTAAGGAAAAAGAGTGCAACGCACCAACTACAAGTATGTGAGACATGCATAACTAGGCTCCCCCTGAAGTCTAGATGAGAACTCCCTCTGATAGTCAATCAGTCTTTGAGTTCGGATAAGCGACACATTCCAATGCGCTTTACATGCTTCATAAATGTAGATTTGGGTAGAGACTTGGTGAACAGATCCGCTGCATTTTCTTCTGAGCTGACTTGCTTCACCTGGATATTCAAAGTCTCTTGCTGCTGCTGATTGTAGAAGAACTTAGGCGAAATGTGTTTAGTATTGTCACCCTTAATGTATCCCAACTTCATCTGCTCAATGCATGCTGTATTATCTTCAAATATGCAAGTTGGTCCCATCGTAGTAGACTCAAGTCCACTAGACTCTCGAATGTGAGATATAACTGAGCGAAGCCAAATACATTCTTTGACTGCTTCATGTAGTGCAATAATCTCAGCATGGTTCGAGGAGGTAGCAACAAGGGTTTGCTTGGTTGATCTCCAAGATATCGCCGTATTCCCAATGGTAAAAACATAACCTGTTTGGGAACGTCCTTTGTGTGGATCTGACAAATATCCAGCATCAGCAAATCCTACCATCACATCATTTGGTGTATCTGAGTAGGAGGGGGTATCACCAAAGCCGTATCGGGACCACGACTTAGCATCCGCGGGTCCTGATAAGTTGGCGGATATGGCTGCAAGATGGCGGATGGATGAACCAAAGCCAGTCTTGGCGGATATGGCTGGCGGATGGCGATCCGAGCCATGGTTTGTGCTGTTAGATGCAAGAGATCGACTAGGTGTCGAATCCTGATGAGTGTATCGATAGTACAAGCCCATGTCAAGGGTTCCTTTAAGGTATCGAAAGATGTTCTTGATTCCAACCCAATGACGTTGTGTTGGCGCAGAGCTAAATCTAGCTAACAAGTTCACAGAGAAAGCGATGTCTGGTCTAGTACACTGAGCTAAGTATAACAAAGCTCCAATTGCACTAAGATATGGATATTCAGCTCCCAAGACCTCTTCGTCATCTTCTTTCGGACGAAAGGGATCTTTGTTGATATCCAGACTTCTAACGACCATGGGAGTGCCTGTAGGATGCATAACTTTGTCCATGTTAAATCGCCTGAGCATCTTTCGGACATATGCAGACTGATGTATAAAGATTCCACCACTTCGGTGCTCTAGTTCTAAGCCTAGGCAAAACCGAGTCCTTCCCAGATCTTTCATCTCGAATTCGGATTTCAAATAGCTAGCGGTCTCATTGATCTCATTCAGAGTTCCAATGATGTTCATATCATCGACATAGACGGCTATAATGGCAAATCCTGAACTTGTTCTCTTTATGAACACACAAGGGCACAACTCATCATTCTTGTATCCTTTCCCAATCAAGTAATCACTTAACCGTGTGTACCACATCCTACCAGATTGTCGGAGTCCATATAGAGATCGTCTCAACCTGATAGCAAATGAACTTCGTGGTTTTTGCTCACTTGACTTGGGTAACGAAAGTCCTTCTGGCACTTTCATGTACATCTCCGTATCTAGGTCCCCATAAAGATACGCAGTTACAACATCCATAAGCTGCATATTGAGTCTCTCTGAGACTACCAAACTTATTAAGTATCGGAAGGTAATAGTATCCATGACAGGAGAATACGTCTCCTCATAATCAATTCCAGGGCGTTGAGAAAAACCTTGCGCCACGAGTCGAGCTTTATATCGCTGGACTTCGCCATTCTCATTGCGCTTTCTGACAAAGACCCATTTATGTCCAACAGGCTTCACGTTCGGCGGTGTAGGCACAACCGGTCCGAAAACTTGCCTTTTCTTTAGAGAGTCTAGTTCAGCCTGGATTGCTTCTTCCCACTTCGGCCAATCCGCCCTACGTTGACATTCATCAACAGTGCGGGGTTCCATATCGTCGTCGTCAATAACTTCTTGAGCAACGGCGTAGGCGAATGCATCATCGATATACATGGAATTTCTTTCCATCAGATTGTGCATGCATAAGTAGTTTAGTGAGATTTCCTTGTTCTCCAACATCAACAGTGAGTCTGAGGCGTCCCCCAGATGATTCAGAGTTGATTCTTGGACATAGGTATAGTCGGAGACAATCTCGTGTGACGGCGTCACAGTATCAATGATGAACGGATCGCTTTGTGCCTGGACACATGCCCTCTTTCTAGGTACATTGTCTTTGGAACCGATTGGTCTCCCCCTCTTTCTAGGAGGATCCGAAGTCGACGCCGGCTCTCCACTTGGAGGTGCCGAGCCTAGGCTGCCGATGGCACCTAGGGCTGCGGGTCCGAGACCGGCGGCGCGTGCTCGCGCATGGCGAGGAATGTTAAGCCTTGCAGGTACATTCGCAGCAGGTATGGTTGATCTTGTCACTTTCGCAATATCAGTAAAGGAGTCGGGCATCGTATCCGCCACCTTTTGTAGTTCTAATATGCGTTGTATTTCAGTCTCACACTGAGACGTACGGGGATCATAATGAGACATAGTGGGAGAGAACCACGTCAATTCCTGACGTTCATTTGGGACGGATGCGGCCCCATCTCCCCCTAACGGCGGGAAGGATGTCTCATCAAAGTGACAATCTGCAAATCTTGCAGTAAACAGATCACCTGTCATAGGCTCTATATAGCGGACAATAGTTGGTGCTTCATATCCAACATAAATAGCTGATCGTCGTTGTGGACCCATCTTGGTACGCAGTGGAGGCGTGATAGGCACATATACGGCACAACCAAAAGTACGCAGATGCGAAATATCAGGCTCGTAACCAGTTACCAACTGGTACGCACTAAATGGTTGGCTATCTGTGGGTCGTAGACGAATAAGCATAGCTGCATGTAATATTGCATATCCCCATGCCGAAACTGGCAAGTTTGTGGCCATGACAAGAGACCTAGCTACAAGCTGTAGTCTCTTGATAGCGGCTTCTGCAAGACCGTTCTGAGAATGAACGTGGGGTACGGGATGTTCAACTTCAATCCCAACTGACATGCAATAGTCATCAAAACACTTTGAGGTAAACTCTCCAGCATTATCCAGTCTGATGGACTTAATCGGATTGTCCGGGTGGTGAGCCCGAAGCTTAATAATCTGAGCTAGGAGTTTAGCGAATGCAGCATTCCTCGTGGACAACAACGCTACGTGTGACCAACGCGTTGATGCATCAACCAGAACCATGAAATATCGAAATGGTCCGCATTCTGGTGTTATAGGTCCACAAATATCACCTTGTATTCGTTGTAGAAACGGAATATTCTGTTTATTATCAATAGCAAAAGATGGTCTTGCTTGAAGTTTTGCTAGTGAACAAGCTTTGCAAAACGAACGATGAGCATTAGACATCGCTACAGAAGCATGAGAAGCAGGAGGGGACCGAACCTCTCCTTGGAACCGAGAGGCGGCTATCGACGGCACGGCCGAACCGAGGCCGAGGCGCCCTCTGTGCTTTTGTGATCGGAAAAATGGATGACCGTGGGAGCATTTCAAAATACGGATCATCAGATCACGACCCGGATGACCGAGTCTATCATGCCAAAGCTTATAAGCATCAGAATCACATAATATAACAACATGAGATTCGTTGGCTCGAATGGTTGTGAAATACATGCCATTGCGAACTCGCTTACACTTCTCCACAATGCGAGTGCGCATAGATTGAGTGGAGGTGATCAACAGATATTCAGTTCCATCTTCAACATAAGTGCTGAGGTGATAGTCATTGTCACGCACATCCTTGAAAGCTAGCAAGGTTCTTGGCGCCTTAGGCGCATATAGGGCGTCCTCTACCCGAATCTCAGTGCCATTTGGCAGTAAGAATTGAGCAGTGCCACGACCCTTAATTACGGGTCCAGTTCCTGTCATCGTAGATAATGACGATTCTCTTGGCGTAAAATCCGAAAACAATTGCCGATTTCTCAGAATCGTGTGAGTTGTTGCACAATCCAACAAACACTCAATCTCGCCTTGATACATCTACAAAAACAATGTAAATTGAATCAATAGTCTACTTTAGACTTTGGCGAACACTTTAAAGTAAGTGTACTGAAACAATATATCATCACAAAATGAAGTGCATTAAGGCCAATAACATAGCCATGGCAACGACAAAACTTGAGAGAAAAAGATAAGCCGCATTTTAATCACCGAGTATCACCATTTATAATCATAGCCTAGGTCAGAGATTGAGATCGGACACCGTCGTAGGTGGCGTGGCCGAGCCAAGGCCGAGGCCAAGGCAAAGGCCGGGGCCAAGCCAAAGCCGAAGCTGTGGTAAGGCCAAAGCTACCCAGAGGCCGAGCCGAAGCAAGGCGAGTGGTGAGAGTCGGTCAGGCATTGAGGCAATGCGATGCGACGGTTGAGCTAAATCCGAAGCATGACGAGTCCGAAGACACTTCGTTGCCGAGCCATTGATGCAAAAGTTGCATTTGTTCGATAGGCTATCGATTGTTGGTTTCAAAAACCGGATTCGGTGCTGAGCCAAGCTGGCGAATGGCCATGGCGAGTGAGGCCTAGCGAGTCGCGGCCAAGCGCTTAGGCTTTGGCGAGCGAGGTTTGGCGGATCGCAGCCAAGTTGGCGGATAGCGGATCGCGGATCTCGGATCGCGGATCGTGTATCGCGGCTCGCGGATGGCGTATCGCGCATCGCGGCTCGCGGATGGCGTATCGCGGATCGCGGATGGCGTATCGCGGATCGCGGATGGCGTATCGCGGATCTCTCCTTTTGTCTTTGTGATTTTTCGGATATGAGTTAACATCACCAGAATTTTGGTGAACTCAAAATGATTATGCCATTGAGAATTGGACGCATTGAACCAATTTTGCTTTCAGGGATGTAAAAATCTCAAATCATTCGTAGAATAAGATAGATTTTATTGATGACAAGTCAAAAAATACATCATGGTTGTTCTAAATAGAACGACTTATCGAATAAAGTCGTGATTTATTGACTATTCTGTCAAAATAACAATCAAAATCAAACTTGAACACGTATCTCATGACCTAAGTCAAATACTTATTCATAGTCTGGAGTATCATACTCCTGAGTCCTACGTTTCTTGGTAGGTTGGAAGTCATCGATGGCGAAGTTCGTATTTTCCTCATCGTATACTTCTTCCTCAAAGTCTCCTACATAGTGTGCTTCTTGTTCTATGTATTGTTTGTGTTTCTTGTAAGCGGCTTGAATATCTCTGCTTGCTATGCAATCGCGTTGGAGATGATTCTTAGAACCACATTTGAAGCAAGGAGCCGAAGCATTGTTCGGCGTATGGCCACCACGCCTGGGACCGGAACCAAAACTGTTCCTCCCTCTGGGAGCGGCGGCTCTGCCATCATCCCTTGTCCAAGAAAGCGGTCGGCCACGGCCGACGCCTCTTCTCCCTCCTCGTCCGCCACGTATTGCTCTTGGCGTACGTGGTGGCGGTGCTTGACGTTCATGAGGTTGATGCTTCTGCTTAAAAGCTTTACCACGGGCTTGATGAGATTCCGCAATGAATTTCGGTCCTCGAGGCCTCTTATTGGTGGTAAGAATCAACTCATGGTACCTCTCCTTTCTCTGAAGGACATTCATCAAATCGCTGAAGGTTTTGATAGTGCCTTTCTCGCGGAGATCGCGGTACTGATGCGACAACATGGACGCAGATTCTGGGAACGTTGTGAAAGTCTTCTCCATCATATCATCATCGGTCTTTTCGACCCCACAAAAGCTCAAATCAGATTGCAAGTTTAGCATAGTCTGATGATATTCCTGGACGGAATCAAAATCCAGTAAGCGGATTTGCTCCCAATCAGACATGAGGTCTGGGAGTTGTGCGTCATGCACATTGTCGAAGCGGTCCTTGAGGATATCCCATAGCTCTTTGGGATCAGTTTTCCTCAGGTATTGCTTCTTGAGCGTTGGATGGATATGGCGCCTGAGAAACATCAGGGCTTGTGCTTTCTGTTCAGGAGAAGCGTGTAAGCTTTCATCCTCAGGAGGGTTGATGGTGGCAGTAAATCTTTTACCAATGAAAGTGTTCTCAACATCTGAGACCCACCTCTTGTATTCCTTGCCTTGGACATCCAAGATGTCAAATTCTGGACGCTGAGTGTCAGCCATCTACAGAACACAAACAGGGAGACGTTAGTATATTTGAATACTAATCAAGTTTGATTGTTCTTTTAGAACAGTGCCAAGATATATCATGGTCACATAAATCGATGCTTAACGTGACTTCAAGTCACAATCGATATCTTCCCTTTGTTTTCTTTCCAAAAAAGAATAATACGTTATGGTTCACAGTGACATCACAGTCACAAGCATAACGGTGGCCGGTAACATCACAGTTACCCCAATAAACGTTGGCACCGGGGTGACTAAATCCCCGTATGCCGTCCCGAGAAGCGATAGAATCGGGATGAAGAAGCAGGGACACGGAAAGGTCCCGGAAGAAAACAAAACCCAACTATTGAAATTTTCATAAGCGGGAACGTTTATAAAAATATTTACCTCTTCAAGAGAAGCTTGATCAAACGAAACTTGACTCTTGGGGAAGCTTGTTTTCTTTGATTTTTCATGATTTCTTCTCAACCACGAATAAGGGTTCGCGGATCGCTTGCTTGGCTTGCGAGCAATTTTGATCTTCTGGCAGATGCGTGCAAAAAATAGCACGCAAGGGAGAGCTGCTGGCGAGCGGGTTGTCTGCCTAGAGGCAGAGGAGGAGTAGTACGCGAAGGTACAAAGCGGCAGGCGAGCAGCGCAGATGCTGCTGAGAAGAGGCCGACGGTGCCGAAGGGAAGAATCGGCGGCCGACGGTAGGTTAGGGTTTCGGAAAAAAAATTCGGAATTAGGGTTTCTAGGGTTTATTAGACGGGAGGCTAGAGCAATGTGCTGATAACGTGTTGTAGGAGAAATAGATTGATAAATCTCTCTCTGTCTATTCATTGATAAGGAGGCCTTTATATAGGCATTACATCAAGTATCCCTGGCGAACAGGGATTCCCTATCTAATAGAGTATCTAGACTACAAGTCTTATTAGGACAAGACACACCACGGAAGTTACGGAGTTAACCTTCCTTGAACACTATACAGTTATTTCTATAATGAGCACAGTACTTGAGGTTAGCCTTGACAAAAAGCCAGTAAAGTAAATAAAAAAAAGAAACTTTTGCCCTTGTTTTGTAGGAGGACGCTGAAATGGATGGAGGCATGGAGATGCAATCAGACAATGTTCCTCAAGAGTTAACCAAGAAGATGGAGGAACCTGATGGTGAACTGAAGAAGATGGATCAACTTTTCAAAGAATTGAAACAGCAGATAATTGACAATGACGATAAAGCTGCCAAAGAGAAGATGCCGAAGACTCTTGGGGAATCAGAAAGGGACAGAGGCATCGAAATGCAACAAAACAACAGTTCTCAGGATTCGACTAATAAAATGGAGGAACTTGATGGTAAGTTGAAGAAGATGGAGGAACTAGTAAAAGAGCTGAAAAAACTGAACACTAACAATATGAAGAGGCCAAAGACCCTTATTGAAGCAAAGGAATACATGTCTGAGTGGTGCAGGACAGAAGGAAAGGAAGCGGTCGATGACAGAGAGATTGAGTGTTTGTGGGCATCTCAAGAACCCTCATCTCGATGACGAGATTTTGAAGTGGATATTGTGGGCATCAGAAACGAACAGCAAAAAAGATAGATGAGGCCAGAAGCGAAATGCAAGAAGTCATCAGGAACCTGCAAATTCATGCGCAAGAAAGCTTCTTGAAGGCACTGAAAGCTCCAAATGCTGAAAAAGAAAGGGAGAAGCAGACTAAGAAGGATCATTTTCAAACGATCATGGATATATACCATCACTTTCAACTTGCCATGAAAGACACTGACAAAATGTGGAAACTTTATCTGGTGGTTGATATCCTGCGGATCCTTAAGCTTGGCATAGGGAACTTCAAGGAAATGTATGGACTTCATTTAGCGGCGGATTTCCTCGGATCTCTTGGTCTTAAGATGGTAGAACTTCCTCTCCTGTTCAGGGAAGTCAATACTCGAAACGGGCCCCCATATACAGCGGAACTACAATTTTCTAGGGAACTGATTTGAAAAATTATTTCAAGAGTAAGTCATACGATCAGATTATGAAGGAGTTTGAAAGTGAATAAACGCTTTCCTTGTCGTTGTAGTTTTCAGTACTTGATTGTCTCTCAAGTATAGGAGACATGCATGTCTGCTGTTGGTAAAAACTTTCTGTACTTAGCAATTCTTGTTCTGTACTAGTGCATTTCTTTTTCCCTTTTTTTTGTTCTTTTTTTTCTTGAAAACTTTATAAACAAGCAGATCCAGGATAGCTCTTCCTTGCCTCTTTGAAAGAACAAAGTGTGCAGGATCTAGTTAATGGATTCTTCAAAATCAAATTACCAGAAGGAAAAACGCACTCCCATGCTCTACACTGGTTTTTTAAATGAGAATGATTGAGAACCATCTTCTAGGAATTGATTATGGACTGGAGACCTCGAATTATAACGCGTGCTTCTTGACAGGTAATTCCTATAGTAATGATCAAGGTGACAACTGATAAAGCCTTTGTTCCTTCCTGTTCTTCTATCCCAACAGCGACAACTGTCCAACTCAAAGTCTCAAACTCAAATATTGCGAGACTCAATATGACAGCGTACGTGCCCAATGAGTTATAAATGGAACCACAATGTTTACAGTTAGTGACAATCTGGTGCTGATCATAAGGGCCTATATTTTCTATGTTTGGCCTTTCTAATCTAGATGAAATGAAGGAAATTTTGCAAGTTGGAAAGGAGGTCAGATAATGCTTATATTTTCTATTTGGCATTTGTACTCTTAGATTGCACCGAACTCATTTTCTTTACTAATGCAACTTCAAGTTGGATGGGGATGGATGCATAAAACCAATCAACGATAGTTCATTCAAGGTCAGTGCACCGTTCTTATGCTTGTCGAGTTGGTTTTTCATTTCCCTATGTTGGCCTGTTGAGTATGCATTCTCTGGTTTTGAAGTTTAACATTTGTTACTAGATGATGTCACCTAACAGTATGATGTCCATATCCTGTGATATTTGCATAATGAATTTTAGGATCTTTATAGCTAACAGTATGATGTCCCTGAAGATAATTGATACAGAACAAATTGTCCAGAATCCATTGCACCTTCATTATCAATAGCTAAAATAAAAGCACAAGTCGGGGCAGGAAAATGTAATGAAAAACCTTACAAGTTAATCAGAAAGCATTTTTCTTTCTGAGAATGATAGAATTGACCAGAAAATTAGGAGGTCTCCTTTTACTTTTAAAAGCCAGGAACTTAAATTTCCATTGATTAGATCCGCCACAACGGAATTTGGCCCGGAAAGGAGAAAAAACATACAATGAAGCACAACAGCAAGGAGAAAATTAAAGAAGATTTCTTGCCTTCCCTAAGTACTTTTGCTTTCAACCTGCAGGACCATAAGTTTATTCCTAGTTAAGTTAAGGATACCTTACTTTCGTAAAGCTAAAATGGTGGAATGCACTTCTGCCTCCCAAGTGGCTCTTGCTTTTATGATTTACTTTTAGAAAATGTCCATTTTGACCCATTCATTACCCATTCCAATGATCATCTTATTTTCTTCCCCTATTTAACATAAAGTAACAACTCTATTACCCATTTGAACAAATCTTCTTCAACCCTAGTACAATTTTAATATTTTTTTTTTTTGTCCTTCTGTCTTATCTAATAGATTTTTGAATTATAATGTACTGAGAAAGTGGAAAATAAAGAAATTTTGCCGAAATGTCACCCAACTCGGCCGGCCTCTCATGGCCGGTAGTTGGAGTCTGGTCGCCGGAATCGCCAGATTCTGATCACAAATTTTTTTTTTTTTCGCCTGATTTTTTAATTTTTTTTTATATATAATCATTTTATTGGACGATGGTTACTGACCCCCAATAAGCAATTTGCAGATTACAGATTTCCAGTAATCAAGTTACTGACCCCCAGTAATCAATGTACTGACCCCCAGTAATCAAGTTACAGATTCCAGATTTTCAGTAATCAAGTTACTGACCCCCAGTAATCAGGTTACTGACCCCCAGTAATCAGGTTGTTGATTACAGATTTCCAGTAATCAAGTTACTGACCCCCAGTAAGCATGTTACTGACCTCCAATAACCAGATTACTGACCCCCAGTAACCACTAATAATAAATTAGTGACTATCAGTAACTCGATTACTAACCTCCAGTAACTACTAATAATAACTTACTGACCATCAGTAACTCCAATTAAAATACCAACAGAAGCACAAATCTACCACAGGAAACAAACAACCATATATATATAGCTAATTATCGGCTCTTTTAGCATCTAAAAGAGGAAGAAAGGGAAATTGTGCTTCTCAGCTAGCCACAGGAAACAAACAACCATACACATAGATTGTGCTTCTCAGCATCTCAGTATACAATCCATGCCAAAATCTAAAGCCAACGAGCAGCAAAAACACAAATAAAACGATGATGGCGGAGATCGGAGACGGCTCCGGCTAGGGATTCTGAGAAGTGATGATGGCGTGGGTGAGCAAAACCGAAGAGACTCACAATATTGGCGAAAAGAGGTGTTTCTGCCTAAACCCGGGGGTCTTGGTAGATACTTGATGAATCCGACTCGATCTCCTGCAATCCTGCTTACTAAGGGGAATACCGGGCGGGCCGGCCTTCACCTCTCCGATGCTTAAGTTAGTATAGTTGGAATATATATAACTCGGGCACGTATGTAAGCAGGGAGGGAGACAAGTTACCTATTTATGGTGGTAGTTGAGGCCCATATATAGGTGGTTGAGGGTGAGGGCTGGCCTTGCCCTTCGATGTGGGACTGGTTCCCTTCTGTTTGGATATTCTGGTGCCCTCTTTGGCAGGCAGGCGCCCCTGGTCCCAGGACCCTTGGAGGCAGGATAGACCGCTGGGCCCCGAGGCCTGGTGCTGGTGCTCCGATCCTGAGTCCTGGGCCGGGCCCTGGTGTACTTGCCGCGGGTCTGTGGGCTTGCTGTAGCCCCTCTGCGGCTACTGTCAACAAGTCCCCCAAGTTCCCGGTCAAGTGCAATCTTGAATGGGGACTTATCTGTCTTGCTCTTGTCCCGCAGACCCGCGGGGTTACCAACCTACAGGTCCCCAGTCCCCCAAGTCCGCGTTAAAGATTGGGCGTGACCGAGGTGAGTACCTATTACTGATGGCAAGAAATATTTTATAAGCATGTTGGGTAATGTAAAATAGGATTGTGCTCGAGTGTTAGAGCATGGAATGGGGTGGAAACCCGAAGAGTGTATGAGATGATGCCATGCGATAGATGGTGCATGGAATGTTGATGATGAGGCGTTGAAATCCGCCATGCGAGAGATTAATGCATGGAATGAAGGTGATGAGGCGTTGAAATCCGCCATGCAAGAGATTAATGCACGGAATTCTGATTGGGTCTGCTGCCCTTCGAAGCTCACTGGTCCCGAACTGGGCATCCTGCCAAATCAGAACGGAGCGGTGCAAACTGGGCCAGAACCGGTTGTTCTGCCAAACCAGAACGGAGCGGTGCAAACTGGGCCAGAACCGGGCGTTCTGCCAAACCAGAACGGAGCGGTGCAAACTGGGCCAGAACCGGGCGTTCTGCCAAACTAGAACGGAGCGGTGCAAACTGGGCCAGAACCGGGCGTTCTGCCAAACTAGAACGGAGCGGTGCAAACATTTGCTAATTCTTCTCAGCTTTGTGTTTAAATAAGCGATGAGGTAGATGTGCAGGTTTGTTAGCCTGCGGGGAGACTTGTTCTGTGTTAGAGATACAATCTGCCCGGTGGGATGGTGTAGAGATAACGAGGCTCCCCCATGTGTTCCCAAAGATATCGCAGTTCAGTGCGATGCAGGGTTTTTATCCTGCTGGACAGTATCGCGGTTCAATGCGACGCAGGGTTTTTATCCTGCTGGACAAGGGTACATGTGTTAGATGTAGACTCGCCCGGTTTGTAAAGCCCATGCGTTTGCCATGGGGGCGGACTCGATGGGTGACATGCCTATCGAAACGAGTCCCCCTGTGAAAAAGCCATGGGTCCGGATGCTTATGTTTCCGGAAAGTACTCTCAACCTGGTGGGATATGACGGAATCGATGAGGTGGGCCTCGCCCGGGCGTTCTGCCATATCGAGACGAGGTCGTTGGTGTAGATGCGGGGGAAGATGCCATGGAGCCGGTTTGAATAATCATAACCGCGGACTACCATGGTACCGGGCGGGACTCGCGCGGGTAACATGCCATATCGGTGCGAGGTCCTGCTCAAACCCGGATAGATGCTCTTGAAGCGGTTGGATCAGCATAACAGGTGAGAGGTCTTCCTAAGCGGTTTGAATTGCAATGATGATGGCGTGCAACCGTGGAATCTGGGGAAGCGTAGGGGAGCGTGACTCCCTGGCTCCTGCTCCTGCCTTCCTGTCGCCAGCGTGTGGGACAGGTGGCTGACATGCATTTAAGGAGGGAGTCCATCAGTCTCGTCAGTTATGATGGCGTGGGCAGTTTTACCAATGCTGGGACACGTGCCGTCAGGGGACGGTTTTGTGATGGAGGGCCTGGATTCGCAGGCGTTTGATTTGTTCTGATTTGTGTTTTTGGAGGGATTCCTAAATGCCTAGGGCACCGGTCTCCTCTATAAATAGGTCTCTTCTGCTCTTCTTTCTATCTTTGTTGCTTGTACGTTTTTAAGAGACCGAGAGAAAAAAGGAGGTGGTCCGGCGAGAAGAAAACCCTAAGTTCCTTGCCCCAAGAGATCCGTTGTTTGAAGCGCTCCCAAGCCTCCTTTTACCATTGCTCGTTGCTTTCGCTGGGCGGATTGTCCTCGGCTGAGCATACTAATCGGTAAGTTGTGTTCTTTGCCCCGGTGTGTCTTGGTTTTTTGTTGACTTGTTGTTTTGCGGCGGGGGGGGGATCTGTGTCGCTGACTGGGTTGCTCAGCGGCAAACTTTTGGGGGGGGGAGGCCGTTGAAGGTGGTGTTGTAGTCTGTTGCTGACGAGCGTTAGGGTTTTGCTTTCCTGCCCCTAGATTAAGATGTACACTTCGAGTTCGGAGGAGGCTTCTGAATCTGCCGCAAGAGGTCCTGTGGTGGATGATGTGGAGAGGATGCAGGACTGGCTCGATTCTGAAGCCCCGGAGCAAGAAGCCGCGGACCGCTCCGGGAGCGGTGACTCGTCCACGTCCTCGGATTCCGGGTCAGATTCCTCGGAAGCTGAGATACCGCACGGGGTGCGAATGGCCGGTGCGCATGCTGAAAGCTACACGCTTGGCAGGGGAAGAACTGCCGTGGTATGTGACGAACCGGAGGAGAGCCTGACTCCCGCGGAGATCGCTGCGTTTCGGGAAACGTGGGGTATTTCGGACGATATCTTTTTGCGTCCACTGAACCCTGGAGAGTCGGCCTGTAACCCGGAGGAGGGTTGGGTTGCCGTGCATCCGGACCAGTTCCGGCACGGGATGTCGCTACCGCTGCCTGACTTTGTGCAGTATATTCTGAGTACCCTGCCAGCGTCGCCCGCGCAGCTGCCCGGTCTTCAATGGAGGCGGCTACTAAGCCTAGGCTGCCTGTACGACTTGTCCGGAATGAGTATGCCTACGATCAATGAATTCCGGGCGCTGTATAGGTTGTCCTACTCGAGGAAAACGGGGTCCAAAGGCTGCTTATCCTTCAACTCCCGCAACAATCAAGCGGTTATCACCACTATGCCTTCATGGGTAGACAACAGCTGGAGAAAGAAGGTGGTGATGGCTGGCGGGGCTTGGCAGGTGAAGAGGAGGAGGTACCGGGTGCCTGGCGCCTTCCAGCCCATAGGCGACCAGTCGTTCCAGCTGTCCGAGTTGGAGCAGGAGAGGGTCTTGACCATTCTCGGCTGCTGGGACCACCTGGAGCGAAGTTCGTACAACTTCATCCGGCGAGAAGTGCTGGAACACTGTGGGCTTGGGCGGGATCCCGGTGGGTAACAAACCCTAGCGGTGGGACTTGTGCTAGGTTTTGCTCAACAGTTTAACATTTCTCTTTGTCCTGCAGGTGCGTCAACCCGGGCGGTGATCAAGCCCGAAAACACTCTTTCGATGGACGGGGAAGACCTCCTGAGGCAGCTTACGGAGAAGGGTGCGAGCGTCGCCCGGTCCTCGGTGGAAACGGACGGGCGGGTTACGTTGCATGCGGAGCCCCAGGCCCGGGATCTGGACGAATCGTCCTACGTGCCGGAGCGAGTGAAGACCCATCACTCTGTGGCAGCAGCGGTGCAAGGGAAGGGCAAGAGCACCGGGGGACCGGTGCGGGTTCCTGGGGGAGAAAACAGGGTCCCCAACCGTGCGGCGAGCCTGGGTATCGCTGCTTTTGTTCCTCGTGCAAGCGCACGTGCCGCCGCTCCCGAAGGGCGGGGAGAGAAGCGGAAAGGGCCGGAGGGGCCGTCCCCTTTGCTGGTGACGCTAACTGGCGGATCATCCCGGGAGGTCCTGGCGAAGCGGGTCAGGACAACCAGCAGCGTAACATCCCATGCTGGGGAGGGAGCCGGAGCGGCCCGCCAGAGCAGTCCTGCGCCCGCGGAGGTGGGTATGGGAAGTCCGGACAATACTCTCGTTCGGCAGATGATGGCGGACCTGGCCAACTTCGGCCTGGACAGGCCCGGGGTTGATGGCGTGCTGGCGGGTGGTAACCGGCCAAAATGCAAGGAATCCATCCTCCGGGTAAGTACCGCATGATACCACCGTATTGCTTATGTCCCGCCCTCTTTCTTTGCCACTTGACGGCCTTTACTGTCCTGCAGCTGCTCTACCACCTATACCAGCCGGATGCAAGTGAGGAGCTCCCGGTGCTGAAGAGGCAGATAGCTGCGCTATCCAGGTCTCAGAAGCTTCTGGAGGTGGAGAAGTCCCGCTCGGATCGGGAGAAGGCCAGGGCGGAGGAGAGAGCCAAGAAGATGGAGGAAAAGGCCAGGAAGATGGAGGAAAGGGCCCGGGAGCTGGAGGAGCAGAACCGGAGCATGGAGAGTGAGAGGGAGCGGGCTGACGCTGAGAGGGCCGAGCTGGAGGCCAAGATAGACGAGCTCCAGGCGCGTGCCGCCGCTGCTGCTGGTGGAGATGATCCGGGTCAGTTCGACCGGTTCGTTCTTCAATACGAGGAGAGCAATCGGTTCCTGGATTGCCTGGAGAAGGCCCGGGAGGAAGGCATCTCGGATGCCTACACGGAATGGGCGGCGAAGGGGTGGTTAAATACTTCCCTGATGCCTGGTACCTCTGCCGAAGGAAATGCTCCTGTGGAGCCGGTCATCCAGCAGCTGGCGGTGGAGAAACAGTCAGGAGCAGAACATCGCTCGCACTTGGATTCTTTTACCAACAGTGCCGAACCTGCCGGAACTGAGGTCGACGACGAAGCCACCGCTGGAGATGCGGCTCCATAGGATGTTTTTCTCGCTTTTGCTTGTAAAAGAAACTCTTCGGAGCGGTTTATTTTTTGGATACTTTAACTATGAATATATACATCTGAGCTTGCGGGGCCAGAGTTTTCAAAAGTAGTTTGCATATATTTGATCTTTACAATCGGTTGAACCGGCGATATGCCAAACTAGCCGCCTGGACCCAGCGGGTTTACCAGGCCGGGTTACCCTCCCGGTCGGGGCCTGCTCCTCTCTCCCCTACATATCTCTGGAGCTGGCCGCTGTCAATCAAGCCCTGCACTGCAGTCTTGAGGGCGAAGCACTGGTTCGTCCGATGAGTTGCCTCATCGTGGTACGAGCAGTACTTGCCTGTCTGTGCCGTCGTGAGCTTCCCCTTGGGGTACCTTCTCTGGGGCGGTGGGGCAATGACGTCCGCATTCTCTAGCAGGATGTCCTCATATGATGCGGTGAGAGTGGAGAAGACTTCTTGATTAGCCGGGGGTGCTGGCATAATTGCCAGGGGGCGCTCTTGGTGGTACGGTGCAGGTTTGTTCTCGGTCCGAGGCTGGGGCCTGTCAGAGAAGGGTCTCTGCTGTCGCTGCGGCCAGGTCTTGCCGTTGTTGTTGTTGTTGTTCCGGCCGGGTCGGCGACTCCCGTGCTCGGCTCGCTGGCCGGGTTTGCTCTCGTGACTGCGCGGGGGATCCTCTACCCGAGGATGGTCCAAAGACTGCTCATCCCGCTTCCTCTTCAGCAGGTGGTTCCCGTAGGTCTCATGATCGGCCTGGGCATGCCGGATGGCCATAGCCATCAACTCGTCGTAGCCCTGAGGGAGTTCTACCCTGACGGCGTAGGAAAACTTCCCTGCCCGAAGCCCCTGCTTGAATGCCATCTCGGCGATGCCTTTGTCCAAGTTCCGAACTCCGGCCGTGGCCGTCTGCCACCGGTTGACAAAGGTTCTCAACTCTTCCCCGGGGGCTTGGATGCAGTTGAAGAGGACGGTGGATGTCCGCGCTCCCTCGACTCGGAGGATGAAGCGGCCTACGAACCGGTCAGCCAGCTGTTCGAATGCCTCGATTGAATTCGCAGGAAGCTCGTAGAACCAACTGAGCGCCTCTCCGGACAGGGTCTCCTGGAAGATGTTGCAACAGATTGCATCGGAGTAACCCTTGGCGCAGGTCTGGGATCGGAAGCTGTCCAGATGCTGATACGGGCAACCGGACCCGGAATAGGTGAGTTTGAGGGACTTCTGGTTGCCAGATCTCCCCGACTCTATGACTCGGTGTGAAAAGGGGCCCATGCGCTCGTTGAACCGGGCGCCTTCCAATGGCCGGGCCGCTCTCCTCTCGTTTGCCTCCATCTGGGCCTTCAGATCCGACACGGTGTTGGCTAGCAGTTGCAGCGCCCGGGCGGTTGGAGTATCCACTTCACCCACGGACGAAGTGTGCGGCTGGTGGGAGGCGGGCGTGCTCTTCGGCAGGTCCTCGCCGGCTCGTGACTTCTCCCGCATAGGCTCGCTGGATCGGGCGCCCGAAGATTGTCCAGCCTCTAGCCGCCGGGGTTGGAATAGCAGGGGTGCGGCTTGTGCCTCGGCCATGGCAGCACTGCGCTGCTGCCCCCTCTCTAGGGCGGCTACCAGGGCGGTGTTTACTGCCTCTATCTCTTCGTATCGGGCCTGGGACTTGGCTCGGTCCCGGTCGTTCTCCTCTCTGAGACGACTAACTTCCGCGGCCATTGCCCGTACCTTTCCTGCCAAGCCGTCATGGTCGGGGCTGTACGTGGGGTCTTGATCCTGGCTCTCAGACTGATCACTCGGATCATCCGAGAACGTCAGGGATAGGCCACGAAGCACTGGGCTGCCTTCGTCCTCTATCGGGTCTTTCCCGTGCGAGCTCTCGTGGCGGGGCTCTGGATCACCGGAGGGCCCTCCACGGCTCCTTCCCAAATCGCTGCCCTGCTCGCCACGCATCTCCCGCGTGACGACAGGGGTGGAGGCGAGCGTTTGCACAGCTGCAATACGCCCTTCCTCAGTAGTTCCTTTCTCTTGACTCATTCCCACAATCTCAGCCAGCGGCGTTGCTTGCACGGCTTCTTGTTCAGAGTTCCCACAGACGGCGCCAATTGTTTCTGCCTAAACCCGGGGGTCTTGGTAGATACTTGATGAATCCGACTCGATCTCCTGCAATCCTGCTTACTAAGGGGAATACCGGGCGGGCCGGCCTTCACCTCTCCGATGCTTAAGTTAGTATAGTTGGAATATATATAACTCGGGCACGTATGTAAGCAGGGAGGGAGACAAGTTACCTATTTATGGTGGTAGTTGAGGCCCATATATAGGTGGTTGAGGGTGAGGGCTGGCCTTGCCCTTCGATGTGGGACTGGTTCCCTTCTGTTTGGATATTCTGGTGCCCTCTTTGGCAGGCAGGCGCCCCTGGTCCCAGGACCCTTGGAGGCAGGATAGACCGCTGGGCCCCGAGGCCTGGTGCTGGTGCTCCGATCCTGAGTCCTGGGCCGGGCCCTGGTGTACTTGCCGCGGGTCTGTGGGCTTGCTGTAGCCCCTCTGCGGCTACTGTCAACAAGAGGAAAAAGAGCTGTTATACTTTCGTGGAAAAGGTGCTCCAATCAAAGGCTATCCAAATATGGAGATACACTGTTCCCAACTATTACTCTTCTTTCTTGGTAAACTTGATCTGCCAGGACCAACTTCAAGCAGACGTCTTTCATCCACAAGAAAATGCCCAGAACAAATGAAATTTCTGAGTCATATCCAATGCTACTAAATCATAGTATATTAACAAATTAACCAATACTTATCTTCACATCAACACAAATTGATTATTAAACTTCTTAAATGGGTTGTGAGCTATCTTTAAGTCAAAACAACACAACAGAAATCAAATACCCATTAGGATGAAACTTGAAGCATAGAGAAGAAAATACCTGGTTTGCGAAGAAAAGAGGGGTAGACGAGAGCCACGAATAGAGACCATAGAATTCTTCCCCCGCCTTTTTGAATAACCATCATCTCTGCATATTCTCCACGATGGACCGATTTGGGGAACACTTCCCACCAGAGAACTTATAGCTGCCATTGCTGTATGTAATCAAACATCAAATATTAGTTTGAGATTGAAGACGACGCCGATTTGCGATCTGGAAATTAAAATTTGGAAAACAAAAATGAGATCCGACCTTAGAGTTTGAATGAACAAGAGAGAACGTCGGTGTCGAACTGAGACTTAAGCTCGTCGCCGTCGGAGTCGCGGTTGCCGCACAATGACGAAGACTAAGAGTTGGTCTCAGATCGTTCCTCGTCGTCGGATCTACAACTTGGTCTCGGCGTTAATGGTCGTGGCTTTTGTGTCGCTGCTGTCGTCGACGGCGGTGCTGGAGAGAGAGAGTGATTGTTTTGGGAGAACTCGATTAGAGTCTTAGTAGAAATCATATAAGGTCAAAAACATCTTTTTTCTTTTTTTCATTGGAGTGGTCAACAACAATTGAAATAGGCAATTTTTCACCCCTTTTTGTGCAAATGGTAATTTTTTCATAAGTGTTACTATTGGGACCTCCACATTTGCTCATTAGACCTCCGATACTTTCTACACCTCCATTATACTTTTAAATATAAGCATTTACTCACTAGACCTCCATTCAAATTACCAAAATAACTTTAAATATGTTATTTACATATATTTCAATAACTTACTCATTCAACCTCTTATTCAATCACTAGACCTCTATTTCTTAATTTTTTTTTTATTTCATGTGTAAGATCTAATGAGATAAATCAAAACATAGGATATACAAATATTTCACACACTAGCATATGCCCTTATACTATTTCAATAGTTAACAGTGTGTTGCAAATATATTTAAGGTCTAATAAGATTTATAAAAATATTCAATATATATATATATATATATATATATATATATATCAAAACAATTGACTTTTTTTTTTCTTCATGTTGCAAACTTATTAAAATATATGCGCTTAGTTTTCAACACTTACTTTTGACCTTATATTTTGTATATGCGCTTAAACATGTATAGTTATAGTAACTTTATGTCACATTAACAATCTTATAATTTATATATTTGCTTAGTATCAACACTTACTGAAATTAGAAAATAAAATTGATAAGGAAAATAATAAATAACATTATTATTGAATTAAAAAGTCTATAGATAATAAATATAATACTTTTTTTATACACTTATTGTCTTCAATAGTCTTTATGCAAAAGTATACAAATTAATGTAATTCAATAATTGAAAATAGAGGGAGGTCAAGTGAGCAAATGTGGAAGTTCTAATAGCAACACTTTTTTTTTCATTTACTTTCATTACTTTCACCCTATGAAGCACGAACACGGCAAACTAGCAGCGTATCGCGTGTAGAATACGGATACGGATACGAATACGTTCTAATACCGCAAAATACGACAGGACACGCGTGTCGAATTTTTATACGCTTTGGAAACATTTTAGACACGGAGGGTCGGGTCGTCGGTGGTTTTGAGATTTAGGATGCGGGCGGAGATGCGTGGGTCGGCGGAGATGGTGATGTTTTAGAGCTGACGCCAGTGGTGAGATGACCTGGGATTTTTCAATTAAGAGATAGGTTCGGTGGATTGTTCCGTCGTTGTAGGAGAGGAAGAAGCGGATGAGAGGCACAAATAGATCTTGGTGGCTCAAAATTAGGTCCGGGTGTGATGAGTGATTGAATAAGAATGAATGATTATCGAAGATATAAGGATTGGATTGATGAGGCAGATTGCGATGAATGGAAAAAAAAATACCCTAGTTTATATGAGAGAGAGAGAGAGACAGAGAAGGATCGAGTTGAATACCATTTAATGAATATCTTTGTAGTCTTTACTTTCCCATACGTAGCACTGGTTTCTTATTTGAAACTCTTATCATGAGCATTTAAGTTTTTAACTTGGTTGGGAAATCTTGAGATGTGTGGTTTTTTTAGAGTAGGATATGGGTACCAATCAAACTGTTTGTTGGGTAGGAGATTTTGTTACTGCTTAGTTTGATCACATCATGTTATTTGTTTTTTATTTATTTTACTCGAGGATCAACTCCTATAAGTTTCAACACCGGCTCTGTTAATACCGGTTCTAGTAGTGAAGGTGGAGCTACTGAATGTGATCAAAGTCTAGGAGACGAAAAAACTCTATTATAGATATATGTCAAGAAGATTAGCAAACCTCTCCGAATTAGATTTAGATTTGGATTTGGATTGACTAGGTTTTAATTTTATAAACTAATTTGTTTGCATTTTACATATTTTTGTTATGTATATATATAATATTTAAAATAAAATTTAACTGGAGAAATCCCAGGTGGGACCGATGGAATGCCAGGTGGAACCGATAAAACACTGTTGAACCGATGAAATGCGACTAAACCGATGGAATGCCACGGAACCGATGAAATGCCGGGTGGAACCGATGGAATGTCATGAAACCGGTGAAACACCGGGTGGGACAGATGGAATGCCATGAAACCGGTGAAACACTACTGAAACGATGGAATGCCACTAACCCGATGAAATGCGACTAACCGATTGAATGCATATTACCCGATGGGATGCCAATGACAACGGTAGTGACCCGATGGGATGACTTTCCTTGAGTTGGGCTTGACGCTTGGGGAAGTGGAGGGGGCTGGACGCCTCGGTTCTCACCCCCCCCCCCCCCCCCCCCCCGCTTCTTCGACTGTCGTCTGTAGGTGAGGCAAGTGGTTGACATGCATTGAAGGAGGAAGTCCATCAGTCCCATCAGTTACGATGGCGTGGGGAGTTTACTGATACTGGGGCACGTGTCAGTAGGGAACGGTCTGAGATGGAAGGTCTGGATCTGCTGGCGTTTAACTTGTCCTGATTGAGTATTTTGGGGGGGATTACAGGGGTGCCTAGGGTATCGGACCTGTCTATATAAAGGTCTTCCTTGTCTTCACCGTTACTTTTCACTTCCGTGCCTAGGGTTTTGCATCAAGGTATTCTTGCGCTATCCGTTCTTCAAGAATGCTTGCTCTTACATACGATTGCTCGGTGCTCTCCCGGAACTGACTTTCCTCAGTTGTGCATACTAATCGGTAAGTTCCACCTCCTTTGTTTTCGGATTTTTTGTTGGCTCTTGTTTTGCGGGGGTTTACTTTTCCCGGGGGATCCCTACCGCAACGGATGAGTTGTTTGGAGTGGGGAATCTGCGGCAGATTTGGCGAGCAGTCGCGGAGGGCCTTGGAGCGGGATACGTGGAATATTCCGGATGAGGTGAAGTTACGGCCGCTGAACCCCGGAGAATCGGCTTGTAACCCGGAGGAGGGTTGGGTTGCTGTTCATGGAGATTAGTTCTGCCACGGGTTCTCCCTCCCGCTGCCGGACTTCGTGCAGTACATGCTCAGCGCTCTGAACGTGTCTCCCGCGCAGCTTCCCGGAATCCAGTGGAGGCAGCTGCTGAGCCTTGGTTGTAGGTACGAGCTGTCCGGGATGAGCGTGCCAACGGTGAACGAGTTCCGGCAATGTACAGACTGTCATACTCGAAACAGAAGGGGTGTCGGGGTTGCATTACTTTTGGCACCCGGTATTTTAAGCCTATTATCACCCATCTGCCTTCCTGGCTGGACAAGAACTGGAGGAAAAAGGTTGTGATGGCAGGGGGGAAGTGGCAGAAGAGGAGGAGAACATATCGGGTTCCCGGTGCCTTTTAGCCCGTTGGCGACCAGTCATATGTGATGTCTGAGTTGGAGCGGGATAGGATCACCCTGATATTCGGGTGCTGGTCCGAGCTTGAGCGAAGCTCCTACAACTTCATTAGGCGGGAAGTATTGGAGGCTTGCGGCCTGGAGGGATCCCGGTGGGTAGTGGGGATTTTAGCAGTGTAGTTCCCGCTGACCGAGTTTTTATTACATCTAACTCTTTGCTTGGTGTTATGCAGGTGCATCTTCCCGGACGGTCATCAGACCCTTTAACACGCTATCCATGGATAGTGAGGATCTCGTCTCGAGGCTAAAGGAGAGGGGAGAGGCCGTTTCACGGACCACGGTGTACCGAGAGACTGGCCAGCCGATCGTCCACGCCGAGCCGTGGCCATGGATGTTGCGTGTGAAGACTCCTGCCGTGGGATCCTCGGCGGCACCCAGAAAGGGAAAACCGTTGGCGGCCCAGCCAAGGTTCCGGGTGGCCCCGGTAGGATTCCGCATCGACTGGGATCGGTCCCACTTGTCGCCAGGGTCTCCTTGCCTGGCACACGATCTTCTTCACCGGTCGACCTGGGTGAGAAGAGGAGGAGGATCTTGGACATCCCGCCTTCCGCGCTGGTGACGCTGACTGGGCGATCGTCTGGTGAGAACTTGGTCAAACGGCTGAAGTTGACCAGTGGTGGGACGGGCCCCACCGAGGGTGAAGCCGCTGCCGCTTCAAGTTCTTCCGCCTCGGAGAGTAGTCTTGGTCCGGTGGTAGAACCGAGGAGGGGAAGTCCGGACAGCCAGTTCGTCCGAAGCCTGCTGAAGGAAGTGACCGGCCTGGGGCTGGATAGGTCTGAGGCCGTTGGGGCCCTGCCGGGGGAGAATTGGCAAAAGAACAAGGAGTTGGTCCTCCGGGTAAGAATAGTTTGCCGCTGCGTTGCTGGACTATCAGTTGTTTTTTTTTTTTCTAACTGGTGGCCTGTCATCCTGCAGCTGTTGTATAATCTGTACCAGCCGGACCCGAGTGAGGAGTTGCTGGAGCTAAAGAAGCAGGTGGCGGTCCTGACCGGCGCCCGGGAGCGCCTGGATGCTGAGAAGTTCAGGCTTGAGCGGGAGAAGGCCAGGCTGGAGGAGAGGGCCAAGAAGCAGGTGGCCAAGCTAGAGAGCCAAGTCCGGAGTCTCGAGGAGGAGAAGGAGAGGGCTGAGGAGGAGAGGGTCGAGCTGGAAGCCAAGGTGGATGAGCTCCAGCTGGAAGCTGCCGCTGCACGTGCCGCCACCGTCGCTGCGGCTGGAGAAGAGGACTCGGAGCTTTTCCAGCAGTTTGTCAAGAAATATCACGATAGTAAACAGTTTCTTGTCCTTCTGAAGAAGGCTCGGGAGGCGGGTATCGTCGATGCCTACGTGGAGTGAGAAGAGAAGGGGTATCTGAATACCTTGCTAATGCCGCAGACGCAGGCTGATGATGATGATGGAGGGCAGCCGGAAGAAGAGGAGGGGCAGCCGGAAGAAGAGGAGGGGCAGCCGGGAGAGGAGGGCGGACCTCAGCAATCCGAGCTCGCTGGGGAGGGTGCGGCGGCGTTACCGTCGGAAGCCGCGGGGCAGGCCGAGCTGGCTGGGGAGGAGGCCATGGCTCCTTAGCTTAGGCTGATTTTTTTTGCACACCAACTTAGTAAATTAATAGAATGGATTTTTTGCTCATGAGCCTTTGTGTTGCCTTCCTTTGGATTTTTTTCTATTTTGAGTACCGGTGGTTTGCCTTGGATTTTGTTCAAAAAAGTTGGAATATATATCTTGTAATGTTACACCGGCTAAACCGTTGGAATGCCAAGCTAATTGTGTTGGAAAAATTAGCACTTAGCCTTGGGCTCAAAATTTCTTATGCCGCTTGGCTTATCGCCAGGCCTGGGTGTGCTTACCAGCCCTGGTCCCAGGCGGTATCTACCTGTCTTTCTCCTTTGTACTGCTGCAGCTTACCGCTGCTAATTAACCCCTCCACCGCTGTTTTGAAGGCGATGCAATCGTTTGTCCGATGGGTGGCCTCATCGTGGTAGGAGCAGTATTTGTCGGTTTGCGCCGGGGTGAGGTTCCTCTTTGGGTGCTTCCTCTTGAGCGGTGGGAGAATGATGTTCCCGTTCTCGTACAAAATGTCCTCGTACGAAGAGGTTAGAGTGGTGAAGACTTCTTGATGTTCCGCTGGAGTGATCACTAGGGGACGTTCTTGTCGATAATGCGCCCTGGGGTTTGTCAGGAAAGCCTTTCTGACGCTGTTGGTTCCCCCAATTCCTAGCCGACTTGTTGGGTTAGGTACCTTGGTCCTGGCCCTGCTGTCGGGTCCTGTTTTCTTGGTGGACAGGAAGGGACTCCTCCCGCTTCCTCTTGTGCAGGTGATGCCCATAGGTTTCGTGATCCACCTGAGCGTGCCTGATGGCCATCGTCATCAGCTCATCGTACCCCTGAGGGAGCTCTACCCGCACGGCGTAAGAAAATTTCCCAGGCCGGAGACCCTACTTGAATGTCATCTCGGCGATCCCCTTGTCTAGGTTTCTAACCCCGGCAGTCGCCGTTTGCCAGCGGTTAACGAATGTCCTTAGCTCCTCGCCATCTGCCTGCCTGCAGTTGAAGAGAATCGTCTATGTCCGGGCTCCTTCGACCCGCAGGATGAAGCGGCAGACGAACCGATCGGCCAACTGCTCAAATGCCTCGATGGAGTTTGCCGGCATCTCGTAAAACCAGCTGAGTGCCTCTCCGGACAAGGTTTCCTGGAAGATGTTGCAGCACACAGCATCGGAGTAGCCCTTGGCGCACGTTTGGGACCGGAAGCTATCCAAGTGTTGGCATGGACAGCCGGCTCCCGAGTACGTCAGCTTCATGGACTTTTGGTTACTAGATCTCCCGGATTCCAAGACCCGGTACGAAAAGGGCCCGGTTCGTTCACTGAATCCCGCACCTTCCTGCGATCGCGCCGCCCGTCTCTCATTGGCCTCCATTTGGGCTTTCATATCTGACACGGAGTCAGATAGTACTTATAGTGCCCGTGCGGTCGGGCTCATGGCTTCATCCTCGAATGAAGCGTGTAGTTGCCGGACTGGCGTGCTCTTCGGCCACGCTATGTCGCCCGGGTACTCCACCCCCACGGAGTCAGTGCCCCTTCCTCCCGATGATTGTCCCGCTTTCGGGCGCGGGACCTGTCTTGGTGGTGGCACATGTGCCCTTGCTAGAGCGGCGTTGCACTACTGTCCTCTTTCTAGGGCAGCCACCAGGGCGGCGTTCACCGTTTCCATTTCCTGATACCGGGTATTTGCTTCTGCTCTATCCCGGTGGCTCTCCGCGCTCAGGCGGTCGACTTCTACTCTCATCACCTCTACGTCCCCCGCCATATCGTACCGGTCGGGGCTATATGCGACGTCCTGGTCGCTGTCACTGGCTAGACTATCCTCCCCGTCACTCGGGTCACCCAGGAATGTCAGCGAAGGGCCTAGGTCTGAGAATTGGTTGTCTTCCGCTGGGCCTTTCCCGCGCGCGCTACCATCTCGTGCCCCTGTCACACCGCTCGGCCCCTGGTTGCTGTCATTGGTCTGACCATCATGGCCGGGGAGCTGCTCCCGTATCGCAACCGGGGTAGCGATGAGCACTTGCTCCGGTAGGATCCGTTGATCCTCCTCTATATTTCTTTCCCGCCCCGCTTCTGAACTTTCGACCATGCTAATGCTGGTTTTTTTTTTTTTAAAATGATCTTCTACCCGTTGGCAATGCAATGCAACTTCTTGTACAAATCTTCCCACAGACGGCGCCAATTGTTTATGTCTGAATCCGGAGACTCACAGAGACCGGTAGATCTTGGTGTAATATCTTCCTGCAAGTCCTGCTAACTAAGGGGAATACCGGGCGGGCCGGTCTTCTCCTCTCCGATGCCTAAGTTAGTACCGTAGGGATAAATGGATAAGTTAAGCGGGAATAAGTAGTTGAAGAATTTGTTACCTATTAATGAGGGTAGTTGGAGCCCTTATATAGGTTGTCCAGCGTGAGGTCTGGTCTCATTCTTCGATGTGGGACTGATCCTCTTCTGTTCATATAGTGGGGCAGCTTTGGTGGCCTGTTCGGTAGGCTGGCGTCCCCGGTTCCCGGGCCCCTGGCAAGAAGATAGACTGCTGGGCCCCGGGTCCGGGTGTTAACGATCCTGCCCGGTGTCGTGGCTGCGGGTCTGTGGGCCTGGGTAGCCCCTCTGTGGCTACCGTCAACAGACAACATCACTACTGATGCACAATGACGACGGCGAGGTTCCAGTAGAGGCGTCGACGACGGCGAGGTTGTCGCGGGTCTTGGAGAACAGGGAGAAGAGCTTGTCGACGTCGCTCTTGGCCTTCTCCTTTATCAGGTGGCCAAGGCGGTTGAAGAACCTGGGCCCGGCCCCGCATTGGAGAGAGGAAGATGCGGGTCGGGTCGGGGCGAGGAGGAGGAGGCGGTGGTGGTGGGGTGGGGCGGGTTTGGAGAGGAGAGAAAAGTGAGAGAGAGATGAAGGCAAAGGCGAAGCCATTTGCTCTTTTGAGCTTTGAGCTGAGAAAGAGAGACTGGGTTGGTTTGGATATCAGATAAGATAATGCTAGGAGAAAGTTTACACTGTGTTGGCACCTAATGAAACGACATAGTATGGCCTTCTTTTTCTCAAAGTTATCTTGGGTATATATTTAGGGATAATAGTTATCTATTTCAATGATTATCATCTGAATATGGTTAAGCGGTTAAGCGATTAAGTTATAGCCTCTAGTATATAAATGTTTTATTACTAAAAATAAATAAAATGATTAAAAATAAGTGTGTATATATATATATATATATATATAAAAATTATTTTGACGCTTTCAAAACGCACCCGCTTACAAAAAATTTTGAAAAAAAACGTTTCTGAATTTCCAAACGCTTCGCTTCTACGTACCCGCACCCGATTCCATGCAACTTAGGGATCCGCCACAATGGAATTTGGCCCGGAAGGAATCCACCAATTACAAAAACATACAATGAAGCACAACAGCAAAGATAAAATTAAAGAAGATTTCTTGCCTTTTCCCCCGAGTACTTTTGCTTTCAACCTGCAGGACCATAAGTTTATTCCTAGTCAAAAGTTAACAGTTAAAGATACCTTACTTAATTTTGTAAAGCTAAAATGGTGGAGCATAACATGCACTTCTGCCTCACAAGTGGCTTCTTGCTTTTATGATTTACTTTTTATAATATTCACCTGACCCTGTCGTCTGTAGAAGTAGTCTTTTGTTTTCTTTACCTTTAGCATACCTGGAAGTTGAAAGCTCATCAGGCCCTACTTTGATTATCTACTAACTACTAATTATTTTCATCTATTTTTGTCAATTGTTCTACTTGACTACTTGTAGAAGAAAGAAAAAAATTGCAATGTGCTTTGATCGCCAAAACTAAACAGCAACCCGCAGACTCCAATATTACAAGAGATATCAGAAATCTACAATGCCACATTTTCTTCTTCGTTAAGTAGTTGCCCTGTTGCACTCAAAAAAGAAAAAGCAGTTCCCTTTTGAAAAGCTTAAAGCCTTAAAGTGGTGAGACATGACATGGATGATCAGCCTTTCCAGGCTCATGGTCTTCTTCTTCAACCTGAATTGAGAGTGATTCAGAGCAGATTGTAGCTAACAAAGTTTTATCTCTGGGATTTGCTCATCTCTGCAATACTACTACCTTGTGGCCATTCTCTTCTAGGTTTTGAGAACTTGAAGTACTGCTGCACCCTGGAGAGGAGTAAAGTTTTCAATATTGGTAAAGCTCCCAAAACAGAACAATATTTGTGTATGGTATTTCTCTCTTTCTTGTAATTGTATAGAAAGACTCCATTCAGAAGTTTTAATTGTTTCTCACGTCATTCTGTATTTGATTTTGACATTTTGGGAGGTTACATATATTTTGCCATTTTGGCAGAGACTTTTAGGAGGTGTAGTTATTTTGTGTTGGGATTTTGGACCCTAATTAAGTTAAAATTATAACCGCAAGTTTTTCTAGTTTGCTTCTTTATTTTGTTTTTGTCCGTATCATCTTCCCATAACTTCCCTTGAGGCTTGATCATCTTCATCACTTCAAATTTTAGCAGGAAACAACATATGTTCTTGTACCAAATGCTCATGAGTTAATCATTTGTACCAGGAAACAATAACAAAGCTGATCTTACATCTTATCTTCCATGGCTCAAAACGTACCAGATGAGAAGAATATCACCTTGAAGGCACTGGTGGACAAGGGCAGAAACAGAATTATCTTCGTAGAGGCTGATAATGATTTCATTGATGTGCTCTTCAGTTTCTTGACTATACCAATGGGCCACATTGTCAGGCTTGCTGGGGACTATTCAACGCCAATGGAAATAGGTTGCATGTACAAGTTGTATAAGAGTATTGAAAAGCTTGATGTGCAGGTTTTCAGGTCTGATGAATGTAGAGAAATGTTGTTACTTCCGTACAGTACAGCTAACTGTCATAACAAGAACCTCAAATTGAAACTTATTGACGAAGCTGAGCCAACACGGTTCAGGAATGCTTATTGTGGTCAGCACTTGTACACTTATTATGCAAAAGAAGCTTGCCCTAATTGTTCACGCACTTCAAGATCTGAAGTATATCTTTCTGAGGGTGATACTCAAGTTGGAGGGGTCTTTGTAAAAGAGCGAGCCAGGGTTATATTTACTGATGATTTTCAAGTGATACCCCCATTAAGTGCAGCTAGCATTTCCTTGTTTACCAAGCTTGGAGCCATGAATAGCAATACCACTGAGGAGCTAACTTTCAGTATTGGAGTCGAGCAGGTAATTTTTTTTGGTATGCCTCAGTTTTGTTGCTACTATACCTGTACCTGGTTTCTGATGTAAAAGTATGTTACAGGTTCGGAATTTGCTTGTGAGGTCATTTGTATCAAAAATGCCTTTCACAGAAGCTCTGCTGAATTATATTCCTATACTAAAACTAGGTGGTGCGAATTTCAGTCAAGGAAATTGTATTGAATCTCAAATGTCAGGGGCCTCGATAAATGAGGATGAAGAAACCATCTCTGTCAAGCTCATAGTGAGTAGATCAAAGAATGTCGTTTGCTACGCAGAAGTACGAGAGGATTTTGTTAATTTGATCTTCAATTTCTTGACTCTTCCACTTGGGTTTATACTAAAGCAGATGCTTGATTTCCCTTGGAAAGGATGCATTGATCAGTTGTGCAAGGGTGTCCTGGATTTTGACGAGCAATTTTTTAAGTCAAATCACCACAAGGAATTGCTATGCAGTCCCAAACTTGTTCAGGGGTTCAGCTATGAGAACAATCTTTTAGGAATTGAGGAGGCCGTGTACTATAAGTATAATAATGAGTTGACTTTGAATAGATCCATTTTCCCTTCTAATCAGTCCTTGGATAAATATAAAGTTAAGTTCTTCGATCCCAAATCCCATGGTGATAAAGATCCAAGTGCTCGGGGATTCTTAAAAGAACCAGCAACATTCATAGTAACTGACAATTTGGATGTCAGGCCAGTATCAGCAATCTTTCAACTGTCTGTTCTCAATGATTTGAAGGTACATTTCACTGATATTGAGGACCAAACTGTGCATGTTGGCAAGAAGGAGGTGAGTTGATGAGTAAAATGTTATATAAACTCTAGTTTAGGCCATTATTTAGGGTGATCAATTTATGGTATATTGTTGTCAATTATGCAGGCTTTGCGTCTTTTGGTGGCTTCATTTGTTTCTGACTCAGTTCTAACCAATGCTTTCCTACGGAAGCCAATGGAGCCATCAACTAAGCAAGAGGAATGAACTAGGAGAACTCAAGAAGAGGTGTTGCTGTACAATGAAGGTTATAATCTGCGTATTCGGGTCCGAACTCTTTGGCCATGCATGTTTTTGTTGTGTAGCTTTGTGTTGTAAGAATATGTACTTTGCTATTATGTCGAGAGCTCTCTGATAGGTGTTTACACACCCACAAAAATACCCTATCCTTATGCAATGTTTATCAATGTAGTAGTGTGGCAAACAGGGGTCATTACCCGCAGAGGATTGATGAAACTAAGTATTAAGACACAAGAAAACACTAAAAACCAGTTTCCTGGCAGCTTAGACCTGTAGACACTAACGAATTTATCTACCTAAGTTAGACTCGACCTAAAATTATGAAATAATTACTGGACTAACTAGACACAGTGGTGGACTACCACGTAAATTTTCAGATTAAACGGAGTTGTTTTGCTATGCTAACAAAATTCGACAAAACAGTAAAGTGCAGAAAAAACAGATTTGTGAAAGTGACGAAAATCAAATGGATTAAAGAGTTAAGAGGGAATTCTCCACCACCGTCACTCCATCTAGACAATAAATGCTCGACCTAACAATGTTATGCCATGGATGAAAGTTCTCAAGTGAATTCAAGTTCGCTTAGAATACACCTATTACCTAATCCTTATGATTACACAGGTGAAGGTTCGCTTATCACCGGTGACTATCTCTCAAAGAACCCGGAAGTCACGGACTCGGATTTACTAAGAGAGAAGCATTATGATTTAGAAAAGGTTTGAGAATCTACAAAGCTTCACAAGTACACTAAGGGCGTGTCTTGCTAGACTCAGGGTTTCTTATAACCGATAACCTCGGTTTCTACTACAGAGAATTGGAGGAAGATCAAACACAATCAACAGGCATCCAATTCTCATAGATTTAGATCCCTAAACATGCATACTAAGCAGGCCTTCAAAGCATACAAGCTAGCAATCATCAATGGAAATCTAACAAAGAAACCTCATCCAAGAACACAACAAAATTAGGTCAAAGTGTATAAATTATCTAGACTTCATGTACGGGGCTTTGAATCACCCCTTAACAAAGATATTTAGTTACTCATAGAGTATGAAATAAAGCACAAATAATCCATATGAAAGTTGATACAAACTAGATTGATGAATGATGAAGAAGTCGGCAGCCTTCTCTATTTTGTTTTCTCCTTTTTCCGTCTCTAGCATGCCTCCCCCACGTCTTCCTTTTCTTCTCCTTTTATATCCCTTGTGCTGCCGAATTAACCTAGCTAGCTAGGCTTAATTAACCCTAAACCCAAAACGTGGTCAGCCCTTTAATTAAAGTCCATGAGCTCCCTATCCATCAAATATATGGATTCCTTGTTTAGCCCATCAATCCATTCCTTATGCCACTAGGAAAGCTCCTTTTTATTCCTTTTTCTTTATTTTCTCCAAATACCTATAAAACAAATAAACATAATTAAAATACTCAATTAATAACAATAAACTAAATATAGGGATTAAATTAAATACCAAATAGTCGCATAAATATGCGCCTATCAAAATACCCCACACTTAGACATTGCTAGTCCTCGAGCAAAACACTAAGCTATGACTCAAAAAAAACAAAAACAAAAACAAAAACAACTCTAATGCCCTCAACAAATTGTCTCAGCAACCTTCTATACAAATGCAACACCAAGATTAGTTCACATTCTCAAATCAATTCCACCAAGTTTCGAAAATTAATTCCAATGCATAGCACATATGTAACATGTAGGACAAAGACATAACATGGTGAATGAAGAGCTGTAGCATGCATCAAACAAATCAAGATTCAACCTCACAAGGATATGCTCTCAACAGTGTTTCACTCAATGTATATTCAAGGTATTCACTCAATTCAAATGCTTGCCAAATGGACCGAACCATATGCTCAACTCTTGTAACTAATCTCCACAGATCAAAGGCTGCAATCTCAAAGATCAAGAGGACTTTAAAATGGTTGTAATGGGGCTAGGTTCATGGGTTTAAAGAACAGAAGAGATATGGAATTCAAAACAAGTTCTCAAACCAAGTAGAGCCATCAAGAATATAGAGACAATCACGCACAAACAACCATCACAAAGCATCAACTAGGAACCTCAAGTGTCATCAGTTATGGCCGGATATCAGTTGGGCCTCCACTTCATTCTTTCCATTAACAGTCAACCCGGGGTATCAAGCTAGATCACAAATTTTTTTTTTTTTTTTTATTGCCGATTTCATTTCTTTCTTTTCTTTTTTCGGCTTATTTCTTTTTCTCTAAATACATACTAGCTTGATACCCCACACTTATTCTTTTGCATCATCTTCAAAAATCTTCACCTTGGTATTCAAATAAGTCTCATGAATAGCTCTACAAAGTTCAAGAACAAAGGTAAAGATGTAGCTATTAAAAGGTTCAAGGTTAGGATTATGCAGGTGATGACAAAAAGCTATCATGCAGGCTCAAAAGGGTTAACTAAAGGGTCGCAACTTGTGCGCACAAAAACATGGGACACAGGATATATCTGGCTATGGTGCTCATTCCTAGATGCCTCTATCACTTCCTTATTCAAAACATGGATTGACTATAAGCTTCGAAAAGTACAAGAGCAAGTTCTAGTAATCTCTAGAGTCCATTAACTTAATCTGCGGCAAGCAATTGACACACAACAAGAAAGCATGTATATAACATTAGGCTCAATCGCTCACAGGTTAAATGAATCTCAACTTGTTTAAGCATGCTCTGAAACTGTACCATGTTAACTTGTTTCCATATCCACTACACATTAGCACATATACCATGCATCAAAATTAACCAAAGAAACTCAAGTCACATAGTCATGAACAATCTCTTAGTCACACATTCGGAAGATATAAGCACATCATAGACTTGTCAAGGGCAACCTAAGACTCAAAACAAAGACTCTTTTTGTATTTTTCATTGACACTTTTTATTTTTGTATTTTTGTTTTTCACAAAGGACACTAAGACACACAAGAAAAATAAACAAAAACTCAAAAAAAAAACACAAAGTTGGACTCAAAAAGTTTCGACCGGTCGAAACTCAAGATCGGCAGTGCACAACACGACTTGTATAATTTACCCAGATTTTTCCACACATCGAACCAAGCTGAAATTTTACGAGCATAAATTAGACACATTTTTGAACATTCCCTCAAAATTTCAGAATTTTTCGAGCCTTTTAGCTATGTCAAATAAATTACACAAAACAGTACACTGCACAGCCCCGAATTTACACCTAAAAAAACGAAAAAATTGTACATAGACGCTAAGGATATGATATAAACCCCACCCCACACTTGAAATTTGCATTGTCCTCAATGTAAGACAAAACTAAAGCATGCAACACATCAAACAAGTATGAAGCAAGACATATATCATATCACAAAACACACTAAATCATGGAGAAAATAAATCAAAGGAGAAGGGATAAAGAAATCAAATCTGGCTTCCAAGCTTCTCCATCAACATGGGTTGCCTCCCAAGTAGCGCTAAGTTTAACGTCTTCAGCCAGACGGCACCAAGTATTACTCTGTATTCTGTGGCACATCCCCAAGAGGTACACGCTCGACGACATGCTCCACAAACGACTCATAGAAAGGCTTGAGTCGGTGTCCATTGGCTTTGAATGTTTTTCCTGTCTTAAAACTCTTGATCTCTAATGCACCATGAGGAAAAACATGAGTAACAACAAAGGGTCCTATCCAACGAGATTTGAGCTTACCTGGGAATAACCGAAGACGAGTATTGAATAGCAAGACCTTTTGCCCAACCACAAAAGTCTTCTTTCTTATCATCTTGTCATGAAACATCTTGGTCTTCTCCTTGTAAATTTGGCTCGACTCATATGCATCATTACGGATCTCATCCAATTCATTGAGTTGCAATTTCCTATGAGTACCCGCGGCATCAATGCTCATGTTGAAGTTCTTGATCGCCCAATATGCCTTGTGCTCGAGCTCAACTGGTAAATGGCAGGCTTTTCCATAGACCAACCTAAAGGGAGACATCCCAATAGGTGTCTTGTAAGCAGTACGATAGGCCCATAACGCTTCATCTAAGCGCTCACTCCAATCTTTTCTTGTCGGCCCCACAGTCTTCTCAAGAATCTGCTTGATCTCTCTGTTTGAAACCTCTACCTGCCCGCTTGTCTGAGGGTGATAAGGTGTTGCCACCTTATGAGTCACATTATACTTTCTGAGCAAAGCATCAAAGGTCCTGTTGCAAAAATGAGATCCTCCATCGCTGATGATGCATCTAGGTGTTCCAAATCTAGCAAAAAGTCCTTTAAGAAAGCTAAGAACAACCTTAGAATCATTAGTTGGTGTGGCCTTGGCCTCCACCCATTTTGAAACATAATCCACAGCTAAGAGAATGTACAAATTCTTGTTTGAGTTAGGGAAAGGACCCATGAAATCAATGGCCCACACATCGAAGATTTCAACAACAATGACTGGGTGTTGAGGCATTTGATCCCTGGGACCTAAGTTGCCTGTCATTTGGCATCGCGGGCACGACTTATGAAACTCATGAGCATCCTTGAAGATGCTAGGCCAGTAAAATCCGCTCTCTAGCACTTTGAGTGCTGTTTTCTTTCCAGCAAAGTGTCCACCACCTACATGTGAGTGACAAAAAGAAAGAATAGAATGAAATTCAATGTCGGGCACACACCTGCGGATGATGGAATCTGGGCAATGCTTCCATAGGTATGGATCATCCCACACATAATACTTGGCCTCTTTCACCAACTTGTCTTTCTGTGCTCTGGTGTAGTCAATGGGAACCTGTTTAGACACTTTATAATTCACTATATCAGCATACCAGGGTTCCTCATCTTGCACCGCCAACAACTGCTCATCAGGAAAGCTGTCACGCAGAGGGAGATGGTCCTCCTCTGCGTTGGAAGTGTGAGTCAGGCGGCTCAAATGATCAGCAACTGCATTCTCTGTCCCCTTTTTATCTCTGATCTCCACATCAAACTCCTGTAGGAGTAGCATCCACCTAATCAATCTTGGCTTGGCATCCTGCTTAGTCATAACATATCTCAATGCAGCATGGTCAGAGAAAATAATAACTTTAGTTCCTATCAAATAAGATCTAAATTTCTCTAACGCAAAGACAACAGCCAAAAGCTCCTTTTCGGTAGTTGAATAGTTCAACTGTGCATCGTTTAGAGTCCGAGAAGCATAGTAGATGACATGTGGCAATTTGTCAAGCCGTTGGCCCAACACAGCCCCTACAGCGTAGTCAGAGGCATCACACATAAGCTCGAATGGATGGTTCCAATCCGGTGCTTGAATGATGGGGGCTGAAGTCAAAAGATTCTTGAGCTTGTTGAACGCATCCAAACACTCATCATTAAAGTCGAAGCTGACATCTTTCTGTAGCAATGCACATAAAGGACGGGCTATCTTGGAGAAATCCTTGATAAACCTGCGATAGAAACCTGCATGGCCAAGAAAAGAACGAACCTCCCTCACAGTAGTGGGAGGTGGCAATGTACGCACAATATCGACTTTAGCTTTATCCACCTCTAACCCTCTAGCAGATATCACATGCCCTAAAACTATCCCTTGATCAACCATAAAATGACATTTTTCCCAATTAAGCAAGAGGTTAGTTTTAGCACAACGTTCCAAAACAAGAGATAAATGGTGCAGACATAGATCATAAGAATCACCAAAAACATAAAAGTCATCCATGAATACCTCGATGATCTTCTCCACCATGTCTGAAAAGATGCTCATCATGCATCGTTGGAACGTTGCTGGCGCATTACACAATCCAAATGGCATCCTTCTATACGCAAATGTGCCAAAGGGGCATGTGAAAGTCGTCTTCTCCTGATCATCTTTATGGATGGCAATCTGGTTGTAGCCAGAGTAACCATCCAAAAAGCAATAGTACGCATGTCCTGCAAGACGCTCTAACATTTGGTCAATAAAGGGAAGGGGGAAGTGATCCTTACGGGTGGTAGCATTAAGCTTGCGGTAGTCGATGCACACTCTCCATCCCGTTTGAACTCGCTGAGGCACCATCACATTCTCATCATTCATTCTTGACTACAGTGATGCCTGATCTCTTGGGAACAACCTGCACAGGACTCACCCACTTACTGTCAGATATAGGATAGAAAATACCTGCATCAAGGAGTTTGATAACCTCCTTCTTCACCACTTCCATCATTGGTGGGTTGAGTCGTCGCTGAGCCTCTCTTGTAGGCTTTGATCCATCTTCAAGATGTATTCGGTGAGTGCACACAGTAGGGCATACTCCCTTGATATCTGCAATGGTCCAACCAATTGCACTCTTGTGTTCTCTCAAAACAGTAAGTAGTTTTTCCTCCTGCAATTTAGAGAGCTTTGAAGAGATGATGACCGGCAAGGTGTTGCCGTCTCCAATGAACGCATATTTCAAGTGCTCTGGTAACTGTTTAAGCTCAAGCTCAGAGGACTGTACTAAGGAAGGAACAAGCTTGTCAGTTGTAACCGGTAAAGGAAGAGTTGGAGGATACTTACCTTGATGATATGGCATTGATTCGAGTGTTTCTTCCATTGCATAATACTCTTCTTCCATTGCAAGATCCTCTGCAGAAGCAATCTCAAACACTGCCTGGAAATCGACCGGTCGAATATTTTCTTCTGGGGCTTCTTTTTGCCCGGATTTTTCTATCACTTGTTTCAAGGGGTCCTCTTCCATAGCAAATTTCATGTATTCCTGCATAAAGCTATCAAACGTATCAATTGAACAACAGGAATACATCTCACTATCACCTGGATGCTTCATAGCCTCGAAAATGTTGAAGCGAATCTTTTCACCATCTACTTTCATGGACAAAGTCCCACTATAGCAATCGATCTTAGTCGTTGCGGTTCTCAAGAATGGACGACCAAGAATCAAAGGTAGTTCAGATGGTTGAGGCTCTGCTTCCATCTCTAACACAAAGAAATCAGCTGGAAAGATCAACGTGCCAACCTGCACTAAAACATCTTCAACAAAACCTCTAGGGTAGCAGTTAGATCTATCAGCTAATTTAATGGTAACACCTGTGGGTTGCAATGCACCTATATTCAAAGTAGTATACACAGAATATGGCATTAAGTTAATAGATGCACCCAAATCAAGAAAAGCTCCAGAAAACTTACTGTTACCAATAGTACAAGGGACGGTGAACCGTCCGGGATCACCCATCTTGGGTGGTAGCTTCCTCTGAAGCACTGCAGACACTCTCTCACTTACCGCCACGGTCTCAGTTCCGGTGAACTTCCTCTTTGATGTGCAAAGTTCTTTGAGAAACTTTGCATACTTTGGAATTTGCTTGATGGCATCAAGCAGAGGAATGTTCACATTGACTTTCCGGAAAGTGTCCAAGATTTCTTGCTCCTCCACGTCCTTCTTTTGTTTCTGCAACCTGCGAGGGAAAGGAACATGTGAAGTAATCAAAGGAGAAGATTTAGAAGATACCTGTGATGATTTCTGAGACTCTGAATTTTTCTTTTCAGGCACTTCTTGTGAATCAGATTTCTTCTCCAACGGTTCATATGGTAGAACCTGCTCTAGCACTGGTTGCTCATCGTCATTGGCTCTTTTCTCAGCATCTGGGACAGTCTCAACAGTCTTCCCACTTCTCAGAGAGATAGCATTCACCTCAGGATTACCTTTTGGATTTTGAACTGTGGTGCTTGGAAGCTTTCCAGGTTCTCTCTCAGACATCTGTGCTTGCATCTGGCTCATCTGTCGCTCAATCAACTCAATAGACTTGGTATTTCCATCAAGTTTGGTGACCAAGGTTGTCAACAAACTCAATAATGCTGGATCGGTTGATGAAGACGCAGCTGGCGTTGGAGCTTGCTGCTGTTCAGGTTTTGGCCTTGGTGGAAATCCTGGAAGAGTTGCTTGATTCTGCGCGTTGTTGTTGCCACCCCAGCTGAAGTTGGGGTGATTCCTCCATCCCGGATTGTATGATTGAGAGTAGGGATCATTCCTTTGCTTTTGTTGAATGAAATTCACCTGTTCTTCCTCTGTAGCAAAAGGACATGTTTCCACAGAATGATCAGTAAATTTGCAAAGAGAACATACCTGAGCTGGAGTAGTTGATGGTGTAGTTTGACTCTTGATAGCATTGGCTATTGTATCCAGCTTCTTCTCTACTGCATTCATTCTCTTTTTCATCCCATCATCCATAGTTGCCTCAAAAACACTCTGTTTCCGGCTAGCCAAAGTGCGCTCTCTAGTATGAAACTGCTTTGAGTTTTCAGCTAACCTTTCCATGGTGGACAGAGCTGCTGCACCTGTTTGGTACATGAACATTCCTCCACTAGCTGAATCAACCTTTAACCTGTTTGCTGGATCCAACCCTTCATAGAAGAAAGTCATTCTGTCCTCCAAGTCATAACCATGATGAGGGCACTTTCTCAACAATTCCTTGAACTGAGCCCAGGCCTCATGAAGCATATCCCCATCTTTCTGCATAAAGCTGTGAATCTCTTTCTTCAACTGCTTGGTCCGCTGTGCAGAATAATATTCCTTCATGAAAACAGTGCTCATCTCCACCCAAGTGCAAATAGATCTAGGAGCCAATGAATTGTACCATGTCTTCGCTCCTTCCTTCAATGAGAATGGGAACAGAATAAGCAGCAACACCTGCTGAGTAACTCCCTGAAGCTTCTGAGTTTTAGATAACTCCTCAATGTCAGAAAGATGTTGCTGTGGATCTTCAGAATATGTTCCCCTGAAGTGAGGAAGAGCTGCTAGAAGTGATGGTGGCACAGAATAATTGCCCAAATCAGGCAATACAATAGCAGATGATACTCCTGAAGTGTCAGGTAAGAATGCATCCTTGAGCATCTTCTGGTCTTGGTCTCCCATTGGTGGGGGCGTCTCAAATTCTTCCTCTGAATCAAAGAGTGTACCGAAATCAAGATCTGGTTCAGAGCTTGCACCACCACTAGTGCTTGCTTGTCTCCTTTGCTTCCTGTTTTGTCTTGCTGATCTTTCAATTTCAATGTTCAAAGGCACAAGAGGTTCAGCACTCTTAGAACGTCTAGTTTGCATACAAGAACTCCTGCACACAGGTAGACAATGTTAGACACAAAAAGAAAAAGAAAGTAAAACAAAACTGAAAACAAAAGACACTTTTTTTTAACACTTAGGATTAGTCAATCCCCGGCGACACGGCGCCAAAATTTGATAGGTGTTTACACACCCACAAAAATACCCTATCCTTATGCAATGTTTATCAATGTAGTAGTGTGGCAAACAGGGGTCATTACCCGCAGAGGATTGATGAAACTAAGTATTAAGACACAAGAAAACACTAAAAACCAGTTTCCTGGCAGCTTAGACCTGTAGACACTAACGAATTTATCTACCTAAGTTAGACTCGACCTAAAATTATGAAATAATTACTGGACTAACTAGACACAGTGGTGGACTACCACGTAAATTTTCAGATTAAACGGAGTTGTTTTGCTATGCTAACAAAATTCGACAAAACAGTAAAGTGCAGAAAAAACAGATTTGTGAAAGTGACGAAAATCAAATGGATTAAAGAGTTAAGAGGGAATTCTCCACCACCGTCACTCCATCTAGACAATAAATGCTCGACCTAACAATGTTATGCCATGGATGAAAGTTCTCAAGTGAATTCAAGTTCGCTTAGAATACACCTATTACCTAATCCTTATGATTACACAGGTGAAGGTTCGCTTATCACCGGTGACTATCTCTCAAAGAACCCGGAAGTCACGGACTCGGATTTACTAAGAGAGAAGCATTATGATTTAGAAAAGGTTTGAGAATCTACAAAGCTTCACAAGTACACTAAGGGCGTGTCTTGCTAGACTCAGGGTTTCTTATAACCGATAACCTCGGTTTCTACTACAGAGAATTGGAGGAAGATCAAACACAATCAACAGGCATCCAATTCTCATAGATTTAGATCCCTAAACATGCATACTAAGCAGGCCTTCAAAGCATACAAGCTAGCAATCATTAATGGAAATCTAACAAAGAAACCTCATCCAAGAACACAACAAAATTAGGTCAAAGTGTATAAATTATCTAGACTTCATGTACGGGGCTTTGAATCACCCCTTAACAAAGATATTTAGTTACTCATAGAGTATGAAATAAAGCACAAATAATCCATATGAAAGTTGATACAAACTAGATTGATGAATGATGAAGAAGTCGGCAGCCTTCTCTATTTTGTTTTCTCCTTTTTCCGTCTCTAGCATGCCTCCCCCACGTCTTCCTTTTCTTCTCCTTTTATATCCCTTGTGCTGCCGAATTAACCTAGCTAGCTAGGCTTAATTAACCCTAAACCCAAAACGTGGTCAGCCCTTTAATTAAAGTCCATGAGCTCCCTATCCATCAAATATATAGATTCCTTGTTTAGCCCATCAATCCATTCCTTATGCCACTAGGAAAGCTCTTTTTTATTCCTTTTTCTTTATTTTCTCCAAATACCTATAAAACAAATAAACATAATTAAAATACTCAATTAATAACAATAAACTAAATATAGGGATTGTTGTAGGAGAAACAATATAGATGTAAAGCGTTACTTTATTGATAGATAAGGAGGCCTTTATATAGGCATTACATCAAGTATCCCAAGTAATCAGGGATTCCCTATCTACTAAGGTAACTACTATTCTAGTCTAATTAGGTCAAGACACACAACGGAAGTTACGGAATTAACCTTCCTTGAACACTCCCCCTTGTGTCGCGTACCTAATGTGACACGGTGCATAACATGTTGCCTCGCTAAAACCTTGCCAAGCAAAACAAAACCTCTTGGGTAAAAATAAAAAGCTTGGTCGAAGGGAAAAGAGCACAACGCACCAACTACAATTGAAGATTACATGTGAGGTAGACTCCCCCTGATGTCTACAAGACAACTCCCCCTGATTGGTAACTCAATCTTGGAGTTCAGATTAATGGCGTATACAAACGCTCCTCACAAGCTTCAAAAGTAGGTGTGGCCAATGATCGAGTCATTGAATACGGCCACATTATCCTTGTATTAGACCAGCTACACTTAGCTTTACTTGGTCTTAAGGAAGAAGGTCGCTTAACAACTCAAAACTAGAGTTCGCGTTGAAAATCAGATTCACGCGCAGCATGACCTTCGTGTACTTAAATAGTCATAACTCCTTCGATACAGTAGGTATGAACGAACCGTAAAATGTTCTGGAAACTAGACACCCATATCTTTCCAGTGGTATAAAGTACACAACGTGGTTCGTTCTGAGCTGATCACAAAGCTCTGTCGAAGGTGACTGATCTGCAAATTACTGGACAGATTCGTCCTACTTTGCTAAAACAGCCATAACTCACTCAATATGATAGCTATGATCAAATGGTTAGTGTCCCTGGAAAGTAGACACATAGAGCTTTCCAACGGTACTAAGTTTACCATTTTCCGATGAGTGAGTTGTCATGTAGGTCACGGGGAAGTTGACGTACAGAACTAGGCAGAATCTGGAATTGCCTATTGATATGTCTTTCATGATGGGATCGAATGAGCCTAAACTTTTCTCTCTTAAAAGAAAGTACCGCCATATACCATGGCATTGCGTGGGCGCGTCTAGCCATCACTTTGGCTTTATAAGTTTATAGCGAATGAGATGTCGAGTCGAGCATATTATGACAAGCACATGATTGCGCACATGATACTTAGATAGAGAGTTTCATCTCCCAAGACTTCTCGTCACATAGACGAAACGAGTCTTCTCAAGACATCGACTAATCATGGGATACATATAGGCTTTGGTTTAACGTCCATTAGTTTGCCATAAGCCGATAGATGAACAAGTTCATCACTAACGGTTCTCACATTTGAGACCAAGTATTCCCAAGATCTTTTCATTCTTAACGTCGGATTAGTGATATCTCAATCACAATTCATCCGTAATTTACACGCAAATAGGCATGATTCATTACATTTCATCTCCAATCAAGTAGTTGCTCAACCGCGTTATACAATATCCAACCAGAAGATTTGAACCCATATAGAGAACATCCTAATCTGATAGCATACGCACTTCGAGGTTTTTGCTTACTTGACTTGGGTGAAAACTGATCCATTCATGATATTTATGTACATCTCTTTACTTAGTCCCAATAGAGATGATACAAGCTGCATGATCAGTTTTTCGGAACTACCTAACTGACAAGGTAGTGGAGTGTGATATGACTCCATTACGAGAGCATATGTCATCGTAGTCGATTCCAGGGCGTTTGTGAGAGACCTTGCGCCACAAGGTGAGTCTAGGCTCTTTTTCTCACTACGCTTTCAATCAAAGATTATCGATAGGGTTTACACTTGCGGTGTCGGCATCACCTGACCAAGGACCTATCTCTTTGTATAAACTGGATCGCATATCTTTCCGTGTAGGCCAATTCACAACGTTGGTATTTGCTTCAACGAAGTGAGTGTATTCGATATCTAACTCATAGACCACGTACTCATGTACACTAGTGTAATTCGCATTTGTAGAGATCTCTATATGGATTGGCTTCTCATTGAGGCGTCCCCCAATAATAACCTTAATCCAGAAAATCCATGAGACGAATGAGTTGTCATTGATCCGAGGATCAAGTTGTGCCATACTCGCATTCGGCGAGTGTATATCGAACAAAGTGCCCTCTCTACACTTCTTGTGAGAGTCACGGCCTAGTGACACCAGCTACCACTTTTGTGGAGTCACCATGTCACCATTTATGAATGACAATATGTCCATTGATTTGGACATCAATCCTTACAGGCATGTTGATACAAGAGTACTATTCCGATCTTTTCCTTGAAAGACCAATAGTTTGCTCTTTGCAGCATGTATATCAAATCTCGTCACTTTGATTTATGGGACTTTGGGAACATGATGAGGCACAGTGGGGACAAACCACGGCAATGCCAAGTCGTTCTACTTGAACAAACTTGTTCTTCTCTCCCCCTAACGACGGGGAGACTGGCTCATCAAAAAGTGACATAAACGAGATCGCCTGTTAAGGTTTATATATAGCGGACTATAGGTGGAAGCTGACGTCTTATTCAAAGACGTTATTCATAATCAAATAACCCATCATTGAGCGCTTGTGGTAGCGCAATATGGCACATAAAGTATGTGGACGGTATAGGGTATTGATCGTTAACATTTATACGTTAACAAGATGCATTCCGTTACAAAATGTAACATGCATGTATGCTTCCTGAAACGTTTCACTATGTTCCGGAACACCAAATGCCACCAAATTTTAATAGTAGGTAGGCACGTGTGTTAGGATTCCAACGCCGCCGGCCTCATTGCCGGAACCGGTCGGAAACATACCGAACCGGTCGGAATAGTCGCCGGAGGTCAGTGAACGTTTGTGTCGAATGGTTCAGCACCTTCCAGGTGTCCAATGGCTCTGAAATTTTATGAGCAGGTAGCCATGGATGTTAGGAATCGGTGGACCAAATTTCACCTCAAGAACCGGCCTAAAAGTAGGTAAACCGGTCCTCACAATGACGAGTCCGCGAGCTAAAAAACCAGAAATTTTAGGTTTTTGCTACTTTTCTATCATTGTGAAGGTGCTTCATAACATCTAAGTGTTATGGCTTGAGTTTAACCATGAGGTATATCACCATAGTATCATTGTATCTCAAATTGAACTATGAGAAGGCATCAAAGCCATCATCTTATGTATCATTGCCTTTAGCGTAGGAGGGCGTTACTCCAAAACTTTGCTAAAGATTAAGCTTCCATATGTTGAGCATAGCTAATGAAGGATCATAAGGGGGGATCATATGCACGTTTAAATGCATAGATGGTGCTTCCATTGACTTGGAGGAAGACTTGGGTGACGTTAATGTCATCCTTGAGCCTTGAGCATTGCTCATGACGCTACCAAATTCTTTTGGTAATCTTTGATCCCAATAGCTTCTTTGCTCAAAAGAAACGATGTCCATAGCTTTCTTGCATATATGGATCATCAAAACATGTCCAAAATTCCGGACTATGTATGGAAGAGTCTACATGAGTCGTCGATTCAAAGAATCCGAATCATAGTATACGTGAAATACATTCACAATATTGACTCATAAGTTGTGCGCATTCATTAGAAGCGATACATAAGAAATCAATTCAATTTTCACAATGAGTTTCAAGGTGATAAACGTTGGCACCAATATCTTTAAGTGGTGAGCAAGGTTCGATGTAGATTAGCTACACACTCAATGTCTCTATGATACATTCATAAGAGTGTAGAGACAAGGGTTTTATGCCAAGACATATAAACCGGAATATATACTCAATTCCTATAGAGTGTGCAACATGGCGTGTAGTATCACAAGATAAAACATAGGCATGCTTAAAGGCGTACTAGATACATCCGTTAACGCTCAAAAATAGAGCCGGAAAACAACCAGAATGAGCCAACATCGATACTATAGAGACATAAATGTCTAAACCAAGTATCCAGGACCGAGGCCATGAGCTAGCTATCCGAGGCCGAAGCCAAGCTAGAATGGGAGCCAAGCCGAAACAAGGCAAGGAAGGGCCATGGTCAAGCATAGGCGCGTGCTAGGCTAGCCAAGGCCGAAGCCGAGGTGGTGCACGGGCAGGCCGAGGCCGAGCAAATGTCAAGGCATGCCAAGGCCGAAACCAAGGCGTGTCGAGGCAAAAGCAAAGGCTTTTGGGGCCGAGGCTTGATGTTGGAGTCAAGGTCATGCGAGTTGCCGATGGATAGCCTAGGCCGAAGCGAAGGCTTACCGAGGCATAAAACAAGGACCTGACGAGGCCGATGCCATGCTAAAGAGCCAAAGGCATGCCGAGGCCGAAGCCAAGACGTGCCGGGGTGAGTGCATGGGCTTATAAGGCCGAGATGGCTGCTGGCCGGGCCGTGTTCAGGCCAACGCCGAGGCCGAGGCCGGGGCGCTGCTAGGCGGGCCGTGTGCGTGCCAAGGTCCGGAGACCGAGGGGGCGGCAGCATGTGGTTGTGGCGGAGCTGTAGTCCAAGCAACGCGTAAGCTAAGCCAAGGCCGAAACCGAGGCTAGGCAAGGCGGGCTATGGTGGGCGCAAGAGTGCCGAGGCCGAGGCCGGGCAATGCGCATGCATCCGCTTATGTACGCAAGCATGTCAATTTGTTTCTTGACGAGTGAGGCCTGGCGGATCGCGACCAAGTTGGCGAGTGGCCATGGCAAGTGAGGCCTGGCGAATCGCAGCCAAGCTGGCGAGTGGCCATGGCAAGTGAGGCCTGGCGAATCGCAGCCAAGCTGGCGGATGGCCATGGCGAGCGAGGCCTGGCGGATCGCGGCCAAGTTGGCGGATGGCCATGGCGAGCGAGGCCTGGCGGATCGCAGCCAAGTTGGCGGATGGCCATGGCGAGCGAGGCCTGGCGGATCGCGACCAAGTTGGCGGATGGCCATGGCGAGCGAGGCCTGGCGGATCGCAGCCAAGTTGGCGGATGGCCATGGCGAGCGAGGCCTGGCGGATCGCGACCAAGTTGGCGGATGGCCATGGCGAGCGAGGCCTGGCGGATCGCAGCCAAGTTGGCGGATGGCCATGGCGAGCGATGCCTGGCGGATCGCGGCCAAGTTGGCGGATCGCAGAGTTGGCGGATCGCGGCCAAGTTGGCGGATCGCAATTTCTCGCGAGTCACTCATTTTGTCTCTTGTGATTTTTCGAGTTAACATCACCAATTAGGTTGGTGAACTCAATCAACATGCCATGTAAATGTGTAATGCGATTCATTGCATTCACATATAGCTTTTTTTAGGGAATCGAACCATATATGCATCAAAATGCCAACGGTTATATCGAGATCTTGACCATAAAGAGTGTATCGACTAAGTAGCATTAGTCACACATGTGAGGTCTATGCCTGCACAAAATCAACGGATTTGTAGTCACTTTGACTATGAAATTGAAGTCATATGCTTCATATTTATTGCAAATTATCTTTTGCTGTTGAAATCCGTAATCATGAGGATATACTCTCATCTTCTTCCATGTATCTCTTGTATACATTGACCATATGATTGCAATTTTGCAATTAGTGAACCGATAGAACCATATCCATGACATGATTCTCTCTTTTTTCAATGGCCATTCTCTAGGCGCATTTTATGGTCAATTGTTTCTTTATATCAAAAGAACAAGAGGGAAGGAATTGAATGGTCGAGACCAAGATTCTGGTTACTCAATTCAATTGGTTGTGACAATTTCCGTCACATATCGATGTTACAGTGACAATTTCCGTCACACATCATGAGTTTGTCCCCTTTGTGACTCCCTTAGGATCGTCACAAGCATCGACAATATTATGTCGGAATCGTGATTAAATATTCACGAAGAGTTGTGGTTCACAGTGACATCACAGCCACAAGCACAACTTTGGACGGTAACATCACAGTTACCCCATAAATACTGTGATACGCAGGGGTGGGTGGGGCCCCTTTGTATCGTCCTGAAAAACACACAAGTTCCAACACATATACACAAGTTCAAATAATTGAAATTGCGAAAAACGGGAACTTTTATTAAATCATACTTGCTAGTTCGCCAAATGAACTGCGTTTAAAAATTGCGCTTAAGGACTCGGTTATGATCCTTGTGCAATTTTGAGATGCTCTTCCATGTACGTGCAACGAAATAATCCTCGCAATTACATCGCGATGCGTCGTGCAATAAGTTTCATGGAAAAGAAAAACATATGGTTAGTCATATTCACCATATATGGAGCAGTAAAACTAATAAAAAGAATTACTGCAGTAACTGTTTTTAACCCGTAGGGTAAAAACTTTTTAACTGAGGTAAGTACAATTACCGTTTTGCCCCTTGCACAGTAGAATTCGTTTAACAGCCGAATCGGGTCGGGTTGGACACGGGTCGGGTCAGGCCCAAGGGTCCGGGTCGAGATCTGGAGATCCGGATCTGACTGAAACGGTGACGAATCGGGGCAGCAGGACTGGGTCGGCGGCGCTAAGCTGCGTACAGGCGTGCAAATCCGGGCATCGACGTCGTTTGGGCTGCGTCGACAGAGGCGGCGACGTCAGAGGCTGCGACGACTAGGTTGGAGCGCGCTAGGGCTTCGTCGAAGCATCGAGGTGGGCCGCCGGATTGGAGCGGCTTCGGGCTGAGGCGTCGACCGAGCAGGCGTCGTCTCTGGATTGCATCGCGGCGGGGAGGCGATGAGAGAGGACGCCGTCGAACCATCGGAGGGTGTCCAGAGCAAATTACTGGGTGCCCTGAGCTTCTTCAGCCTCTGCCGACAAAGATGTCGTCGGCAGTTCAATAGTATATGATGTACCGACGAATTGGTTGTCGGCAAAAAGTTCCTGGGGGCTTCTTAGCTTTTCCGACAAAGAGTTGTCGGTAGAACCTGGTGCCCTGGGATTGTTTTCTTTCTTCCGACGAAGGGGTTGCCGGCAGAAAGTGATTTCTGGGGAGGGCCTTCTTTGCCGACAAGCAGTTGCCGGCAGAAAAGCTAGGGTTGCTGAAATTTTTTTTTTTCGGCAAAAAGCTAGGGTTTTTGCTATCAAGCACAGGGTTAGAAACTACGTGCTGATAACGTGTTGTAGGAGAAACAATATAGATGTAAAGCGTTACTTTATTGATAGATAAGGAGGCCTTTATATAGGCATTACATCAAGTATCCCAAGTAATCAGGGATTCCCTATCTACTAAGGTAACTACTATTCTAGTCTAATTAGGTCAAGACACACAACGGAAGTTACGGAATTAACCTTCCTTGAACAGGGATTAAATTAAATACCAAATAGTCGCATAAATATGCGCCTATCACTCTCTCTTTGTGTGTTTCTCTGCTTTCATTTTTAATATGAACTTATACCGGCTATGGCCATTAATATTGGTTAAGCGTACGTACCTTTGTATATATATGGCTGGCTCTTGATCAGCTAGCCATGATATGCTCAAAGGAACATTCAATTGTCCTTTCTCCAGAAATAGAAATGTGAATTGTGGTGTGGTCATTCTCATGTACAAGATCAATTTACATGACTATGACCTTTCAAATAGGACTTGATTCTCATGTACAGGTCATATAACATTATCCAAAAACAACTTAGCCTTTTAATTTTGTTGAAACTTCCATCTCATTCACTTTCCCCATTTACTTTGCTTGGTGTTGTTGCTTGTTGCAGGCTTTGTATGTGTTGACAGCATCTTTTGTTCCCCAAGTAAGAAATGAAGAGAAAATTGGTTATCTAATACAAAACAGAACCACCAATTTGGATATTCAGTGAGTTTTGGTTACTGGTTGCTCAAGCCAAAGGCTATATACCTGGTGGAATTTTAGTGTTACCAAGTCACAACAACCAAGCATCCTTCTACATAAAACACATTTGGAAAAAATAATTCTCCATTGAATTCAGAACAAATATGCACACACCATGTTTCTCTCTCTCAAGTCTTCAACCTCACTTTCCGGGAACAAAGTTGGTGGCATATGACCAAGCATTGTTGTTCACAGGGTCAGCTAAGTGGTCGGCCAAGTTCTCGATTGGTCCCTTTCCGGTAACAATAGCTTGTACGAAAAACCCGAACATGGAGAACATAGCTAATCTCCCATTCTTCAGCTCCTTCACCTTTAGTTCTGCAAATGCCTCTGGATCTTCAGCAAGTCCTAATGGGTCAAAGCTCCCACCAGGGTACAAAGGGTCAACAACCTCACCGAGCGGCCCACCGGCAATTCTGTAGCCTTCAACTGCACCCATCAAGATCACTTGTGTTGCCCAGATTGCCAAAATGCTTTGTGCATGGACCAAACTAGGGTTTCCCAAGTAGTCTAGTCCACCCTCGCTGAAGATTTGAGCTCCGGCCTTGAACCAAACAGCTTCGCCAAACTTGACTCCATTACGAGCCAAGAGTTCGGGGAAGACACAGCCTAGGGCTCCAAGCATGGCCCATCTGGAATGGATGACTTCGAGCTCACGATTCTTGGCAAAGGTCTCGGGATCGGCTGAGAGCCCAGCAGTGTCCCAGCCATAGTCACCGGGAAACTCTCCAGTGAGGTAAGACGGGGCTTCGCCGGAGAATGGGCCCAAGTACTTGACACGGTCAGGGCCGTACCACGGGCTGCCGGATGACACAGGTTTGGACTTGGCTGCGGTTTTGCGCATGGTGACTCGGCCCTCACCGAGGAGGTTAGATGTGGAGGGACAGAGCTTCACAGCTTGGCCAGCTAGAGAAGGGGAGGAGAGGGCCATTGCTGAAGAAGCCATACTGAACTGGAGCTAGTGTTTTGATAGAATAGCTAAGATGCTGAGTGCTGCTTGTTTCTGTTTAGGAGAAATGATGGTGGGTATTTATACAGGTTTTGGGACTAGGTGTCCTTATCTTTCTCATATCTTCATCTCTTCTCTCATTGGTGAAAATGAAATTGAAAGATTTTCTTGAAACATCTCCTATCCAGATGGCTTCAAGAGACACCACAAGATAATAGGTTCTGGATTTTTGTTATAAGCTTTCATCTGTAGCCAATAGAATTTGCTCTTGCGTACTCTTGGCAGTGTGAGAATGATGGCTTCATGGCTAGCTTGAAATGCTCCACAAGTTTCCTCCAATAACAGGAAGAAGCAAAAACTCAGTTTTGTGTTATATTGGATTGTTTTACAGGCATTGATCTCTGGCCATAGAATTTGACCACTTGAGATGAGACCTACCGGAGTCGACTTCCAAAGAAGTGTATACATGTAGAGACATGTTGCTACATTTGCGCAATGTAGCTGAATTTCAACTTGAGATATGACAAGTCTATGCCAGGAAGTCACTACATTTGCTCGAGTAGAAAGTCAGATTTACCAGCCTTCGTCGTTTCGGAATAGGTTGGCCTCAAAATTTGTATGCACGTTTATGAAAGAACTTGCTAATTGAATTTAAAATCTAACTTTTAATCAGCGTTGTCGGTTTCAAACTTAATGTATGGGCTTCAAACCTAAACTTTTACCAAATCGATGACGTTTATACAGATAAAAACTTGCAGTTGTACTGAGGTACATAAAATATATCCACTTATTAAACGTTTGATGCTCACTTATTCGAAGTAATCCGGATCAATTATACCGAACCCAATAAACTAGAAGCCCAACACAATAAAGTTAAGCCCTAGTTGAGCCCACTGCTAAGCCCTCCTCCAATTAAGCCCAAAATGTGAACGGAAAAGAACGTAAAATTCTGACCTCTGGGAAAACAGAGTTCAACAGACAATAGGTATTATTGTATCGAGTACTTGCAATGAATCATCTCGAAAATCAACATCAGACTCGACAAAATATCATCCAGAAAATTTCAGTGAGTATATATGTGTGTTTATATGGTTCATGTATATATGTGTTTATATGGTTCATGAATTTCATACTGTTTGAATGCATCCTTCTCAAAACTCATACTTAATCTTTTGTTAGATCTCTCAATCGTGAAATGCACAAACTAGCATACAGTTGTAATTCTGTACTACAAAATCATTAGTTTGCCAAGGTTAGATTATAATTTGATTAGAATTTTGTTTGGTTTGGGAGAAATAAAACAAATGAAACTCTAAGCCCCGCCTAGCTCCCGTCTAGTCTCACCTAGTATCTGCCTAGGTTCCGCCTAACATCCGCCTAGATTCCGCCTAGCACCCGCTTAGGTTCCGCCTAACATCCGCCTAGATTCCGCCTAACACCCGCTTAGCACATGCCCAGCTCCCGCCTAGACCCGCCTAGTGTCCGCCTAGCACCAGTCTAGCACATGCCTAGGTTCTGCCTAATACCCGCCTAGAGCCCGCTTAAGGCCCATCAAGCACCCGCGTAGCGTCTGCATTGGGCTAGGGAACAGAAAAGGAGGAATTAAATCCGCAGCTTTGTTAGTTAAACCAAAGAGTTCAACTACATCACCAATGCAAGCGAATTTTTAAAGAACCAGCAGTTTTCATAGTAACTAACAATCAGATTGTAACAATCTAAAATTTGCAGGTTTGATCACTTGTGCTAGAAGTATTCTGAGTTTGTTATTGTTTATTAGTATGACCTGTGAGATTTTCGAGATTTGTTGTTTCAAAGAAAACCATTTCTACTTGATCTATAGTTGATGAGTTTTCATCTTGCATCATTTCATGAGACCTATTTCCGCATTCATCACATCTTTGCGTCTAGTTGTCAAGGTTTGAGTAATCTGATTTAGCTTGTTGGTAATGAACATGTTACTTAATTGTTGCAAGCTTAATTTGCGTCTTTTTGTGGCTTCTTTTGTCTGTGACAATTCTGCTCTGACCAATACCTTCATGGATTCATTAGTACTCTAAAGCTGAACAAAGAACCCGAAGCAAGAACAATGACCGAGATAGCCTGGAGCCCTGGATTGTAGATGACCGAGATGAGAAATAATGATTTTAGGTTTGATAAATTTGTGAGAGCAGTTTACCATAACTTTGAGCTTTGCTGTTTTTAGATTCTAAAATATATCGTCTTCAATCTCAATGTTTATACGCATTGTTGCATTGCCGAGAAAATTGAGCAAAGATGTTGAGCTTAATTTGTCTGCAAGCTAGTTCAAACTTTGCAGTAGACAGATCTCTTCTGGAAAATTTTCAATTCGACTTGTTGTAAAAGTAATCAGAGAGTTATTAGCTTCAATAACAAAATAGTGCTGCAAAGCTACAACTCATATGCAGTCCAAAGTTGAAGCTGATATCAATGAGTTTTTTTGTGGATTGCAGCCTAAGCAATGGACTCGATTAAGCATATGATGAAAGAGTGCTTGTGTTTTGGGATGATCGATGTCCCAGTTGTACCTTGAATCAAATCATCACGAGGGCGCTCTCAGAATTTCCACGATCTTTCCTAATTGTAGTGTTCTCTTGGCACAACATGTTCCAGCTTTAATTTGTTGTTTAACTAGTGTGAAGGTGAGGCCTTGCTTTGGCGTGCCGTAGTGAGCTTCATCATGTTCATGAAAGTTGAGAGTTGAAACTGACAGTTTTGTATGTATCAGAATCTCCAAAACTTTCGTATTCTTTAACTCAATTTCTGACTCGTGGCCGGCTAGGCATTTACCATGGTTGAACAGTGTAGCGTACTAGTGTTTCATCTTTTTCCCAAAGCAATGAACGTAGAAGCTTGAGGTTATCTGATCCAAGTTCATATTGTATATGCTAGTTGGATACATGTAGTCATCTTTCCATTCAAACGCTCAAGAAGACTCTTGAACTAACACTTAGCACAATCACTATGGCACTATCCTCCACCAGTGAGTGGGAAATGGTTGCTCAAGAGCATATCTAGCCACATAATGGATTGCATTATAACAATTTCTAGGGATATAACCCCAACTACAAGACTAGAAATTTTGAGCGTCACCTTCAATTTCAACCCGTGTGTAACCTGCTTACAAGTAAAATTATAATCCATTGATAAAAGCAAAAAACTCGCAAATTAAGAACATTATTCAAACGATCAAAATATCAAATTGTTCAAAAATATAAAACTACCGACACATATGTCGCTCCTCACAGACTTTCTAAGCACATGTGAAATGCTTGAAGAACTATGTATTGCAACACAGTGACTAACCACTTTGACAGCTTCAAAGTTCAAACTTAAGTTCGGAAGCATATCCAACTATACAAGAACCACTACTAGTGATTGATATGTCGGCAAACTTACCAAATATGGTAGTAAATTTCAATAGTAGTGGTCAAAAGTTACGAATGAGAGATATTCTTGATATTCTGGTAAACTTAAATCCATCCTACACATTTCTCCAGCTACCAGTCCCACGCAAACGTAGCTCAATCTAACCGTGGTTACACAGAAATCCCATGCCCCCGACTCAACCCGCCACGACCTCGAAAACGAAATAAACAAAATAGTATTTAAACCCTCTCCGTCTTCCCTTCCCCGCTAGTATCCTCCTTTCCTGCCCTTTGACTCCAATTCCATTCTCTCTCTCTCTCTCTCCATTTTCATTGCTTTCAATTAATGTTAGTATGATTAAGCTCTAATCGATTCACTTAGTTGAGCTGCAATGGAGTTTTTAGGCGTTAAAATTCGGAAAACCTATGGAGGTTTATTGGTGATTTTAGTGGTTCTGTGTGCTATTGAAGGGGCGGTGTGCGATTCCAACTACTTAATTGGGCTCGGGAGCTATGACATCACTGGACCGGCGGCTGACGTCAACATGATGGGGTATGCTAACACGGAGCAGATCGCTTCCGGAGTTCACTTCAGACTGCGGGCTCGGTCGTTCGTGGTGGCGGAGCCGCAGGGGAATCGAGTTGTGTTTGTGAACCTTGATGCTTGCATGGCCTCGCAGCTTGTCAAATTGAAAGTCATTGAGAGGTTGAAGGCAAGGTACTGTGTTGTTCTGATGACCTTTTCTTTTTTTAAGAAGACAAATTATAATATTTTGAAAGTTCATGATGAATACGTAATACAATGAACATTGGCAGGTATGGGGATCTATACACCGAGAAGAATGTAGCGATTAGTGGAATTCACACACACGCTGGCCCTGGGGGCTATCTTCAATATATTGTGTATATTGTAACATCTCTAGGGTTTGTGCGTCAGTCGTTTGATGCACTTGTTGATGGCATTGAGCAAAGCATTATTCAAGCCCATCAAAATCTTGCGCCAGGATCGGTTTTTGTTAGTAAGGGTAAGTGGGAGGTTTGTTGTTCTTTTTTTCTTGGTTTCAATTATCGGTGATTATTTAGTAATGTGGGTTTTGGTTCTTACAGGAGAAATCTTGGATGCTGGAGTGAACCGTAGTCCTAGTGCTTATCTCAATAATCCTGCAGCAGAACGCAGTCAGTACAAATATGATGTCGATAAAGAAATGACTCTTCTGAAGTTTGTTGATAATCAATGGGGTCCAGTGGGTAGCTTCAACTGGTTTGCAACTCACGGAACTTCTATGAGTCGGACAAACTCATTAATTAGTGGGGATAATAAGGGCGCTGCTGCGCGCTTTATGGAAGACTGGTTTGAGGAGAATGGTGGTAGAAGTGCAAATTCTGATGATATTGATGCTGACGAGATCCCGCGGAGAGTGTCAAATATAGTTTCTGGCCATCATGATAATCGTAAGTTATTTTTCAGCTGTATTTAACTAGTACAAATATATATATATCTTCAGGGAGGTAAATTTTCTTAATGCTTATTGGCTAATATCTTTCGGTGGATAAAACGAATCCTCATATGTTTCACCATGTGCTCCAATATGTTTTACTTTTTGTTAGCTATAATGATGCCTGTCTTAGCAGATTCTGAAAATGTATTAGAATATAGATACGGCATTGCAGATGAAGCCTTATATTACGTAAATGATCTATTCCAAATATCTGGGATGGTAATACTGCTTTAGACTTTGGTGATTCTTAACCCACTAGTCTATAAGATGATGCTTGCTTGAGGCCTGACTTTATGGCTCTATATATATAATCCACCTGGTGCTGTGAAATACTGTGCAAACATATTCCATGCCACATTGTCCGAACTAAACTTTGGTGCAAATGCATGTCATAACTATGAGTTGTAAATCAGATTTTCTTTTTCGTTCAGACTAGGTTTTCATCTAGTCATATCGTTTAATTATATTTTCATACTGATTCAGACCATGAGTTACTGGAGCTTGCTGCATCCTTTCAGTCTCCTCCTGGTAAGCCAGCAACCAGGTCCTTGAGTGTTGCAAGACGTGTCAGAGGTGTACTAAGGCAGGCTAACAAGCCTAGATTTGTATCTGCCTTTTGTCAATCAAACTGTGGTGATGTGAGCCCAAATGTTCTAGGAGCATTCTGCACAGATACTGGGCTACCTTGTGATTTCAATCACAGCACTTGTGGTGGGAAGAATGAGTTGTGCTATGGCAGAGGGCCGGGGTATTAAATCTCTGCACTATATACCTTTACTTAATTATATATCTGTATGATGCTGGTGTGAGTACTAACCTGCCCTCTTTGCATAATATGACAGTTACCCAGATGAATTTGAAAGTACACGTATCATCGGTGAGAGGCAATTCAGAAAAGCTGTGGATCTTTTCAACAAAGCATCTGAACAGTTGACCGGGAAGATTGAATACCGCCACACTTACATCGACTTCTCCCAACTTGAAGTAACCCTTCCCAAGAAGGGGGGAGATTCTGAGGTGGTAAAGACATGTCCTGCTGCAATGGGATTTGGATTTGCTGCTGGAACCACTGACGGACCTGGAGCTTTTGATTTCAAGCAAGGGGATGATAAGGTAACATGCATTTGCGACATTACATAGGTGGTGCATGTACAATGCTCTTTCCTAAGTACTGATGAACTCTTTTCCATGGTCATTATGTTTTATCAGGGAAATCCTTTCTGGAAATTGGTGCGCAATGTACTCAAAACGCCAGGCAAGGAACAAGTTGATTGTCAGAGTCCAAAGCCAATCTTGCTTGATACTGGTGAAATGAAGCAACCATATGATTGGGCGGTAGGTTGCAATTGTTTGACGTATATCATTTCACAATGATGTCCCTGGAAATATAACTCGTAAAATGGTTAGAGCAATGTAGTATCTAAATCAATCTATATAAAAATGTGTAGCTTATCTTTTATATATTTGAATGCAGCTGCTAAGGTCCTAGTAAATAGCATTTTCTGTTTTAGATGTTTGAAAAGTCTTCAGGTAACTCATCTGATGGGCAACATATAATCTAAAGATCTTATGATAAGGCCCTTTGATTAGTGAACTTGTTATTGGCCCTTTACCTGTTTGTTTTAGTTGAAGAGAGATGTTCTCTCTATGAGTGACATTAACTTTTGGTTAATTCTTTTGGACTATGTGATGTCCTCCTTTTAAGGATCCTCTTTGTCCATGGTTTTTTTGCAGCCTGCAATACTTCCGATTCAGATCTTCCGGATAGGGCAGCTTGTCATTCTCAGTGTACCTGGAGGTAGTAACTCTGCTTCCCCTTCTTTGCTAATAATATAAAATAAATCTTAAGAATTCATGTTAAACTTTTAAAGTCATTTTCAAGTCTGAATAATTTCAGTATATGTCTAAATTTATGTTCTAAAAGTTTAAAGCAATCTATGGATAGCATTTATTTTAAAGAACAGTAAGTGACCTTAATGATTAGCATGCTGTTGAAGAAACTTCCTGATTTGTCTATAAAGTATCCCATATAATATAACCCTTCTCCATAGGCTGAAGTTGTGTCTGGACAGAGCTTAATTTTGGACTGGTGAACATGGTTGTTTAGTTCCTAACAACTTTTATGAATTTTTTTGTAAACAGAATTTACAACAATGGCTGGCAGACGGCTCCGTGATGCTGTGAAAACAGAACTGACTAATGGTGGTCATGGTGGAAACATTCATGTTGTGCTAGCAGGATTGACTAATACTTATTCTCAGTATATTACAACCATAGAAGAGTATGAGGTTCAGAGATATGAGGTGAGTTTTTACTTTCTTGAATCTATCACTTGCTAATGCATTCAAACGTGGAGTAATGAAGAGGAAGTTCAGTCATAAAATCATACAGTAAGGATAGCGTAAGAAAGGTTACGTACTAAAACATCAGGAGATGCTATATATAGGGAGTTTAAATTGCAGATAGTTTATTTGGTAACTGGAATAGAATAATAACTGTTCTATGGGAGGTCGGAAGTGATTAACTTTCTTTAATTTTTTGTTTTTTGACGTACATTTTGAATTTGTATATGTTGTTCCAGTTTCATGACTACATTTGTTTCTTCAACACATTCAACTTCTCAGGGTGCATCCACTCTCTATGGACCACACACGCTAAGCGCCTACATTCAGGAGTTCAAGAAGCTTGCTAAAGCTCTCATCAGTAACCAACCCGTTGCACCAGGTCCACAACCCCCAGATCTCCTCGATAGGCAAATAAGCTTACTTACTCCAGTTGTGATGGATGCAACTCCTGTTGGTGTCAGTTTCGGGGATTGCAGTTCGGATGTGCCTCAGAACTCCACTTTTAAGAGAGGTCGTGACATGGTAACAGTGACCTTCTGGTCGGCTTGTCCTCGTAATGACCTTATGACTGAAGGGACATTTTCCCTTGTGGAGATTCTACATGGAAAGGACACTTGGGTTCCAGCTTATGATGACGATGATTTCTGTCTGCGCTTCAAGTGGTCAAGACCTTCCAAACTCAGTACTCGAAGTCAGGCGACCATGGAATGGAGAATTCCTCAGTCCGCAACTCCCGGCGTATACAGAATAAGGCATTTTGGTGCCTCTAAGAGCCTAGTTGGGTCGATTCGCCACTTTACAGGGTCATCTAGTGCTTTTGTGGTAGCTTAAGAGTAGTATTTGTAACTCTGTATATGTATTTGTGAGCACTTTATGCGTTAATATATGACCGAGTGACACGGGTTCTGAAATAAGTGTTCACATATATATCTCATCTTCGTTTGCATTAACCTTTATTTTGCATTATGGTCACTTCACGTAACACATGACCAACATTTGTAAGAATCACATATAATTTACAGTTCCATTTCTTTACATTTTTATCAGAATACAAAAGGCTGATGGTATCTCTTCTTCAAATGCCTCTTCTTATTTGTAAATGATATTTTGTTAAATGATATATTTGATAACCATCAGACACACATTTAAAAGTTTACTTGCTTAGTTGGAATGGAAAAATTCATGAATCAAAGACAATTAGAATAGACCAAGTAATGAATCATTGAATCTAGAATGTGAAAGGAAAGAAGAATCGAGAATGATTAATCTTCTCAAGTTGACTGTCAAAGCCATACTAATGATTTCGTTTCTTTTATGTTTTAGTAAACATTCCTTCTTATTGTAAAGTAATAAGTGGACGTGGTAAATATAAGAAGTAGAAAAATGAAAATAAATAAATAAAAGAAGGTGGTGGGAGTCGAAACGCTGCGTTTTGTTGTAGGTTTTTAGTTCCCATTTCCCAGTAGTGATAATAAAACCACCCGGCAGCTGAGCTCCGATTGCTTCAGACTTAATTTCCCATTCTTCAATCCAAATTAGGGTTTAGTTCTACTTGAAGCTCAACCTGAAAACCAAGAAGAAGAAACAAGAAAGAAGAAAATGTCAGTCCAAGAGTACCTGGATAATCACCTTCTGTCTCGCAAAATCGAAGACGCCGTTAATGCCGCCGTCCGCGCCAAAGCCCCCGATCCCGTCCTCTTCATCGTAATTCCCTCTCTCTCTCTCTCTTTCTATATTGATTTCATGTAATTTGAATCAACTTTTTAGAAGGAGAATGAAATCTTTAGCTTCTAGGTCGATTTTGTGTTTGAATTTTTTTGTGTGTGAAATGAATAATCTGCAGTCGAATCATATGAGGAAGGCGATTCCGTCAGTGATAACGAAGCTCAAAGCTCGGCAGATCCTGGATAGCAGAGGAATTCCGACTGTTGAAGTTGATCTTCATACTAACAAAGGAATGTTCCGAGCCTCAGCTCCGAGCTCCGATCTTACTGGAGTGTAAGCTTTAATTTACTGCTCTATGATTCTTCTACTTTTGTGGAAGGGCTTTGTTTGATTGAGACATTGAATTGTTATTGCGATTGCGAAGAAATTAGTAGAGTATCGAGTTCAGTAGTGTACGATGCTAAGAAGAATTATCCTGTTGCGAAATTGCAGAGGTGAAACTAGGTATGAGGCGGTGGAGTTGCGAGACGGGGACAAGAAATTGTATCTTGGATTTAGTGTGATGAAAGCTGTGAAGAATGTGAATGAGAAAATATCTGAAGCATTGGTTGGGATGGATCCTACGCTTCAATCGCAGATTGATCAGGCAATGGTAGACTTAGATAAGACAGAAAAGAAGGTACTGTTTTACTAATTCTTTTTTTGTGTCATTTAATGTACCCGAGCTGCGTGTTGAGTATTAGTTATAGCAATGGTATTTCCATAAAATTGCATTTCTGTTATCTATAAAAAGATGTCAAATTATGAGCAGCTCTAATAATTGTTTCCGAATTCTGTGTGGCTGATATTCTAGATTGTAACTGTAACAAACATCTATAATCCTAATCTCGATATAACTGCAAAAGATTTTCTGAATCTAGCTGAAATTAGATTGTATGAATTTCTTGTCTGGCACAACTTACACTATGAGTGTTCTCGTTACTCTAATGAAAATGTAGACTATTTAGGTTTCATTTTTTCATATTTTGGAGGTATGTCATGGTTCTTCTAAAATCATTCTTCAGGGTGAACTTGGAGTAAATGCTATATTGGCTGTGTCGATGGCTGCTTGCAAAGCTGGGGCTGCTCAGAAGGAGGCACGTCTAAGTTAATGATTTAATATTTATGCTTAAAGTTCTATACCTTCCTATTGTTTCTGAGAAAAATAAACCGCAGGTTCCACTGTACAAACATATTGCTGACCTTTCTGGAAGAAACACCCTGACCCTGCCTGTTCCTGCTTTCACTGTTATAAGTGGAGGGAAGCGTGCTGGGAATAGTTTAGCCATTCAGGTATGCTCTGGTAAGCTTTAATGCTTAGATACGTTCTTTTCAGATCTTGGGGTTGTCATATTATCTTTGGAAAGCTGTTTCAAATGACAAACTTTTTCTTTCTTATTAGTACTTGTATTGACATCATTATATATTTAGGAAATTATGATCCTCCCAATTGGAGCTAACAGGTTTGAGGAGGCACTGCAAATGGGATCAGAAATTTATCATCACTTGAAGGTATATCCTTTTGGCTGAGCTGTTGAAATTTTCAGGAGACCTTTGGCATAATGCTCTTTGTGACCTTTGGCAAAAATATAATGATATAAAGTTTCCTCTGAAGCAATGAAGATGCCAGCATGTCATTCTATATTGATTGGATTATTGTTTATGAAAAAGGGCAGGCTGTTATTGTAGAGAAGTATGGCGCACATGGTTGTAATGTCGGTGAAGACGGTGGTTTTGCCCCCAACATCTCCAGGCAAGTCTGCCTTAGTATGATATGTCATGCTAATTAATTTCTATACCTTATGTGGATCCCCTTCTCGTCTCTTGAAGGGCTGAAACTGCTTTTGAAAAGAAATGAAATGGCTATTTTTTTTCAAAAGGGAATTCAAACTAGATATTCGGATGCAAACAACATTATTTGAGTTTTGTATACCTAATTTTAGTTTCTTGTTACTAACTATTACATTTTGGCCTCCCTGAGAAGGTTAATTTTGTAAAATGTTATCTGATATTTTTTTATTTGAATATATTCTGTATTGTTAGCAGTTTTAGAGAAGGCTTGGATCTTGTAAAAGAGGCTATCGGCAGAACAGGCTATAATGACCGGATAAAAATAGCAATTGATGTTGCTGCCACAGACTTCTGCATGGGTAATGGATCTTTCTGGACAATGATCTTTTGGTTGCATATGCACATGGAGATATTAATCCAATGATGTTAAGATTGTAGAAATTAAGCAATATTAATGGAATAATGTTAAGATTGCATTTCAGTTCTTCCATCGCTGTCCAGATAGGCTTTGTGTAGGATTTTCACCTGTAATATGACACATGTCGCTTTAGTGACTGATATCTCTTTCTTTTTGTGCATGATACAGGTACGAAGTATGATCTGGACTACAAATCACCAAATAAGTCGGGGCAAAACTTTAAGACGGCCGAAGATATGATTAAGTTGTATAGAGAACTTTGTACTGGTACTTAGAAACTCTTTTCTTAATGTCTTGAGTAATCTTTCATTCTTTCTTTTTGTTTGTTTTTTATTTACTCGTAATGATAACATTTTCTGCCCTTTTATGTTTCAGAGTACCCAATTGTATCAATTGAAGATCCGTTTGATAAGGAGGACTGGGAACACACCAAACGCTTTTCTAATCTTGCAATTTGTCAGGTTGGTTGTGTTTTCTTGTTGTTATTGAAGGTTCCTGTTAAATTGCACTCTTTCCCCAAGTTTAGCTTTGACCAGAGAATACTCTGGTTTTGATCCCTCCTTACAGAGGATTATGTATCACAAAACTAGATATGGAGGCAACTGCACTTATGTTATCATCATTTGGTTCAACGCCATATCATCATCCAATATCTCATAGACTTACAGAGATAACTTGATGACCTTGCCCATGATTTTGGATGAGTACCTTCGGATCTCAAATGTATAAATCAATTTACAGGTCTGCTGAATGATTGAATGGTTGTGCAGGTAGTTGGAGATGACTTGTTAATGTCAAATTCACAACGTATGAAGAAAGCAATAGAAGAATCTACCTGTGATGCTCTTCTTCTGAAGGTATTCAGTTTTATTATGATGCTTATTATTTTTGCCTTAAGCTGTTCTAACTTTTCTAAAAAATAATAAAAGGGATTAAGCTATGGCAACTGATAGTTTTGTGGTGTAAATTTAGATTAACCAAATTGGGACAGTGACTGAGGCCATCGAAGTGGTTAAACTGGCAAAAGATGCCCACTGGGGAGTGGTGGCATCTCATAGATGTGGTGAAACTGAAGAGTCCTTTATAGCGGACTTCTCTGTTGGTCTCTCTACTGGTCAGATCAAAGCTGGTGCTCCTTGCAGAGGCGAGCGATTGGCGAAGTATAACCAGGTCTGCTTTCATACTCTTATAATCTGTTTACGATTCTTTTGTCCCTCAATTGCTTCACACTAGGTTGCATTTAATGTATTGTTCTTGCAACTAAAGGAAAACATGATCCAATTCTTTGTTTTAAATGCTTTCTTTGCATTTGGGAGTATGTGAACTATATTTTCATTTACATAGTCCATGCGCGGCAGTTGTTGTTTTTTTTTTTCCTTTTTTTTTTCATAGCTTATGATAGTAAGTTAAAACAAGCTTTAGTATGGCTTAGTTCAGGGATACATTTTTGTTTACATATACAGTTATACTATCAAAGTCTGTCCTTAATGGTGAATAAAAAGCAAATTGTTCTTCACCATCTAATTAATAACGTAAAATCTGCCTCTATGCTCCCTACTGCTAGTTGTGGCACATTTTCACCGACATCTCAAGGCCAATTTGTGCCATATGGTCAGTTTTCCAAAGAGGTTGAGCCAACTCTGGGTCTACAGAATTTACTGCCATGTATCGATGCAGCCTTGTCTTGATAATGTAAGGCATGATTTTAAACTGATAAACAAAGTTTCTTGCAGTTGATTCGAATTGAGGAAGAGCTTGGGGACGATGCATTTTATGCTGGTGAAGAGTGGAGGGAATCACCATGATCATCTTCAGGTTTCCTCAGAACTCCCTTATCCTGATTTCCTCTCTTAGAGCTGAAATTGTTCACAAGCCACAGATCCCGGGACATGGGCAGCCGCTCATCGGTCATTCTGCTGCTTCGTTTGTTTTTGTCGAGTGTTTTCTTATGAAGAGAATAGAGAGCATCAAGGAATTTGTAATTAGATTTGCAAAAGTTTTAGTCAAGGGCCGTTAGCCTGATGAAATTTTCAGACACAAATTGGAGAAATAGAATGCAAACCCTTTTTTTGTAGTAGAGTTTTGCAACTCGTGTCATGCTTGTAATTGCAATTTGTTTCAAGATCATGAATTTAAACAAGGCCGCATTACATTAGTGCATGAGTTCAGGTTGTTTCACTGTACTGGTGTTAAATGGAGGGAATCGAACCCGTTATCTAGTCTAAAACTGACATTGGTTCATATCTTCGACTAGCTGAAAAAAGCAACATATCTAATGGTAAAGAAAAATAACCCCCCTAAAATGGTCGGTAACCTACATATTGAAAACGTAAGAAACAAAAACAATGAAAACAACGTAAGGAAACAAAAAGCACCTCCTCCGACTTTAAAGGCTCAAAGCTCAAAAAAACCTACGTCCGGATTCTCTTGTCCATCACCTTCCTCAAACCCTCCATTCCTATAATCCATCAATTCCTTTCTCTCATCACAATCCCTCCCGCTCTCATTCCCCTCCATTTACACCACCATTACATCTCAGAAACAGCTCGAAGCTGAAACCATCATCAATGGCGTCGAGCCGGGTCTTCACCGTCGGGTTAATCACATCATGGTACTCCTCCAACATCGGAGTTCTGCTATTGAACAAGTTCCTCCTAACCAATTACGGGTTCAAGTACCCGATCTTCCTCACCCTCTGCCACATGTTGGCTTGCTCTCTTTTAAGCTACATTGCCATTTCATGGCTCAAGGTGGTTCCCATGCAGAGCATTAGGTCGAGGGTCCAGTTTGTGAAGATATCGTCGCTCGGTTTCATCTTCTGTTTGTCGGTCGTCGGCGGCAACATTTCGCTCCGGTATCTGGCCGTGTCGTTCAACCAGGCTGTGGGGGCCACGACGCCGTTCTTTACGGCGGTTTTTGCGTACCTGATGACTCTCAAGAAGGAGGGCTTGCTAACTTACGTTACTCTTGTACCTGTCGTCACCGGCGTTATTATTGCTAGTGGGGTAAGAACGTAATTATCCAAGTTCCTTTCCGTTTTGTTTTAGCTTAATTGTTATGAACAATGTGTTTTTACAATAATTTACTTCAACTTTGGTGTATAAAAACTTAAAAAGTAGAAAACCCAAAAGAGCAAGTTTGATATTCTACATGTTTATGTGGAGGGGTTGAGCTATGCTTTTTGTGTACAATGGAGGACACTACAATATTTTGTTAAAAAAAAAAAACAAGTGTATACAACGTCTCTCTCACAATAACTGATCAAGTGTTTAACTTATTAGTAATCTCGATCTCATTACTTATGTACGTTGTGTTGGTCACAAACTCACAATACGTGATCACATATAACTTACCAGTAATGAGATATTACTCTCATTTGGTTGTATGCCCATGTCTTTTTTTGCAAAACTTTCATGGGATTTGCATAAGATACTAATGCTCTTTCATAGTTGGGATTTTCATTTTACTTATAATTCGGTGTTTACCGTTTGATAAATGAATGATGTTGATCATTAGCCATTTACTCACTTTTTGTGTATTTACATTGAGTGAAGGGAGAACCGAGCTTTCACCTGTATGGATTTATAATGTGCATTGCTGCAACAGCAGCACGGGCGCTCAAGTCAGTTCTTCAAGGGATACTACTATCTTCTGAAGCGTAATGAACCAACACTCTTCAATATATAATGATTTGAATTATTACATCAAGTTTTATCGATTTGGTTTGGTTTACATCATGTTCAAATTTGTTTATCAGGGAAAAACTAAATTCTATGAATCTCCTCATGTACATGGGACCTGTAGCTTGTGTAATCCTTCTGCCTGCAGCACTTTGGATGGAAGAAGATGTGGTTGGGATAACCATTGCTCTTGCAAGAGATGATGTGAGCATCGTATGGTATCTAACATTCAATTCTGCCCTAGCATATTTTGTGAACTTGACCAACTTCTTGGTAACCAAACACACGAGTCCCCTGACTCTCCAGGTACATTATTCCTCTTCATGAACTCATTAAATCTAATTGTGTCATACGTTCAAGAATCTAGCATTGTCACTGCACACGAGCATCTGCTCCATTTCATTTATCCATATACATTATGAGCGAAGCTCAGAGTGGGATAAGGACTGGAATCCCTTACTGCATCTATCAAGATGAGCTTCGAATACTAAGAGCTAAACCGAATGTGCTGAATCGGTTTAACTCCAAACTAATGTCATTTCATTACCACAATATTGGTACTCTGTTTCATTGTTTCTACACAGTAAATATGATTTTGTGGCTGTTCTAGGTGTTGGGGAACGCAAAAGGAGCTGTTGCTGTGGTTATTTCAATTTTGATATTCAGAAATCCAGTGTCAGTAACTGGGATGATGGGTTACGGTCTCACAGTAACAGGAGTAATCCTCTACAGTGAAGCCAAGAAAAGGGGTAGATAAGTCATGGCTGAGCTCCTCAATCTAGAGTACTAATGAAAATATAACAACCCATAGTTTTTATGCAGTAGATAGAGGAAGAGGGCTTGGGACAACTGTATTAAGTGCTCTGTAGCCTGAGCCTCCCTTAATGTGCTAGCTTAATCTTTTCTGTTTGTTTCAGTCTTTCTTTCAAACCAATATTGGATGTCTCAGTTTCTGTACATTCCTACCATTTTGTTATAGTACTGAAATATTATTGCTCATACAAGAAATGTTGCATTCTATAAATTGTGATTAAGAAATGAAATTGGTGTTCATGAACTCTTCCCCATTACAGTTCCCCGTAACTCAAGTATAAATCAGAGTTATGACCCGAATCAGAATCAGGCTCAAGATAAGCATGCATAAACCCCAAAAAATGATGCAGATAATAGCTCGGCATATGGTTCTGTAATGTATAGCAATGTAGAATAGTAAGTTCAACACAATTAGTTGAGGGGATTATATAACCACAGATCATATGAACCAAATTAAGAAGGAACAGAATCCAGAAAGTATAGTTAATTGTCCTAAACTGTTTTCAATCAAAAGTCGAGAAGATAGTACGACTACCTAATGAAATTAGAATCCTTCTGAACTATACAGAGATGCTACTCAATCACAGACAAAAGAAACTGAAAACCTCAAGAAATCATATTAGAAAACACTATATGGATTTTAAAAAGCACAATCGAATCAACTAAGGGCAGGCCTGTGCCTTGACATAAGGTTCAAGCTTGTTTCTCCTCATCTACCTTTGGAGCCAAGTAGAACCTTATGTATCCCATCTCAGCAATCTTGTACTCAACCGCAACTAGTAGTTCGGAAGAGAGGCTGATGGATGGTAACTGTGTTTGACAAGGGGGATGCTTTTGTGAAGGAGTTGAAGTACCTTAAACTAAATCTCAATGAAACTGGCTCATTCATCTCTATGATTGTTGCCTGTTCAGGCTGCAATTCATAAAATCACAAAAACCAAAGTAAGTCACTGCATCCTATAAAAAACATAAGCTTCTGAAAGGTGATGTACATAATACAATTGCATTTGATAGCAATACCTTGTCAACAGTAGTGCTCTGACTGCAGACGATATAAACAGTGCCTATATCCCCACTTGTAGAGAACTTGACACATTCCTTTGTCACAGACATTACAACTGCAAGCACATCATCACATAGCTCAGAAGCACATACTACGAACAGGCCAAACTTAGAGCCACTTCTAAAGGGATAAGAACAATACCAGTATCACCAATGTCACTGAGGTGTTTGCAAATCCTGGTAAGTTCAGTAGAAGGCATCCTAACAATAGCATGGTATTCTGAATCTGGAATACCGAGGTACTCACTGTCGATGTCCATCAGCTTCATCTCACAATCAGAAATTCCATCTTGTGCAGCAATCCATAACCCAGAGAAAACATCCAAAATTAACACAAGAAACAAAAACACCGATCACAAAACTTCAACTGAATGCAGAAGGTGATAGTATGATTACTGATTAGTATCACAAACTTCAAAACCGTTATTCAACAAAAGGGCGCAAATGAAAAGGTCAGAGAAAATAAAGAACATACTGGGGGTCTCAAACATAAAGGTGACAGTATCATCACTCCCATCGTCAGCCCTGATGGTGAGGATGTCATCGTTGCCAGCGCCGTTGAGCATCTTAGACAAGTTACCGAGGTTCATACCCATGGAGATGCTCCGATCGCAGCGGTAGTGCCCGAAGCCTTCAGCTCTGAGAAGCAAAGCGACCAGGGCGACGTGGCTAGAGTCCATGGCCTGGAGGGAGAAGCCGGTTGAGGAGCAGTCGAAGTTGGCGTCGGTGACAAGGTCCTTAATGGACTCGATGACCTTCTTGAAGAGTGAGCCCTGGACCAACTGGAGCTCAAACATGGCTTCTGGCGAGGAAATTTAGGGTTTCTTTGGGGTGAAGTTGGGTGAGACTGAGAGATGACAGGGTTTTGAGAATTGGAGGGAGGGTTAGCCGTATAGTGGGAGAATAGCTTGGGTTGCAAGCCTCCGTTGTCTTTCAGTGCAAAGCGGGATCCAAGGTACAAGGTTAGGCCCAGCCGAGAATTTGCTGTTGTATATGAATTATGCTCATGTACACGACTCTTGGTTCTGCTAGTGGCTCGGAGCCAAACTTGTCTCTACTTAGCAAGGAAACTGAAACGTCAGTCTCCACGTTAATCATGTGCCTCACTTTGGATTGGACTTTTTGGCTTTGCATTTGCTATTGAATTCATGACAATTAGCTAAGTGAAATATAAAACCAAAGATTAGACGAATCTAAGAAGTGAAAGGACCCAAAAAGAGAACATCATACTACATTGTTTTCAATCAAAAGTCTGGAAGATAGTACCCGTTACCTAATGAATTAGAATACTTCTGAACTACAGAGATGCTTACTCATTCACTTAGAAAGCAGGGAAAACCTCGAATAGAAAATGTATAAGCAAATTTTCTACATGGACTTTCAAACGCACAATCAAGTTAACAAGGGGCAGGTCTATGCCGTGGCATAAGGTTCAAACTTGAGGCTTTGTCTCATCTTCCTCCTCTTCTATCTTTGGAGCCAAGTAGAACCTTATGTATCCCATCTCAGCAATCTTGTACTCAACAACAACTGGTAGCTCGGAAGAGAGGCTGATGGTAACTGTGTTTGACAGGGGGGAAGCTTTTGTGAAGGAGTTCATATACCTTAGAGCAAATGTCAATGAAACTGGCTCATTCATCTCAATGATTGTTGCTTCTTCAGGCTGCAATTAACAAAAACAGAAAAGCAAAGTTAATCACTGCATCCTACCAAAACCATAAGCTTCCAAAGGAGATGTACATAATTACAAGCATTTGATAGCAATACCTTGTCAACAGTAGTGTTCTGCCTACAAACAATATTAGCAGTACCGATATCCCCTCTTGTAGAGAACTTGACACCTTCCTTTGTCACAGATATCACCACTGCAAGCACGACAAAACATAACTCAGAAGCCCATAATACAAATAGGTCAAATTCACAACCACTTCTAAAAGGATTAGTAAAATACCAGTATCACCAATGCCACTGAGGTCTTTGCAAATCCTGGCAAATTCAGCAGAAGGCATCCTAACAATAGCATGGTATTCCGCCTCTGGAATTCCAAGATGCTCACTGTCGATATCCATCAACTTCATCTCAAAATCAGAAATCTTATCTTGTGCTGCAATCCATTACACAAAGAAAACAACCATATCAAAACAAGAAACTTAAACACAATCAGAAAACTACAACAAAAATGTACATTTAGAAGGCAATAACCATTTCCCCAACATTTTCTCCTAAACAGGAATCGCGTTCCAATCAAACTTTCCTCAAATATTCTCTCTCATTTCTCCGCATATCATTGTCTTCCAACAGCCCCTATATTATCAACTTTATATCTAAATTCAATAAAGATTCCAAGCCATTGGTCGGGCAACTCTGTATCAAAATCTCTACCAATCTTTAACTATTACATCAACCAGCTTATTTTCTATCCAAAAACTACGACACCAAAAACAATGAAAGTTCTACCAAATTCAATCTTGCTTCAATTTCAAGACCCACAACCTTCATTTCTAACCAAAAACGTAATTGCATACATACAAAGGTTTCAAGAAACCACCACACAAACAAAATTAACACATGTATAGTTTCCAGTGTAATTTTCTATCCAACTCCAACGAAACAGGTCATGATCTAAAACCAAATAAACCAATTTGAACTCAATTTCAAGATTCACAAGCCGATTTCTTTATATATATAAGAGCACAATTAACAGATCAATTATTCAACAAAAACCCTAATTCAATTAAAAGGGGGGCAAAAATGGAATAAAGAAACATACTGGGGCTCTCAAACATGAAGGTGACAGTGTCACTCCCGTCGTCAGCTTTGATGGTGATGATGTCATCGTTGCCGGCGCACTTGAGCATCTTGGACATGTTCCCCAGGTTCATCCCCATGGAGATGCTCCGGTCGCAGCGGTAGTGCTCAAACCCTTCAGATCTGAGAAGAAGGGCGACGAGCGCCACGTGGCTGGAGTCCATGGCCTGGAGGGAGAAGCCGGTGGCGGAGCAGTCGAAGTTGGCGTCGGTGACGAGGTCCTTAATGGACTCGAGGACCTTCTTGAGGAGCGAGCCTTGGACCAATCGGAGTTCCAACATGGTTTTTCCGGCGAGGAGAGAGTGAGAGAGATTAGGGTTTGGGTTTTGGAAGAAGACGAGAGAGAAATGAGGGGGAGAAGGGTTGGGGTTTATATAGTGGGTGCGGATTTTGGGTTTTATTGGCGGGATTTGGTGGAAATGTGTTCCCGCTCACGATTGGGGAGGAATTGTCTATGGTGAGTCTCCACATTTTTAATCATGTGCTCTCAAATTTGGAGTGGGTCAATGATTTGTTTGCATTTGCTATTTGAAGTTGATATTGAGTTGGTAAGGTTTGGAGAGCGAAAAGGGAGTGACATGTGTGTACAGTTTGCCCTAAAATTCATCATACGAAGTCAACTACGCAATTTATGTTAAAAATATTAGTTGTTATTAGAAAAATAAATACTACTAACTTGTCAATTAGTCGAGATTGTTTATTTGACTTAAACGGTAAGCCATAAATACCCTCAATTGCTGTTACATTGCACTTGGATAGTCAGTCATCTTTCTGCCCTTCGAAAATTGTAGAATCTAATAACATGTTTTGTTTTGTTTTGTTTTTCAGACGGAATATTTTCTCTACAAAGGGAAAATGCAAAAGTTTTGAATTGATGAGGATATATCTGCAATGTCATATTGGGTATGTTTGGTGCAGCTGGGCTTTATAGAAAAGCTGGCTTCTGCTTTTTTTAAAAAAATAAGCGGCTGAAAAGCAAAATGGCTGAGTGTTTGGTAACCTGGCTTTTTTTAGGTGCTTTTGATGGAAAAGACATTGGCAAAGTGTTTGGTAAACTGAAAGTTGGCTTGTGTTTTTTGTCTGTAAATGACTAATTTAGACATGAAATAAATTTTAACTTTAATTAAATGGTAATACCTAATAATTTTTAATTTTATGGCTAATTAAATATTTATTTATACTTAAATAAAATTTTTTCTAAATATAATTAATTACAAATCATTATGGTGAAATTATAGAAGGAAAAAAAAAATTGTGTGTCTTCGTCAATGTAACTGACGAGAATTAAGTAGCTAGATTCAATTTTTATCGGCTACATCTCTCTAACTGTTAGTTTATGTTTTAAACCAGCCATCCGGTAGTACTAACAGTGTCAGGAATCTCGCTGTTCTCTCTCTGGACGTAGCTAATACTTTGTTAGTGAACCACGTAAATCTGTGTTTTTCCTTACATCCGTTACAACACTAACATCGCAAAAAAAAAAAACAGAAATTCTCTTATGCCGACAACATTTTGTCGGTAAAGAGGCCTTATCCAGAAACTCTTTTTCCCGACAACCTCCTCGCCGGTAAAAGAAAGGCCAAGAATTATGCCGACGAAAATTTGTCGGTAGAGAATGCACCCAGAAATTTGCTCTGGACACCCTTCCTCCGATCTCTGATCGACGCTGCCCCAAAGCCGGCGATCCCAGCAGTATCGACGGAGTTCAAGGCGTCGACGAACCACTGCCTCTCGGACTTGGACTCGTTGGAGCCGCAGCTCGTCGGAGCGGGCGAATTGATCGGAAAAAGAAAGAGGCGAGTCGAGTCGAAAATGAGAGCGTCGATCATCATGGGGAGAGGGATGAGAGCTTGGAGATGAAGGTGGAGAGAAGCAGAAGGCGAGAGAGAAGAGGCGATGGCGATAGTGAGAGAGGAGGCGATGGCGAAGTAGGAGGTTAGGGGTAATAGATGGTATTTCGAAAAAATTCATTTAACTACAGTCTCCGCTATAGTGTCTGCTACAGTACCGAAGCAGAAACTGGCTTTCGGAAGCTGGAGTTCCCCTACTTCTACTTTTCAAGGAAAAAAGCCAGAGCTTTTTTTAAAAAACTGGCTGGAGGAGAGTTTACCAAACACATTTAAAGCCCCCCCCCCCCCCATTGTATATACAGCTACCGGCCAGATGCTTCCTCCTTCTATAGTTTTTTTTGTTTTTTTTTTAAACGATAAATTCTAACACATTGATGTCACATGAGTGATGTTTTGCATTCATTATAAATACCTTTCCATGATTTGACATCAAACAGAGAACAATTCCATTCTCATAGAGTCAAATTAGTGCACGTGTAGAACCACAGTAAAATTATAAATTGACCACAATGAAAATAAATATAAAAAGAAATTGGGTTTACTCTGTATTGCTCCAAAAATAACCGGAACGATGTCGACAAGGGTAGAATTATAGCAAAGGCGCTGTGAAAAACCAGAGGAAGCATAAAAAGCCTTGAATGGAGCCTAAACAACAACTAGTTTTCCTTGATTATTACTCCTCACTATCTTCTTTATAAACCCTTCAACCCAATCACACTCTTCTACAGTTGTATTCAACCCCCACCACCTCAAATCTCCCCAAAATTCTGAGCTCTCCTTTTGCTCATTCCCAATGGCTGATCTCAGCCCCAGGTCTGAGATCTCCTTCTTGCAGACCTTCCTCTGCAGTGCCTTCGCTGCTTGTTTCGCTGAGGTATCTAAATTTCACTTCTTTTTGGTTCGTTTTAGTTTCTAATCATGAGATTTGCTGAACTGGGTCGGTGGTTTGATGACCATTTTAGCTTAAAGATCTCTACTTTTAAGCTTAATCAGTGCATTTTCTTACTTGGTTTACGCTTGATTTTGTGTTTGAGTTATCCAGATAGATGTCTATACATTATCAGTTTTATGGGGTTGTGTTCTAAATTAGATGAAGTTAAATTTAAGGGCCTGATATGATGCATCTGGAAATTGAGTAATGTGGCTTTAAAGGCAATGTGGAATGGTGGTTGGCCATGTGATTATGTTAGGTTAGATCGTTAAGAGTCGGAATGTATTGGCTGGCATGATCTGCTGGCATGATCTAGTCGAGTATAAGCAATTCAAGTACAATGTGTAGGAAGCTAGTTGAGGTCTAAACTTCATGAATTTGTTTGTATTTGTAAGAATTACAGCTTGGTATATGACAGTTGATATATTATGTTGCAGTTTTGTACCATTCCGTTGGACACCGCTAAAGTTAGGCTCCAGCTCCAAAAGAAAGCAGTTGTAGGGGATGCTGCTGGTGCGCCAAAATATAAGGGCTTGTTGGGTACTATGGCTACCATTTCTAGGGAAGAAGGTTTAGCAGCACTTTGGAATGGTATAATTCCAGGATTACAACGACAATGCATCTATGGAGGCTTACGAATTGGGTTATATGATCCTGTGAGTTAAAATATCACTCTTTTGTGATACAAACTTGAATTGCCTGTTTAATGCTTTCTTTGTGACACATTCTGTATATCCATAAACTACTTGTTGAACAGGTAAAACTTTTCCTTGTTGGCAGTGCTTTTGTTGGAGAAATTCCTATATACCATAAAGTGCTTGCTGCACTATTGACTGGTTAGTGCAACCATCCTACTAATTTTATTGTATGCAAGTGTTTTTATCTGTAAAGTTCTCCAACTTACTGTCTATATATTCCTTGCCTTCTGAATTAGAAAGAGGGAAATTTAACATCCTATTTTTATGACAAACTGTTACATCACCAGGTGCTCTGGCTATCATAGTGGCTAATCCAACGGACCTTGTAAAGGTTCGACTCCAAGCTGAAGGAAAATTGCCAGCCGGAGTTCCTAGGCGTTACTCTGGAGCTAAAGATGCTTATTTCACTATAGTGAGGCAGGTTAGATTTCTTAAAGTAGAACAGTTTGCTTCTTTACTCCTTTCTTTATATATTTTCCTTATCAGCTTATTTATTTGTTTATTTATGATTGTCAAAAATAGGAAGGTTTGGGAGCTCTGTGGACTGGGCTGGGACCAAATGTAGCACGAAATGCTATTATAAATGCTGCTGAGCTAGCCAGTTATGATCAAGTGAAGGAGGTAACACCGCTGCTTTCAATCTCTGAAGTTCAAGTATTATTATAGCTCATCATTTATTGCTAATTTCTACATATAGGATGATAATCCCAATGAATCCTAATTCTTCATACTTATGCAGACAGTTTTGAAAATTCCAGGGTTCACTGACAATATTTTCACTCATCTCCTAGCTGGTCTGGGTGCTGGTTTCTTTGCAGTTTCTATTGGCTCTCCTGTTGATGTGGTACGCATTCTGAAACCCATTCCATTTTCCTTAATATTAAGTTTGGTACTTTTATTTATCATCATAAGGAGGTGATTATGTGTACCAGTTTAAAAATTCAATCACAGTGACTTGCATACGGATTAGAAAAGATATTGAAACCTCAAAGATATTAGCGACCAAATGTACTAGACTCGCTTCTCTTTTTGTTAATCATCAGCTTATATTCTTACTGTGGCTTCCAAGAACCGAATGCTGATGACATTGGTCAAGAATTATTACTACCTGAACTGTGAATATACAACAGAATTTTGAATATGGTTGCCAACTAGATGTGTAATGGATATTAATAGCTGATGTTATAAATAGTAAAATATTGACGAACATACAGTTACTAGGAAAATTGGATCTTTCATCCGTAGCATGCTGTGTTCTCATCAGTGTCATGTTGTATGTTCTCTCAAATTTTAATCATAACTGAATGTTGGTTTTGAAATGGTACCATAAACCTGCACGTTAATAGTTGCAGGCTACTACAAGGGTGGCTTGTGAAAGATTGTGTTGTCATTTCTTTACTGTATGAAACAATTTACATTATTAAGGCAAATGTTGCCTTGGATACCCTGCTTATGTTCCAGGTGAAATCTAGAATGATGGGAGATGCAAGTTACAAAAACACCTTTGATTGCTTCGTCAAAACTTTGAAGTATGAGGTATGTTGATTTATTTCAGTTTTCGTCCATTCACTGTACCAACCAATACTTCGCCAATCGCCAGAGGTGCAGAATTTGATGCTTTCATTACTGTTTTCAATATGTGTCTTCACTGTGGTTCTGAATTATTTATCTGTGGTCATTGACCTCTAGACCTGTTTAATGTCTAAGTAAAGTCTGAAACCACCAGCTGCGTAAAGTATCTATTAACTTGCGTCCACTGATATATATACAGGGGTTTTTGGCCTTCTATAAAGGGTTTCTTCCAAACTTTGGACGGCTAGGATCTTGGAATGTGCTTATGTTTCTAATGCTAGAGCAAGTAAGATAAGAATCATAGTATTTATTTAATCAGTTAATCAACCTGCCTGTATAAAGTAGTGATGCCTATTTGCTCTATTTTTTCTCCATGGCAGGCGAAAAATGTTTTCCGGGTATAAATCTGCTTTCTGGATTTTGAGTTTCCACGTATAAGCATGAATGCTCAGCTTCTGCTTGAGGATTGCCTCTTCTATTGTTAAAGATTCATTCTTTCGGTTTTCAGTTTTGTGTACTGTACTGTACTATAGTGTACTGCTGATATATTTGTATCATTGGATAGATATTGAAAATTAGATCTATTTAGAAGGCATATAATAGCATGTAGCCATGTACCCTCTAGTGGGAGAGCTATTCTATCCCACTGTACTGAACTTACAGTTCCATAATATTTATCAATTTCATTTTTATCCGAGTATATACACCAGATTTTGTTTGTTGTATTGCTTATACTTGATCTGATAAATTTGCAATTTGGTAAAAGCTGATCACCCATAAATAACCCTTTATGCATCGAAATGGAGACCCAGTTTGAGTTTAAGAACCAGCTTTCTTTATTTTCCCACATACAACACGGAATTGCTGTAAAATGGCTTCTCAATCATAAAAAATTACGTTTTTTTTTCCTCTTTGGATGGTGGTGGTGATGCTGTTTGGGGGTTGGTAGTTGATAACAATTTTCCATTGGCATTATTCTGTAAGAGCAAGCAATTTGTTGTCGACCAGTACTTACTCCTTTCGATGACAAACCAGAGAAGAGATCTATTGCAGAATCCATTTTCCCAGCTTTGCACAAACCTTCAATGATACTACTGTAAACTATAATATTCAGTTCCAACTTCTTGCCTTCCATTTCCCTAAGCAATTCCAGAGCTGTAGAAAGTTGTTGGTTGTTACATAGGCCATCAAGAAGAATTCATGCCTATAATAAACTCCATCCTGTACTAAAATTTGTTTGATCAATGTCCCTAGCTAGATGTGTTTAATTTTTAGTTACATTGGTTACATTACTGATATCGTGATTCGAGAGATCTCGATGTCAACTCTTGCTGCTCAATTTTTGATCATCCAAAAGCTCTTACTAGTTCATGATCATCTGTAATCGTATATATGGTGTCCCATTTCTCCTGTAAATGGGTCATAAACCATAAAAACTTGTGCTTTTTTTTTTTCTCTTTTTTCTTTAGATGAAACATTACATTGAAACAAGAGACACAATAAACAAATTACACATAAAACAATAACAGAAGGAAAGTAAACAAACTTGCATGATTTAGTACTGGTCGACTACGAATCTATAATAGAGTAGAAGGGCAACACTAGTACTAGCTAGTACTACATATGGCTTTCTTATTGCATCAAAACATCTAATTCCTAGGGACCGGGTAAACTTCAGCCTCGATTATCGACCCATTCCCGAGCTTGAAACCAGGGCTCATAGGAAACCCGACAACCTGACCGGGAGGAACCCTCCCTCCAGGAAACGTGACAACACTCTCCATGTATTGAGGATGGAACTGAGCTCCTCTACTAGCTTCAAACAGACTTGGTGCCGGGTCAAGCGAGAAGGCAAGCAAGTGAAGCAACCACACTGCCTTACCCAACTTCAGGAACTCCCTGTAAAACTGACTCCTGGGGTGGCTTCCTTCCACCACATATCGTCGCTGTTCTAAGTCTCCGAACAATGACGCCTCCATCTTGGGATGAACAATGGCCAAGTATTTGTTGCAGCAGAACTTGCCAAAGCTACACATGGGCAGCATATCGAGAAGCTCGAGGGCATCCATGCTCTCCATATCATTATATTGTGTGAAGCAATCTTGGCGATATTTTTCTGGGTTGAGAAGTGAAGAGGTGCTGCCGTCTATGTGAAAGCTCTCGTGGTCGAAGCCTTGGAAGATTTTTTTGGTAATGTAGGACTGAAGAGCATACTTGGCATTGGCATGTTGAGTTTGGATGACAGAGGAAGTGCTTATCATAGTGGCAGTGGTGGTGGCGGCTTCGATTGAACGTACCGCAGCAGCAATGTCCCATTCTGCAGCCCGCATGTGAGAGAGAAGAATCGAGGTGAAGGATTGTGATGCCTCCCTCACTAGCTTGATTGTACCCTCAAACAATTCTTGTACAGGAGATTCTAAAACAGTGACTGAAAAAAAAAAAAGGAAAAAAGAGAGCAACTGTCACAGAGTGTACAATCATTGTTTAAAAACTCTAGTTTTTTAGTTTCAATCGTTGCACTTATACATTTACCGTTTAATTTTCATTGCCTTCGTAAAATTCTAATGCAATGACTGTTTTAGCTTTTCGTCTACTGTGAAGATATCTTGACGATTTATCAATCAATATGTAAATTATAATAAAACCAATCTTAGAAGGAACAAAATGCTTTGTTAGGGTTTCTATTCTTCTCAGCACACTCGTCGTTTTAAATATTAACTAAAGAACACTCTTACATTAAATGAAATCTTTACTGGCATGTTTCCAAAAAAAAAAAAAAAAATTGGTATAAATTTCCAAATAATTAACAAACTTCAGATCAAATAGTTAATCGACCTAATTAGAGACGAAGAATGAAGTGGGTGTGATTATGTTACGGTTGTTACGTACCTGGACTGCAAAAAACCTTCCTTCTAGACGGAGGCCTGATCTTCTTGCCATTATTAGTGACGCTAACAATGCTCTTGAGCTTCTCTTTGAGTTGTTCAATCTCCATATCTCTAGCCTTTACCTCCCTCCTCAGCTCCTCAACCGCGGCCTCGTAAGGCGCCACCACCTCCATGACCAGCATATCGTCACTGCCGTGACACCTTCTCCTCAAGTACATCTCTCTCAATCCTCCCAGCTTTCTCAGCTCCCCCACCACCGCTAGGTCAGCCGCCTTCAGCTTCTCCGGGTTCCATGGACTATGTGCCTCTTGTAGGCTCACGTACGCATTCTTCATTGCCAGAACGATGTCGAACACTTCCTTCATGATTATTATCTCCACTCCCCTCACTACCTCCTCCACTTCATCTTCCTCCTCTTCTCCTCCGACACCATGATTGGAGGAAGAGTGTGAGTGCAGAAACTTTGGGAACCTTCCCGCCCGCGCCATTTCGGCTTTGTTTCTCCCCTTGACATCCTTACTTCTGAAATTTCAAAATATATACTACTATTCATTTTTACGCCTTAATACAATATTAAAGTATTACAATATTGAGAAAGTTTTTAAATTTACTAAACCTATACAACTGATCACTAACCTTGAGTTATTCTGAAAATAATTGCTGCTGTGGTTATCGGACCATAGAGACAACTTTATATGCTTTCCTGATCCGAACGGATCCCCATTGAAGTAGAGAACATGTGGATCGACTTCAACTTTCTTCGTTTCCAGGTTCTGATCTCGGTTGGTGGTCGTGTTCTTCTTCTTTCTGAGTAATAAGCCAAAGCAGACGTTAGCTTGTATTATATTATCGAAACAAAGCCTTTTTCGCACCAATTAAGAATGTGTAATATTTTGTGGGCGCCTACATTTTCATATGCTTCCTAGGACCAAGTGTACTGCATGCTGCTATGAACAATATTGAAGCTATACCATTTATAAGCGTGCATATTAGGAAACAGGAGTCGATGATATGTTGATCGATCCTTAGATAAAACTAGGCTAAACAAACTCTTAAGTAATCGAACAAAATAAAATGAGCGCAGTAAATCAAGTAATTTAGTATAAAGTATAATCTATGATCAAAAGAGACGTGAAATAAATTAAGAAACTATTTGTTACCTTGAAGCGTCAAGAAATGAGGAGCAAGTAAAGAAAGTGGAAAACATGGTTCTAAAACTAGATCGAGGAACCAGAATCAGATATGATAGCTCGCCGATGTTCTAGTTAACTGTGATCGAGTTGATGAAGAACAAGTAGTGCAAGTGCTTTAGTATTTATAGACGGACTGCTCTAAGTCTCCAAATACAATTTCTGTGCTGTACGTGGAGCCTAGCTAACAGTAAAAATCATAGTTTTTTTGTTGCAGGGACTGAAAAACTGTATATATTTTGGTTTATTTTCATGCTAACCCTAGTATATGTCGACTAAATCAGTTGATTCCATTGCCTTTAAGCACAGTAGAGCTGTTAAATGTATGATCCATGGTAAGACAACAGCAAGCTTATAAGCCAAGTACTGTGTTCTATTTTGTATTTTTCAATTACATACCACACAAGTCCCCCACAAAATTATGCACTTTCTTGTATGTACGACGTTGTTAGTCGGTAATAATCTTTTAGTTTTCATGCGTATTAACCATCATATTTGGATATTTTCTTTTTGGGTGGTAGCTACTTACTATTTTAGGATATTTTAATTTTCTAGGACATTTTTTAGGTTAGTGTTTTCAATGATAAAACATATTGATCATTCTCAAAAAAATAAAAAAGGGTTAATTTCAGTTTACTACACAAAACTTTGGGACAGGTTTCAGTTTCGTCCTTATTCTTTTAATTTAATCACGTGTGCCCTCCTACTTCTAATTTTCTATCAACCCGAGACAAAAATTCAATTTCACTTCAAACATGAAATCATTATCCGACGTGGACGAGACATGCTGGCCCACTTTTCAGTTTCCAACCCTTTTCAAATGGCATACCTTTTATTTTCGGCGCCAGCATGTCTCGTCCACGTCGGATGATGACGTCATGTTCGAAGTGAAATTGAATTTTTGTTTCGGGTTGATAAAAAATTAGAAGTAAGAAGGCACACGTGATTAAATTAAAAGAATAAGGACGAAATTGAAACCTGACCTAAAATTTTAGATAATAAATTGAAATTAATCTAATAAAAATGACAAAACTTATTATTGTTATTAAATTGCTCCTCCCGGGCAAAAAAGTACCCATCTATTGCCTTTTTAACACACCAAGCAACTTGTCTGATCCGTGGAAGTATCAAAATATCTATTTGGATATTTTAAGTATCGTCGAATCCATTGAGCGCCTTTAAGCTAGCACAGTACGTAGATCACTATATAATATGACCCATGGAAAGACAACAAGGCAATAGCTGTGCTCTATTTTGGTTCTTTTCAATAACAAGCCCCACAAAATAATTATGTGCCTCTTGTATAGTAAGTTGTTGTCGATCAATAATACCACCTTTTTAGTTTTTTTTTTTCATATCAAGATATTTTTAGATATTTCTTCTTTTGGGTTTGTAGCTGCATAATTACTTTTAGGATATATATATATGTTTAAGGAAGGATAATTTTGTAACTTTCTTGGTGTGTGTTGACCTAATTAGACTAGATATGTAGTATCTTTAATAGATAGGGAATCCCTGATTATTCGGGATACTTGATGTAATCCCTATATAAATGCCTCCTTATCAATCACTAAAACAACGCTTTGCTTATCTATTGTTTCTCCTACAACATGTTATCAGCACGTGGCTCTAGTCTTCGTCTAATAGCCCTGAAAAATTCATAAACCCTTGTTTCTGCTCAAACCCTGGGGTCTGGTAGATACAGATGAATCTTTGTGTGATCTCCTGCTTAAACCTGCTTACTAAGGGGAATACCGGGCGGGCCGGTCTTCTCCTCTCCGATGCCTAAGTTAGTACAGTTGGAATAGATACAACTTGAGCACATATGTAAGCGGTAGGGGAGAATCAGTTACCTATTAATGATGGTAGTTGGGGCCCTTATATAGGTGGCCGGTCTTGAGGTTTGGCCTTACCCTTCGATGTGGGACTGGTTCCCTTCAAAGGGCAGCTCTGGTGACCCCTTTGGCAAGCAGGCGCACTCGGTCCCAGGGTCCCTGGTAGCAGGATAGACTGCTGGACCCCGAGGCCGGGTGCTGGTGGTCCGGTCCCGAGCCTCTGGCCGGGCCCTGGTACAGTAGCTGCGGGTCTGTGGGCCTGCTGTAGCCCCTTTGTGGCTACTGTCAACAAGTCCCCCAAGTTCTCGGTCAAGTGCAATCTTGAATGGGGACTTAATCTGTCTTGTTCTTGCCCTGCAGACCCGCAGGGTTACCAACCCAACGGTGCCCAGTCCCCCAGGTCCGCGTTAAAGATTGGGCGTGACCGGGGTGAGTACCTGTTACCGATGGTGAGCAACAATTTATAAGTACGTTTGCAATATAAGTAGTACTGTGCTCGAGTGTTGTGGTGCTATGAACATGGGGTGGGGTGAAACCCGGAGAGTGCATGAGATGATGCCATGCAAAATATGTGTGCATGGAATGATAATGGAGCGTTGAAATCCGCCATGCAATAGATGTGTGCATGGAATGATAATGGGGCGTTGAAATCCGCCATGCAAAAGATGTGTGCATGGAATTTCGACCGGGCGCTCTGCCATATCGGTACGAAGCGGAGCTCACTGGGCCTATACCGGGCGTTCTGCGAAAACGGTACGGAGCGGAGCTGACTGGGCCTCTACCGGGCGTTCTGCCAAATCGGTACGGAGCGGAGCTCACTGGGCCTCTACCGGGCGTTCTGCCAAATCGGTACGGAGCGGAGAACATGGGACCTCGACCGGGCGTTCTGCCATATCGAGACGAGTTCATATTGCTAGACTGCGGGGGGTGGCCCCGGTGTTGCAGTCTGTTTGATGCACCGGTCAACACTTGCTAGTTCTTCTCAGCTTGTGTTGATTAAGCGTTGAGGTAAGGGGGGTGGCGTTGAGGTGACAAAGCTCGCCGTGCAGCCCCATGTTGATCGCAGTTCAGTGCGATGCAGGGTTTTTATCCTACTAGACAAGAGTACATGTGTTAAATGTAAGCTCACCCGGGTGTATAAAGCACATGCCAGTCGAATGTTCTCATAACCGGGGTCATGCCATGGAACCGGGCGGGACTCGACCGGGCGTCCTGCCATATCGAGACGAGTCCCCCAGTGAGATGCCATGGGGCCGGGTGGATCTCGTTCCCGGAAAAAGGATGCTCTCGAGCCGGTTGGATGATCATAGCTGGGGAGAAGGTGTCGAGCCGGTTGACTGATCATAGCCGGTGACCTGCAGCTGGGTGGACCTCGACCGGGCGTCCTGCCATATCGAGACGAGTCCCCCAGTGAGATGTAGTGAAGATGCCATGCAGCCGGTTGAATGATACCTAACCGCGAACTGCGATGGAACCGGATGGATGGCTCATACCCGGGATAATGCTCTCGAAGCGGTTTGGGAAACCATAACCGGTGAGAGGTCTTCAGGCCGGTTGAAAGATCATAACCGGTGACCTGCAGCTGTGGAGCCTAGGGAAGTGGAGGGGCGGCCTGACGCCTCGGTTCTCACTCCTAACTACCCTGTCGCCAGCGTGCGAGACAAGTGGCTGACATGCATTTAAGAAGGAAGTCCATCAGTCCCATCAGTTATGATGTCATGGGCAGTTTACCAATGCTGGGACACGTGCCAGTAGGGAGCGGTCTTGAGATGAAGGGCCTGGATTCGCAGGCGTTTGAGTTGCTCTGATTGCGTGTTTTTGAGGAATTTCAAATGCCTAGGGCACCGGTCCCCCCTATAAAAGGCATCTTCTGCTCTTCTTTCTGTTTTTGCTTCCTGCTTTAGAGAGACTAAGAGAAAGAGAGAAATCCGGCGAAAGCTCTCAGTTCCTTGTCCTACGACCTTCGTTGCTCTCAAGCGCCCTTCAGTTGCTTCCTACCATTGCTCGCTGCTTTTGCAGGGCGGACTTTCCTCGGTTGAGCATATTAATCGGTAAGTTGTTGCTTTCCTTGCCCCGGTGTTGTTCTTGTTTTTGCTTTTGGTGTTTTGCGGCGGGGGGGGGGGGGGGGGAATCTCTGTCGCCGACTGAGTTTTTTTAATCGGAGCGTCTGCGGCGATATTGGGGAGGGGCCGCAAAGGGCGCTGTTCTAGCCTGTTGCTGACCAGCGCTAGGGTTTTGTTTTCTTCTCCTTAGGTTAAGATGTCTTCTTCAAGTTCTGATGGGGCTTCCGAATCGGCTGTCAGAGAGGGGCTTCGTCTTCGTCTTCGTCTTCGTCTGCGTCTTCCTGGTCTGAATCCCCGGTGTCTGAAATACCGCACGGGGTGCGCCTTGCCGGTGCTCCGCCCGTGAGCCACACCATCGGTAGAGGAAAAGGTGCCGTGGTGTGTGATGAACCGGAGGGTAGCATGACCCCTGGAGAGATTGCAGCTTTCCGGGAAACGTGGAGTATCCCGGATGAAGTCTTGCTGCGACCACTGGATCCTGGAGAGTCAGCCTGCAACCCGGAGGCAGGTTGGGTTGCCGTGCATCAGGATCAGTTCCGGCATGGATTCTCGCTCCCGCTGCCAGATTTCGTACAGTATATGCTGAGTGCGCTGTAAGTGTCGCCCGCGCAGCTTCCTGGGCTGCAGTGGAGGCGACTACTGAGCCTCGGCTGCCTATACGGGCTGTCCGGAATGACCATGCCAACGGTAAACGAATTCCGGGCCTTGTATAGGTTGTCCTACTCGAGGAAGCAGGGGTCCCGGGGTTGCCTGTCCTTCAACGCCCGGGCAGGCCAATCGATCATCACCAACATGCCTTCCTGGGTAGACAACGGCTGGAGAAAGAAGGTGGTGATGGCGGGCGGGAAGTGGCAGATGAATAGGAAGATGTACCGGGTTCCTGGTGCCTTCCAGCCTATTGGCGACCAGTCGTTCGAGCTATCTGAGCTGGAGCAGGAGAGGATCTTAACTGTGCTCGGATGTTGGGACGAGCTGGAATGGAGTTCCTACAACTTCATCCGGCGAGAAGTGCTGGAATACTGTTGTCTCGGGCGGGATCCCGGTGGGTAGCAAGCCCTAGCGGTGATACTTGTGCTAGCTTTGTTTAAAAATATTAACTGTTTACTTGTCCTGCAGGTGCATCTTCCCGGGCGGTCATCAAGCCCGAAACCACTCTCTCTATGGACGGTGAAGACCTCCTTAACAAGTTGAAGGAGAAAGGCGAGACCGTCTCGCGGACCTCGGTGGATGAAGAGTCCGGTCGGCTCACGGTTCATCCCGAGCCGAGGGCCATGGATGTTGACGACGGCGCCTACATCCTGAGGCGTGTGAAGAGCCATCCCGCTGCGCCCAAGGCGGTGCCCGGTAAGGGCAAGTCTACCGGGGGGCCAGTGAGGATTCCCGGTGGAGTGAGCCGGATCCCCAACCGTCCGGGGGCAGCTGCGCTCGTGACCCGGGTCTCCCGGGTAGGCGCACAATCTACTTCTTCTCCGGACGGCCGGGGAGAGAAGCGGAGGGGCGCCGACATTCCTCCCTCCACGCTGGTGATGCTTACCGGCGGTTCGTCCAGGGAGAGCTTGGCCAAACGGCTCAAGATAACCAGCGGTGCTGCTGGCTCCACTGGGGAGAAGGTTGCCGCCGCTCGGCAGAGTAGCCCCATGCCCGCGGAGGCACCGAGGGGAAGCCCGGACAATGCATTCGTCCGGCAGGTGGCAGCGGACCTGGCTAACCTTGGCCTGGACAGGCCTGGAGTTGTTGGAGCTCTGGCGGGCGGGAACTGCCCAAAATGCAAGGAATCCGTCCTCCGGGTAAGCACTAACTGTTGCCACTACACTGCTTGTAGCTTGTTTTCTTACTGCTTGATTAACTGTCGCTGTTGTTGTGCAGTTGTTGTACAGTCTGTACCAACCGGACTCGAGCGAGGAACTGCCGGAGCTGAAGAGGCAGATAGCTGCTTTATCAGAGGACCGACAGCGCCTGGAGGTGGAGAAGTCCCTCTCGAATCGGGAGAGGGCCAGATCGGAGGAGAGGGCCAAGAAGCAGGAGGAGAAGGCCAAGATTCAGGAGGAGCAGATCCGAACCCTGGAGAGGGAGAAGGAGCGGGCCGAAGCTGAGAGGGCCACGCTGGAAGCCAAGGTGGATGAGCTCCAGCTGGGAGCCACCGCTCCGCGCGCCGATGCCGCTGTTGCTACCGGGGAGGAGGACCCGGAACTCTATGAGCGGTTCGTTCTCAAGTATCAGCAGAGCGAGCAATTCCTAGAGTTCCTGGAGAAGGCCAGGGAATCGGGCATCTCAGATGCATACGAGGAATGGGCAGAGAAGGGGTGGCTGGACACTTCCCAAATGCCGACTGGTGCTGAAGGAGATATCCATGAACAGTCGGAGGAGGGGCAGCTAGGGGAGGGGCAGCCGGAAGAAGTGATTCGCTCGGACTTGGATTCTTTTACCAACGGTACCGGTACCAAGTCTCCCCAAGCCAGGGCCAGTGCCGGGACAGAGGTCGACGACGAGGCTACTGCAAGAGAGGCTGGCGGATTACCCGCTGAAGGTGGAGGCGCGGCTCCTTAGGATTTTGCTCTTGCTCTTTTTTCTTGTAATCCCTCCAGAACGGTTACTGCTTGTAAAATTGCTTAACTATGAATATATTTGAATTTGCGGAGCCGGTAGAATTTCTCAAAAGTAGTTTGCATATATATCTTGGGGTGTTACAACGGTTGAACCGGATGCATGCCAAACTAACCGGAGGCTTGGGCAAGCCTACCAGCCCTGGTCTTGCTCCCGGTCGGGGTCTGCTCTCCTTTCCCCCACGTACCGCTGGAGCTGGCCGTTATTAATCAAACCCTGCACCGCTGTCTTGAGAGCACAGCACTGACTCGTTCGATGAGTAGCTTCATCATGATAGGAGCAGTACTTGCCCGTTTGTGCTGTGGTAAGTTTCCCCTTCGGGTACTTTCTCTTGGGCGGCGGGGGAATGGCGTTCCCGTTCTCAAGCAAAATATCCTCATACGAAGAGGTGAGAGCGGTGAAGACCTCTTGACCGACCGGTGGTGCTGGCATGATTGCCAGGGGGCGTTCTTGCCGGTACGGCGCCGACTTGTGCTCGCCCTGGAGCTTATCAGGATAAGGCCTCTGCTGCCTTTGCGCCCAGTTTCTGTTGTTGTGCCGGTTGGGTCGAGCGGCGCGGTTCTCAGTCCGCTGACTGGGCTTGTCCTCCTGGCCGGGCGGGGGGTTCTCTTCTCGGGGATGGTCTTCCTGCTGCTCATCCCGCTTCCTCTTCAGCAGGTGGTGCCCATATGTTTCGTGATTGGCCTGAGTATGCCGGATGGCCATAGCCATCAACTCATCGTACCCCTGCGGGAGCTCTACCCGGATGGCGTAGGAAAACTTCCCTGGCCGGAGCCCTTGCTTAAACGCCATCTCGGCGATGTCCTTGTCAAGGTTCCGAACCCCGGCCGTGGCCGTTTGCTAACGGTTGACAAAGGTCCTCAGTTCCTCTCCAGGTGCTTGCATGCAGTTGAAGAGGATGGTCGATGTCCGGGCTCCCTCGACCCGGAGGATGAAGCGGCCTACAAACCGGTCGGCTAACTGTTCGAATGCCTCGATCGAGTTCGCCGGAAGCTCATAGAACCAGCTGAGCGCCTCTCCAGATAGAGTTTCCTGTAAAATGTTGCAGCATACTGCATCAGAGTAGCCCTTGGCGCATGTCTGGGACCGAAAACTGTCCAGGTGCTGGTACGGGCAACCGGATCTGGAATAGGTGAGCTTGAGGGACTTCTGGTTACCAGACCTTCCCGACTCCATAACTCGGTGCGAGAAAGGGCCCATGCGCTCACTGAACCGCGCGCCCTCCATCGGTCGTGCCGCTCTGCGCTCGTTGGCCTCCATTTGGGCCTTCAAGTCCGACACAGTGTCGGCCAATATCTGCAATGCCCGTGCAGCCGGGGTCTCGACTTCCTCTTCAAACGAAGTGTGAAGCGGGCAGGGTGTTGGCGTGCTCTTCGGCGGACCTGCACCGGCCGGTGACCTTGTTCGCTCGGCATCACGGGTCCGACCGCCCGATGATTGCCCTGCCTCGATCTGCTGAGTTCGGACTGGCGGGGGTGCCGCTTGCGCCCTGTCCATAGCGTCGCTGCGCTGTTGGCCTCTCTCTAGGGCGGCTACCAGGGCAGCGTTTACCGCCTCCATCTCTTCGTGCCGGGCGTTGGACTTAGCTCTGTCCCTGTCACCCTCCTCACGCAGACGGCTGACCTCTTTGGCCATTGCCCGTATCTCTCCCGCCATACTGCTCTGGTCGGGGCTGTAGGTGAGATCCCGATCACTGTCACAGTGCGGGCTCTCGGATCGGTCGCTCGGATCATCCGAGAACGTCAAGGAGAAGCCCCGGAGCACTGGTCCGTCTTCCTCTGCCGGGCCTTTCCCGCGCGAGCTGTCGTGGTGTCCCGGTCCCGGCATGCCGGACAGCCCCCCACAGCTTCCTCCTTCCTGACCGGTGCCCTGGTTGTCATGCGGCTCCCGCGTGACGACCGGGGTGGAGATGAGCGTTTGCACTAATGCAACATGCCCCTCCTCGGTGGTACCTCTCTCTTGCCTTGCTTCCGAACTCTCTGTCATCGGCAGATGCCTACACAGCTCTTTGTTCAAGGTTCCCACATATGGCGCCAATTGTTTCTGCTCAAACCCTGGGGCCTGGTAGATACAGATGAATCCTTGTGTGATCTCCTGCTTAAACCTACTTACTAAGGGGAATACCAGGCGGGCCGGTCTTCTCCTCTCCGATGCCTAAGTTAGTACAGTTGGAATAGATACAACTTGAGCACGTATGTAAGCGGTAGGGAGAATCAGTTACCTATTAATGAGGGTAGTTGGGGCCCTTATATAGGTGGCCGGTCTTGATGTTTGGCCTTACCCTTCGATGTGGGACTGGTTCCCTTCAAAGGGCAGCTCTGGTGACCCCTTTGGCAAGCAGGCGCACTCGGTCCCAGGGTCCCTGGTAGCAGGATAGACTGCTGGACCCCGAGGCCGGGTGCTGGTGGTCCGGTCCCGAGCCTCTGGCCGGGCCCTGGTACAGTAGCTGTGGGTCTGTGGGCCTGCTGTAGCCCCTTTGTGGCTACTGTCAACAACCCTAGGTTTCTAATCTGAAAAAAAAAAAAAAAATCAGAAACCGTAAATGCTCTTTTCTACCTGCAACTGCTTGTCAACAAAGAAGACCCCCCCCCCCCCCCCCCCCCAACAAGAAATCCTCTTCCGCTGACAACCCTTTCGTCGGAAGAAACAAACAAATTCATAGGCTCCAAGTTCTGCAGGCAACCCTTTGTCGGCAAAGACAAGAATTTCATAAATCTCATTCTGTCGACGACATCTTTGTCGGCAGAGAACGAAGATTCTCAGGGCACCCAGATATCTTCTCTGGGCACCCTCCTCCGATCGGCGTCGCCTGTATAACGTCGACGCCCCTCCGCGCAGCAGAAGAGCTGCCCAACCAAGTTGTCGTCGCTCCAATCCAGCGGCCATTCTCCAGGGCCGCCCTCCGCCTCGACGACTGCCCGGTCTGGCGAAGCCAAAGGACAACCTCGTGCCACTCTGACACGGCCCTAGCGCGCCCCAGCCTCCTCCGACGTCCCTGCCCAGCGCCGCCCTCAAATTCGGCAGCGCCCCAGCGTGGCATCATCGTTTTGCTCGACCCGATTTTCGCCGACCCGACCCGTCTGCAAGTGGTGCTGACCCGATCTTACCCGAAAATAAGTTGACCTGGTCAATTGGTTCCGATCCGACCCGATTCAGTGAGAAGATGGGCAAAACGGTAATTGTACTTACCCTAGATAAAATATTTTTACCCTACGGGTTAAAACAGTTACTGCAATAATTCTCTAATTAGTTTTACTGCCTATATATGGTAAATATGACTAACCATATGCTTTTTTTTTTTCATGAAACTTATTGCACGACGCATCGCGATGGAATTGCGAGAATTATTCGTTGCACGTACATGGAAGAGCATCTCAAATTTGCATAAAAATCAGAACCGAGTCCTCAAGCACAATTTTTATTAAACGCAGTTCATTTGACGAACTAGCAAGTATGATTTTATAAAAGTTCTCGTTTTTCGCAATTTCAATTATTTGAACTTGTGTGCTTTTCAGGACGATACAAAGGGGCCCCACCCACCCCAGCGTATCACAGTATTTAAGGGGTAACTGTGATGTTACCGTCCAAAGTTGTGCTTGTGGCTGTGATGTCACTGTGAACCACAACTCTTCGTGACACTACCAGAAAAAAAGGTTTTCCCGACGAAAAAAAAAAACGGCCGACGACTAAAAATTTTCGTCGGTAATTCTATAGAATGGCCGACAATTTTATTTTTCGTCGGTGGGAAAATAAAATCGTCGGCCATAGTTTAACCATAGCCGACGATACTTTTTTTTCGTTGGTATAAACAAAAATCGTCGGCTATATTCATACTTCAGTCGACGATTTTAGATTTTCGTCGGCCTTTCTCTGAAACATTAGCCGACGAAAACTTTTGAACTTTTGGCCGACGAAATTGACATTTTCGTCGGCTATAAGTCTATATATTTTCAGATCTGATCAGCTGCTCATTTAAAAAAGAAAAAGAAAAAAAAACGGGAGAAAGAGTGAAAAATCTGTGGGTATTGTTGAAATCCGTCCTGTCTTACATTGTGGAGGTATATATATGTACGTATATGTGTATATATGTTGATTTTGAGTTTTAGTTGAGTTGATTTTGAGTTTTAGTGATTTTGAGTTAGTAAGTGATTTTTTGTTTTGTTGTTGTTTTAGTGTTAGAATGTATGTATATATGTTGATTTTGAGTTGTAGTTGATCATGAGTTGATTTTAAGTTAGAGTTTAATTATGTGTTTTAATTTGATGTTATTTTAATTAGTGTTAAAATATATATATATATATATATATATATATATATATATATATATTTGTGTGTGTGTGTGCATGTGTGTGTGGAGTTTAATTATATAACTAATGGTTGTTGACAGTGTAATTAACTTAAATAATAGTTGATATATAGTGTAACTTAAATAATGATTGTTAATGGTATATATATATATATATATATATATATATATGAGTTGATGTTGATAATAATATATTTTGTAATGTAATTAATTATTAAGGATTTATATATATATATATATATATATATATATATATGTTTGTGTTAATTAATTTCTTATTAATTAAAGTTATATATATATATATATATATATATATATATATTATTTTCAGGCTATATATATATGGATCCGGATAAGAGTTGGATTTCGCTTTCAAGGCATGACCGACGATACACTACAGGAGTTGTGAATTTTTTGCAGTTCGTCGAGGAAAATGCAAACGGGAATGAATACCATTATTGCCCGTGCAATAAATGTAGGTGTCGCAGTGATATGTGTCGATTTCCGATTAAGACAGTATGAGAGCACCTAAAGAGTAAAGGGTTTTGGCCGAAGTACACGCGTTGGATATATCACGGTGAGCCATCATTAGATGGATCGCATGATCATGGACAGTTTTTTTAGGCGGGCAGTAGTAGTACATCCAACGATTCAACAATGACATTCGTCAACGACGTGTTTCCTTTTGAAAGCGGTGTACGTGGGGAACAATATATGCATGACCCGGTGCAACCCTTCCCACAAGTTGTCAACACTGCTGCCTTTGACAAGTACAACAAACTGATTGCATTGCAACAGACCCCTGTGTCTTCAAGTTCTGAGAAGACAGTTCTTCAAAGTGTGATGGAGGTAATGAGGATTAAAATCGAGACAAAATCGACTATCAGGCAAGTGGATGAATATCTACAGTACACTTCTTCGTTGTTGGAGGAGGGTCATCGTAATCCTACCAATCACCGTAAGGTCCGAAGTATCCTCAAAGATCTAGGGCTTTCCTACATTAAGATCTATGCATGCGCATTTGACTGCGTTCTCTTCTGGGGTAAAGATGCAGAAGGGAATGACCTTGCTAGCCTTGACGCATGTCCGATATGTTAGTCTGACCGATATAAGTTGACGGGAGCAGGCAATAAGAAACCTGTGAAAGTGGTTCGGTATTTTCCGTTGAGAGATAGGCTTGAGCGGTTGTACATGTCAGAAACCACCGCAAAAGCTATGAGATGGCACGGTGAGCGGGACGCGGGAGACGCAGATATCATGACACACATCTCTGACGGAGCGGCTTGGAAGCATATAAACAATGAGTTTCCTCATTTTGCGTCAGATGTCAGAAACGTCAAGCTCGGGCTCTCAACCGACGGGTTCAACCCTTTCGGCACCATGAGTCTTTCATACAGTATATGGCCGGTGGTTTTGGTACCTTATAACCTTCCTCCGTGGATGTGCATGAAGAAGGAATATAATATGTTGACGTTGTTGATTCCGGGGCCTGGTTACCCAAGGAAATGTCTCGATGTGTATATGAGACCATTGATTGAAGAGCTTAAGGTATTGTGGGACGTTGGTCATCCCACTTTTGACAAGTACAAGGAGGAGACGTTCCAGATGCATACCATGGTTATTGGTACCATCAATGATTTTCCTGCTTATAGGATGTTGTCGGGCAGCGTTGTTAGGGGATACAAGGCTTGTCCAGAGTGCCTCAACGATTATGGGAGCACCCCTCATTGCAACAAGATATGCAGAATGGGTCATCGTGTGTTCCTTCCGGCGGATCACCACTGACGTTACGAGTCCCCCGCATTTGATAGAACTGAAGAACACGGTGGTCCTCCCAGAAGATGGACGGGAAGAGAAATTTTAGCAGTGCTTAATGTGTACGATTTTGGGCCCCTCAGCAATCATCCCGATATTGTAGCGGAAATACCTGAAAGACCTGAGGAGTACAAATTATGGACACATAAGAGCATATTGTGGGAACTCCCGTACTAGTGTGAGTTGCTGATCCGTCACTTCCTAGACGTTATGCACATAGAAAAAAATGTTTCTGAAAGTGTGGTGGGCACAACGCTGAACTTGGAGGGGAAGACGAAAAACGGTCCTAAGGCTCGCACTGATCTGCAAAACATGAATATCAGAAAACAACTATGGTTGAAACAAGGGAAGAGAAAAATGCCTCAAGCTCCTTACACCGTCAAGCCTGAGCATAAATCAGAAATTTTCCATTGGATAAGTCGGGCCAAGTATCCTTCAGGCTTTGCTGGAAATATAGCCAAGTGTGTGAACAGACAATTCAACAATCTTTACAGGTTGAAAAGTCATGACAATCATATCCTGCTACAACGTCTCTTCCCTGTTTTCATTCGACCGTTCCTTCCCCGTCACGTTGTGGACCCGTTAGTAGTGTTGGCAAGATTTTTCCAGACGGTATGCACACGGGAAGTGAGAAAATCTGACCTCCGGGAAATGGAACAAGACATCGTTCATATCATGTGTAAATTTGAGATGATATTTCCTCCAAATTTTTTCGACATCATGCCTCACCTCATGATCCATCTTCCTCGGCAGTTGTTGCTTACCGGTCCTGTGCACTTCACTTGGATGTATCCGATGGAAAGGTACGTATTTTACACCTTATGTTAATTTCCTCATCAATATATGTGATTTAGTATTAATGTATTATCATAACACTTTAAAAACTTGATTTATAGGCAACTTGGACAATACGGTGATTTTGTCCAAAACAGATCCGCACCTGAAGGATGGATAGCTGAAGCATATATTGTGCACAAGTGCGTCACCTACATGAAGCTGTATTTAGGAGCGTTACAGGAAATCATACCGGAAGATGTACCTTCACAGTTCAATCTTTCCATACTCTCCGACGATGTTGTACTCGGTGGAAAAATGCCAGTTTCCTACAAGTTGAAAGATTATGAGGTAGCCATTGCACATTGGTGGGTACTAATTAACTGTCCAGAAGTTCAGTTTTGGAAGAACATGCATCTAAACTGTGAACAAGTAGGAGGTGATCTCGATTACCACAACCGGACATTCGCAGAGTATTTCGGCCGCTGGGTACGTAACTTTAACATTATTCTATACGTATTTATATATTATTGTGTATAATTATTCATATTTATAGTTGATTCTGATGGTTGCAGATGGACCTTATTAAAAATGATAATCACCCAAATTGGTCACACGAACTCAGACTTCTGGCGATGAAGTCGGTCTATTCAAAAGTTTATGCGACGTGCAAGGTGAATGGTGTGTTATTTCGATGTGAAGAGAGAGACCTCAGACTGAAAACACAAAATTCAGGGGTTATGGCACATGGTGGGGATGATGGAGTTGACTATTACGGTGTTCTCCATTCAGTTGTGGAACTGCATTATGGGGAAGGCATGAAAGTGCACCTTTTCAAGTGTAGATGGTTTGACACACGGCCGCAGAGCATGAAAACCGATCAATACGGCATAACTTCTGTGAACACTAGTACATTATGGTATGAGGACGACCCGTTCGTTTTAGCCACATGGGTGAAACAAGTGTTTTATCTTGATGATCTCGCCAAGGGTGACCCGTGGAAAGTAGTCAACACTATCCACCATCGCAACATTTACCTGGCGTCTACACTTGAAGTGGCTGAAGAGAACGAGGAAGGGGGCACCGCGTATCAAGAGCCCAACTCAAACGGTATTCCTGACTCCTCTTTTATTCGCCTAGACACGCCGGTGCGAATTCGACGTGAAGAGCCACTGCTTGTTGATGTTGATCCAAATGAAGAAACTAACGAGGACTCTAGTGGTGAGGAAAGACATAGATTAACCCTATCGAGCAATTCAGAAACCGAAGAAGACTCATCCGATGATTCCGATTACAATCCGACGGATTAAGTAATTTAGATGATGTAATCCTTTCATTTGTAATCCACTCATTTCTAATGAACGGGCGTGGGGATGAGCCTCCCAGCTAGGCTGGGTTCCAAACCCCTTAAAAAAAAAATTTGAAATATGTTCACTGCCGGGTTTCTGTTTTTTTTATGTCCAATTTTGGTTATATATGAACAGGACATAGGAATACGAGAGGTGTAAAACCACTGATTTTTTTTTTTATTTTTTTCATAGAATAGCCGACGAAAAATGCATTATTTCGTCCGCTATACTCATAATAGCCGACGAAAAATGCGTGGTTTCGTCGGCCATAACTATATTGAAAAATACATATTTTATTGTAGACAGAAAACGACAAAAGAATAGCCGACGAGTACTAGGTTTGATTTCGTCGGCTATGATTAAAAACAAAAACAAAAAAAGACCAGCTTCTATTTTCTATCACTATCGACAAACCATTGCTTCACTCTTCAAATGCAAATATGTCGTCAAATAAGATATGACCGAAATAATGAAATACGTCTACGGTTGAAAAATGACAAGATTCCGACAAAATCTGTGTGCCGAATGTTGCGGTTAACTGTTTTTTACTTCCGTTTTCCTATGGGTAGCCTGACGTTCGGTAAATATTTTGAGGAAAATTTTTAAACGATTAGTTGCGTCTCATCCATTTGAAACTATTATCTGTTGAAGGTCAGGCCAGAAACCGTCGTCTAACTAGACTAATTTCCGTTTTAAAGCGTTTAGAGGTTTGATTTAGTGGTTTGACCAACAGTTTAGCCGACGAAAATTATATGTCGTTGGCTAAACTCTTGCGATCCGCTTATTGTCCGCCGTTGGATGGCTCAGATCCAACGGCTGCTGATTTTCCAAAGCATAGCCGACAAAATATTTAAAATCGTCAGCTAAACTCTTGCGATTCGCGCCTTTTTATTGTCCGCCGTTGGATGGCGCAGATCAGACGGCTGCTGATCTCCTAAAGTATAGCCGACGACATTTAAAGCATAGTCGACGACATTCGAAGAATAGCCGACGAGTAACAAAGATTTCGTCGGACGAGTAACAAAGATTTCGTCGGCTATTTAAAGAATAGCCGACGAAATCTTTTTTAATCGTCGGCTATTCTTTCTGCCATAAATCAGAAACTCGCGAACCCTAGCCGACTTTTTCCTCTCCTCCTCCTCCTCCTCCTGCTCCTCCAATCTGCCGCTCTCCTGCTCCAATCCGCCGCTCTGCTCCTCCTCCTCCGATCCTCCTCCTTTTCCTCAAGATTCCGGCTGGCCTCCTCCTCCTCCTCCTTCCCCTCCGCCTTCCCCTCCTCCTCCGACCTCCTTCCCCTCCTCCTCCGGCCTCCTCCTCCTCCGATCCGGTTAATTTTTTTTTTTCAATTTAGTTTAATTTTATAATTTGTTATATATTTAATTTTAATTATATAAATTGTTATATATTTGTTAATAAATTTAATTTTAAAAAATTGTTATATATTTGTTATATATTTAATTTTAATTATATAAATTGTTATATATTTAATTTTAATTATATAAATTGTTATATATTTGTTAATTATATATTTGTTAATAAATTTAATTGTTATATATTTGTTATATTTTAGGTATATAAATTGTTATATATTTAATTTTAATTATATAAACTGTTATATAAATTGTTATATATAAATTGTTAAATTAATTATATATATATAAATTGGTAGTCTAATTATATAAATGGTTATATTTTTGTTAATATATAAATGGTTATTTGTATTTATATATATATGTTAATAATGAAATATAGTTATATTTGTATATAAATAGTTATATTTAGGTTAATGGTTAGTATTATTTAAAATTAGTTATATTATTATTGGTTATTATATTAATTAGAATTTGTTATTTAATGTAATATAATTTAATATTAATTAATGTATTAATGCCTCAAGCTGCAGATGGCCAATGCATTGAGACAGTTATTCGGAGGCCGTCGTTCCAGATCTAGGAGTTCTGGAAGTTCCGCCGGTTCCGCAGAGTCCGACAGGACCCTTAGCCAGTCTGAGAGGACCACCAGCCAGCCGCGGAGGAGTGTGGATTCATCCCAGACGCGGAGGACTGTGGATTCATCCCAGCCGCGGAGGAGTGTAAGTTCTCGGCACCAGACCCTTCTCCAGGCGGGGCGGCCGTCGAGCAGTTCACGTCCCCCTGTCGGGCCAGATGCTCCGAGGTTCAGTAGGCAGCTATTTCAGGATGAGATAGCTGCAGACGTTCCTCAGGTCCGTATGCCTGAGGTTCATCGGGAGCCGATGACGAGTCCGACGACGTCTGCTGCTGACTCGACTGAGGGGCCTACTCTCCCAAATCAGCTCTACCTCCCGTACAACATTCCTGCGATACCCGAGGTCGACTTTCGTGGTGTGCCCATATGACCTGCTATGCCTCAGTACGTGAGTGTTGCGGAGGCATACCATCAGCAACCATTTGAGAGACCTGAGCTCCTGATTTCGGCGAGGAGAAAAGGAAAGTTGACAGACGGGTCATCGAGTTCAGGTAACATTTGATTTTATTAATTAAATATTTTATTAAAATTAACGCACTAATATTTAATTTTATTAACCAATCGTCGTTTATGTGATAGGGACAGCCGCTAGCAGTTCAACGAGGAATACGAGAGGTGTCATATGTTTTGACACGCTCAGGAGAACTGTTGAGAGCAGGGGGAGGATCCAGATCAACGAACCTCCAAATCAGGAGGTTCAGGGGAAAAAACGCTGCGATTACGCGGGTTGCGTGGGGGCACTGATTAGGGATAGAGTCCCTATGTTGTGGACACGGTGGGCTGATGTGCCTGAAGAGATCAAGAGGGAGGTCAACAACGCCGCGTCGGTGAGTAATTTAAAAAAATTTAATTTCGTTATCGTAATATTTAATAATTTTCGGTATTGTTATAATTGTAAAACTAATAAAATATTATCTTTCAGGCATACTTCGAGATTGCCGAACACAAGCAGGATTGGGCGGACTCGATGCAGAACTTGAGGTACGTTGGGAATTTCTCATCTTATAATTTGAAATATTTTATAATATTAATAATATTTCTAATGCACTTTTGTTTTTTCCGTAGGTTCAAAGAGGGGAAGAATGAGCTCCGTACCCACTTTACCGAATACGACAACCGTGGTCGTATGGGTACTCCAAGAGAGTTCATGTTCAGGGAGTACGAGTGGCGTTGGTTGAAGACAGTAGACTTCAACAACCCACTTATGCATGTAAATACTAAACTTAACTATAAATGTTTATTTTGTTAAAATTTTAATTATTAGTTTAATTATTTTATAATTATTACACTAATATTTTTTGATGCATTTTTCTAATATTTTATTATTTGTTTGAAGGAACGGTCTCGGATAAACTCTGCGAACCGCCGCCGTAACACAACCCCCCATCATGGTGGTTCTAGGCCATTTGCACAATATTAGGAGGAGGCGCTTAGAGATCATCCTGATAGCAACCCGTACGTGGAGACGTTCAAGAAGACTTATCCACAAGCGACAGAATAGCTCGTAAGTCGTTGATTACGATTTTAAAATTTTAATTATTAATTTTACTTAATTAAATATTTGTTAGAATATTAATTATTCTTTTTTTCTCGTTCAATTAGGAGAGGGTGAACCGGGCCGAAGAAGAGGTGTTGCAGCAAGTAGTTCGGGAGACACAACCGAACATTTCAGAGGCAGATCTGCAAGAAGCCCTGCGCCAGGTCGACCGATCGAATGTCCAAACGGCAGCGAGGATGTTCGACGCAGCCTTCCCAGATCGGTCAAACCAATACTACTGCCGGGGTTTGAGAAGTTCTGGAATAGGGCTCCTGAAGACCACTAAGGGAGGTCAAAAGAAGGGAGGCGGGGACACCCAACAGATGAGGGGGGAAGTGCAGAGATTGGCCGCAAGATTGGCGGCCGAGGCCCAGAGATCATAGGAGCAACGCCGCAGAACACAGCAGTATCATTTGGATATGGCCAGTTGGCATACTGAATGCGACAGAATTCGGCGACATAACTACGACGGGCAACAAAACTGGTGGTATGATATGTTCGCGGCACAGAAAAAAGCCCTTGAACCCCCGCCCCCGTTTCAGCCGTTAGTTGAACCTCCAATGCCTCAACCTCCCGAGTTTGTTCAGCAGGATGACGAGCATGATGGAAAGCAGGATGTTGGGGATGACGTGGTGGACTTTAGTGCTTTAGGTGATGATTAGGGTTATATTTTATGTATATTGGAACAAATTAAATAATAAGTCATTTAGACGTGTTTCTTGTTGGTGTAAATGCATGGATTGTCTTTGTGATTTGCAGGTTGCTTGGAATGGTAATTTAGAAATTAATTTAATTTTTTTCCCCCAAATGTAAGAATAGCCGACGATATTGGCATTATTTCGTCGGCTATAAGTAATATAGCCGACGATTTTTACCAAATTTCGTCGGCTATAATCGTTATAGCCGACGAAAATGACATTATTTCGTCGGCTATAACTAATTAATGCCTATTAAAATATTAATATATTCTGACAAAATAACCGACGAAATAGATGAAATCGTCGGCTATATTTTAGAACAAATAGCCGACGAATTTCGTCGGCTATAGTTTACGATATCGTCGGCCATACTCGAAAATATACGACGAATTTCGTCGGATATTTTGCCCAGGTTTGGTCGACAAAATGAATTTTCGTCGGTAAAATCGTCAGCCATACTCGAATATAGCCGACGATTTCGTTATTTTCGTCGGCCATTGGTTTTACCGACGCCGTTTTTCCGACGAATAATAGCCGACGAAAATTTCGTCGGAAGAAGGAATAGCCGATGAAAATTTGGCATAGTAGACGAAATTTTTTTCGTCGTCTATTCTCTCCGATCTGGTAGTGTGACTATTTTATCACGATTCCGACAGAATATTGTCGATGCTTGTGACGATCCTAATGGAGTCACAAAGGGACAAACTCATGATGTGCGACGGAAATTGTCGCTGTAACATCGATATGTGATGGAAATTGTCACAACAGATATTGAATTGAGTTACCATAATCTTGGTCTCTACCTACATTCAATACCTTCCCTCTTGTTATTTTGAGATAAAGAAAAATTGACCACAAAATGGGCCCAGAAAAAGAGGGGGAGGCTACGCCTCGAAACCCCATGTCATACAGAAAAAAAGAAAAAAAAAGGGTCATTGAAAAAAAAAGAATCATGTCATTGATATGGTTCTACATCGGTTTAAAAATTACAAATAATGCAATCATATGGTCAATGTATACAAGAGATACATGGAAGGAGATGAGAGTATATCCTCATGATTACGGATTTCAAAAGCAAAAGGTAATTTGCAATACACATGAAGCATATGACTTCAATTTCATAGTCAAAGTGACTACAAATCCGTTAATTTTGTGAAGGCATAGACCTCACATGTGTGACTAATGCTACTTAGTCGATACACTTTTTATGGTCAAGACCTCGATGTAACCGTTGGTATTTTGATGCATACATGGTTCGATTCCCTAAAAAGCTATATGTGAATGCAAAATCGCATTACATATTTACATAGCATGTTGATTTGAGTTCACCAATCTAATTGATGATGTTAACCCTGAAAATCACAAAAATAAACGAGCCTATGCTCGTCAAGAAAAAAATAGACATGTTTGCGTACATGCGCGGATGCATGCGCATTGCCCGGCCTCGGCTTCGACACTCTTGCGCACACCAAAGCCCGCCTTGCCTAGCCTCGGTTTCGGCCTTGGCTTGGCTTGCGCGCTGCTTGGACAACAGCTCTGCCACAAGCAAACAATGAGGTACGCCTCGGTCTTCAAACCTTGGCACACATGCGCCCGCCTAGCCTCGGCCCTGGCGTCGGCCTGCACACGGCCCGGTCTGTTTCCCCTCTCGGCCCTATAAGCCCATGCACTCCTCCCAGCACGTCTTGGCTTCGGCCTCGGCATGCCTTTGGCTCTTTAGTTTGGCATCGGACTTATCAGGTTCTTACTTTATGCCTCGTTAAGCCTTAGCTTCGGCCTCGGCTTCGGCTAACCATCGGCAACTCGCATGACCTTGACTTGACTCCAACATCAAGCCTCGGCCCCATAAGCCTTTGCCTTTGTCTCGACACGCCTTGGTTTCGGCCTTGGCGTGCCTTGGCACTTGCTCGGCCTCGGCCCGCCCGTGCACTACCTCGTCTCCGGCCTTGGCTAGCCTTGCACATGCCTACGCTTGACCCCGGCCCTCCCCTGCCTTGCTTCAGCTTGACTTCCACTCTAGCTTGGTTTTGACCTCCGATAGCTAGCCCATGGCCCCGGTCTTGGATAGTATCGATGTTGGCTCATTTAGTTGTTTTCCGGCTCTATTTTTGATACTACACGCCATGTTTTATCTTGTGATACTACACACCATGTTGCACACTCTATAAGAATTGAGTATATATTCCGGTTTATATGTCTTGGCATAAAAACCTTGTCTCTACACTCTTATGAATGTATCATAGAGACATTGAGTGTGTAGCTAATCTTCATCGAACCTTGCTCACCACTTAAAGATATTGGTGCCAACGTTTATCACCTTGAAACTCATTGTGAAAATTGAAAAGATTTCTTATGTATCGCTTCTAATGAATGCGTACAACTTATGAGTCAACACTGTGAATGTACTTCACGTGTATTATGATTCAGATTCTTTGAATCGGCAACTCATATAGACTCCAATATACATCGTCCGAAATTTTGGACATGACTTGATGATCTATATATGCAAAAAAGCTATGGACATCGTTTCTTTTTAGCAAAGAAGCTATTGGGATCAAAGATGACCAAAATAATATTTGGTAGAGTCATGAGCAATGCTCAAGACTTAAAGATGACATTAACGTCACCCAAGTCTTCCTCCAAGTCAATGGAAGCACTATTTATGCATTTAAAAGTGCATATAATCCCCCTTTATTATCCTTCGTTAGCTATGCTCAATATATGGAAGCCTAATATTTAGCAAAATTTTGGAGTAACGCCCTCCTACGCTAAAGGCAATGATACATAAGATGATGACTTTAATGCCTTCTCATAGTTCAATTTGAGACACAATGATACTATGGTGATATACCTAATGGTTAAACTCAAGCCATAACACTTAAATGTTATGAAACACCTAGACAATGATTGAAAAGTTGAAGAAAACCTAGAAATCCCGGTTTTCTAGCTTGCGGACTCATCATTGAACAGACCGGTTCACCTATTTTTAGGCCGGTTCTTGAGGTAAAATTTGGTCCACCGATTCCTAACATCCATGGATACCTGCTCATAAAATTTCCGAGCCATTGGACACCTAGAAGGTACTGAACCGCTCGACACAAATGTTCACTGACCTCCGGCCGGTTCCGGCAATGAGGCTGGTGGCGTCGGAATCCTAACACACATGCCTACCTACTATTAAAATTTAGTGGCATTTGGTGTCCCGGAACTTAGTGAAACGTTTCAGGAAGCGTACATGCATATTACATTTTGTAATGGAATGCATCTTGTTAACGTATCAGTGTTAACGATCAATACCCTTTACCGTCCATATACTTTATGTGCCATCTTGCACCACCACAAGCGCTTAATGATGGGTATTTGTTTTTGAATAAGACGTAAGCTTCCACCTATAGTTCGCTATATGAAAACCTTAACAGCCGATTTCGTTTATGTAACTTTTTGATGAGTCAGTCTTTCCGTCTTTAGGGGGAGAGAAGAACAAGTTTGTTCAAGTAGAACCACTTGACATTGTTGTGGTTTGTCTCCACAGTGCCTCATCATATTCCCAAAGTCCCATATATTTTCAATATTTGGTTTTTATGATCAAGTTTATTATTAACTAGCTCCCAAGCAAAGATATACCTATCTCTTGATTCTATTGCCTTTAATTAAGCACAATGAATTGTCTGACCATGGGTATCAACGTACACAAAATATGTGAGTGGATTGTCATTCTTTGTTTTCTTTCTAATTATTTATTTATTTGTTGTGTTCTCCTGCTTGATGTGGAACTTATTTCCTAATTGATTATGATGCGTAAAAACTGCGTTGTACGTACATTGTTTAAATATACTAGTTAGTCTAATACTACATGTTCTGCATGTGTGAATCATTTGCTCTAACTAGTTAATTCTAGAAATTATTTGTTAATAATAGTACAGCTGGTTTATCATCATCTATTGACTAGTTGTTGTCAAATAATATTTGCAAGAGAAAAACAAGAAGTTAGGACACAGTTTTTATGCGGGCCTACATTCATTTGCAAACTGTATCAAGCTTAATTTGTTTATTAAGTGGAAAATTGTATCAGTTGAGACTTGAGAGAGAATTCAAAAAGAATACCCAACCTGCAGCTAGCATTAGTATTTGAAAGTATTTCACATGAAACAAGGACATATATATTTTTCAACCAAATTAGGTTTATATATATATATAGGGTTTCAACATTCTGTAAAAAAAAAAAAAAGGACTTTATTGATAACAAGTCATATATAGACTCATCATGTTGAAGAATATCGGAAAACCATTGAGATCCTAGCTTCTTCAACCCAAACTTGAAATCTTGCGCGGCTAATTAAGCTTAATTAGCTAAGCTAGCTAGTATCAGCATTCATCTACTTGTTTTGCTTAAGCTTGCGGACAAATCTGTCACCAAACCATACCACCTGTCGAGGGCTTGAATCCTCATCGGCATGCCCCTCCCGGAGACATTTTTAAATACACGCTCATGTCTAGCAAGTATTCATGTTTTGGAGTTTTGTCTGCAGAAACTTCTGCGATCGAATCTTCCAATTCTTATACCTGCAGACCATGCCGGCCAGTCGGAGTTTCATACATGCGAAAATTTAGCAGTAGCTATAGAACACACTCTTGGCTCTCTAGCTACCACTTAAATTGCGCATTCTGATCGAGATGATTATCCTCCAGCTTCATAGAGCATATCTAACTCGGATTTTTCTTTTGCCGACAGTGCTAGAATCCAAAAGCGATGGTGATCGATGTGACATAAGAATATACAACACAAACAAACATTATAATAGATTGAGAACTTTAATTAATTAGTGTTAAAACTGATTTCTGTCGTTCATTCTTCTAAATGATCATGACCCTATTCCTTAATTTACCAGGAGTGCTTGGAGGGTTGTGCAAATGATTGGCCATTGTTGAATAGTAAGTAATATGTGCTTGAAGATACGAAAGGCCATCATTCTATTCACTCGTACGTAACAAGGCTTATGCTAATTATGTCCTACATTGAACATAATTAGTAACCATACGTAAAGCTTCATGTACTTCACACAGTAGCAGATTCAGAGTTCGAAAGGTAGGTGAGCGGAAAAAAAATTCATCTAGAATTAGTATGAATTGGGTAGGAAGACGAAAAAAATTGGCCTAGAATGGAAAAAAATTGCCCAACAGGAGCTAGGTTGCCTCCACTTAGGCCCGCCACTGACTTCACGGCTTCCATTTTACTCCTACTTCTTTTGAAGGATTCCATCATTTAGTTAGTGTAAAAATGGGTTGTACTGCGAATCAAATTTATGATGACGTTCGACAAATGTGCACTGCAGATCGAATTTTTGATAGTTTCATTAGTGTTTCACGGTCCATTGTAAACTCCGACAAAATTAAGGCCTAAATCAAGAGACGCACATGAACTCGAAGATGTTAGCTCGACTTTACATTAATGGGCTGTACCCTTACTTGAGTGGGAATATTTTGGGGTATTTGTTCCTACACACAATGGACCTAATTCAATCTAAAGTGTTGGACCCAAAATTTCAATTAATCAAAGACATTGATAATATAATGATAGGGGAATTTACAAACAAAAATAGCTAATTAAGCCTATGCTTTAGCTCTTCTTCACGGCTTTCGTTTTGCGTCTCATGTGGGTGTTTCTAACCTCGTGGTGGAAGGTGATGCTCTCTTAGTTATTAATATTGTCCATGATAGTTTTGATGATTTAAACTGTGAATGTCATATCATCGACGAAGTTAAATATTTAGTTCAGTCTTTAATTTCTTATAATTGTCATTTTGTGCGAGAGGAAGACGTACAACATTGTTGCTCACCATTTGGCAAAGGAGATATTAAAATTGAGTCATCCTTTATTTTGTTTAGAGTCGAGCTCGGTATGGCTGCATCAGTATGTCAGTTTGGATTTTCATTATGAATTCTAGTTGAGTTTTAGTTGGTGATTAATTACTGACATAATCCATAAATCGTTATAATTCATTCAGTTAATGAAGTTTAATTGTGATAAAAAAGAAAATAAAATAAAAAGCTAATTTAGCATATGCTCGATCTGACTCTTGCGAAATACCCTCGCATCACGAAACCTGAAGTTTCATAAAGGTGGCGGCGGGACTTATGTTTCTCCGTCCAAGTAAAAGTGAGATGGTGGCAACGTGGGCTTGGAGGACATTCTCTTACAAAAAAAAAAAATATGCAAGTACGTAGAAGATGTATAATTGATTCTCAGGTTTAACATGCAACTTTACTGGGAATTATATGATGACTATGTGAAATAATATAAGTAGCTGGTTAATCCTCATTTTATAATACTGATGGAATTCTGGAACAAAACGTGGTGATGAAGATCGTGATGCAATTCATGGATAAAGGAGTTATTGCGACAATGGCTTGGAGTTTTTGCTTCTTATGTCATAGGTGAAATTTAGAATTGTCAAAAATATGATTCACATAAGATCTCAATCTGAGTTTTCTCGTGAGAGAGGGTATGAGCTTTGACCACATGCACCAAGTTGGAAGAAAAAGATCTGTTGACAATAGATATGGTGCACCACCAAGCATATCTAAAGACCTCGTGGACCGTCCAACCGACGCGATGGTCCTACTTCCGGCATGCATCGGGTAGACCGACACCTCGACTGCATCTCTATTGTGAGAGATCACCGGTGCCGCATCCGGAAGGCGTGCCCCCGGGCTCCGGAAGTAGTTTTGTGAGTATGAAAAGTGGGTTTGTGTCCCACATCGGAAACATTATAAAGGAGGGAGCCTTCCTTACTTATAAATAGAAGGCTTCCCCCTTAGATATGAGGATAATTAGATACTTGCTATTCTAGGCATGTAACTATCCCATGACTTATTGGCCGATCATAGTATATTCCTAAGTGGACGTAGCCATGTCCGCCCTAGGCATGGTGAACCACTATAAACCCCTGTATTATTATATCTTTATTGTGCTTTTGTTAGAGTCTCCGAATTCTGACAGAAACAATTGGCGCCGTTTGTAGAAAGAGTTTCAAAGTTCATAGTGCTCTACTGGTTGTGTTACCCAGGCAGCATGTCCAAATAATCAATGGTGAATAGTGCTCAACAGATCATACCACCCTTTATTCCACCCGGGACAGCAGCAGGCAGCCCATCCAAACTGACCAGCTAGTCAACCGCCCGGTCAAACCATCCAGCGGGCCATTCCCAGGCCCAACAGAAGCTCAGTCAACGAGTCAGCCCGGTCAAACCCATATCTTCTCTGGGCACCCGCTGGTAATCTCCAAGCACCTGTGGTAAGTCTTGGACTGAGATTCTCTGCTCATAACCCTCTACTCATATTGCCTCATAAGTGAATCTGAGCCATCCACTCTAAATCAAGGCCATAATTTCTTTTAGTTTATTTTTGGAGATATTTTCCTCTCACCTCTTCTTTTCCGCACATTCTCGTCAACTCCATCTTCTCTCTGTCATCTGCGAAAACTTGCAGTCAGGTTTTGATTTTCTTCATTAATTTCTTTTCCCCCTAATCTTTAGTTCCTTGAATCAATTTCTAATTCTAACAATTGATTATTTTTTGGATCCAAATTGTATCACAGAGTCGCTGGACCTCCTCTCCTCAACACAACGATTCCAATGATTTAATTTCAGGTCGCCCTCTGAGTTCGGATTCCATGATAACTGTTCTCGAGAACATCTTCCACGGCCTCCCCAAGTATGACTTGATCTGGAATCTCAATGGGAACAAAAGCTCCTCCGGGACTATCCTGCAATTCTGGATAACTAGAACGGTGCTTTCCTGCTGATCTTTTCTTCCATGTGCAGTCACTGTGTTCTGTTGGTTATTATTGGCTTTCTCACAATGGTTAGACTATTCTAGAGTGGACAAATGTATAAATTGGAATATGTATAACGGTGTTCATAGTTCACTTGAGGGGAGTTGTTTCCATTGAAAAGAGTTCAGTTTTACACTGAAGTTCTTATTGATTATATATGGCGGGGCGTAGATCAGGGAGGAGAGAGAGAGAGGATGTGAAGGACGAGAAATTGCGGAAGAGAAAGAGAAAGAGATAGAGGACAAATGGAAAATATCTCCAAAAATTAACTAAGAGAAATTATGGCCTTTGATTTAGAGTGGATGGCTCAGATTCACTTATGAGGCAATATGAGTAGAGGGTTATGAGCAGAGGATCTCAGTCCGTAAGTCCTGTATGCCGGTGGCCATCAGCCGAGCCCGCGCGGTCCCGGTGCCAGGCGCAGTCAGCTCACCTCCGGGTAAACCATCTCGCCGGTAGATCTTCCCCGGTGGCCCGCTGGCGTCGCCCCACGATCCACTCCGGGTGTAAGCAGCGCACCCAGGAAATCCCAGCACGGTGTTGACGGCGGCAGGGATTGACATATCACCGGCAAGCCCATCCGGGTTGGAGGACACTGAGAGTCCACAACAGCCGGGGCGACCGTGCATATCGCCGGAATGAGCGGAGCGGCAGTGGGTGGCGCTAGCGTCGGAAAGGGATGAGGTCCCGGGTTTATCGATGGAGGAGGACGAGTCCAACAGCTGCTGGTTGGAGTCAGGGCGGACGGCTCCCCCCAATCTTTGGTCGGTTGTCTCCCCTCCTCTACGGTTCGGATGCCTCCTCCTTATGTGGCTCCCTCTCCGGTCGTCCTCCTCTCCGGGCATGAGGCGAGAGGAGAGAGAAGAGAGAGAAACCAGAGGGAGAGAAGAAAGCAGAAAGAGAAGAAAGAAAGAGAGAGCCACCGGGCACCCCGCCCGGTCAGCAGTTTCAGCGACCCCCGGTTAAACAAACCAGTGGTTCAACAGCCGAGATCTGGTGATGGTGATGCCACTGGCGCCCACAGCCGCCCCCCCCCCCCCCCCCCCCCCCCCCCCCCCCAGCGGCCCGAAGTCGTTTCCCGGTGGCCCTAGCCAAAACCCACCCATGCCGAACGTGTCCGACCCGGTCGAGCAGTTCGCGAGGCCCCAGCTCTCTGGTAGCCCACTGCTCACCTCCCGCTCAGCTCTGCTCGCTTCGCTCTGCCTGCAGGTCCTCCCTCGCGCCCGACCTGACCCGCAACGGCAAATGACTCCACCGTCCGGGTACAGTTGGTTGAGTACCGACTGTGGGGGACACCGGAGAGCCCATCCGCGTAGGGGATGCTAGAGTCCACACAGGCCGGGACTTCCCAAAAAAAAAACAAAAAAAAAGAGCTGAACTGCTGGGGAGCAACTTGATGCAGCGGACACCAGCTTGATGCAGGCCCAGGCGCAGCCCCCTCTGCACCGACGGAGCTTGTGATTTCGATTCAGGTATCAGAATTAATCCTCATGTCAAACCCTGCATGTTGCTATAATTATTTTTGAGATTGGTTGAGTTTTGGAGGATTTGAATTTCAGGCAATGTTGTTTGGGGTGTGTACGGTAGCAGGAATGGCTGTAGTGGCTGGTGGTTCATGTTTCTTGATTTGGTTTTGGTTAGCTGAAGGAACTTAATTGATTATAGAAGATTGGAAGTTAGCATTTGTTGTTCGATGTGAACTGTGAAGGAAGAGCAGAATATATTCCTAAATATTCATGGGATATAATTGTGAAGTTAGTACTGATTGTTAAAGTACCGGTGGAGCGATGATCATTCTTAGCTGCCGATGATCTCAGAGGCTTGAATTTCCAAAGCTAGAAGAGTTGGGTGATGGAGAGGTTGAGCTATGTATTTTGTAAAGAGTTATTAAATTGAAAGCATGCTTGTCGGATGATCTTAGACTGTGTGAAACAAGAGTAAAATGAGAATCTTGGTATCAATCCCAACAATGATCTCTAGTACCCGCTGGCCTCATTCCCGTTGGCATACTACCACCGAACTGCTCACCCAAGGCATCATCGCCGGTAGTCTCAACAGGAACATCACTGGGCGGTTGGTATATAACTACCGAGGCAGGACACCAGCTGCGTGAACACCGGGCAACCCGGGAATCATTCCCATGGGCTATTCAAACACCCGACAACTTTCTCCAAAGATAAGTACCACTTTTCATATCGTTATGTCTCCACATGATTACTTTGGGTATATTGATAAATTAAACATGCAATAAGTGTGAGCGCATAATTACCTGCTAGAACGGTATAATTTTAGTTTGTTGATGCATAGCAGCATAGTCTTTACATAAACAACATAACACACGCATGTCAGTATGCATCGATCATTTCAATACTGCATCGCATATCAGTATGCATCGGTCGCATTTCAGTACCGCATCGCATATCAGTATGCATCGGTCGCATTTCAGTACTGCATCGCATGTTAGTATGCATTGATCATTTCAGTACTGCGCGCCATATCAGTACGCATCTTTCGTGTGTGATTGGCTACTCTACCGGTCATTGTAACAACCGGGAAAGTGTAAAGCCAGTAACAACAACTAAGGTATTCCACCAGAAAAGTGTAAAGCCAGTACGAACTTATGGCTAGGCCAGTACCAACTAATGGCTAGAAACACCAACGGGCCTTATAAACCCAGAAGGTTCGTTCCTCTCATACATGACAACTCTTCCCGCAGGCTAAAAACCCTGCACATACCTCACGCCTGCAAGAACAAAGGCTGTGAAACCTTTGGGGACGGCGGTCAAATATCAACTCTTGGCCAAGCCACCCCACCGGGAGATAGTATCCTCTAACACAGGAGCTTCTTCCCGCAGGCTAAAAACCCTGCATGCACGAACTTAACTATGAGCGGGAAAGCCCCGCTGCCTTTTCCCGCATATCCGAACATAAGAATGAACCAACGGGAATATTCGAACTCCCAGTCAGGTCCTATTTCGAACTGGGGGACTTATATATATATATATATATATATATATATATATATATATATATATATATATATATAGACCACACTTGAGTGATAGCACAATCATATTCGCATATCCGTATGCATCGCATTTCAGTGCACGCATATCCCTATGCATCACATTTCAGTGCACACATATCAGTATGCATCGCATGTCAGTATGCACGCATATCAGTACACATCGCATTTCAGTGCACGTATATCTGTATGCATCGCATTTCAGTGCACGTATATCAGTGTGTGTCGGTCACATCAGTATGCATCACATTAAAGGCATTCCAAAGGCATTCCAAAGGTATTCAAAAGGCATTCGATGTCAGTATGCATGCATATCAGTACACATCGCATTTCAGTGCACGTATATCCGTATGTATCGCATTTCAGTGTACGTATATCAGTGTGCGTCGGTCACATCAGTATGCATCACATTAAAGGCATTCCAAAGGAATTCGAAAGGGCATTCAAAAGGTATTTCAACGGTATTCTAAAGGTATTCCAACGGTAAAAAGGCATTCCAAGGGCATTTAAAAGGTATTCTAACGGTATTCCAGAGGCATTCCAACGGTAGAAAGGTATTCCAACGGTATTCCAAAGGCATTCCAACGGTAAAAAGGCATTCTAAGGGCATTCAAAAGGTATTCCAATGGTATTCCAAAGGCATTCCAACGGCAAAGGCATTCCAACGATAGAGCCTATTCCAACTAACGGTTGCGGCATTCTATCGATCGAGCCGGTACCAGCTTACCACTCACATTCCACGGACTAACCGGTTGCACCAACCTAGTTACCCCAACGGACAGGCCAATACCAACTTATGGCCAAGTCACCCCACTGGGAACTCATCCTCTTAACACAGGACACATTTTCCGCTGGTACCAAGTTACCTCACATCAAAGCACTCCACCTAAAGCAACCGCTGATGTTTTCACTTGGGAGACTACATTAGGAACTGTTATTCGAACTCCCGGCCAAGTCCAAATCTCCCCGGGCGGAGAGGTGGGATTATTCAAACGCCCGGTAATGAGTCCATCTTACTTGAGGAGTTGGGGGACTAGTGGAGGTGATGTCACTCGGTCGTCACCTACGCTTGGCAGTACATAATTTTAACTCCCCAAGTAAGATTGCACTCTTACTCGGGAACTTAGGGGACTTGTTGACAGTAGATATGGTGCACCGCCAAGCATATCAAACGACCTCGTGGACAGTCCAACCGGCGCGATAGGTCCTTCTTTCGGCATGCATCGGGTAGACCGACACCTCGGCTACATCTCCATTGTGGAAGATCAGCGGTGCCGCATCCGGAAGGCGTTCCCCCGGGCTCTGGAAGTAGTTTCGTGAGTAGGAAAAATGGGTTTGTGTCCCACATTGGAAACATTATAAAGGAAGGAGCTTTCCTTGCTTGTAAATAGAAGGTTTCCCCCTTAGATATGAGGATAATTGGATACTTGTTATTCTAGGCATGTAACCACCCCGATGGCTTATTGGCCGATCATAGTATATTCCTAAGTGAACGTAGCCATGCCCTCCGTAGGTATGGTGAACCACTATAAACCCCTGTATTATTATATCTTTATTGTTCTATTGTTAAAGTCTCCGGATTCTGACAGAAACAAGATCAAACAAAATTTTTACTACTTGTTTTTTGTAAAACCAAAATCCGCAGCAAAATTAAAAGTTTTAAACCTATACATTATAAATTTATAATTCATAACCACGGTTCATCACTATGTACGTAGTACTTAGTTTTAATAAAAGACTTGTTAGGGAGTTAACGCTCCCTCACATCATAGCTCACAGAGTATATCAATAGAAAAGTAATGTTGACAGTAGCCACAGAGGGGCTACAGTAGGCCCGCAGACCCGCAGACCCGCGGCTAGTGCACCAGGGACCGGGACAGGATCACCGTAACCCGGCCTCGGAGTCCAGCAGTCCATCCTGCTACCAGGGGCCCGGGGTCCGGGGGCTCCTGCCTGCCCAAGAGGCCACCAAAGCTGCCCTTTGGTGTGCAAACAGAAGGGAACCAGTCCCACATCGAAGGGTAAGGCCAGACCTCACTCCTGACCACCTATATAAGGGCCCCAACTACCCTCATTAATAGGTAACTGATCCTTCCTACCTCTTATATACGTGCTTAAGTTATATCTATTCTAACTATACTAACTTAGGCATCGGAGAGGAGAAGACCCGCCCGCCCGGTATTCCCCTTAGTAAGCAGGTTTGCAGGAGTTAGTACGAAGATTTACCAGTCTCTACCAGGCCTACGGGTTTGTGCAGAAACAATTGGCGCCGTCTGTGGGAACCGTTTTTGATCCGCGAGGAAAGTAAGCGTTGCTTTACCAGAGAATAGAACCCGATTGATCCTTTGGAAAGCAGTCAGATCCGCAATCCGAAGGCCATGGAAGGAAGGAAGATAAAAACTGATACGAGAAGGTTGAAAGAGCGAATTCAGATCCCCGACCGGGCCCAAAACATAAGGGCTGAGGTCGGTGCGAGGTTCGCCCTTTCTCCCGACCAAGACAGAACCCGCGATCGCCTAGACTCAGAGAACCCCGACCGGTATGATGCGGGGGAGGAAATAAAAAAGAAGAAGGCAGAGGTCGCGCGGTTGCGAGAGGAGGGCGATCGGGACCGGCTAAGGGCGGATGCCCGATGCCGAGAATTGGAAGCAGTGAACGTCGTCTTAGTGGCGGCCTTGGAGAAGGGGGGCCAGCAGGGCACTTCTCGGGCGGCATCGCGGCCCACGAGCAATGCCAACGAATTCCCGCACCTAGAGGTGGGACAGCCTACGGGAAGGAAAATGACCGTGCATGTACCCACACCTCTCTTTCCGGAAGCTTTAAAAAACTCCGTCTTAGTTGAACCCCCGTACCGCACAAGCCTGGCGTCGAGTAAGCAGGACAGCCCTACCGCAAGGACGCTCGAGGCGCTCTCCGCCTCAGTGTCGGACATGAAGGATCGTCTAGAGGTCAGCGAGAGAAAAGCGGGGCAGCCGCGGGACAGCGCACGATTCAGCGAGCGCACTGGACCTTTTCTGCGCCGGATTAGGGAGTCGGGAAGATCTGGTAACCAAAGGCCCCTGAAACTGACATACTCAGGAACGAGCTGCCCGTACCAGCACCTGGACAGCTTTAAGTCGCAGGCGGGCACAATGGGCTATTCAGATGCCACGTACTGCAACATATTCCAAGAGACGCTCTCGGGGGAGGCGTTGAGTTGGTTTTACGAGCTGCCAGTGAACTCAGTAGAAACTTTCGAACAGCTGGCTGATAAGTTTGTCGGCCGGTTCGCTCTTAGAGCCAAGATGGCCCAAACATCAACGATCCTTTTCAATTGCATGCAGGCTGACCATGAACCGCTACGCGCTTTCGTTAACCGGTGGCGTATCGCCACGGCCGGGGTCAGAAACTTGGATAAAAGGATAGCGGGGATGGCATTCAAGTAGGGGTTAAAACCCGGGGAACTCTCGTACAACTTACAGGTAAAGGAGCCATTGGGATACGATGAGTTGATGGCCGTGGCCGTCAGGCACGCCCAGGCGGAGCACGAGACGTATGGGGACAAGATGCCCAAGCGGAGTCCGGGTGACCCGCTACCGCCGTCCTCCCGTGAAAGCAAGACCGGGCGGCAAGATCGCAACCATACACCGGCGACTAGCAAGAAAGCCGAAGTACGGGGGGATTGGCGACCCCAACGGAGCAGTGACAACAGTTCACGGACAACCAGAAGACCCCCACTTGTGCAACCGGCACGGCCCCTGGCAGCTACGCCACAGGGGCGACCTCCGCGGGCTCTAGCCATTATGCCGGCAAAAAAGCCCGAAGATCCAGCCCTTTGGTGTAGCAGCCAAAGACCCCAGAGGACGGCGGTGGACGGCCGAGTCCGTCCGGATGACCCGCAAAGAGACCGGCAGGCAGCTCGGCAAGTATGGACCATAAGCACCCGAGTCCCCGGGGGGATAGAGGTGCACGGGAGCATAAACATGATATATGGTGGGGACCATATAGATAAACTCACCCGGAGTTCAAAGAAGCGGTGTTTAAGAGCGATCCGGGGAAAAGTTGTATATGCCTTTGGAGGAGGAAGTGGCCAGGCCGCTAAAACAGGATGGAACTCGGTTACTTTTTACGAGGAGGAAGAGCCGGAGGATCTGATTCAACCGCACACCGACCCTTTCCTTATTACGGTCCAAATAGACCACTGGATAACTAGCCGTATGCTGATCGATACCGGAGCTTCTGTCAACGTGATGTTCCGAGACGCATACAAAGGGCTGCAGAGAGGAAAGAATAAGTTATCCCAGGATAACGAGCCGCTGATAAGCTTCTCCGGTGAGGTGGTCCAGCCTTTGGGATCGGATTACCTACCGTTAATCTTCGGTGAGGGAAACAGGACGAAGAAGGAGTACCTGGAGTTCATCGTCGTCGATTGCATGTCATCGTACAACGGCATAATCGGTCGGCCAGGGTTATGGAAGCTGAAAACATTCATAGCCGGCCATATGCTGATGCTGAAGATGCCCTCACCGGCCGGTGTCATTACCATACGCGGGGACCAGAGGATCGCTCGCAAGTATTATGCGGAGGCCCTGACCCACGGGAGAAAGAGAACCGAGGTCTTCACGGCTGCTCAACAAGCGCCAGCGCCAGATTTGAGTCTTGACCCCCGTGATGACACTGATTCTGACGACGAGAGGTTAAAGCGACCCTCGGCCGTGGAAGAAACCGAAACAGTCTCCATTTCGGAGGACCACCCGGAGCGAAAAGTGGTGGTAGGGACCAGGCTCGCTCAGGCTGTCAGAAAAGAGCTCATCACCTTCCTCCGAAACAACAGTTCGGTCTTCGCATGGTCCTACGAGGACATGCCAGGCATATCCCCGGACATAGCCGTCCACAAGCTAAATTCGTTGCCCAACGTCCCCCCGGTGAGGCAAAAAAGGAGGTCCTTCAGTCCGGCGAAGTATGAAGCAATCAGAGAAGAAGTATAGAAGCTAAGGGGCATAGGTTTCATCCAGGAAGTCCAGTACCCCCGGTGGCTTGCTAATGTGGTGATGGTACCAAAGAAGGGAACCGACCGGTGGCGCATGTGCGTGGATTTCACCAATCTAAACCGGGCGTGCCCAAAAGACAGCTTCCCGCTCCCCCGGATAGATCAGCTTATAGATTCCACGTCCGGCTTTAAGCTGCTCAGCTTCATGGACGCCTACGCCGGGTATAACCAGATAAGGATGAACCCGGACGACGAAGAGCACACATCATTCACAACTGACCGAGGTACCTACTGTTATAAGAGGATGCCGTACGGTCTACAGAATGCCGGAGCCACCTGCCAGCGGATGGTGAATCGCATACTGGAGCAAGAAATGGGTAAAACGGTGGAGGTATACGTAGATGACATGCTGGTCAAGAACTTGACTGCAGGGGCCCACGTCCGAGATTTGGCGGTAGTCATCGGTAAGATGCTCAAGTTTGGAATGCGCTTGAACCCAAAGAAGTGCATTTTTGGGATTTCAAAAGGCTTGTTCCTAGGCCACATCATCAGCCAACGAGGGATAGAAGCTAACCCGCTGAAGGTCCAGGCAATCCTAAACATGGAAACACCAGGGGAACGAAACCAGGTCCAAATGCTGACCGGCCGGCTGGCCGCCCTGGCCAGATTCATCTCCTGCCTGACCGATAAGTGCACCCCATTCTTTAAACTGCTCAAAGCACAACAGTTCAAGAAAATCCACTGGGCGGCGGAGCATGAAGCGGCATTCCAGTCCATTAAAACGTATCTCTCTGCAGTACCTCTCCTATCCAAACCAGTACTGGGCGAGATGCTATACCTCTACTTAGCTGCATCCAAAGCGGCCGTCTTCGCAGCTCTCGTCAGGAAGGAGGGCACGCTCGATCTCCCGGTATATTATGCAGGGAAGGGACTTACCGGAGCCGAGGGCCGGTATCCCGACATTGAGAGATTGGCTCTGGCCCTGATCGTTAGTGCCAGAAAGCTCAGGCACTATTTCCAGGCTCACTCCATCACCCTATACACCAATCACCCTTTGCGGCAGATCCTGCAAAAACCGGACACCTGCGGCAGGCTCGTACGGTGGGCAGTTGAGTTGGGAGAGTTCGACATCACTTATGCTCCGCGAACGACTATCAAGGGACAGGCAGCTGCGGATTTCATATGTGAGCTCACCCCAAGGGTGGCAGAGGCGGACCCCGGCCGGTACGAGGACAAGGAGGCAGTTCAGGCCGTAAAGATCGAACCAGGCCTCCCCAACGGTTGGAAGCTCTACGTAGACGGCTCCGTAACGAGTAAGCGGAGCGGAGCCGGCGTCATGATAACCTCGCCCGATGGCCAATCGTACGAGTATGCCCTACGGTTCCTCTTCAACACTTCCAATAACGCCGCTGAATATGAGGCCCTCATAGCCGGTTTACAACTAGCCAAGGAAATGGGAATCCCATCCCTGGGCATATACAGCGACTCGAGCCTAGTGGTGAACCAGATGAACGGGTTGTTCGAAGTCAAGGAGCCCCAGCTAGCCTCCTACCAAGCTTTGGCCAAGGCCCTGATCGAGCCATTCCAGGGTGCCACGATCCAGCATATACCCCGAGAGGCAAATAGGCATGCAGACGCCCTCGCAAGATTGGCAACCGGAAACTACCCTCCGGAATACCGAAGAGCTGAAATTGAAACCCTCCAGAAACCGAGTATAAGCAAGACCATCTCCGAGATATTTGCAGTAGAAGAGGCACCACCGAGCTGGATGGATCTGATAGTTAGATACTTGGCTGACAAAACCAGCCCCCAAGATGCGGTGGAGGCTAGGAGGCTACACCTCCGGTGAGCTAGGTACAGCCTTCTCAACAGCAAGTTGTACCGAAGAAGGCACAGCTTCCCCCAGCTGAAGTGTGTCACTAAGGAGGCAGGAGAGGCTATCATGCGAGAAATCCACGAAGGAGTATGCGGTAATCACTCTGGCGCCCGGTCCTTATCTCACAAGTCGCTCCGGGCGGGGTATTTTTGGCCAGACATGGCAGCAGCATCAAGAAGAATATCAGGTGGTTGCCACAAGTGCCACATGTACGCCTCTACACCCCATGTCCCGGCAATCGCGCTATCAATCCTGTTAGCGCCATGGCCGTTCGCGCAATGGGGACTAGATATCATCGGCCCTTTCCCAATAGCTGTGGGACAGTACAAATACGTCATTGTGGCCGTGGACTATCAGACTAAGTAGGTCGAGGCGGAACCCCTGGTAAAGATCACTGAGGAGCGAGTAAGAAAATTCATGTGGAAGAACATCTACTGCAGGTTCGGGGTACCGCAGACTATAGTCACGGATAACGGGACACAGTTCAACAATGCTGATCTTATCCAATACACGGCCTCCATGGGGACCCGGATGTTGTTTGCCTCAGTGGCACACCCGCAGACCAACGGCCAGGTGGAAGCGGTGAACAAGATTATCAAAACCCTCCTCAAGAAAAAGCTGGATGCTAAGAAGGGATGTTGGGCCGAGGAACTCCCCGCGGTTCTATGGGTCATCCGGACGACAGCTGCCGAGGCAACAGGGGAGACCCCGTTCTGCATGGCATTCGGGAGCGAAGCGGTACTCCCTGTAGAGACCAATATGCCCAGCGGCAGGGTCGAGAATTACGACGCCGAAACAAACGCCGAGGGCATACGGCTCAACCTGGATCTCATAGAAGAGCGGCGCGACCAGGCGCATATGCGAAACCAAACCTACAAGCAACGGGTCGCTCGGCACTATGATAGAAGGGTCCGGGAAAGGAAATTACAAGTAGGGGACTGGGTCATGAAGAAAGTTCAGAAAAAACCGCTGGCCTTGGAGCCAACGTGGGAAGGGCCCTACCAAATCACAGCAGCTGCGGGCCCGGCAACATTCCACATCATAGACGCCGAAGGCATCTATTCCACCCGCCCATGGAATATCCAGCACCTACGGTTCTACCCTAAATGAAAGCAGTCGTAAAAGGACAATTGTGTATTTGGCACCAACATGGCAATACATAGTTACTGCATTTAGAATAAACTACAGCTGGTCACAACGTATATACAAAAAAAAACTGTTAACCAGCACCGCCGGAGCCCCCAATCCCGGACCCGCCACCTTTGAGAGACTGCTCTTGCTCCGCCATCTCAGCCAGGGCTACATCAGCCGCCATCCGCTCAGCATCAAGCCACCCTTTCTCCCTCCACTCCAGATAGGCATCATTTATACCCTTCGCACGGGCGTCATCCAGCATCTCTTCAAACTCCACCGACTCCCGGAAGTCGTCGACAGCTTTATCAGCCACTTCAGCAAGCCGGGATTCCACGAGCTTCTCCCCTCCTATGACGGTTGCTGTCAGTTGGGTCTGCAGCTCCAAAACCTTCGCCTTCAGCTCAGCATTCTTCGCTTCCCTAGCGGTCGCCTGACGGTCGGCTTCCTCTCGCTCCTGCGCCAGCTCAGTGGTCAACCGACCGGTTTCCTCTTTCTCCCGCGCAAGCTCAGTTGTCAGCCAACCAACATTCTCTCTCTCCTGAGCAAGCTTAGTCTCCGCCAAGGATAGCCGCACAGTAAGCTCCTCCACTTGCTTCTCCAAAACCGCAACCTCCCCTCTAGGCTCGGCAACGTAAAGACTATGAGCCAGCTGGCACAGATACACAAAAGGAACATTAGCTCGTACCACAAAGGGGAAAGGAAGCCCAGAAAACAAACTTACCCGAAGAACTAATTCCACGGGCTTCGTCCTACTCTCGTCTGGCTGCCCAGTTCCAGGGCCCTCCCGATCAAGACCCAAGGTTTCAATGGTTGATGCCACGAACCTACCAAAACCGCCACCCCCGGAACTACGATCGGTCTCCGGCCCCCGACTCTTTCGGCTGCCAGTCTCCCCGACCGGAACTAATGCTGACCCCCCACCAGCCGAGCTTGACGCCCCGGCATCAAACGTCATCGCCCTCTTTGCTGGGGCTTCACCACGATCGCTTCTGCGGTGCCCAGGCACCTCCGATGCCTCCTTCTCCCGCGCGGTCGGCCGTGCTAGATGTTCCGAACCCGGTAGGCCCACCGACCTTACTTCCCGGATAACGAGTGGGGCATTATCCTCACCGCCCACTCGTCTGCCATAGTGGGAATCCGGAAACACGAGCGGCACAGGTCTGTCATGCACCGTGCACTCTAGGGTGACCGGATCTACAACGGTTTTCGAAGCCAACTCCCCCATCTCCATCAACCTCGGAGCCACAAGCTCCTCATCCGGTTCGACGGTCTCCTCGCTCCGAACAGCGAGCCGGGGGGCATTAGCTGCAAAACGATAAACCGAGCGGTTAGAATAAAAGCAACCCTGCAAAGCAAGTGCAAGGTACCTTACCAGGTTTTCTCCTCATCTCACATATCTCCAGCACATTCCACCGGATGAAATTATAGGAGCTCTGGCCCAGAACGTCCCAGCACACAAAAAGTCGGGCTAGCCGTTGCTTCTCTAAGTCCACCAACCAGTACGACTGATCTCCGATCAATTGATAAGCCCCGGGCACCTGAAAGCTCCTTGAACTACGCTGCCACCTGCCTCCGGCCATCACAACCGACCTCCTCCATACATTCGAAACCGAAGACGGCAGGTGAGTGATGACAGGATCGAAGTCACGCGCGGCAAAGTTAACACAACCGCAGGCCTGGGCCTTTTTGGAGTAGACAACCTTGTACAGCGCCCGGAACTCATTCACCGTGGGCCAGTCCATATTGCTCAGGCTGAATAGGCACCCGAGACCAAGCAACTGCCTCCACTGGTTCCTAGGCAGCTGAGCTGGGGACAAATTTATACTGCTCAGCATAAACTGAACAAACTTCGACAGCGGCAGAGATAGTCCTTGCCGAAATTGATCATCAAAAACGGCAACCCAACCCGGCTCCGGATTGCAAGCCAGTTCCCCGGGATACAGGCCTCGAAGCTTAATGGAGGAATCAATGTCCCACTTCGCCCGGAAGTCCCTTATCTCTCTCTCGGACATGCTTCTGGTTGGCTCGTCGCAGAAAGTCACCCTATCGCCATCCAGTAGCTCATACCTCAACGCACGGCCAGAACCGACAGGATTCGCCGATCTCCCAGATGCCATAAAGCCTGAATAACGGAAGTTAGCGCTGTAGCAAAATAGCAATGCAGACAAACGGCAGGCAAAGGGCAAGGAGCAGCAAGGTACGGTAGAAGGAGAGCAGAAGAACTGATAAATATGGCAACCATAAAAGAGAGGCAACCCCAGCCGCAGATTCCCTTCATCTCAGACCGTTCCTTGCCGACACATGTCCCAGCATCAATAAAGGTTCCCATGCCATCATAACTGATGGGGGACTGATGGACTCTCTCCTTCATCGCATGTCAGCCACCTGTCCCACCTACAAGCGGCAGTTAGGAGAGATAGGAGCGCAGAACGAGGCATCCACTCCCTTCACTTCCCCAGGAAGTCAACCTTGAACCAAGGAGCAGCATCCCACCGGTTATGAAGTACCCAACCGGCTCCGCACCATCCCACCGATTATGAAGTATCCAACCAGCTTGAACCACCTCAAGAGCATTGTTCCTGGTATGAGCCATCCATCCAGTACCATGGCAGTTCGCGGTTAGGTATCATTCAACCGGCTGCATGGCATCTTCACTACAAGTCACCGGTTATGATCTTTCAACCGGCTGCATGGCATTTCACCGGGAGACTCGTCTCGATATGGCAGAACGCCCGGGCGAGATCCACCCGGCCCCCCCTGACATTCCACAGGGCATGTGACATTCAACCAACTCCAAAGCATTCCACCGGTTGTCACTTTCCTTCGCCTACGGGCAGGAACGAGCCAGCAACAACTCAAGGCTTCCAAACGCATGGGCTTTATAAACCCGGGTGAGTTTACATCTAACACATGTACTCTTATCCAACAGGATAAAAACCCTGCATCACACTGAACTGTGATACATTTGGGGATACTTGGCGAGACTCGTTATCTCAACGCCACCCCACCGGGCAGATTGTTTCTGACACAGAACAAGTCTCCCCGCAGGCTAACAAACCTGCACATTTACCTCGCTTATTCCAACAAAAGCTGAGAACTAGCATGTGTTGACCGGTGCTTCGGAATGACCGCAACACCGGGGGCACCTGTTGGTTCATTCCACGCACCAACAGGCCTTCCCATAGGCTAGCACTCTCCGACTCGTACCGATATGGCAGAACGCCCGGTCGAGGTCCCATGCTCTCCGATTCGTACCGATATGGCAGAACGCCCGGTCGAGGTCCCATGCTCTCCGACTCGTACTGATATGACAGAACGCCCGGTCGAGGTCCCATGCTCTCCGACTCGTACCGATATGGCAGAACGCCCGTCTCCGACTCGTACCGATATGGCAGAACGCCCGGTCGAGGTCCCATGCTCTCCGACTCGTACTGATATGGCAGAACGCCCGGTCGAGGTCCCATGCTCTCCGACTCGTACCGATATGGCAGAACGCCCGTTCGAGGCCCCATGCTCTGCGACTCATACCGATATAGCAGGTACTCACCCCGGTCACGCCCAATCTTCAACGCGGACTTGGGGGGGACTGGGCACAGTTGGGTTGGTAACCCCGCGGGTCTGCAGGGCAAGGGCAAGACAGATTAAGTTCCCATTCAAGATTGCACTTGACCGGGAACTTGGGGGACTTGTTGACAGTAGCCACAGAGGGGCTACAGCAGACCCGCAGACCCGCGGCTAGTGCACCAGGGACCGGCCCAGGGCCCGGGACAGGATCACCATAACCCGGCCTCGGGGTCCAGCAGTCCATCCTGCTACCAGGGGTCCAGGGTCCGGGGGCTCCTGCCTGCCCAAGAGGCCACCAAAGCTGCCCTTTGGTGTGCAAACAGAAGGGAACCAGTCCCACATCGAAGGGTAAGGCCAGACCTCACTCCTGGCCACCTATATAAGGGCTCCAACTACCCTCATTAATAGGTAACTGATCCTTCCTACCACTTATATACGTGCTTAAGTTATATCTATTCCAACTATACTAACTTAGGCATCGGAGAGGAGAAGACCGGCCCGCCCGGTATTCCCCTTAGTAAGCAGGTTTGCAGTAGTTAGTACGAAGATTTACCAGTCTCTACCAGGCCTACGGGTTTGTGCAGAAACAAGTAAACAAACCACAAGACAAGCAACAAGAGAACACTGAGATTAATGAGGTTCGGTACAAACCCATACCTACGTCCTCTGAGAGATACCATGTTCTTCACTATGAGTATATACAAGTTACATTGAGCTAAATGCCATAACCCAAACTCATAACCCCTGTACACCACACTCATAGAATTCCCAAGAGCACACCATTAACTAAGAGCTATCTCACACTTAACATATCTGCTCCCTTACGTCCTGATGACCGCATCCACTCTATCGTGACGGCCATTAACCATGACCGCGTCCACCCTATCATGACGGCCATAATTAAGTCTTGGTGACCGCATCCGCTCTGTCGGTCACACCCCATGACATCGTCCACCCTATTGTGACGGCCATGTCCGGGTGATGACTGTGTTAGCTACATTATCGGTCACACATTGGTTCACTACCGCTGCCTACTATATATAGGCACACCAATTACAATCCAATTGGTCGTAGAAGAACCAAGACCTTCTCATACAGGAGAAAAGAACCTATCCCTTGAAGGAATAAAGTTTGACATAAACCATGTCCAATTAGGAATGCTAACCAAGTCCTGGGTTCGAGTCACGATAGGGGGTAGGTGTGAAATCCTTAGATTCTCTTTTAAAATAAAGTCTGAACTGAGATTGGAAGTCCACACTTGTAACACTCTAAAGATTTGACGAAATGGGATAACTCAAGTGGTAAAAAGAACCACATTACCTAGGAAGTAGGCTATTAGATCCTGAGTTCGAGTCACGACAGGGGGTAGGTGTGAAACTCTTAGATCCTCTTTTTAAAAATAAAATATATATAAAAAAATAAAATAAAAAGTCCAACTCATAACTTACTTTCCTAATTAATTCTCATCACACCTCAACAAGACGTACATTACTTTGTTGCATACCTTGACACTTCTGAACATTAGAGTAGGAGCACAACAATAGTAAATAGTACTTTAAATTGGATCATTTCTTGATATATTATACTAAAAGACGTCTTATTCTTCGATACAAGATAAACTCCGGCCTTGATAATCGACCCATTGCCAAGCTTGAACCCTGGACTTAAGGGAAACCCAACAACTTGAACGGATGGAACTTGACCTGGAGACTGATAATTAACACTCTCCATGTCGTGGATGGAAATCAACTCCTTTGCTAACCACAAAACATATTTGGTGCAGGGTCAAGTGAGAACGCCAGCAAGTGAATTAAGCAACCACATTGCCTTAGCCAACTCCAAGAACTGCCCATAGAACTGACTCCTAGGGTGTCTTCCTTCTAAAACTTGTCGTCGCTGCTCCAAATCACTGAAGAAGGACTCCTCCATCTTGTGATGAACAATAGTCAAGTACTTGTTAAAACAAAACTTGCCAAAGTTGCACGAGGGCTGGATATTGAGAAGCTCTGTGAAATCCATGCTTTTCAATTCACAGTATTGGGTGAAGCAGTCCCGGCGATACTGGTCTAGGCTGAGAACTGAGGAGAGGCCGTTATCTGTGTACGTAGAAGCTCTCGTGCTCGAAGCCTTGAAATACCTTTCGGGAAATGTAGGACTGAAGAGCGAACTTGGCGTTGGCACGTTGAGTTTGGATTATAGAGGAAGTGCTGATCCTCGTAGCTGCGGCAGTGGCTGCTTCAATGGAACGTACGGCAGCAGCGATATCCCAGTGAGCCGCACGCATGAGGGAGAGGAGAACTATAGTGAAGGTGTCTAATGCCTCTCTAACTCCGCTCATTGCCCCCTCCAACAATTCTGGAGCTGGAGCTGCTGGAGCTGCTGGAACTGTACGTACGTAAATGATTACAAGGCTAGCTACATATAATTAGTTACTATAATACAAAAACTCAAATGAAAGTTTGTTTAGGGTTTCAATTCTTCTGCTAGCTTAGTTTCCTGATAATGGATGTAATAAATGACACCTTAGGTTGTGGTCTATTTTCTAGTGATCTCTTGGTTATTGCATGCATGCTTAAACTGATCCAGCTAGAAGTGGCTGTTTGTACGTTACCTTAAGTAATGCAGTAGACCTTTCTCCTAGACAGAGAGGTTGTGCTCTTCTTCCCGCTATTGGTCTCTCTAACAATGCTTTTGAGCTTCTCTTTGAGATTCTCAACCTCCATATCTCTAGCCTTCACTTCTCTCTTCAGCTCCTCCACCGCCGCCTCGTACGGCACCATTGCCTCCCTCAGCATATCACCACCACCACCAGTGCCGTAACATCTTCTCTTCATGTACCTTTCTTTTAACTCTCCCAGTCTTCTCAGCTCCACCACCACCGCCACATCAGCAGCCCTCAGCTTCTCCGGGTCCCATGGTTTATGGGCCTTCAGTAGGCTCACGTATGCGATTGTCATGGCTGAAACGGCGTTGAACACTTCTCTCATGATTACGAACTCCGTTTCCATCACCTCCTCCTCTTCTTGATCTTCATCGTGAGTCTTGTATGCTTCCTGGTCTCTTGTACCGCGATCATTGGCTAGGTCACCGGAACTTCTGTTACTGCCAGAGGAGGCCGGTGGGTGGAGGTTGCAAGCAGCTACCACTTGCTGAATCATATTGGAGAAATTCCAAAACCTTCCCGCCATTTCGCCTTTTGCCGTCGGCTTGACCATTTCTGATCGTTGAGACAAGCTGCCGGAGCCCATTGGTTTTCCATGGAAGTAGAGCAACTGTGGGTCAACTTCTAATTTCACACTTTCCAGGTTCTGATCCCGGTTGGAGATCACCATGTGCTTCTTCTTCTTCCTGAGAGATCCAAATCCGGTGTTATTATGTGTGATAGAGTCCTCTTAATTAATTACTACCCACAAATAAATCCATTGTTCAACAAGGTTAATTCAGTAACTTTCGTAGCGTGTCTTCTCCTAATAAGGCTAGCTATTTAGATTCTTCATTAGATAGGGAATCTCTGATTACCAGGGATACTTGATGTAATGCATATATAAAAATTTCCTTATAAATCAATAAAGACACAGTTTTTCTATCATTTATTTCTCCTAAAACACGTTATCAGCGCGTTGCTTTAGCCTCCGTCTAATAGCACTAAAACCCTAAAACCCTGATTTCGAAAAAAAAAAAAAAAAAAAAGAGTTTTTTTTTTTTTTTCAAAACCCTAACCCTTCCGTCGCCGGCTGCCTTCTTCCCTACCGGCGTCGTCAACTTCTTCTCGGCAGCACCTGCGTTGCCGGCTGCCTGCAACCCTCCCCGACTCCTGTCGGCTGCCTGCAAGCCTCCCCGACTCCTGCCTCCTGCCCGCTCCGCGCCTCGGCAACCCTTTCTGCCCCTCGGCAGAACCGCTCGGCAGCAACCCTACCCGCTCGGCAGTCCCCTCTCGGCAGCCCCTTTCTTGCCTGCTATCTTTTGCACGCATCTCCCGAAGGTCCAAGATTGCTCGCAAGCCTAGCAAGCGCTCTTCGAAGCCTTTTTCGTTACTGAGAAGAAATCAAGAAAAGTCGAAGAAAACGAGCTTCCCCCAAAGTCAAGTTTCTTTTGATCAAACTTCAATTGAAGAGGTAAAAATTTTATAAACGTTCCCGCTTCTGAATTATCAATAGTTGGGTTTTGTATTTAGGGTAACTGTGATGTTACCGGCTACCGTTATGCTTGTGACTGTGATGTCACTGTGAACCATAACGTCTCTTTTTCAAAAGAAAATAAAGGGAAGATATCGATTGTGACCTACAGTCACTTTTTACATCGATTTATGTGACCATATTATATCTTGGCACTGTTCTAAAAGAAAGAAAAAAAAATCAAACTTGATTAGTATTCACAATACTAACGTTTCCCTATTTGTGTTTTGTAGATGGCTGACACTCAGCGTCCAGAATTCGACATCTTGGATGTCCATGGCAAGGAATACAAGAGGTGGGTCTCAGATGTTGAGAACACCTTTATTGGCGAAAGATTTATGGCCACCATTGTCCCTCCTGAGGATGAAAACTTGTACGCTTCTCCTGAACAGAAAGCTCAGACCCTGATGTTTCTCAGGCACCATATCCATCCAACGCTCAAGAAGCAATATATGAGGAAAACATATCCCAAAGAGCTATGGGACATCCTCAAAGATCGTTTCGACAACGTGCATGATGCACAACTCCCCCTGACCTCATGTCCGATTGGGAGCAAGTTCGCCTCTTAGACTTTGATTCGATCCAGGAATACCATCAGACTATGCTTAACCTGCAATCTGATCTGATCTTTTGTGGCGTCGAGAAAACTGACTAAGACATGATGGAGAAGACTTTCACGACGTTTCCAGAATCTTCGTCTATGTTGTTGCATCAGTACCGTGATCTCCGTGAGAAAGGTACCATCAAGTCTTTCAGTGACTTGATGAATGTACTCCAAAGAAATGAGAGGTACCATGAGTTGATTCTCACTACCACAAGAGGCCTAGAGGACCGAAATTCATTGCGGAATCTCACCAAGCCCGTGGTACAGCCCCAAGGCAAAAGAATCAACCTCGTGAACGTCATGCACCACCACCACGTATGCCAAGAGCTACACGGGGAGGAAGAGGAGGCGCCGGCCCTAGCCGGAACCTCTTATGGAAACGGGACGGCGACGGCGGCGCCACTCCTAGAGGGGGGAGCCGATTCGGTTCCGGCCCCAAGCGTGGTGGCCACGCCTCGAGCTCAGCTTCGGCTCCTTGCTTCAAATGCGGCTCCAACAATCATCTTCAACGTGATTGCAAAGCGAGTAGAGATGTCCAAGCTGCTTACAAGAAACACAAGCAATACATGGAACAAGAAACGAACTATGTAGGAGACTTTGAGGAAGAAGAGTACGATGAAGAAGATACCAACTTCAACGTCAATGACTTCCAACCTACCAAGAAGCGTAGGACTAAGGAGTATGATACTCCGGATTATGAATAACTATTTGACTTAGGTCATGAGAAATATGTTCAAGTTTGATTTTGATTGTTATTTTGGCTTTCTTTAGTCTTAATTCACGACTTTGTTCGATAAGTCGTTTGATTTAGAACATCCTTGACGTACTTTTGAGTTGTCATTAATAAAATTTCTCTTATTTAATGACTCAAGATCTTTACATCCCTATGAAAGCAAAATTAGTTCAATACATCCAATTCTCAATGGCATAATTCTTTTGAGTTCACCATAATTTTGGTGATGTTAACTCATATCCGAAAAAAAAAAATCACAAAGACAACGAATTAGGAACCACGAAAAATCACGTTCCACATTCGGCCAAGCCCTCGGCAGCTCCAAGGCAACCTCGACAGGCTACCGGCAGCGCCTAGGTGGCTCGGCAGCCTATCGGCAGGCCACGCAACAGCCCGACAACCAGCTGGACAGCCTTTCATCAACCCTGCATCATGCCGGCTCGACACCGAACCCAGATTTTAATTTTTCACCTCGGACACGTCTCGACCTTTATCCCGACACGTCCTCGGCCATAAACCAGGCTTTGAAACCAACAACGATAGCCTATCGGCCATAAACCCTCATCTCTCTTGCCTTGCTTTGGCTCGGCCTCCTCATGGCTCGACCTCACCATGGCTTCGGCCTTGGCTTGGCCCTGGCTTCGACTTTGGCTCAGCAACGCCATCTATGACGGCTTCCGGTCCTAATCTCTCTGCTCTAGGCTATGTTCTCTCTCTCAATGTTGGTATTCGGTAATTACACACGACTTGCCCTTTTATCTAAAATTATGGATGCCATGGTTTTGTTATCGGCCTTAATGCACTTCGTTTTGTGATGATATAAATTTCTTCAATACACTTCTACTAGAGTGTTCACCAAAGTCTAAATATAGACAATTGATTCAATTTACATTGTTTTTGTAGATGTTTCAAAGCGAGATCGAGAGTCTGTTGGATTGTGCAACGACTCACACGATTCTGAGGAATCGGCAATTGTTTTTGGAGTTTACGCCATGTGGATCGTCATTATCTATGATGACAGGGTCGGGACCTATTGTTAAAGGTCGCGGAGTTGCTTAATTCTTATTGCCAAATGACACTGAAATCAGAGTAGCTGACGCATTGTATGCGCCTAAAGCGCCCAGAACTCTCCTAGCATTCAAGGATGTGCGTGACAACGACTATCACCTGAGCACTTATGTTGAAGATGGAACTGAATATCTGTTGATCACCTCCACTCAGTCTCTGCATACTCTCATTGTGGAGAAGTGTAAGCGCGTTCGAAATGACATGTATTTCACAACCATTCGAGCCAATGAATCCCATGTTGTTATACTGTGCGATTCAGATGCTTACAAGCTTTGGCATGATAGACTCGGTCATCCGGGTCGTGATCTGATTATTCGTATTTTGAAATGCTCCCACAGTCATCTTTTTTTCAGATCACAGAAGCAAAAAAGAAACCAGAAAACTGGACAAAACCAAGCCGACGCCGTACCTAGGCGTTTCGGCCTTGGTTCAGCATCAACGCCACCGCCAGCAGCCTCTCGGCTCCAAGGAGAGGTTCGGCATCCTCCTGCTACTCATGCCTCTGTAGCGATGTCCAATACTAATCGTTCGTTTTGCAAAGCTTGTTCACTAGCAAAACTTCAAGCAAGACCATCTTTTGCTATTGATAAGAAACATAATATTTCATTCCTACAACGAATTCAAAGTGATATATGTGGACCTATAACACCAGAATGCGGACCATTTAGATACTTTATGGTTCTGGTTGATGTGTCGACGTGTTGGTCACACGTCACATTGTTGTTCACGAGGAATGCTGCATTTGCTAAACTCCTAGCTCAGATCATTAAGCTTCGGGCTTCGGGCTCACCACCCCGACAATCCGATTAAGTCAATCAGACTGGATAACCCTGAAGAGTTTACGGCAAAGTGTTTTGATGACTATTGCATGTCAGTTGGGATTCAAGTTGAACATTTCGTGCCCCACGTTCATTCTCAGAACGGTCTTGCTGAAGCAGTCATTAAGAGACTACATTTTGTTGCTCGGTCCCTTGTCATGGCCACTAACTTGCCGGTATTGGCATGAGGATATGCAATATTACATGCAGCTATGCTTATTCGTCTACGATCCACATATAACCAACCATTTAGTGCGTACCAGTTGGTAACTGGTTACGAGCCTGACATTTCGCATCTACGTACTTTTGGTTGTGCCGTATATATGCCAATAATGCCTCCACTGTGTACCAAGATGAGTCCACAACGACGATTAGCTATTTATGTTGGATATAAAGCACCAACAATTGTCCGCTACATAGAGCCTACGACAGGTGATCTGTTTACTGCAAGATTTGCAGATTGTCACTTTGATGAGACATCATTCCCGCCGTGTCACGCCCCGGTCCCGGTGTCGGTGGAAATTAAACACCTGACGTCGAAGCCGAGGCGCGAACGGAAAAAAAAAATATTAAAACAAATAAATACAGAATACTTTACAGAAATGTTGAAAATAAAACATTTGTAATAATAAAATATTTTACAAAGAAAATAACGCCTTGCGTTCTATCTCACTCGACCCTTCCTCAATGTCACAGTTAATCTTCTCGAAAGACGTGTCGTACCACGTACATTTATGAACAAGAAAAATCTCTAGGGGTGAGCTTACGCTCAGTAAGGCTCAAACCTCTTAAGGTTAATCTTAACTATGTTACGACAAAAAGTTATAAATTAAAAACAGAAACATTAATAATGATCTGATACATGAATGCAAATGGAGTTCTTCCACTCAGCTACCGGACATTACACCATATATCAAAAACAATAGAGTCTACACGTCCCATACCGTGTATTTTACCCACCTTGGGTGACTCTAACATTTCAGACACATGATCTAATAACCAACAACATCTTGATGTATGTGCCTCTTTTGCTAGTCGTCTTGTTAACCTCATGATCCCCAGTCCCGAAACCCGAAAAGATCGTTTTATCGACTTCTGGCGTCGAAGGGGCATACTTTCCCCACATTTGTGCACGGTGGGCTGATCATAGCTAATGGATGTCCCCACGAGGAAACTCAACTACGTAAAAGGCATTATTTCCTCTCAATCTCATTCTCAGCTTTCCACAATCACCACTCTCAAATACATACTCGCCGTACCTCTCAATGCATTATGTATGCCAATTGAGTAACAATGCTCGTATTATAATATAAGACACATGCTTTTATGAAAAGCAGTAACATCGATCATATAACTCATAAATTACATATGCTTTTATCGAAAGCAATAACAATCAAGAGTTATCAAACAAGATCACACAAACACTGATTTCACATATAATTATAATTATCAATTTAAAATGAGGTTCCCCGAAAGACCCTACCTGTAATCCGAGTTAGTTCCGATGCTAAACGAAATTAGTAACACAGCGACACGCATTCAGGAATCTTTATCCTTCTGCTTATGAAAGTGTTGACAATTACTCAATCCGTGTATCGAACCTCCGTTCAAATAGAGCTGACCAATCACTTCAAAGTTGTATAAGTAAGTCCTTGATAATTACTAAGGATACCCAAATCCATTTCCAACTTCTCTTACACTTACTATTTCCCTTTTATCTTCCCATTCTTCTTTCACCTTTAAGTTATTGTCATTACAACCAAACGTACTTGGCACCCAATATTTACTCTTTACACCCATAACTTCCATTTTCTCCATCAGACTTCTCATATCCAATATCACGAGCAACAATGAGCACAAAAACAATAGCAATAGTTATCATTCTCATTTTATCCATCTTCCACACTTTGAACCATATTCATAACACCACTACCCTTCTTTACGAATTACAGAGAACCAAATAACTAAAAGCCTTCATACTATATCACAGAATCTTCAAAATGAATGGTCTGTAATCAATAACCCAACCAAGAAGTTCACATGTTCCATGACTAGTCAAATAATGGATCAAACATCATAATATATACATAAACTCCGCACATTTAACAAATAGACATGCTTCACTTGGAAATAGATAGATATTTGATAAATAGATCAAAATCATGTTTTTCGACTATTTTAAAAGCATATAAGAATATTTGAAACACATTACATAAACCACTCACCTCGAAGAACCGAATCGACACCCAGATCGTAAATGGAGCAACCTAGAATGAGCCTTCTAGAAATCACCGTTGGATCTAACTCTAGCCATTATGGATAGAAAGATCGCGTCGATACGAATCTGTAGCCACTCGCGGATTCATAATCGGAGTTACGGATCAAAAGTTATGATCCGCGGAAGTTTCGTCGCAAATCTAATAAAATAATAATATTGTAGAGAGAGAAAGAAAGAAACGGACTGAAAAATTGAAGAGAGAGAGGGTTGATCATATTTATAGGAAATGAAATGCCACGTGTCATTTAAGGATTGTTTCCTTGATGACATGTGTCAACACCACTACACACACACTTCTCTCTACAAATGTGACATGTAGCTGATGACTAAGCCATTAATGACGTCAGCATCAGCTGCCCACTTTTCCCTTTGACACGTGTCAGCTCCTCCACCAATCGGAGCTCGTCACGTCGCCACGTAATTATCTTTTGATAAAACTTCCGAAAATCGATAAAAATAGCTCGGGAACTCAAATAATTCACCAAAAAATATGACGAACTCTTGACGACCTCTACTTTCTATTTCTAAAAAGAAAAATAAAATTTGACAAACTTCAAAAATCAGGATATTACACGCCGTTAGGGGGAGATGGGGCCGCATTCGTTCTTAGTGAACGTCAGGAATTGACGTGGTTCTCTCCCACTATGTCTCATTATGATCCTCGCATGTCTCAGTGTGAGACCGAAATACAATGCATATTGGAACTACAAAAGGTTGCGGATTCAATGCTCGACTCCTTTACTGATATTGCGAAAGTGACAAGATCAACCATACCTGCTGCGAATGTACCTGCAAGGCTCAACATACCTCGTCAAGCACGAGCAGGCGCCGCCGTCTCGGACCCGCACCCCTAGGTGCCTTTGGCAGCCTAGGCTCGACACCTCCAAGTGGAGAGCCGGCGTCGACTTCAGATCCTCCTAGAAAGAGGGGGAGACCAATTGGTTCCAAGGACAGTGTACCTAGAAAGAGGACATGTGTCCAGGCACAAAGCGATTTGTTCATCATCGATACTGTGACGCCATCACATGAGATTGTCTCCGACTATACCTATGTCCAAGAATCAACTCCGAATCATCTGGGGGACGCCTCAGACTCACCGTTGATGTTGGAGAACAAGGAAATCTCACTAAACTTCTTATGCATGCACAATCTTATGGAAAGGAATTCCATGTATATCGATGATGCATTCGCCTACGCCGTTGATCAAGAAATCATTGACGACGAAGAAATGGAACCCCGCACTGTTGTTGAATGCCAACGAAGGGCGGATTGGCCGAAGTGGGAAGAAGCAATCCAGGCTGAACTAGACTATCTAAAGAAAAGGCAAGTATTCAGACCGGTTGTGCCTACACCGCCGAATGTGAAGCCCGTTGGACATAAATGGGTCTTTGTCAGAAGCGCAATGAGAATGGTGAAGTCCAGCGATATAAAGCTCGACTCATGGTGCAAGGTTTTTCTCAACACCCTGGAATTGATTATGAGGAGACGTATTCTTCGGTCATGGACATTGTTACCTTCCGATGGTCTCAGAGAGACTCAATATGCAGCTTATGGATGTTGTAACAGCGTATCTTTATGGGGACCTAGATACGGAGATGTACATGAAAGTGCGACTTTCGTTACCCAAGTCAAGTGAGCAAAAACCACGAAGTTCATTTGCTATTAGGTTGAGACGATCTCTATATGGACTTCGACAGTCTGGTAGGATGTGGTACACACGGTTGGGTGATTACTTGGTTGGGAAATGATACAAGAATGATGAGTTGTGCCCTTGTGTGTTCATAAAGAGAACAAGTTCAGGATTTGCCATTGTAGCCGTCTATGTTGACGATACGAACATCATTCGAACTCTGAATGAGATCAATGAGACCGCAAGATACTTGAAATCTGAATTCGATATGAAAGATCTGGGAAGAACTCGATTTTTTCGTAGGCTTCGAACTAGAGCACCGAAGTGGTGGAATCTTTGTACACCAATTTGCATATGTCCGAAAGATGCTCAGGTGATTTAACATGGACAAAGTTATGCATCCTACAGGTACTCCCATGGTCGTTAGAAGTCTGGATATCAATAAAGATCCCTTTCATCCGAAAGAAGATGACGAAGAGGTCTTGCGAGCTGAATATCTGTATCTCAGTGCAATTGGAGCTTTGTTATACCTAGCTCAGTGTGCTAGACCAGACATTGCTTTCTCAGTGAACTTGTTAGCTAGATTTAGCTCGACGCCAACACAACGTCATTGGGTTGGAATCAAGAATATCTTCTGATACCTGAAAGGAACCAGTGAAATGGGCTTGTACTATCGATACACTCATCAGGATACGGCACTAAGCCGATCCCTTGCATCTCGTGATGCCGGTAACGGCTCGGATCACCGTCGCACAGCCGTCACACCCGGCTCCGGTCCGGCTGCCTGCCACACCACCGCCGTTCCTAGCCTCGGCTCGGCTGCACGCCATCGCTTCCGCCACCGTACCCGAACCCGAGGATGCCAAGGCGTTGTCTCGGTACGGCTTCGGTAATACCCCCTCCTACTAAGATACACTAAATGATGTGATGGTAGGATTCGCTGATGCTGGATACTTGTCAAATCCACACAAAGGACGTTCCCAAACAGGTTATATTTTTACCATTGGGAATACGGCGATATCTTGGAGATCAACCAAGTAAACCCTTATTGCTACCTACTCGAACCAAGCTGAGATTATTACACTACATGAAGCAGTCAAAGAGTGTGTTTGGCTTCGCTCAGTTATATCTCACATTCGAGAGTCTAGTGGACTTGAATCTATTACGATGGGACCAACTTGCATATTTGAAGATAATGCAGCATGCATTGAGCAAATGAAGTTGGGATACATCAAGGGTGATAACATTAAACATATTTCGCCTAAGTTCTTCTACAATCAGCAGTAGCAAGAGACTTTGAATATTCAAGTGAAGCAAGTCAGCTCAGAAGATAGTGCAGCTGATCTGTTCACCAAGTCTCTACCCAAAGCTACATTCGTGAAGCATGTAAAGCGCATTGGTATGTGTCGCTTTTCCGAACTCAAAGACTTCAGTCATGGACATTATTACCTTCCGATGGTCTCAGAGAGACTCAATATGCAGCTTATGGATGTTGTAACAGCGTATCTTTATGGGGACCTAGATACGGAGATGTACATGAAAGTGCGACTTTCGTTACCCAAGTCAAGTGAGCAAAAACCACGAAGTTCATTTGCTATCAGGTTGAGACGATCTCTATATGGACTCCGACAGTCTGGTAGGATGTGGTACACACGGTTGGGTAATTACTTGGTTGGGAAATGATACAAGAATGATGAGTTGTGCCCTTGTGTGTTCATAAAGAGAACAAGTTCAGGATTTGTCATTGTAGCCGTCTATGTTGACGATAGGAACATCATTCGAACTCTGAATGAGATCAATGAGACCGCAAGCTACTTGAAATCCGAATTTGAGATGAAAGATCTGGGAAGAACTCGGTTTTTTCGTAGGCTTCGAACTAGAGCACCGAAGTGGTGGAATCTTTGTACACCAATTTGCATATGTCCGAAAGATGCTCAGGCGATTTAACATGGACAAAGTTATGCATCCTACAGGTACTCCCATGGTCGTTAGAAGTCTGGATATCAATAAAGATCCCTTTCATCCGAAAGAAGATGACGAAGAGGTCTTGGGAGCTGAATAACTGTATCTCAGTGCAATTGGAGCTTTGTTATACCTAGCTCAGTGTACTAGACCAGACATTGCTTTCTCAGTGAACTTGTTAGCTAGATTTAGCTCGACGCCAACACAACGTCATTGGGTTGGAATCAAGAATATCTTCTGATACCTGAAAGGAACCAGTGAAATGGGCTTGTACTATCGATACACTCATCAGGATACGGCACTAAGCCGATCCCTTGCATCTCGTGATGCCGGTAACGGCTCGGATCACCGTCGCACAGTCGTCACACCCGGCTCCGGTCCGGCTGCCTGCCGCACCACCGCCGTTCCTAGCCTCGGCTCGGCTGCACGCCATCGCTTCCGCCACCGTACCCGAACCCGAGGATGCCAAGGCGTTGTCTCGGTACGGCTTCGGTAATACCCCCTCCTACTAAGATACACTAAATGATGTGATGGTAGGATTCGCTGATGCTGGATACTTGTCAAATCCACACAAGGACGTTCCCAAACAGGTTATATTTTTACCATTGGGAATACGGCGATATCTTGGAGATCAACCAAGCAAACCCTTATTGCTACCTACTCGAACCATGCTGAGATTATTGCACTACATGAAGCAGTCAAAGAGTGTGTTTGGCTTCGCTCAGTTATATCTCACATTCGAGAGTCTAGTGGACTTGAATCTATTACGATGGGACCAACTTGCATATTTGAAGATAATGCAGCATGCATTGAGCAAATGAAGTTGGGATACATCAAGGGTGATAACACTAAACATATTTCTCCTAAGTTCTTCTACAATCAGCAGTAGCAAGAGACTTTGAATATTCAAGTGAAGCAAGTCAGCTCAGAAGATAATGCAGCTGATCTGTTCACCAAGTCTCTACCCAAAGCTATATTCGTGAAGCATGTAAAGCGCATTGATATGTGTCGTTTTTCCGAACTCAAAGACTGATTGACAATCACGGGGAGTTCTCGTCTAGACTTCAGGGGGAGTCTATTTATGCATGTCTCACTTACTTGTAGTTAGTGCGTTGTACTCTTTTTTCTTAGACCATACTTTTATTTTTGCCCAAGAGGTTTTTGTTTGCTGGCAAAAGTTTTAACGAGACAATAGCTTATGCACCATTACGGACGCGACACAAGGGGGAGTATTCAAGGAAGGTTAATTCCGTAACTTTGGTAGTGTATCTTGTCCTAATAAGGCTAGTTATCTTTATTCTTTATTAGATAGGGAATCTCTGATCACCAGGGATACTTGATGTAATGTCTATATAAAAGTCTCATTATCAATCAATAAAGACACAGTTTTCCTATCATTTATTTCTCCTAAACCATCCATTAATTTCATGAATAGCATTACTCTTTAGTCCTAGTGTGTCCCGAGGAAATACATACAGATGTTATTCAAAATGCATTTTTACAAAGTTTTTTTTTTTTTTCACGTACAGATGAATATGCGAGATTAGATATTGAATAAAATTACTTGAAAACATATATAGTGCTTAAGCACAGTACGTTCTTGGACCATCACTTTCAGCAATAAGTCATGTACTGTTCGATGATTCGATCCTGAATAAAATTGAACTATCACTTTTAAGAACCCCGTTCGTTCTGTCATTTTGTATTAGTATAGAACGGAAGAAAAGCAACAGAAGTTTGGGGGTGAAGGGACATGAAACTATTGGGACCCCTCAAGAAGAGAAGAAAGTGAAGTGTTGACAGTATAAAAATTAAAACATATATAATTTCAGAGAGTGTAGAAACTGAAATATTAAATAGCATGCAAGGATGAGAAAAAGGATGGATCTCTCAACAACAGAAGCGGTGCACCAAAAGCTAGAATCCCGATCTGATATAATGTAGACATTAATCTATAAATTTCACAGGGCTAATATGAGCTCATATATATGCCAATCCATGAACACAATATATAAGACGTGAAACTTTGAAATATATATATAATAGGATTAAATTCTACTTACTACCCTGTACTTTTGGAGTTTCATCAATTCAATCCTTGAATTTCTAATTTAATCAAAAAAGTCCTCGTACTTTCCAATCTTATCAAATCGATCCATTTTGTTACCAATCCGTCAAGTTGATATGTCATTAAAAACACAATTGATTGGGTATTTTAGGAAGTTTCTATGTGAGAATGTCTCACAAGTTGATATGTCAGATCTGCATTTGCTAGGTTAGCAAATTAACGAAGACACTTGACGGATTGGTAATAGATTAGATCGATTTGATGAGATTGGAAAGTACGAAGACTTTTTTTATTAAATTAGAAGTTTAAGGACTGAATTGATGAAACCCTAAAAGTACATAGTAGTAGTAAACATAATTTAGTCCTATATAATATATCATCAAGAAAAGGTTTGATTATTGGAACTAGAGCTAGTTGCGTATATTCAATATACATTACGTACCTTGAGGTTTCTAAATGCGAGGAACAAGTAAAGAATTACGGAAACATGGTGTATAGAGTAGAGAAGGAGCTAGAGAGATATGAGAGAGTATGTATTTAAGCTAGGTGAATGATATTAACAAGCTACTGCTAGTGCGATGGTATTTATAGGCCCCAAGTCATCTGCAAACATATCAAAGATGATTACTGTGCTATGACGTGGAGAAGCCTTAACGAATGATAGTATTCCTTCGGATAATTTTTCCAGCTAAAAGATACGTAAATATTTTCTTATGTGCATTATTAGTTCTTGGCACTCATTTATGTTCAGAATATGAAATATGAATATCACATTAAAAATATAGAAAGCTTGTTTATATTCGTATAAAGATTTAGGTAAAGTCTGCTTGAGAATTTGAATCTCATGTGGGAAATTAAAATGGAGACCTAGAAGCTCATTATTCAGAGAGCTCAATGGATACTGCAAATAGTTCATGTGTCTCTGGTACGTACAAGCCTGGTATATATACCTGAACTCTAAACACCAACGAAGAATTAAGACAAAATATTCATGAATTTGGGGCTATAATTGTTGAGATACGGCAGCTATAATTGTTGAGATACTACCACCCAATTACTTTCTATTATGGCTTAACTTCTTTTTTTTTTTGAAGGAGTAGCACAGTAAACATATTCTCTCTCATTACATTTTGGTAATTGTTTTTGGACATATTTAGTTGTCTGCAATCCATGGCTCAATGATCATTGACGACAGAATCTAGGATTCCTTCTGATATATTAACCTTAGCTAGGTTAGACTGTTAGAGTAGCACCATGATTATGTCTTTAGTCCCATCAAAACCTCACTTAATTCACCACAACAAACTATTTGAGAAGTTAAACGTTTTAACATGTGGGCTTTAGCCTAAAGCTGCAAGTCCAAGTTAAGTCGGGCCACAGAATTAGGGCGTGTTGCATATTGCTTTGGGACGAAAGACATCCGATAAGAGCTGCACGTAGGGGTGGCATGGGACGGGACAGGTCGGGATTCACTTAATTCTGGTCTTGTCTCGTGAGTTTTTAAATGGGACGGGACGGGATGGGATTACACTTTTTTAAAAGTGATCCCACCAGGCCCGGGATCCCGACGGAACCGGGACCAAAACGGGATCCCGTGATGTCCAAAACAGAATTACATGAAGTTAAAAATACAAGGTACTTACATGAAGGCTTACATGTAACAATCAAGTTGTATTGAATTACATATTGATTTAACATCCAGTAGTTCAGTACACAACAATATATTGAGAATATAATTACAAAATCATTCATCTTACTCATGTCATTGCCATAAGTAAGATGGCAAACAATAGTCACAGTAGTCACCAAATCATTCATAAGTATATTACATAATCACCAAATCTAAACACATATTGAATTACATAACAAAGCAAATGTCCAACACAAGTACACAACAATAACAAGTTAACAACTTATTAATTTAACATCCAGCACAAAGCAAATGTCCAAACAAAAATCAAAGCAAATATCCAACGCAAAGATCTAATAAACTTAATGTTCAGCAATATTAGCTCTAGGTAACACAAACTCACAAATATCTAATCAACATGCATCACAGCCTTGGGCCTCCCCTTCGATTTTGGGAACAGCTGAGGCACTGAGGCAATGCTCACTGTGCTCACATGATCTAACCAACAAAACAAACACAAGAAGTAAAAATAGGGGAAAGATGAACATTAATTCAGCTACTACGTTTCATCAAAGTATTAGAATCACCTGAAGTTTGTTGGGTCGAAGGAGTTTGCTGGCTCGAAGGAGTTTGCTCACTTTGTTGGGTTGAAGGAGCTTCTTGCACTGCCTCCTCAATTTGAAGGGGCTCAGAGGGCTGAGGAGGTGATGTCGCTGAGAAGGTGTCGTTTGAATCTTCAAGGCCTGAAGCTTCTTCATTTCGCCGAGCAATAAGCTTCTTCCCTCTAGCCATCAATTGGAAGACAGGAAGGTGATGTCTGCAATTTCAAATGTAACTTTCAAATTAGCATTATATCCACACAAAAGTATCACACACAAAAGCATCACATTCCGAAATTCGAACAATTTAATCACAATTTAATCACCTGAAGAAATCCTGAATTCTCAGGAAGGAGGCGTTGATGGAGAGGATCTCGATGCTCGATCTGAGATTGCGCCGCGACCTCGAGGTGGGGGTGTTCTCGGAGAAAGCTGTGGAGGAGGAAGGAAGCGAGGAAGGAGGCGGTCGAGGAGGGGAAGGAGCGGACTTCCAGGTGGGAGAGGAAGAATGAGCGACCTCGAGGTGGGGGTGTTCTCGGAGAAAGCTGTGGAGGAGGAAGGAAGCGAGGAAGGAGGCGGTCGAGGAAGGAGCGGACCAGAAGGAGAGTGGGAGAGGCCGGTGCTGGCGGCGGATGAGCCGGTGCTGGCGGAGGATCGAGAATTTGAGACTAAGAGTGAGAGACCGTGAGAGGCAGGAGACGAGGACTTGAGGAGTGACTGAGTGAGCTAGGGCGATCTAACGGTTTGAGTTTTTTTAATTTTTAATTTTTTATGATATCAACGGCTGAGATAGAGTCAATATATATATATATATATATATATATATATATATATATAT